>OV656696.1:18827500-20077500 GCA_927399405.1 Agonopterix arenella | reverse complement strand
TGCTTAGAAACCTAACTGCGGATCTCTAATAAAAAGCAATTAGGAATGTTTTTTTTGTCGCGCGTCTCAGGGGCGCTTGTCATGGAATTTTTCACTTTTAATCTCGTCTCGGTAATTGTTTATAACTTTTGTTGACAACGGCCGATTCCCGCAGCAATTTTTATAACTTTTTACGGCTGAGGCGAGAGTGAAAGGAGGTTTTATTGAAGCTAGTTGTCTTGTTTGGAAAAACAAAGGACATAAAATGACACTTGAAGAATTAATTAAAAGAGAAGATAGGTTTGACTGTGGCTTTACCATTTTGAATAAAAGGAAAAACAAAAAGTATGGAATTCGAAATGTGGGGATTGGTACGTATTTTTAGTAAAGTAGTTAAAGTAATACAGTATACTAAGAATTTTCAATAAATGCGTACTACAGATTCAGTAGCTTAATTATAATCAGTTTCAGAAAAAAAATTTAAACATAGTGGGTTTAAATATACAGGGTGAGATTGATATCATGCAGTTCCATAGCAGTTTAGTATGGAACAGCAGATTATTGTTTTGCTCCGATCGGTTTGCTCAAAGGTTTGCTCCCATGGTAAAAGTTATTCAGTTTGATGGGTAAACTCTTAGTTTAAAAGTAGCATCCATTTAAACTAAGAGTTTACCCATCAAACTGAATAACTTTTACCACGGGAGCAAACCTTTGAGCAAACCGATCGGAGCAAAACAATAATCTGCTGTTCCATACTAAACTGCTATGTAACTGCATGATATCAATCTCTTAGTTTAAAAGTAGCATCCATTTAAACTAAGAGTTTACCCATCAAACTGAATAACTTTTACCACGGGAGCAAACCGATCGGAGCAAAACAAAAATCTGCTGTTCCATACTAAACTGCAATGCCTACTCGAATCAAATGTGTGCAACAGCTGATTTTTTGTTTGCTCCGAGCGGTTTGCTCCCATGCTAAAAGTTGTTCAGTTTGATGGGTAGACTCTTAGTTTAAAAGGATGCGAATGATATCAATTTCACCCTGAATACCTAACGACATAGCAAACATTGTAAATAAATTATTATCAGTAAGCAGTGACCGCAGTCACAGATCATTTTTTAATAGTTACTACTCGCGGTATCCTATTGGAGATGTCTAGAAGACTCTAGACGGTTTTTAATGGATAGAACATACTGGTAGGGTAACTGCCTCCGTGGTCTAGTGGTTAAGAGCATTAGCTCTCGACACGGAGGTCTGGGGTTCGATTCCCACGGGGGACACCTACTTATTTGTCACTTTGTGAGTTTTTCCCCAGTTGGTTAGGACATTGCAGGCTGAATCACCTGATAGTCTATAAAGAAAAATGATTCCGTGCTTCGGATGGCACGTTAAGCCGTTGGTCCCGGCTACTATCTCTGGTGGTAGTAGTCGTTACATAAAAACCACGTCAGAGGCCGTAAGGCGGTCTGAGAAAACTCTGACACCAGGGCTCTGCCTACACGACAAGAAGAAGAAGACTGGTAGGGTTAGGTTAGGTTAGTAAAATAACCTTTCAGAAAATAGTGAAAATCTCAAAGATTAATGCAGCCATGATAAAACATTTAAACGTCCAAAAGCTGCATATAAATGGACTCATTGTGAATAACGCGCGAAAATATTTGCTTCTATCGCCAGCTATACTACTTGAGTACTAAAATTGAAGCCGTAAATAAACCTTAAGCCCTGCGTTAGGTAAACACTATAAAATATAGCTGTTTTTATTTCCAGTTTCGTTGGTATTTCCTTTGATTAAAAATATTTCAGTAACATGCTGGTATATTGCCGTGTGGTGTCGGCTAAGAATAGCAACATCCCATTTCCTCCCGTGGGTGTCGTAAAAGGAGACTAAGGGATCTACCGGAGAATGGGCAGCAGCATCCTCTGACTACACACATTCAATCCAACTGCGATCGCCAACCCGCCTGCCAAGCGTGGCGATTATGGCAAATCCCCCCATTTTGTGGGGAGGCTTATGTCCAGTTTTTGCAACTGGAAAGAACATGTGGCAAATATCAGTACTAAGGTTAATAGTTTTGTTTACGCTCTACGGCAGGTGAGCCAAAACTTGTCTAAAGAAGCGGCAGTCACTGCTTACAATGGTTACATAAACTCTGCTCTCCGGTATGGAATTGTATTATGGGGAAACTCAACAGAATTGGAAAGTTTATTTAAAATGCAGAAAAAATGTATCCGAGCGATTTGGGGTCTAAAACAAATAGACTCATGTAGACCACTTTTTAGACAATATAGTATTCTGACCTTACCATGTTTGTATATAATGGATATGTGTATGTTTGCCTATAACAATAGAGACCTCTTTCAGCAAAACCACGAAGTAAGTTCTCGCCAGTTACGTTCACAATACCGGAACAAACTATATAAACCTGCGTCTAAGCTTGCTGTAGCTAGTAAAAATAGTTATATCATGTGCGTCAAAATATATAACAGGCTCCCGGACCATTTTAAACAATACAACTATAATAGATTTAGAAAGACGGTTAAGAAATGGCTTGCTGACAGATGTTTCTACACTATCAATGAATATTTTGACTATAAATGTTGACTACAATAATAATTATCTACTTGACAATAATTTAACAATGACTAAATACAATTCTAATTCAATTTGACATGCAACGTATTGTAATCAAAATTATTCATTTTAAATCATTATTCTCATTTTAAATTTTGTGATTATTTACATGACATTGAATAATATCTGTATCTTGTATTGACTGTAATAATATTTAAATGTGACATACACCTGTAAAGGTAGAAGTTAGAGGCTCTGTTAACTCTGCGCTATGATCTGCAAAATGTACCTAATTTTCATGCACAATAAATGATTCTATTCTATTCTATTCTATTCAGCAGTGGACGTCTGTCGGCTGATATGATGATGCTGGTATTATAGTCTCGAATAGGCATACTATATTATTTTAATTATTATTTAATTATTAATATATTATTTTAATTATTTGTTATATTTATAGACATAATGACATTCGAAATGCGAACCAACATTAAAAAATCATTTTCTTGTACCTAAGTAAGATCACCTTTTCGTTTTGATGTCATTTTGTGTAAGCTCTAGTAGGAGTTTTATGCTATCTGTACAGAAGACGTGGCTAGAAAATAAAATCATTTGTTTTTAAATTTCATATCGTCGAATATCAAAACGCCTACAATATTGAAGTTAGTAACACGTAGGTACTCAATACTCATGCATCTTGGGCATTTAAATAAAGTACATGTTATGCCTTAAGGTGGTTTCAGTCCATACAAACGTTTGACGCACAATACGCGTAGACGGAATTAATAAAAGTAATATTTTATATATGGAAAAATAGTTAAGAAAATCTATTTGCCGCGTAACAAATAACATTTGCATTTTATAATATAATTTCGAAGATATAAAGCTTTTAAAATTTTGTATGAAAAATTTCAAAGCTTTATATCTTCGTAATTACTTTATAAATTGCAAATGTTATTTGTGACGCGGCATCTAGATTTTCTAAACTATTTTTCCATATATACAAAGTTACTTATATTAATTCCGTCTACGCGTATTGTGCGTCAAAGTTTTGTATAAAATTGACCCCTCTGCAACTGCCTTAAACTATAATCTTTTTTAGTTGTGTTGTAGTTTCTTACCATCCCAAAAGTATGCCCAGTCTATTTTATGTGCTTACGCATTCACATAATTAAGGAGCAAGACAAAATATTTATGTAAAGTTCGAAAGTGAATTTAATTCGTTCATAAAAATAAACAGAAATAAAAAGTAACAACTCAGATGCATCTTCCCAACACTCACAAAGTAAACTTCTCAGACAGACATATGTGCAGCATAATAAATCCCGCGCTGACAATACCCGCCTTTCCCACCTAAATCCCACTAAAACGGGATCCCGGTGCAGCTTCCCGGGATCGCGCTATCTCCCGGGACTGGCAGGTAACAATTGAATCTGCACAGACTGTTTACACGCTTTATATTTCCATTTTGAGTTATTTCACTGTTTCATTTTGTGACAAATTCGTTGAGCTTATAAATTGGATTTTTATACAGTGTCTTTTTGATTATTTTATATTCGTTTTGTGCGTAACGGAAACACTATTACGCACAAAATGAACACTAAATCTATCTACTTGCAAAGCTTACTTGAAAGCGAATTGACTAGAATTGAAAAAAGAAATAGTTTTCTTAAACTCGAGACCATAATCCCACTCGTAACAATGCTACAACTACCAATTATCTTTTTTTTAAGTGTTCTAGATATAATAAATAACAAACCAGAAGGAACGTACAAGCAAAAGTATGTCGAACGTTGTGTCCAAAAATTAGGAGAATTTCCCGCACCTCACCCAATTCCAACTCTCATTATTTTGGCACGTCGCTACACTGTAGGGTTTTTTGAGTCAAAGCTCGTTGAAAGTTACTATAGAACACCCTAGTTACGATGAAAAAAAAAGGTATGTGACAAAATACAGTTTATTTTACATGTTTTTAATTTACAACGCGTTTGCAGTTTCTGGTTTCTTTTTGTATTCTGAGGTGTGCAGTGTACCAAGCAAGGCTCACTTCTAGCGTATGAAAAGTTTCTGAATGGAATTACGACAAAATACTTATCAAAATGTTATTTAGTCATTGGTTTTGGGATCAATCGAATGGATTACAGATTATTCTTTAATTTCTTAATACCGAGCTGTACCTCAGGCGCATTTGAAAATTTAAAAGCTCCACTACCATTTTGTACTCGAAACGCACTAAATTATTTAACGTTACGTATCGTATAAATGACCCCATAAATACACGTAACGAACAAAGCGCAATACATTCGAAACAATAAATCGTTGCGAATTCGCTCTATACAACAAACAAATAACTTTCACGGCTGAAAATATCAAATGTAAAATGTAAATTTAACAACCTAATACGGGCTTAAGTTGCACGAAACTGCGCTTTAAAGCGATGTTTATTCGAAATGTGAGTGTTTTTATGTTAGTGTCGTCGTGGAGGAGAATAAAAACGTCTGCTTGTTTGGAGTGCCGCTGCGGGGTTATGGATGGTCCATGGGCGCCGTACACCATACCTAGATTACCTTTATTAGAATAGAAGCGACATTATATTTCATACTTTTGAACCTACTCGTCCGCTCTAGAGTTGCAACTTTTGTTATTCAACAGTTTCTGTAATTTTGAAATGACTAAATACCCCGTTTATGCTTATGTACCGCAATATACTTTATAGGTTTTTTTTATTTACAATTAATGGACTCTTGCTTGTGCGTTAGCACTGCATTTACGCAAGCGTCAAGTAGTTTGTGTTGTAGTATTTATCCTAGTCTCAGGAACAGTTTTGGATCTGGAAAAAGAAGAGATTGTGACAGGTAAAAACGCGACGCGCGAACACCGCGCGAGACAAGTGCTCGTGTCAGAACCTGCAACGTGACTCCCTCTATAGGTTAAACCCAAGATGAAGCGTGTTTGCACTTCTGACAGGGCAACATGATAGAAGGCATAATGCTGCCATAATATCATCATCATCAATGGCCTCATGTTTATAACAGAAGATTTAAGCAGCAGCGTCTTGCATCGAACAATTATTTTTAAAGAAAATGCCTCATTTCATTAGTCAGTTAGATTTCCTAAAAAGAATAAAATGAAATGAAGTGTATCAAACGACAGTAACATCTGTGCGTCGCTAGTCTAAATGGAGTGTCTCGTAGGTGGCATTGCATCGCAGGCAGTTTGGTTGATATAGTGCACGTCGCCGACCGTTATTGCTGCAACCTACTTATTTATAATTGTTATTGTTACCACCAGTTTAACCTGGCCTCTGACCTCTGAGCCAGCTATCATTTGAAAACCATTAAATTTAAAAACTAATTAACCCCAAATAAACGAAACCCCCCCCCCCCCCCCCCCCCCCCAAAACAGTCGTCTTGAGTCCATAGCCATGAAACAATTAAATTGTGTTTTATGGGCAAAAATCTGCCTATCACCACTTGAAACGTCATCCCATCTTGATACCTAAAAGATGCCTTAAGAACCTTATTTTTGCTTAAAAATGCTGATGACAGGATCAAATAATAATAGGTCATCTGTAACTGGTAACATAAAACAAAAGAATTGTATGAAATAAAACAATAGAGCGTCGAGTTTGGCGCATTACAGTCTTGTAAATTATGCAAGACGTAGCGACAGGAGCGACCTCCCGTTGAGGCTGATTTAACACTGCCCGCCTTTGTACAGCGTGCTTCAGTTTATTTACAAAATAGGTAGGTACTTAAATACGAGGTGTTGTACGTAAAACTAGAATTAGAAAAATTGCTATCGCCTATTATATTAATTTAATCGGTAGTCCCCCAAAATTTGGAAATTCGAGGACGCGCTCCGGTCACGAAAGACTCTACAGTACTAATGCATTTTTCCCACAATGACCTACGGTGCACTCACGAAAGAAATTTTACAGAAATTTAGAGTCGCACAAAGAGCCATGGAGCATGCCATGCTCGGCATCAAGCTTCTAGACAATGTTCCGAATACGGAACTCCAACACTAAACAAAGGTCCAAGATGTTGGTAAGCGAGTCATGGAGCTCAAATGGAATTAGGCAGGAGACATGGCGAGGCGAGGTGACTGCAGATGGACTAAAGCATTTTCCGAGTCATGGCCTAAAGAAGGGAAGCAAAGTGTTGGTGGTCTGGCGGCTCTATGGCTTGATGATATAAAGAAAGTGGCGCGAGCTGCGTGGATGTGAGATGCTCAGGAGAAAGAAAGGTGGCATAAACAAATGTAGACCTACACCCAGCAGTGGGTGGTATCAAGCTGTGGATGATGATAATGATGAGGCCCTATACGATGGTAAATCTTTAAGGTATGTACCTCAATGAACGTATGTATGTCAGGATCTAAGAGCAAGGAAAATTTAAAGCGTCAGAATCGAAGCAAATAGCAATTAATTGTCTTTGCATATTTAATGTGGGAGTGAGTATGTATGTATAGCTAAGCTAGCGAATGATGTGGTGCGATGCAACACCACATTTTCCCACCTCTCTCTATTTCACATATCTATTGTTTTGATGAAGGTTTTTAAATATTTTCATATTTCATGTTTTTCAAGAGCATCCTATGCTAGAATGTCCCATGTAATAAAGAGTGTGTAAGGCTGTAACAACATGCATGAATAGAGACGCCATATATTTGTTGTGTCCAGGACTAAATTTTCATTATTTTCCAGCGAATTATTATTCTTATTGAAACACTAGCTGTTGCTCGCGACTTCGTACGCGCAGACCACTGAAATATACTTTACGACCTGTTCTTAGACCTACTAAATATACACACAAAGTTTCCTAAGAATCGGTTAAGTCGGTGAGGAGGAGTTTTGTTACAAACACCGTAACCGAGAATTTTATATATTAGAAAGATGATAAGATAATAAAATATGAGACGGTTCAATTCAATTATTTATAATTAACTTTGATGCGTATATAATGTAATTTAAGCAATATCATAGAGAACTAGCAGAATACTATTCCTCAGTTTCCAACCAAATTTTCTCAACGACGCAACCCAAATTTTCGTAGTTTTTAGGGATTTAGACAAATTATTCCTTAGCGAGATCTAGAAATAACATGCCATAGTTTGTAGGATTAAATTCTGAAGATTTTGTGAGGTGTCAGTCAGTAAGTGAGAGGCTTTCGTATATAAAAAAAACTAACAAATAAGATTTAATGTGTTAGCCATGTAAAACGACATCACACCTTCCAAAGCTATGTGATTTATACCTTACTTAATTTATCCGTGACTGTTCCCTAAAACTTGGTATCTCTAGCAACAATGATATAGTATTGCATGTAGTAAGGACACCGCACTACGGGATACTGCGTAGTACTGCTACATTACATGGTTTACGGCGTCGAAAGACAATCATAATTATTATTACTTAGACGGGATATTCTAAACGATTATTTGTAAATTATCGTTTTGAGACCTTCAACATAAAAGTGAGACTTGCTACAACAGCTCACTTAACAAGATAGTTAATAGTTTTAGCTACTTTAACTTTGATTGCAACATCTTTGATGAACTTTTATTAGACTGGGAACTACGGTGGCAATGGTCTACAAAGGGTCGACATCAATACAAATTTTTTTCATCTGTTCGCGATCGTCTAGACAAAGCGTGGCTAGAGGTAGATCACTGCGTAGCCCAATTTCTCACTGGACATGGTAACTTTAAGGGAAAGCTATTTTATTTTAAATTGGTTGCGTCACCTTTATGTGAATGTTCTGTTGACAGTAACGAGTTCGAACAGACCGCTCATCATATTCTTTGGGAGTGTGAGCTCTGGTACGCCGAGCGCCAGACCATGCTTGACTCAATAAAATCGTTTTCTGGTGTCCCTTACTACATGGATCTTGTTGCGACTAGGGATAACTTCCGTGCGTTCAGATGTTTTTGCCATACTTATTACTGGAAGCAAAATAGGTCATAGTTTCAGTACAATGTTATGTTCCTATTGTTTTATTTTGTATTTTTGGTGCTTTTGCGGTCGTGTCTTCAACACTGCCATAAATGATCTCTTGAATTGGCTCTCTATTAGCCATGTTTTTTTTTCCCTTCTTATTGCTGTCTCCCGTTTGCAATGGAGGGAAGTCGGATATTTCGTTTTCCTACTCCTCCTATCTTCTTTGATTAATTCATTGCGGGTTCCAAGACAGATTAGAGTCATCCCCCGGGCTCGCTGGACTTCATTGTCCAGTGTTGTGAATGGTTGCCGCTGTTGATCCTGGCTTACAGGAGTTACAGCGGTGGGAATGTGTGGTGGGCCTATGCCCGATATAAAAAATAGTTTTAGCTAAGTTCTTGATCATCTCATAAGAGATTATCGTCGTAAGTTCATGTAAAGCCTGAACAGGAAAATAAAAATTCATTGGAACTATTTTTTTACTTGAAACATTGTCGTAGGCTAGGTGTGTCGATTGTAGCGCCCCCAAAGGAGGTTTTTTTATTTTTATGGTCAGTCTTCATATGTATGTACGTTCCATCTACAGAACAGGCCTCACGAATACGAGTGAATGGAAGCGGGCCATCCTTCACTAGGTCCATTGCGGATTTGCGAAGGGAAGTTGGTAGTAAACTTGCTGTCAGAATATTTACTGTGCTACTACAGAACATAAGGGTTTCTCTCACGATAAGCATGACAGGGAGCAGGCCATCCTCCACTGGGTGTCCAATGAGGATTGGTGGACACAAGTTAGTGGTCAACTGAACATACTGTCGGATTGTTTTCAAGCAACCTCATTTATGACCTCTGGAGGGCGATTGCGCTAATTTAAAACATCCAAGTTCAATATTCTAATCCAATTTCAGTTCTAATCACATTGCAATCCAATTACAATTCAACTGTGCTAAATTCCGTATTGCGCTAAAGCCTGAGCCACTGAGCGATCTCTGTCAAATAAATAGCGCAATACCGAATGTGTTAAAAGTTGTGGTTCGCACACGGTCTAATCATGGTTCATTTGCGATTTATTTAGCGCAATTGCTCTCCTGATCTGGCTTAGATAATAGGTCCATCCTTATATAACGGCGCTCTCCTGTAAAGCGCATATTGCGACTGGCCGCATCGGGTCGGGCCACAGCGCAAAAAGCCGCCCAAATCGCTTCTATACAATTTATACGAACTATTGCATAATATTGCGTGGCGGATTTTCATCCGTGTGATTCTCACGCTCCGACCCAATACGGCCCGTCATAGTGTGCTATACCAAGCGGAACTTTTTACAACATCTTTACAGACGACGAGTTCGAACAGACCGCTCATCATATTCTTTGGGAGTGTGAGCTCTGGTACGCCGAGCGCCAGACCATGCTTGACTCAATAAAATCGTTTTCTGGTGTCCCTTACTACATGGATCTTGTTGCGACTAGGGATAACTTCCGTGCGTTCAGATGTTTTGGCCATACTTATTACTGGAAGCAAAATAGGTCATAGTTTCAGTACAATGTTAGGTTCCTATTGTTTTATTTTGTATTTTTGGTGCTTTTGCGGTCGTGTCTTCAACACTGCCATAAATGATCTCTTGAATTGGCTCTCTAATAGCCATGTTTTTTTCCTTCTTATTGCTGTCTCCCGTTTGCAATGGAGGGAAGTCGGATATTTCGTTTTCCTACTCCTCCTATCTTCTTTGATTAATTTATTGCGGGTTCCAAGACAGATTACAGTCATCCCCCGGGCTCGTTGGACTTCATTGTCCAGTGTTGTGAATGGTCGCCGCTGTTGATCCTGGCTTACAGGAGTTACAGCGGTGGGAATGTGTGGTGGGCCTAATATCTTTACAGCAGTATTAAGTGAAACTAAAAATTCGTCAGAGCGTTGCAAGTGCGACCCGCGCATACTCACTAGAGTGGAAAATGCGTACTTTGCACATTTTGCGATGTACTTATTTTCCGCTGCAATGCGGCCCGGTCCGTCCAGTTGCGACCGATCGTAATATCCGCTTACCTTTATCGTACACGAAATAAAAACAAAATCACATTTAAATCGAAACAATTCCAAAACAAAAACCGATTAATGTTATTGCCCCCGCTAATTCTATTAGAGACTCGCTCTCTTTAATAGCGCAACAAATAAAGTCCCTTAAAAACTAATGCTCGGTCTTAAGGCTCCGCAAATACCTCTTTGTAACTCTTAGCGATACCGCACAAGAACCTGGCTATACGCGATTTTCTTCACAAACATACCAAACACTGGAAAGTAAACTTTAAAACCTCAAGTTAGAGTAGATTTTCTATTGGGAGACAGATAAAACGTAAGGCGAAGCAAGATTCAGGCAGATTAAAAAGTTGGAGACGGTCGCGCGACGTCATTGTAAGTGGAAAATGAGTTAAATAAGGCAATACGTTTTAATTAGGAGGAAGGGATCTGCCCTTTATTCGACGCGCGATAACTCTTCTCTCTCTATTAATTGAATTTCATGTTTAATTAACTTGAACCGGCTATGGATTATCCTGAGATCTGAACGTCTTTACTTGTGATTGGTTTGGATTTTTTAATTTTGCAATAAAATCGAAGGTAGGCGGATCAGTTTCGACTTTTCGACTTGCTGCACACGATCCATTTAACATTCAGGGACTTCATGCGATATAATATGTTTTGTTTTTATTTCTATATTTTCTAAACTATTATAAAACTGTAACAGGAAGTTTGTCTGTACATTGAAGATATTAACAAAAAAATAGTTACGATATGGTTTTTAGGTGTCCCTGATTCCATTTCACCAATTTTTGGATTTTTGTCTGTCTGTTTGTTTGTGTGTTGGTTTGTTTGAACGAGCATCAAGCAAAAACTACTGAACCGATTTTGATGAAACTTTTTGTTTGATAGCTTATTATCTGACTTAAAATCTGGTATATAATTTGTGCGGACAATGTCGCGGGTTAACGCTCGTAATAATATATTTCCGAATCACAAAGCATTATTCAGATAAGAATTGTGCATGGACACCGTAGTAGAGTTACTTACATAGAGCTCGCCCTTTGTACATGTTTTCTCAACTTTGTGTATTATTATGTCCGTGTGTACAATAAAGTGTTATAATAATAATAATAATAATAATAATAGAGTCACAAACAAATAATCTGACGTCATTCCATTTTTTTTTATTATTTGAATCTTGCATCGTAGTTTGATGCACAGAAAATTGAGAATAACATAAATAATAAGTAACTGCATTGCACACACTGAAAAAAAGTGTTGTTATTATAAACCCAAACTATAAGTTTTGTTGCATATTATAATCCAAAGAGAATGTCAGTCACTATGTTAAAAGAGTCGGGACTTCCATACTAAAAACTGGTCGTGACCGATGATCCAGAATGTATGAAACGAATGCGTTGCTGCGCCCTACCAGGGTTCATGTAAATACTTTGCATGTAATTCTTTACCACCTTAAGCTGTACATGAATGCAATAAAGAAATCTAATCTAATCTAATCTGAAACGTGTGCAACCGTTCAAAGAAATTTAATGGCGGCGGTGCACGTTTCATACAATGTTTTTTTATTAAAGATTTGTGTGAGCCTGATATAATCAAACGTTTGGTTATAGATTGGAAAAGTTTTGCTATGACCCAAACTTTGGTTACTAAAGTTAATATTTAACAAAACATTTTTTTCAGTTTAACTGTAAGTGGAAATTTCCACTCGGGGTTGTCTGAATTTTTTTCCACCCTTACAAAAAGTCTGTTCAAAACGTCCTAATACAGGTTAAAACATTGTAAAACACTCGTAAATAAAACAGTCGGTGTTAGGTTCAATGTAGTGAGATAATGCGGCAGTAAGTGGCCCGCGTCAAGTCGCTGCGATCCGCTGCGATTGCTTAAAAGATTAAAAACTTGAAGATTCCATCTACGTTTTGAAATTGTTAGTAGATTGGGAATTGAGGGTTCAATTTACTTACACGTTTGGAACCATTTGAATAATTTTTTGGATATATCAACATTTTTATAAAACTTTACATTGAAGATATAACTACAACGAAAAAAGATTATTATGGTGTGGGGGAGACCTTTGCCCAACAATGGGACAAATAAGTTAAAAAAATGGTGTTTAGGTGAATTTGACTACTTATATAGGGACTAGTTACGCGTGTAATTCTACTAACAAACATTTCTGCCACTTTTTGCAGCGGGCGAGCCGCGAGGTAACACGAAATCCGCAACTTTGGATTTTATTCCCCATAACTTTAGATTCTAATTTTGAACGTTAAAAATCATAAAAAAAGTCTCGTGTGAACCCCAAACGTTCTATGTTCGAAATTATTGTTTCGTAATTATAGGCTGTCTCGTTTAGTGATAAGGTATAAAATTGAATGTAAATGCACATGATCAATTAATCTTATAACGTGGCAGAGGGGAAATGCTACAGCAAGGCTAGTCGTTATCATAAATAGTCAAAGGCGATTAATGAAAATCATACATTCAAAGTCATGATCGAATGGAGCATAATCTCCACAGTAATTTCGAAATTTTCTGCTGCTGATTTAAACTTGTAACTTTAAAAAACCGCACTCCAAATCACCGATTTTAGGATTTCTAAAAAATCCCACTGGGTCGAAGTGTTGCTGGCTTGCCAGCCCCCACAACAAGATATGCAAAAATATTATCTGCTGCTGTAAGTGCACATGTATGTATGGATATGTATTTGAACATAATATTTAAAAACGGTACCTCAATAAGATTAAGTACAGTTACAACTAATACTACAAAACTAAATAACATAACATATCAGTACACACACTATTAAGGTTTACGAGAGCTTATCTACGTTTAGGGGTCCGTGGGCAAATCTTAAGGGTCTAACTGCCGGTGGCCGTGTCCCGTACACGTCATAAATATATATTGTGACGTCAAGTTATCTAGAAGGACACTATAAACATTATTTGTTGACTAATGGTTGGGTTTAGTTCAGTTAATTGACTATTAGGTAATTGTATACACTACAGGGTCCTTCTTAATTATGCTGACACATTTTTAACGGGATGATCAGACCCTCAAACTGAACAACTTTCTCTATGGCACAAACATCGTAATCGCGAATAAAAATCTGCTCGTCCATACAAAACTCCAAACCTAATCGAGCCAAATGTATGAGACAACTGATTTTTTTTTGCGGTATGGATGTTGGTCCCATAGAGAAAGTTGTTCAGCTTGATGGTCTGATCATCCCCTTTAAAAACTCAGCATATTAAGAAGGACCATGTATATACGCACTTAAAATCGGTGTGGTCAGACCTTTGCTACAAGTTCAAACTATATTTGTGTACTTACCTAAGTCTGCGAAAATTTTTTCGTCTATTAAACCTAGGTACTTATGGGATGACGTGACCAATGACCTGGTAACCTGGTATAATACCCAGTAGCCATCGAGAGGACTTATGCACGGATAATGATTTTATCACCTTGCAGGATTCTAACCAGCAGATCGGACCGTAGACGAGAAAGCGTTAACTCAATAAGAGCATCATCATCGTCCACTGCTGGACATAGGCCTTTCCCAAGGATCTCCACAACAACCGGTCCTGCGCTGCCCTCATCCAATGGCTTTCCGCCGCAGCCTTCAACAGGTCGTCTATCCACCATGTGGGGGGCCTACCCACGCTGCGTTTTCCGGTACGCGGTCGCCACTCGATAACTCTTCGGTCTCATCGGCCATCGGTTCTGCGAGCAGTGTGCCCGCCGCCCATTGCCACTTTAGTTTAGCAATTTATTCTTATTCTTCTAATTCTTTGGGTTATGGTATGTAATAAGAGCGATTTCACATTATTATAGACTGATGATTCAGAATTGTAAATTTTTTCAGTCAATTCTTACACCAGACTGATACACTGGATTGAACGTCTAAGGTTTACCCATCAAGCCTTCAGACATCAGTTTCATCGTGATCAAGATTATTGACTAATTGTTTTGTTTGTTGATCCAATTAAATCATCTTCATTAAGGTAGCTACTAGAGGCGACACCCAGACTAAATTTTTTGTAAAACTCGTTTAAGCTAATTGGCTCAACCTAATTTAGCATGTGCCGGATGCGTGCTGCACCGCAACTCCCCCAGTCCTCCGCGCGCCCTGCACTGCTGATCGTGGTGCACAGATTTTGTTCGCGTTGTCTGTTCTATACATAATTATTCTACGGTCAGTCATCGTGACGAAATTTGACTATAAGCATTTTAGACGCTTGCTGATTGTCCAGCGTGCGTCTGACGAACCAAAGGTTCAGTTCCACTTTCTTCATGCAGTGCATGTGCAGCTCATGCATTGAACTGAAGCCAGACTGAACGTGTAACCTACGTCTTACAAAATTACAATTACAATGAAAGCAACGTTAAAAGACAGCTTCTGGCAGCACCCACCCCTTGCAACACAAAGTTTTCTTTTCCATTGTCATCTGAACAATTTGCAAGTAAGACAATAGTTGCAATGATCCCACCGACAGAGGGCGCGGTACGCCGTGAAATCAATTACTATTGGTACGATACACTGCGTCCTTTGTTTAGTTAGCTGCTCTTTTTGTTTCATTCTTCTTGCACTTTTATAGAATAGGGTGGCATTTTTTACTATTCATACCTATTGTGATAAACATTTGGAGGAATGCATATGATAAAAATACAATCATTACAGTATCATCATCTAAGCCTATATACCTACCTACGTCCCACTGCAGGGCACAGGCCTACCCTCGGGGAGGGTGAAAAATACAAAGTAATGTTATTGTATGATTTCTGAAGGAGAAACTTTCTGACATCATGATCACAATTTCCATTCTGCAATCCAAAATACGAAGTAGAGTAGATTAAATGTACGTAAAAAAAACGAAAAGCTGAAGATTGTTTCTACTTAAGGTGGATGCAGAGGGGTCAATTTTATACAAAACTTTGACGCACAATACGCGTAGACGGTATATAACTTTATATATATGGAAAAATAGTTTAGAAAATCTAGATGCCGCATCACAAATAACATTTGCAATTTATAAAATGATTACGAAGATATTATATAGCTTTATTTATTTATTTTAACACTTTATTGTACACACGAAAATGTAAATGAAAATAGCATAATAGACAATTACACCTTTGAAATTTTTCATACAAAATTTTGAAAGCTTTATATCTTCGTAATTATTTTATAAATTGCAAATATTATTTGTTACACGGCAACTACATTTTCTAAACTATTTTTCCATATATAAAATACTAGCTGGTGCCCGCGACTTCGTCAGGACAATTCACACAATATATTTATAAATTGTAGCCTATGTGTTATTCTGATGTATAAGCTATATTATTTTAAAGTTTCATTAAAATCCATTCGAAAGTTTTTACGTGAAAGAGTAACAAACATCCTTAAAAATCCATACTTTTCGAATTTATTATATTAGTAGGATTACTTTTATTACGCGTAGACGGACTACGCGTATTGTGCGTCAAACTTTTGTATGGACTGAAACCACCTTCATACCGCTAATTTTATACAGGTTGTACCAAGATGTACAATATTTAAAGGGGTAGTTTACCTGGTCCTACACTATGGAGCCAACATCGAGAAAAAAGTCTGCAGTTTTTTTATGAAAAAGTTCATTTTTTAATTTTAATACTTATGCGGTATTTGTAGTAAAGTTTTAATTCGGACCACCCCGAAAAGGAATATTTACGGTTGTGAGTTTATATTATATGTACTTAAATACAAATTCAATAAACGCTATAAACAAATCGTTAACTTTAAATGAAGTTGTTTAAAAACACTAGTGACATTACAACTGTAAACGTCAAGCCGCCATTTTGTTGAAACTCCACTTTGACATTTAACGACCCGGTATCTGAAGGAAGCAATTAAAAAAAACAATAAAATTTTAATTTCTTTCAACATAAATCAACGACTGATCCAAGCCATAACACGTCAAAACTGATGGGTCGCAGGCACTCTTAAAAAGCACCTATTTAGAAAAAAAAAGTGAAAAGCCATAAACCGACTTCCGACTTCGAAAATCAAGTGACCTGATTTTGGAAACATTACGTGCCCCTGTTTACAAGATAAACAAAAACGTAACTTAACTACGGTGTTCATTAAAATTGATTATACTTTCATGATGTTGGTTTATGTTGAACTTTGTTTTTAAACCTTTTAATAGCGGGTGTTTTTGAGATAAGGGCCTCTTATCGTTACCAGCCTAGCTAGCATGCCACCCACGACAAGGCGTTTAAACGAGAAAAACGCAATGCGCGCTCTTTCTGGCCTACGGAAAATAATAAAGATGGAGGCCCATCTCGATTTTTGTCCTTTTCTCGGGGGTGGCATGCTAGCTAGGCAGTAGTGTGTTTTGTCGTTTTTGCTACTGCTTGCTGAATTTTTAAATTTTTTATTGCTCTTGTACCGGTCACTGTATTAACTAAATGATACCTCGCTAATACTTTTCCCGTCACATTTTACCAGGCTTAGCCTAGTGTGGGGGATAATTGTAAATCTTTTTGGCTACATACCTGTGATGTCAATGTGCAATAACTATTCTTTGTTGTATAAACTAAATGTACCTACCTAAGTTGAAGTGCTCATTGAAATAAATATTTTTGTATTTGTATTTATTTGTAGAGTGGAGTGTGTGTTTGTGTTATCGCAACTTACTGCTCAAACCCAAAATAGTTTACTCAAAATAATATTACAATAAGCTTTCTTACGTCATTTATTTGATTCTACCACCTCGTAGGAACGTGTTCCGTTTTAGAGAAGATGCGGCCGGAAAATCTACAACACTTTATCTTCTAAACAAAAATTCACAGATTTCTTGCCTCACACGACTATCTAACACATTGGAGATGAATGTACGGAATTCGAAAAAATATTGTCTTAACAAGGTTCGGCTACAGGGCAAACCCTTAACCCGATCGTCTTTGTTTTAAGCTCAAATTGTAGCTGACTAAATTGTCCAGAGGAATTTTGCTCAAATTTTTGATAACATTCCTCGTTTCCAAAATATCGAGCGCCAAAATAAAAATTCGGAAAAAAATTTTTTTTTTTCACTATTCCGGCCCTAACTTTTTTCGTTTTTGACTTTTTCGAATAACTCTTTATGCACCTTGCAGCTCTTGTAAATACGCGTGTTTTGAGCCTTTTTTGAATATAATATCTTCACAACTCTCCTAGATATAAGGGGATCGCACTTTTTCGTGAAATCGGAGCCTATACTGGAGCGATGGAAAAGACATTTCCAATGTCAAAAGTTATATTACACATATACAATAGCTTATAAATACGACGTCTGAAGGGTTGTCAAAGACTTTTATTACCGTCAAAATGTGCGATGGTTCTAATGACAGGTATCTTAGAGCTTAAATACTTGCCTATATTGAAATAATCGGAACATGTCTACAAAGTAACTTTTTCTTGAACAAAAAAAATTAAGAAATTAATCATCCACCGCATACGGGTCTCTCCGACCGCGATCGCCAATTGCGTATAATGTTGCGTACTGGCCATAGTGGCCAGTTACTTGTTAGATACGATTTAATCAGTGCGTCTGATTTATGTACAGCAATACGATCTGCTAACGATACGGCGTCGTGTTCGTGTACTTGCTTTTATAATCAATGCCTTGAGAAATCTGTGGAGATTGTTTGTGGTTACATTATTTTGAAACGAGAATAAAACTTCAATAGGTATCGTTTTGTATCATGAACTGTATAATTATGTATTCGTAAGTTGGAGTAATTGGAGAAATAAGTAGGTTATAGCATTTTATTAAAAAATCTTGATACGGCACTTTTTTTTGTTTTTTTTTGGAGCATTTAACCCTGAGGTTACGTCAGCCCTTTATACTAACGATCACCCTGCCTTATATATGTCTAGAATGACAAGACATGATTTTTATAAAGAGTATTTACAGGGTGTTAGGGTAGACAGCTGCATTACTTTAATGGGTGATTGTACCCATGATAGTGAGCAACATTCCCAAAGGAACAAAGGTAAATTCGCCTAAACAACTTTCATATCAACGTTCGATCAACTGATTGCATTTAGTGTGGAGAGTAAACTCTTAGCAAATTTCCTATAAGTTTCTTAGGGCAAGTTTGTTCAGTATATCATGGGTGCAATCACCCTTTAAAGTAATGCAACTGTTTACCCTAACAACCTGTATATGTAAATTTTAATTTTACGCGATTGCCTCATGGTTGTAATGTCCTCAAGTACCCTAGGTTTTTTTTTCAAATCAATATTGAATTAGATGTTATATACAGGGTCCTTCTTAATATGCTGAAACTTTTTAAGAGGATGATCAGACCATCAAACTGAACAACTATCTCTATGGGGCCAACAACGAAAACGCGAAAAAAAATCAGCTGTCCTATACATTTGGCTTGAGTAGGTTTGCAGTTTTATATGGAAGGGCTGATATTTTTTTCGCGATTTCGATGTTGGTGCAATAGAGAAAGATTTCAGTTTGACGGTCTGATCATCCCCTTAAAAAAGTGTCAGCATATTAAGAAGAACCCTATATTTCCATATCGTAGGAAAACCATTAAAGAAAACTAAGAGAGCTGATGTTGCTCTTCTTTTCTCTAGTTAAATTGATTTTCTGGCATCAGTGCCGGGTATATAAAAAAACCACGCCTAAGCTTGTAAAGATAATCAGTCAGTGTTCAAAAACTTTACTACAAACAACTATCTTTTTAATCATTTGGAGCGAGGCTCATACCCAAGTAATTAATAAGAATGAGCAATAAAAATAATAACTTACTAACAATAAAAATCAAAGTAAATAGCCAATCAACTGCTCGCTGTTCTCTCTCGTTCAGTAAGAAAGTGTCCTCCAGGGAGCAGTGTTGGCCCGAGGCGAGGGTGACCGGCCTTTATCAGTCATGCGATCCGATCGCGACCGCGACATGTGGTCTCATGGACCGCCGGCGTCTTGAGGGTTAAACCTATATCGATAGTGGAAAATTATAGTGTGTCAGGTTGTTTGGTTTGACTTATGAATATTTAATCTAATATTACATTGATCTGTTTTTTATTATCTTTATTTTTATTTATTTTTGCACTTTATTGTACACACGATTTATAATACGAAGACTTTACATTTTTTCACAGCTTAGACAGACAAAGTAGAGACCAATAGTAGCAACATAATGTTGTGGCATTAACAAACATAAATGTTGTTCTTACTTCTATATAAGGTCTAACAAAACTAGCTGAAACTATTTTAACACGTTCCGGGGCGGTGAACGAGACACAATAGAACTTTTATTGTTATCACTGCTATAGCCGGTTACTGTCCCGGAACGTGTTAAGGGGATGATCATTTTTTTTTCGCGATTTCGATATTGGTCCCATAGAGAAAGTTGTTCAGTTTGATGGTCTGATCATCCCCTTAACACGTTCCGGGACAGTGACCGCCTATAGCCGTGATAACAATAAAAGTTCTATTGTGTCTCGTTCACTGTCCCGGAACGTGTTAAAATAGTTTCACCTAATTTTGTTAGACTTTATATTAGGTTTAACAAAATTATTTTAAGGGGATGATAAGACCATCAAACAGAAAAACTTTCTCTATGGGACCAATATATTATGTTTTTGTGTACATTAAAGAATCTATGAATATCAAAATCGCGATAAAAACAGCTATCCCATAAAAAACTGCAAACATAACTCGACCCAAATGTATGAGACAGCTGATTTTTTTAAAGCGATTTCGATATTGGTCCCGTAGAGAAAGTTGTTCAGTTTGATGGTTTGATTATCCCCTTAAAATTGGTTTAGCTAATTTTGATAGACCTTATATAGTAGTACTAGTTACTCTTTCTTATACTGTGCTTATAGTCTGGTACAGGATTACTATCTATCTATCTAAACTATTATAAAACTGTAGCAGAACGTTTGTCTGTACATTGAAGATATTAACAAAAAAAAAGTTACGATATGGTTTTTAGGTATCCCTGATTCCATTTCACCAATTTTTGGATTTTTTGTCTGTCTGTTTGTTTGTGTGTTTGTTTGTTTGAACGAGTATCACGCAAAAACTACTGAACCGATTTTGATGAAACTTTTTTTGTTTGATAGCTTATGATCTGACTTAAAATCTGGTATATAATTTGTGCGGACGAAGTCGCGGGTTATCGCTCGTACTATTATAAAATTCGATAGAGGTTGATAGCGTCGTGGCATGAAAGCAATTAAATGAAGATTTCTTACCTACTATGGGCACTAACACTAACGTAATGATAAGGAAGTTCAAAAACATCAATTGAATAGCGCCAGTGTTGTTCAATTTGTCGTTTTTAGTTGGAACTATAAGTGTGATTCATAGACAAATTTTGAACTAAAGGACAACCGGCACATTCCGTTTACGAAATAACAGAAAATGTATAGAAGTTTTGTCTGTAGTAAAATTTGTAATAAATTATTAGGTTTTATAAAAATTACTCTGACTTTATAATTTATTTTTATTTAACGAGTTATTTAGTAATTTATTACAAATAAATTATAAAAAAGCAGCAACCCCAAAATGGCTGTCAATGTTATTTGATAGGTGGTGATGCAAGCACAGTGTTTTTTTTATATAAAAACGAGCGTTAACCCGCGACTTTGTCCGCACAAATTATATACCAGATTTTAAATCAGATCATAGCTATCAAACAAAAAAAGTTTCATCAAAATCGATTCAGTAAATTATTGTTTATTGTTAAGGATTCCCAATCGTAGACCTCGCGTATCAGGCTTGCCTCGTTTTTGGTCTACCGTTTAATGTAATAGTTTTAAGCAAAAGTTAAAAATAAACATTTATCTATCTATTATCTATCTAGTAGTATTTGCGTGATACTCGTTCAAACAAACTAACAAACACTTAAATAAACAGACAAACAAAAAATCCAAAAATTGGTGAAATGGAATCAGGGACACCTAAAAACCATATCGCAACTTTTTTTTGGTTAATATCTTCAATGTACAGACAAACTTCCTGTTACAGTTTTATAATAGTATAGATAGATTATAAAACTAAGCATTATGCAAACTGATGCCTGCAAATAGTGTCTAGTGTTCCATAGTCCATAATAAAAATAGACGTACGTTTATTTCTTTAATAAGGTATTATTTAATAATTATTTGTTTAATAAGCTCATTAATCTATTCGAATATTTTCTGATTTCAAAACTTATAAACCTACCAACCAACTTCCTAATTTTATTTCTTACGTGATCACAAAGATTAAAATCAAAATACATAACATTGAAAACTCGCAAGCAAACCCATCAACGTATCCTATAGCGATATAAATCGTGACGTATCGGACACTGTCTCTAATTAACCGTTAACTGTTAAGTTTTATCGCCGTCCGGCAGTTTAGGGTTATCGCGGTTTGGGTTTAAATTGTACCATATGTAGTTTAGTGTTGTATTACTCCTGCCTAAGAATTATGGCCCGGGGATCTGCTTTCTATATCATTTTGGGGCCCAAATAGGTATATAAGGTCTAACTAAACTAGCTGAAACTATTTTAAGGGGATGATCAGACCAGTAGTTTCAGCTGATTTTGTTAGACCTTATATAACAATTTTTAGTATTAATCTGTGATCTAGAAATAAACATTTTAACGGATTCTTACAATGTTTTGGTATATTTGAATTCCGTTTGGTTTTATATCGGGAACTCAAATATACCAAAACGCGGTAAGAACCCGTTAAAATGATTATTTCTAGATTAAATAATAACCGCGTAACTCTCAAAAACTCTATTAATCTGTGATGATTTCCATACAAAAAGAATATGTCTAGAATGAGTCTCATGCTTCTACCGTATAAAGCAAAAGGGACCAACGTGAGGTGTCATACAAATTAGGTAGGTATGTGTGCGTAGGGTTTAGAGGCCAGTACTGGTGGCTATTTTTTTCTACGCTTTAGTTTTTTTTTTTGCGATTTCTGTGTTGGTCCCATTGTGAAACTGGTCTAACTCTCAAATACCTATTATATTGCTCTCATATTAGAAAAAAATAGGCCTTTCACATCGTTTATCTCTTATCCATCCACACTACACATGCACGCCTACAAACTTATAAACATACGAGCGTTAACCCGCGACTTCGTCCGCACAAATTATATACCAGATTTTAAGTCAGATCATAAGCTATCAAACAAAAAAAGTTTCAGTAGTTTTTGCGTGATACTCGTTCAAACAAACAAACACCCAAACAAACACACAAACAAACAGACAGACAAAAAATCCAAAAATTGGTGAAATGGAATCAGCGATATCTAAAAACCATATCGTAACTTTTTTTTGTTAATATCTTCAATGTACAGACAGACTTCCTGTTACAGTTTTATAATAGTATAGATAGATAAATAGATTTTTGTTTTCTTTTGTTTCAAATTTTTATTTGTTTTTTTATATATTCGTGTATTTCCTTAATAATGTACACAGCCTCATTAGTCTTCATATCAAGACCACCATATATATTGACAGGATGTACTCCACACTACTATGCCTTTCTGCACCCAAAAAAATGGCTGTCAGTGACACAAGGTTTTTAATAAATCTTAGTTATAGACAGCAACTGTAACTATCCTTATAGCACGTAGGTACAATTGTTAGTTTTTATCATTTATTCTACACTGTCATGTTACACCAATGTATGTGTGCTTTTTCTTTATGAACCAATAAATAAGTAAACAAATGATTGAGTCCCTGACTCTCAAAATTGGAAAAAAACTAAAGCATCGCCAATCTAAAGTATATACACAATCTAAAGTATATACACAATCTAAAGTATATAAGGTTTAACAAAATTAGGTGAAACTATTTTAAGGGGATGATCAGACCATCAAACTGAACAAGTTTCTCTATGGGACCAATATCGAAATCGCGAAAAAAAAATGTGCTGTCCCATACATTTAGGTCGAGTACGTTTGTATGGAACAGCTGATTTTTTTCGCGATTTCGATATTGGTTCCATAGAGAAAGCTGTTCAGTTTGATGGTCTGATCATTCCCTTAAAATAGTTTCAGCTAGTTTTGTTAGACCTTATATAGCGCATTTAAGTTTACACCCTGTATAAATTGGTTATTGGTTATTTTATCACAAAAGCTAACTAACAAAATACTTAAATATATTTCAGAAGCATTATTCAAATATTAGTGAACTCCATTGAAGCGAGAACAGAATAAATTCATGCAAATCGACGTATTTGCAAAATGAAGTCGTTGACGTTAAAGAAAAAAAAAAGCTTTTAATAACAAAAGAGAAATCTTATTTTTCCTTGTCGGCGAGGCGGTAAGGTATTTTCCTCTTAATTTAATCAAATCATGGACTCTCGTGTATTTTTCTGAGTCATTTATTTTTAATTTTGCGTGATCGTTGTAACGGAACGACCGGTGGGGGGTTGAAAAGTAAACGATTTGATTTTAATAAGAAAATATCGAATCTTGTTCGGAGCCACCTGCAGTGATGGTAAATTGTGAGTACTTACATTTACTCTTCTGTACGAAGCTTTTATGACGACGATTGCTATTTTTTTAAACGATTTTATTTAACTTCGAATCTGTCTAACTAACTAACTAACAATGGATTCTTGTAATCGAATTTTAATCCATTTCCTGTCAACCGATTAAGTTAAAACTTTACACACACGTATAGTTCTGATGACAATAATTATATACAATACGAGCGTTAACCCGCGACTTCGTCCGCACAAATTATATACCAGATTTTAAGTCAGATCATAAGCTATCAAACAAAAAAAGTTTCATCAAAATCGGTTCAGTAGTTTTTGCGTGATACTCGTTCAAACAAACAAACACACAAACGAACACCCAAACAAACAGACAGACAAAAAATCCAAAAATTGGTGAAATGGAATCAGGGATATCTAAAAACCATATCGTAACTTTTTTTTTGTTAATATCTTCAATGTACAGACAGACTTCCTGTTACAGTTTTATAATAGATTTTTGTTTTCTTTTGTTTCAAATTTTTATTTGTTTTTTTATATATTCGTGTATTTCCTCAATAATGTACACAGCCTCATTAGTCTTCATATCAAGACAGCAAATCGTGAAATGGAATCAGGGACACCTAAAAACCATATCGTAACTTTTTTTTTTGTTAATATCTTCAATGTACAGACAAACTTCCTGTTACAGTTTTATAATAGATTTTTGTTTTCTTTTGTTTCAAATTTTTATTTGTTTTTTTATATATTCGTGTATTTCCTCAATAATGTACACAGCCTCATTAGTCTTCATATCAAGACAGCAAATCGTGAAATGGAATCAGGGACACCTAAAAACCATATCGTAACTTTTTTTTTTGTTAATATCTTCAATGTACAGACAAACTTCCTGTTACAGTTTTATAATAGTATAGATAGATTCCTTTTATGAAACTTCGTTGAGAAAATTCATTTTGGAAACATAACATTTTTTTTCGAATTGACCAATACAGCATTACTCAGGGAGCATCGACTGCTTATTACTGTTGACTATGGGGGGACCACACCAGTGACGGCGAAGCGCCCTGTAAGTCTACCGAACCAGTGAATGAACTTAAGCAACCTGCCCAAGGGGTACGGACCTCGGCAATGGGCGTTACTGGGACTATGCGGACTACGATTGGGTAGTGGGGATCGGTGAGAAAAACAAAATAGATATACTTTATTTGTACGCAAAAAACATACAGCAAAACAGGGATAATATGAACTTAAGGTGGTTTCAGTCCATACAAAAGTTTGACGCACAATACGCGTAGACGGTATTAATAAAAGTAATAAGTATTTTATATATGGAAAAATTGTTTAGAAAATCTAGTTGCCGCGTCACAAATAACATTTGCATTTATAATATATTTACGAAGATATAAAGCTTTTAAAATCATGTATGAAAATTTCAAAGCTTTATATCTTCGTAATTATTTTATAAATTGCAAATGTTATTTGTGACGCGGCATCTAGATTTTTCTAAACTTTTTTTCAATATATACAAAGTTACTTATATTAATACCGTCTACGCGTATTGTGCGTCAAAGTTTTGTATAAAATTGACCCCTCTGCAACCACCTTTAAGGGTTCAAAACAATTTGTACCCAAATGGCAGTCTTATCACTAAAAGCGATGACAATTTATCAAAAAAGTTAAATAAGTACCATATGTTAGTGTTGAATCTTCATGCTTCAGTTTCGGGACATTTATAAGTGTCTTTAATAACATAGAAACAATCCGGTTCTCTTATATCACATACTATAAAAAAACACATGACTATTATATTTAATTTTAACCGACTTTGACAAAAGAAGGATTAATTCGTTCAAAAAAAGTTCACATCCGATTTGCCATCCGATGATTGTCTGATCCGATAGTATACAAGGTGTTACAAAAGTAAAAATAAACATTTGAAACTTGTGGGGGGTTGTTTAGACCATCCAACTGAACATCTTTCACTACGGGACCAACATCGAAATCGCGAAAAAAAATCAGTTGTCCCATACATTTAGGTCGAGTAGATTTGTAGTTTAGTATGGAACATCCAATTCTGTATCGCGATTTCGATATTGGTCCCAATGACATTATTCTGTTTACTAATGTCGTTGATTTGTCCCATAGTGAAAGTTGTTGAGTTTGATGTATTCTTGTAAAACCCTTTATAACACCCTCTCCTTCGTGATGGGTGGGAGAGGGACTTATATACTTTTGGATCAGACAATCGGATGAAATGTCTGATATCTGTTGCCAGCCTTAACGACACCAATAAAATCAAAACAAAAAAATGTTCTTGAAACAAGGTTTTAGGGTAGACAGTTGCATTATTTTAATGGGTGATTGTACTCATGACAGTGAACAACTTTCCCGAAGGACCGAAGGGTTTGATTAAAAAAAACAACTTTTCGTACTAAACGATCTGTCAGCTGATTATTTTTGGCATGGAAAATCATCATTCTTTTTTTAAATTTCCTATAATTTTCTTAGGGCAAATTGTTCAGTATCTTGGGTACAATCATTCCTTAAAATAATGCAACTGTCTACCCTAACACCCTGTATACGGGTGTAACAAAAACAAATCATCCTAGTAATCTAGACCATACCATTAAATATTACTAGACGCACGAATAGACGGTTTAACAAAAAATCTGAATCTGATTTGTTTTGGCTGGATTTAATGATCTTTTTCACTAATAGGTGGCACCACTTGTACTTTACATCGCGCTATCGTTATGTTCATACAGAAGTATGAAAAGTAATATGAAGATTCATGCAAAGTGTGCAAATCTTATTTTCTGCTATACGTTTTTAACTTAACTTCATACCATTGCTTAACTCAGAAAGCTGGCATAGGTAATAGTGTTGCTTTGCTGTGCCGAACTATTGATAGTGATAGGAGCAGGAGGTAGGGTTTGCCGGTCGTACTCAGCGAAATATTACCATATCTCGTCTCGTATTAAGGGGACTATGTCGAAAAAAAATTTAAGCGAAATGGGCGTTTAATAGCTTATATTACTGCCTGATTCGAGAGAAAGAGATGGGGCGTCGCGCGCGCCTGAAACGACGCAAGCGTAAAACAACATTTATTTAATTGTGATTAGTACTATTTATGTAAGTTCAATTCTGCTCTTATCAAAATTTGTAAAATATCAATCTCTTTTTTTAAATCAAGTCTCGTGTTTCTATTATTCACCGTATAGCAGTTCCAAGCGTTAATAAATAAAAACGGAGGCTACTTTGGCTTGTTTTTCTATCGAGAAAATGTGTCTTAATCGTGTTTTGGCTCTTGTCAAAACTTCAATTATATGTTCAATTTACACATATCCGCTAATCATACTCCTACTGTTAGTACTTCATGATATATGACGCTTTGAAGAATCCTATTTTTTTCATCTAAAATCTTGACATCTGAAATCCGGAACTATTTAATCGTTCGTGTAAACAGCTGGCCGTCGGCGCCGGCCGACTTTAAACTTAAAAACCGGCCAAGAGCGTATCGGACTCGCCCATGATAGGGTTCCGTATTCCGTAGTCATTGCATAATTGCATAAGTAGTATAATAAAACAGCAGTAATGTCGATTTTCTTATCTAAAAGAAATTTGGAACCTAACGATAGTGCGATTTAATTGTGCAACGCCATCTAGTTTATAGTGTCCATTATAAGAAGCTACGGACACGTCACTCGTCACTTCGTCACTCCTGACGAGGAGTGAAAACTCCAAAACTCTGTCTAGTGTGACGACACTGGACAGAGTTTTGGTAGGTACTACTAGTGAAGCGCCGATGTTCTGAGGTTTCAGAATATATCTCGCATATGTTAGTGTTGAATTTTTCCCAAAAAAATTTTTATATGTCATTTAAAACAAGTGAGTCTGATAAGAATATAGAGAGGTAAGTAAGAGTAAGTCACGAAGAGAGTATGTTATACTGTTATTTATTACAAAAACTTTCAAGACATATTGAAGACTAGAAGAAAGCAATCAAAGAAAACGATTTCCTAAAGGCCTATTCAAGGTCAAAGCAATTAATCTAGGCTTCGACATAAATAAACTGCGTAAGCGCCTTTATCTCAAGGTAGCATAAATAGCACTAATGTTTTCAATGACTAATTTACTGTTGACCAAAATATACGTAATTTTGCCAGGATGTGGGGGTCACGTTCACCACAAAGTGACATTCAATTAAAAACGATAACTACTTTAAAAAATTTACTTAAGGTGGTTGCAGAGGGGTCAATTTTATACAAAACTTTGACGCACAATACGCGTAGACGGTATTAATATAAGTAGTTTTGTATATATGGAAAAATAGTTTATAAAATCTATTTACCGCGTCACAAATAATATTTGCAATTTCTAAAAAAATTACGCAGATACAAAGCTTTGAAATTTTTCATACAAAATTTTAAAAGCTTTATATCTTCGTAATTATATTATAAATTGCAAATGTTATTTGTGACGCGGCAACGAGATTTTCTAAACAATTTTTCCATATATAAAATATTACTTTTATTAATTCCGTCTACTCGTATTGTGCGTCAAACTTTTGTATGGACTGAAACCACCCTAAGGTAGGTAGGTACTCAGATTTTGTTCTGTAATCTGAGGGACGGCACAAAAAACCGGTCAAGTGCGAGTCGGGCTACTCGCACACCGAGGTTACCGTACCACACAACCACGCATAATATTAACGTACAAAAAAGTTTTGTTTTCTCCGGAACCTTTAACGCAAGACCGACTCACGGTCCCGTTTTCACCCTTTGGGTACGGAACCCTAAAAAGTAACTTTCTCTTCTCAACTGTATTTTTGATTGAAATTTTTTTTCGAAGTGTGGGTAGTTGATTGGGTACGAAACATGAAATAAGTAATTTTTTAGTGCTAAGTAGCTTATGTATCAATAAGTCCTCCATCACCTTTATTCCTCCGTGGTCTTTCAAGTCCCAACTACATATCCTGTAATGCATCATCTCATAAAGCATCATTACGTCCCCCCGCGCATCCGGGACCCTGTCTCACCCCCTCTCTACCCCTGTAAGACTTGGTAATTGTTCTTAACGAGCTCTTAGAGGAAACCTGCGTCGTTTGGATTGAGGTGTTGATTTAATGAAGGTTAGTTTACACTTGGGTGTCTTTAGATTGTCTGGTGTATGGAGTAACTTAATTTATAGTGATATTACTGTGTTGATAGTGTTTATTTGCATGCATGAAGATAGTCTGTTAGGTCCGCCACATACATCCGGAATAAACCTGATTCGGAATGAGATTCCGTATGGAGTGTTGCCGCTGTCAGATACTTTTTCACTAGATCTAGTGATTTTTGATGTCTTAGGTGGCATATTTTAAAGTGATTTTTGAGCGTAGGCGTTGATGGAACGATATCGTATCGTGACGGTGCAGTTGCTACGTCGTTGCAGCATAGTTGCGAAATCGCCTACGCTCAAAAACCGCTTGTGTGATAATGGTTCATGCCATTTTGTATGCAGATTATGTCTAATGTTAAAACTATCGATAGTCTTTTGATGTAGTTGCATTAATATTGGAATACAATTTAAAAAACCATCATCATAACATTCGTAACGTAATGACCTCATCACATGATAGTAATTATCATGTGTAGAAATTGTTTGTTTTGCTTTAATAAATACCTAAAAATGCAATTATTGTCATTCATTTGGCATTTCATACATTTTTATTTTAGGCTTTTTTTTAACAGCACTAGTATTTTTAGTAACCATAGTTGGCAACACTGAATCCTGAATCAGGATTCCGGATCGCAATTACGTCTATGTGTGGCGGACCTTAGAGATACTGGTTGCTTGAGATTTAATCACCTATATTTGCTAAAATGCAGTTCACAAATTTTTCCTTTCTGTTCCTCAATCATTATAGTCATTACATACAGAGTCCAACTTAATAATGCTGACGGTTTTTAAGAGTATGATTAGCCCATCAAACTGAACAACTTTCTCTATGGGATCAACATCGAAATCGCAAAAAAATTTGTCCCATAGAGACAGTTTTGATAGTCTGGTCATCCCCTTAAAAAAAGTCAGCATTTTAAGATTGATTAAATTAAAATAATTTTTTTTTTTTTATTTTTTTTTTATTTTTTTTTTTAATTTTTTTTTTTATTTTTTTTTTATTTTTTTTATTGATTGTTCTGGCTTAAATTAGACCACATAATTCTTTCTTGAGCGCCGGTGGCGCGTTGCGGAGAGGTATGGCCACCCAATTATGGGGGTCCGGGTTCAGGGCCTCCACCTGGACATTTGAACTTCGCAACTTCGTGAACGTTTTCATTCCAATGTCAACTCTATTACAATGAAGTTCGGACCGTAACGGTCGCGACATATCGAAAATCGAAAGTCCGGGTGCAGGGCCAGATCCGCACGGACGACATGCCATGTACCAATGAGTTTTTCTGACTTATGTACGTAATACCGAATGCTCTCAAACGGTGAAGGAAAACATCGTGAGGAAACCTGCATACGCTGAAGAAGAAATTCTCATGTGTATGAGAAGTCTACCAATCCGCATTGGGCACGCGTGGTAGACTAACGCCCATACACCCTCCCTGCGGGTAAGCCTGTGCCCTGTAGTGGGCCGTTTATAGGCTGATGATGATTCTTTCGTAGTATTGGCTATCTTCCAGATATACAGATATGTCGTTTTAAAGGGGTAGATGTAGTTAATCTAAACTATTATAAAACTGTAACAGGAAGTATGTCTGTACACTGAAGAAATTAACAAAAAAAAAGTTACGATAATATGGTTTTTAGGTCTTGGGCTACACCTAATAATATATCACTTTGTGCGTTTTTCCCCAGTTGGTTAGGACATTGCAGGTTGAATCACCTGATTGTCTGAAAAGAAAGATGATTCCGTGCTTCGGATGGTACGTCAAACCGTTGGTCCCGGCTACTATCTCTGGTGGTAGTAGTCGTTACATAAAAACCACGTCAGAGGCCGTAAGGCGGTCTGAAAAAACTCTGACATCAGGGCTTGCTAGTTGCTGTCTACACGATAAGAAGAAGAATTCGCTATGATATGAAAACTCTCTCCCATGCGTCTAGTGTTTCCAGTAAAGATTTTTCTGGGCGAACTCGTTATATCTTCGGCTTCATCTACACTTTCCATCAGGTGAGATGATGCCAAGCGTAAAAACTATTGCGAATAAAAAAAACTATAATCTAAAATGTTTTTACATACAATTAAGGTAATCATAAATTATAAGATAAACGTCGCCAATTTTTTGTCGAAAAATTGGCGACGTGCTTAAAAAGGGCCAGGTCAGATCTACCCGTAACCGACGAGCATGCATGAAAGGACTTATGAATGTGGAGGAAGCTAGAGAGGTATGTCAGGATCGTAGCAGGTGGCGTTCCGTTGTCTCTGCCTACCCCAGTGGGAGACAGGCGTGAGAATATGTATGTATAAGATAAACAATCATTTAATTTTATTACGCACAATCTTTGATCACTAATAAAGAACAACACGTACAATAACAAAGTATAAAGTTGAAGTAATTGTATTGAGATGCAATCGAGATAGTGAATGACACAATCTTTATTGCCCAGCTTTACTTTCGCTGGCCGGTGTCCACAATCTAGGTCACCGACGTCTACCGCTGCTACTCACGTGTAATTTAGCAGCCAAGTGATATAGTTTCCGTGGTGTAGCGGTTATCACATCTGCCTAACACGCAGAAGGCCCCCGGTTCGATCCCGGGCGGAAACATTGCTTTTGGTAAGAATAACTTCACGCAAATTTTTTTATGGGAATTTTTTTATGATCTTGTCTTTTTTCTTCAAGGTGTAACAAAACACCGTAATATTTAAATTTCTTACTTATAAAACTAGAAACCTACCTACCTATTCGAATATACGAATAATAATTATTATTATTTTTAGGATAGTTTATTTCATAAATTCTTAGTAGGTACCTACAGATTTATATCTCTACTATGCTATGCACTAACCAAGTTTCATCTCGATTAGATAAGAAATATAGCCCCTAGGAGTCTTGAAAAATTAAAAAATGTTTAAGTCGAATTTATAGCTTAAAACAGCAGGCTAGGATATTTTGTCAAATAAGAAAGTATTTTTGTAATTATGTGTTCTGTCGATATGCAAAATCTAAAGGTTGGCCGCGCCAAATGATAAAAATTCGAAAAAAAAAATAAAAAAAGTTCAGGTATTCCAGGCTCCATACAAAAATGTTCTAACCCCTTTACTACTCATTGAGCCTGCAGTTCACTTGATAATAAATAAATAAAGTATACAGTTTGTTATGGTAAACATAGGGGTGATTGTACCTATGATACTGAACAACTTTCCCTAAAAAACATAACATAGAAAATTCGCAAAAAAATTCTTCTTTTCATACAAACGTTCGATCAGCTGATTGCATTTAGTATGGAAAGTCCACATTTTTTTTTAAATTTCCTTTAGGTTTCTTAGGGAAAGTTATTCAGTATCATGGGTACAATCACTCAAGTCTTTGACAATCACTCCTTAAAGTAATGCAACTGCTTACCCTAACACCCTGCATAGGGTCACCGTATTGACTGGTCAAGTGGAGATAGGTGACAGACAAAATTTTTTTTTTGGTCTGTGACAGACTTACTGGTATAAAAATAAAAAAACCCATAAAGTCTTTATCTCAGTAAATAAACATAATAATTTGATATGTCTTGTGGTGGGCCTCCTATGACACACAGAAGATAAAATATTATATCTCAGTAAATGTGTGCTTAAATAAGTTGTACTCCAAGTTATGTGGCGTAAACGGAATGTAAGTTATGCCCAGCTATCCCTTTAAGTCAAAACTGTTGCAATTATATCTAACCCTTACTTACCCGTTTCAGGTGGAGGTCGAGGAATAGAAACACGGTGATATATCATAGTTTGCAAGTTAACCGAGTGCGAACTGCGAGGTGCGAGGCTATGAGTTATGCCGACCACACGCCCGGGGCGCGGCGCGAGGCATGGGCGCGGGCGGGAGCGGTTTATTCCACTTTAATTACACTATATAAGGTCTAACAAAATTAGGTGAAACTATTTTAAGGGGATGATCAGACCATCAAACTGAACAACTTTCTCTATGGGACCAATATTGAAATCGCGAAAAAAAATCAGCTGTTCCATACTAACCTACTCAACCTAAATGTATGGGGCGGCAGATTTTTTTTTCGCGATTTCAATATTGGTCCCATAGAGAAAGTTGTTCAGTTTGATGGTCTGATCATCCCCTTAAAATAGTTTCACCTAATTTTGTTAGACCTTATATACCCTGCGGCACGACTCTAGCGCTCGGAAAAATAGTGCGTAGTGTCTTGTACATACGGTCAGTGCAATCAAGGTCACTGCTAGAGTTTCGTACCGCGACTTATACCTGGGTGACTTTAATCACCTGGGTGATAGAAGAAGACGTGACAATTCCACACGAGAAGAAGAAAAATAGGCGACTCATCTGTGTACTATAATCACCTGACGAAATTATCACCCAGGTGTTTAAAGTCGAGTTGGTTGGTTAACTGGAGTGACGCGACATAGACATTATGTCTATGACGCGTTTAAAGTGTAAATTACATTACAACAACACATTACAAAATGGCTAGTCATTTAGATAGCTAATACCCATACGTTCTTAGTTCTTATTTAGTACACACGACGACACATCAAGCTACACGAAACCAACATAAGCTGGCCGCGCAAAGGGTGAAAAACGTATAACGTCGCGCGGTTAGTTTATTTTGGTTTTGCGTAGCTACAAAAAACAAACATAAGCTGGCCGCGCGACGTTATACATTACTCTACCTACGCACGGCCAGATTATTTTGGTGTTGCGTAGCTTGATGTGTCGCCGTGTGTACCTTTTACCCTCATACATAGAAAAAAAAATACAGTTCTGCTACTATTACGAACCTAAGTTAAAAAGGCCTGAAATCTTTCTCTATCAGTGCGGTAAAACCTGTTAAAGTTTTAAGCATAAGCTCACGACTATATTCCTTGAAGGAGTTATCAGAGATATTAAAAATGAACCATAACATTCAGAATAACTACATAATGCAGTTCGTTAATAATCAAAGAAACATTCGGTGAAGATGCAAGCCCATAGCCATTTAGTCGAAATGGTCGGGACTGACTTCAGGCTCTGCTCTCCCTATAAGGATAATGAGCGTGAATATAAATATGTAGGTAAAATAAATGTTTCCGCCCGGGATCGAACCGGGGGCCTTCTGCGTGTTAGGCAGATGTGATAACCGCTACACCACGGAAACTATAACAGATGGCTACCAAATTACACTTGGGTAGCAGCATAGCACGAAGGTGGCCTAGATTATGGACACGGATACAGGCTGGTGAAAGTAAATCCAAGCAATAAAGATCGTATGTCATTCGCAACTTAATTATCTAATGCTACAATAAACTGCGGTCTTAATGGTCATTAATCTGATATCTACACATAACATAACCTTATCCAAAATTTTCCACGCTGATGGAGTGCCGAATGAAGGAATCACTTAGAATTATACCTATCTTTTCGTGCAAGATTAACAAGTCGTCTCAGAGAATGGGCAATAGGTGTTATGGTCAAAAGGCTGACCAAGTGACCACTATTAGGTACTATTCGATATTCATAACAACTTGCTAGCACATGCATAGTATTAAATATCCGAATGTAATCGCAACTTATTTATCCACCAAACTGTGCGAATACTGGCTAAGAACGAGAAAGATCTGTTGATCTAATGGCAAGAAAGAGTTTATTTTAATTTAATGCACTTTCATAATGAAGTTAATTTTTTTTAACTATCTAGGTACTACTATCTGTGTAATTATTATTTTTGAAAAACATTTTCTTTTTTTCAATCTATCGACTTATATCTATATTATAACTAGAAGAAGTAAATCATAATATTTATAATATTTCATGGATAGCTTTCTGACGTCATTTTTTACTCTACCAGTCGTAAGGTGTTCCGTTGAAGAGAAAATGCGGCCAGAAACTGTACATCATTTCTTTAGTCCCATAAGTTATCAAAATAGATCAGAAATAAGCAAAAGCAATGTTTCCGCCCGGGATCGAACCGGGGGCCTTCTGCGTGTTAGGCAGATGTGATAACCGCTACACCACGGAAACTATATCAGGTGGCCGTCAAATTAGATGTAAGTTGCACCGACTGACTCGAAGGTGACCTAGTTTGTGGACACCGGCTAATTGAAAGTAAATCCATGCAATAAAGATTGAGTCACTAAGTATGAATACGTTCATAAAGATTAAGATTAACTAAAAACAGTGGTTTGTCCTGTATTTTGAGGCATATCGATATACTAATGCACAGGGTGTAAGAGACAGCCTAGCAAATACTGAAACGGTGAATTCAGACCATCAAATTGAACAACTTTCACTATGGAGCCTACCACAGGAAACGTGAAAAAAATCAGCTTTCTATAATTTCCTGAGGTAGGCTCCACAGTGAAAGTTGTTCAGTTTGATGGTTTGAGTTCACCATTTCAGTATTTGCTAGGCTGTCACTTACACCCTGTATTTTCACGTGTCCTACAACTGATGAGTACCTATACTAACGAGAAGAAATGCAAACGATCTACCTTCTACCTCCGCTCGTCGCTTGCTGTCCTAACTTGTACCCTTACAAGCCGAATGTAACCAAAACGCATTTATCGCGAGGCGACCTGTCGCAAGTAATTGAGTTACCGCTCGCTAAGAAACGGGAACGGCTCGCGGGAGACACTAGTTTCCCTTTACTTGTTTAGTTAGATTAGTTGGGACATTACAGTGTGATGGTTATGTTTAGTTTTAACGTCTGGAAGGTACGATTGTGGCTTCTGAAATGTAGTAGTTATTTTAACTTTAATTGTATCGTTAATCATAATTAATCGTAGGATCATCGAAGAACCAGACTAGCCGATGTAGCCCAAAGAATTGCCAAACTGAAGTGGCAGGGCACATTGCTCGCAGAACAGATCAGAACAGGCCGGTGGTGCCGAAGAGTACTGAAAAGCGCAGCGTGGTTGGGTTCCCCACAAGGTGCCTAGCTAGCATGCCACTCATGACAAAGCGTTTAAACGAGAAAAACGTCATGCGCGCTCTTTCTGGCCTACGTAAAATAATAAAGATGGAGGACCATCTCGATTTTTGTCGTTTTCTCGGGGGTGGCATGCTAGCTAGGCAGGTGAAGGCGGCGGGAACCCGTTGGATGAGGGTAACGCAGGACCGGTCATTAAGTCGATCCTTGAGAGAGGCCTATGTGCAGAAATGGACGGTGACAGGCTGATGATGATGATTCCTAGCCCCAGGCATGCATTCATAAGAGGCAGAAAGCTGAGTGCATCTCGAAAAACATCTACAGAGCTCTATCAGCGAAATATGAAGACAAAATCGGAAAATGAACTACAAGTTTTGGGAAAAATACTATCACAAATTCCTTCCACTTCCATCTAAACTATTATAAAACTGTAACTGAAGTGTGTCCGTACATTGAAGATATTTACAAAGAAATGATAACGATATGGTTTTTAGGTATCCCTGACTCCAAAACAAATATTTTTTTTAAATCTTTTGTCCGTCTCTTTGTTTGTTTGTTTGTAACATCACCACGCAAAAACTACTGAACCTATTATGATGACACTTTTTGTTTTGATAGCTCATGATTATACTTAAAATCTGGTATATAATTTGTGCGTAAGAAGTCGCGGGTAAACTCTAGTAGGTATCTAATAAAAAATACCTCATAAAGACAAAAAACAACGTGTGTTTTCCAGACCCCCGGTGTGACGGAAACTGATACAAACGGACAGACCGGGCGATAGTTATCAATACGGCTTATCCTGACACACCCTGTGTATATAGTTATCTATCTACAGGGGGCTCTTTACAAAAAACGTTAGGACGTGTCGCGGCATATTGATATCTCACGTTGTTTTCCTGTAGCCTCACTGTTTGGGTACAAATCAATGGTACTTTATGTTTATTAGGAACTAGCTTGAAGTAATCCTTTCTGTAGTGAATTACAACTGCTCTGCTTTATTAGCTGTATGGTATATTATAAATCATATTATGCTCACTATAATCCTCGAGTCAGAGGTAATTATTATAAGTAATGAATTTAGAATCTAAACACTAAACAACTCGGTACAGTATAGGTTGTCATTGGAGCGCGCTGCATACGAAAGAAGTTTCGTTCTATTTTCAATATAACCAATTAAAGTAAATGAAAATTTTTAAACATGGTCTATCTAGACACTAAATTCTATGTCTATGATTTGTCACGTTTCCATGCATTGAATTGAAACTAAATATTTTAACGGAAATCTGACAAAATACATAGCATAGCATATGCTCACGACAATATTCCCCGAGGGGGTAGTCAGAGATATTCTGAAACCTCAGAACATCCACGTTTCACTAGTAGTACCGAAACTCTGCCCAGTGTGACGGGGAGTGAGCCCGTCGACACTTATAATGGACAGTATTCGAAATTGAAGCACGCAGGTTTCCTCACGATGTTTTCCTTCACCGAAATCCAACGGTGTTACAAATCGAACATAAATTCCGAAAAACTCAATGGTACGAGTCGGTCCGAACGGGATCGAACCATCGCCTCCTATACGGCAGGCAAGGTTACTTGCCACTGAACCACCACGGCTTCTAATGTTTAAATTCTATGTCTATTGTCACGTTTCCATGCATTGAATTGAAACTAAATATTTTAACGGAAATCTGAAAAATACAGATACAGATATTACATACATCCTAGTTTCTAGATAATGTTTAAAAAAAATTGCATTGACTTTTATTAGTTAACGTTGAAAAAAGGTCGAAACATGAACGCAGCGCGCTCCGGTGCCCTTAGCTACAAATTTTACCACTGTGTCGGTAATTAAGGAAACTTGAAGATCGGACCTTGTATCAAATCTGATATACAGGGCAGTAAGTGACAGCCATCAAACTGAACAACTTTCACTATGGAGCTTACCCCAGGAAACGCAAAAAAAAAAACAAGCTGTCCCTTACATTTTAGTAGAGTAGGTACAGCACTTTTGTGTGGGACAGCAGATTTTTTTTTCCTAAGGTAGGCTCCATAGTGAAATTTGTTGAGTATCAGGCTGTCACGTACACCCTGTATTAAAAATATCTACCCCAAAATATTTCCATTTCATTTTTCATTTCCATTTAATAAGGAATACAATTTCTTCTGCTACGATTTGTAGGTGAACGGTGTAGGAAATAATTCGAACTTGAAACCCTAAACATAACAACCTGACTATAAGCTTGATTGCATGCATGGCAATATTCTGAGCTGGCGTGCATAATATCTCTAGCGAGTAGATATAGCTCTAGCCCCCCTCATAGATATTGCTTTCGTCTTTGCGTCCTTGCAGTAGAAGTGGTTGGTGAGTCAACGGAACGGAACCAGGAATCCTTAATACAGGGTGAAATTGATATCATTAGCATGCTTTTAAACTAAGAGTCTACCCATCAAACTGAACAAATTTTTACTATGGGAGCAAACCGATCGGAGCAAAAAAAAAATCTGCTGTTGCATACGTTAGATTCGCGAACTGTCAACATTGCAGTTTAGTATGGAACAGCACATTTTTTATTTGCTCCAATCGGTTAGCTCCCATAGTAAAAAATGTTCAGTTTGATGGGTAGACTCTTAGTTTAAAAGGATGCTAATGATATCAATTTCACCCAGTATAACGTTAGGTATACCTACATAGGTACACATTGGGAAAACACCTTCTCATACCCCACTTCACCTAAAACGATAAAACTCCCAAACAGTCATTTTCATCCATCAAGAAACGCAATCAAACAAACAAATCGATCCATAACATTAAGATATCTTCACCTTTAGGTACCATCACGCCGGCGCTCGAGGGGGTGAACAGAAAGTGTCGTAAACGCTCGCATTAATAACAGTTAGCTCGTAAATGGACACCGGAGTTTATACGTTTGATCTTCACGTGGATATAACAGTTTAGTTTATCTTTTGTTTGGTTACGAAGCAATATCTATCCAATAGGTAACACCAAAATTTTTTTTGAGGTAACCTCTAGTGAGTTTTAGATTACTGAACTCCGAAAACCCTGGTTAAGATGATAGAAAATAATTATAGGGTCTTTACTTGCAAAAAACGTTGACTTTATGTTTTTTTTTTTTTAATAATTTGTTATTAAATTCGCCATAATAACGCATACCTATTCTGCGAAAATATCAGCCGTCTAACTCTTAAGATAGAGCCTTTTTTAGGTAAGACACACAGACGGACAGATGGAAGGACAGCGTAGGTTTATGAATAGGGTCGCGTTTGCACTCTTTAGGGTACGGAAACCTAAAACGACTTAAAATAGAACCTAACTAATAACAAACAAACAAACAGTAGGTAAGGTACAGTACCCCGGACTGCGGTACAAAGATAATGATGTTTTGAATGGCACTCAACTCATTACGTGCCGATATCTTTCCTCTGAAGACTTCCTTGCTGCCCAGACTCCAACCACGTCCTAACACCAACCAATCTTTCAAACAAACATCAATTTTAACATTCTAAAATTACAGTACAAATTCCCCTGAACTACTAACCACAATGGCACTAAATACCTAATGAGCGTACTCTAGCTCTCTCGTCTAAGAAGATCACAACTCTCAAATCAGACACAAAGGTAATCTGAATTCAATTGAACGTAAATAAGGTTGAGAATACAATGCAGGTTAAAGATAGTTGGTGGTACAAGTAGTATCGGGTAAAGGGGGGATTGTACAAGCGTAATTAGTCATTAGTGCGACAGTGTAGTGTAGTGGGCAGGAAGAGGCAGCGATTGATCGTGTGAAGGTGCTAGAGGATTTGCGTCTGATCGGTTTATAGCAATGTTGTCAGTGGATTACATGAGATTGACTGCACGATGTTTACTATTGGTTTCTTATGGTAATTCGTTTGTAGGCAAAGGCTTTTTAGGGTTCCGTAGTCAAACAAGGAACCCTTATACTTTCGTCCATTCTGTATATCTATCTGTATGCCCCACCTAGATTATCCCTCATTTTTGTACCTGGCAAAACCGAAATTTAGCATGAGGACAGAAGGGGGCCTAGGATATGAACTTTAGGTCTAGGGTGACAGCTACAATAGATCTATCTAGGTCGCAGTAGCTATTTGGTCATTGACCAAGCCCTTATAACCAAATAATAATAATAATGAGGACAGAAGATAGTAACCCAAAAATATAAATGAGGTACTCATAAAAAACAATTTGATTCGACCCCGCCCAGACAACGAAAAGGGGGTTGGAAAGAAAAGTTATTTTTAATAAATCGGGTGAGGTGTCGTTGGATTGGTCTTGTCCAATAAAAAAAAACTCCCATAGCAACTATATCGTTATAATGATTCTGTCTCGATAAAATCGCACTATTTAATTGTTTGCTTTTGAAAATTTCTTAAGTTACTTAATCTATTTATCGTGTTCAGCCTTACCTGTAGTGTCTAAGGAACCCTATCTTGGGCGAGTCCGACACGCTATTGACCGGTTTTTATTATTACATTCAGACATCCTAAATAAAATTGTATTCTCATTTTCTATCTATTCTACTAATATATTCAAAAGGCAACACATAACTTTAGGTAAGTAAATAAATCATCAATTAAACACCACTCTTTTTTTTAATCACTAGAAAAATGTAATGGGTAAAAAATGCATGAAATTTGTCCCTCCCTGAACCTCCCATAGAAAGATCGGCTGATCCGCACTCTTGTAGGGAAGTTCCAAAAATGTTTCTCCTTTAGGCAAAGTTATTTTGCTTCATTATCTGAATACATGTATTATCAAAAAATAAAAAATAGTGGTGTATAATTTGAAATAGTCCATATATTATCTAGTCCCAATCAATGTACCAGAACCAGCTTATTTATTTAATTTATACCACCATCGAAAGGACAATATTTATGTATAGTTAATTTTATTAACTAAACCAATACCACGTCCTGAAACTCGTGTATCAAACTCGATGGTAATTCATCGAAGTTAGCTCGCATCTAGTGCTTTCTAACGACGTTATATCGATACGTAGGTACTAGGTCTTAGACGGGACCTAACTCTGTTAGCCTGGATTGTGACCTAAGTTAGCAAGCTGATTCAGTTAACTGTTGGCTGGATTTATAAACAATTTGATTATTATTAGTTTGCTAGCGTTTTGATTGAGGTGTTTTTCCTTCTCGACTGAAAACTGAAAATGACATTCAGGGTACATCTATCTATCTATACTATTATAAAACTGTAACAGGAAGTTTGTCTGTACATTGAAGATATTAACAACAAAAAAGTTACGATATGGTTTTTAGGTGTCCCTGATTCCATTTCACCAATTTTTGAATTTTTTGTCTGTCTGTTTGTTTGTGTATTTGTTTGTTTGTTTGTTTGAACGAGTATCACGCAAAAACTACTGAACCGATTTTGATGAAACTTTTTTTGTTTGATAGCTTATGATCTGACTTAAAATCTGGTATATAATTTGTGCGTACGAAGTCGCGGGTTAACGCTCGTAGAATATATAATTAAAGTACATAAGAAAGCTGACAAGATAAAAAAAGTCTTATGTAAAAAGCATGTTATAAACTAGATGATTATTTAAATGATCAAAATGCTTGGGTCTGAGTGACACCATAACGTATAGTTCTGTATAGTATCAATTATTTTATGAAATAGACTATGTATTATCGTATACATAACCTTGGCATAACAATTTATATTGTTTAGTTATTAAGGCCAGATTCGACCAAACTTTGATTTATAGAAGAAAAAAAAAATGTTTATTTCACTCACTTAGCCTTACATTACATACATTATATGATGTTCAAAATGTTAGGTATTTTAGTAGAAAGCTGTGACAGTAATTAGGGGAACTCTGACTCTCAAACAAAGAAAATCTGATCTATGAGAGTCAGAAGAGTAACTATACAAGGAACAATTTTACTCTTCTTGTTTACTCTGAAATAACTTCAGTTGTGCTCTACCACACTAAACCCATACTAAAAGAACGAATGTATAATCCACCTAAAGAAAGAGGTCGTTGTATTCGTATACTTATTGCAATGTGAGCTTATACAGTTTTAATTTGTTAGGTTTCTTTTTATTACATTTTTTATTATTATGTGACATTGACATTTCATTAGTCTCGGTATAATCTTTACACCTTCTAAATTGGCCGTGTAAAATTTACTCTCAACTTATTTATAGATTAAGTTTGGTAGAACGCAAAATCAGTTTACTCTAGAGTAACCGGCGACTTAATCTAAGAATAAAATTTACTCGCGTTTGGTCGAATCGGGCCTAAGTCGTGTTATGTTGTAGAGTTTCTGGCCGCATCTTCTCTACAGCGACAACACGTTCCAACGCGGGGTAGCCTCAAAAAAAGATTTGAGTGTGCTTCAAGCTACTATATTGAATAAATTATTTTGACTTTGACTATGACAAGGTGTCATTGTTATAATTAGGTTCCTGACCACCCCAATAGAAAAATTCTGTCGTGAATTAAATTATACAGGGTGTAAAATTAAATGCGTTACATACCGAACAGGCGGCTTCACACGACCAAACTGAACAACTTTCTCTATGGAACCAACGTCGAAATCGCAAAAAAAACCAACTGTTCCATGGAAAATGTTAGTCTCGTCCCGACTCAACCAAAATGTATAAAATAGCCGATTTTTTTGGTCCCGCGTATTCAGTTTGATGGTCTGATCCGAAGCACCTGTTCGATATGTAACGCATTTAATTTGACACCCTGTATAATGTTACCTAATCATTTCTAATCACTCATCCCAACAGACGGACGGACATAAAACAACCGAAATCATATAAATCTCCAATCACCATCTCGACGGCATTAAGGCGCGTACACACCCGCGAGACACTGTAAAAAAGTAACTGTCCGCCATAACTGCTCCATTACCGTAATGAATTATGTGTAGGCCGTTAATCTGTCCCCGCAGATATCACTCCTCATCTCCTCAATTAGAACTAATTGAATATTAAGGAGAACGATCGCTTATAAAACGCGAAATTACCGGACTTGGGTGGAGTGTAAAACTGGCTTTAGTGCGCGAGAGGGTGCTTGATGACAGTACAGGGTTAGAGGTACTTATAGTAAAATCTATACTATTATAAAACTGTAACAGGAAATATGTCTGTACATTGAAGATATTAACAAAAAAAAAGTTACGATATGGTTTTTAGGTGTCCCTGATTCCATTTCACCAATTTTTGGATTTTTTGTCTGTCTGTTTGTTTGGGTGTTTGTTTGTTTGTTTGAACGAGTATCACGCAAAAACTACTGAACCGATTTTGATGAAACTTTTTTTGTTTGATAGCTTATGATCTGACTTAAAATCTGGTATATAATTTGTGTGGACGAAGTCGCGGGTTAACGCTCGTATGTTATAAATATTATGCGTATTAGGATTAACGTTTTACATTGTTAAATAATCGAGCAATATTTTTGGAGTCAATTTAACTTTACACAAAACTTATTAGGTAGGTACCTTTTTTAGTACCTGTTGTCCTAGTAAAACTAACCATAGAAACTAAAATAAGAATATTTTAAGTTACGTTGAAATACTCATTTAACTACTTTAAGTGGTGTGCTGGATGGAACAAAAAGTTCTGTAAGTACCAAAACAAAATTTCGGTACCGAACTAGAGACTGAAATGAACATATTATTTTATTCTAACATAAGTCACTTCAATATGTTATTCAATATATTATTGTTCTTTAAAGCAATGTCTGGACTAAAAAAAAGTATGAAATAATTTTTTTACATACAGTGTTATAACAAATTCTTAACCTAAAAATATATATAAGAAATCTTACACTATAAATTAAAAAATCCTCTATTCTAAATCGTATTGCTATTCAAACAAACCAACAAACAGAAAACACAACCTTACTCAGCAAGGCGCACTAAAAAAACAGGAAGCATCAAATACCCAAATGAACCAACACTAACCCGAATTCTTAAGCCGACTATTATTGCCCATAGAGAAACTCATCTAGCTTAGAGCGTACTCTCCTGCTCTCACCAATATCCGGATTTATGGCGCGGGTCGCGACGGAAGACGCATTTCCACATTTATAACACAATAAAAATACGGCAAATAAATTGAAAATTATTTGGTGATAAGCACGAAAGGTAGGTTAGATAAAGGTATTTTATACAAATACCTACTTATAGATTAGATTAGATTCATTTATATCACATTCTTACATATATATTTTATATAAAATGTCCATTCATAACATGATCGTCCAATTGTATAATAAAATGAAATAGCAATGTCAAATAAAAAAAAGATAATAAAGTTAAAAATAGTCTGTTGACATTTTCAGAATAGAAAAATATAAACATAAATATATACGAATCGTCCAGGTCGTCCTAGAAAGAGGTGGCGGGACGATCTGGATTCTTTCGATGACGCGTAGCCAGAGCATGCCCAGGACACAGAGGGTTGGAGGATGAAACGGGACCCCTTTGCTAAGTGTGCTTTGCGAAGTGTGCTAGTAAAAAAAAAATACGAATATTTCGCGTGTGAAATATTAAGCGTGTTGAATACTATCATGTTATGGTCCCAGATAGTAGACTTCTTTTACTTATTACTTTATTTAGATTTAATTTTATGAGATACGTAAATTTGGATAGATTATTATGCCGTCATAATCTGACAATTCTATTTTCGTCATTATTTTCTTATGTTTTATTTAATTATGATGGCCGAGGATATTTATACCGGCAATGGATGGACTCAACACCGAAAATCTATCTATATACTATTATAAAACTGTAACAGGAAGTTTGTCTGTACATTGAAGATATTAACAAAAAAAAAGTTACGATATGGTTTTTAGGTGTCCCTGATTCCATTTCACCAATTTTTGGATTTTTTGTCTGTCTGTTTGTTTGTGTGTTTGTTTGTTTGTTTGTTTGAACGAGTATCACGCAAAAACTACTGAACCGATTTTGATGAAACTTTTTTGTTTGATAGCTCATGATCTGACTTAAAATCTGGTATATAATTTGTGCGGACGAAGTCGCGGGTTAACGCTCGTAATATTTATAAAAATATTGGTAATTTTCATCGGCTTAGAATTCACGTAGCAATTCAAAACACGTTCATTTACGATTGCAATGTTACCAAAGTGCTGCAATACAGGAAGAAATGAGAAATAATAATTGTCAATAAAACTCCACGTATCTCCTAAGAGGCGACGAAAATGTCGAAAATTATTCGTCATAAATATCGGCGACGAATATCGTAGACCGTTTACGTTCGCGTAATGTATTCGCTCTAGTGTACGCCCGCCTTAATAGCGCATTAAAACGCCTATTACGTATTCATATTATATTTTATACTATTCTCGATATATTTTGTTACAAGTTATTGATATGACATAAACTTTTACTTTCAGCAGTAAAGTGAAGAAATTGTATTTTTATTCGCTGTTAATAAAGTTGCTTATGCTTTCCAATTAGGCATGAGAACATTTTGATAGTTCATAACTGGTTCATAATTTGATTTATATTTCGAAAGTTAATTGGTAGACTCTCTCTCGTATCGTTTTGGCGAACTATTACGTCTGCACCTGCTGTGTAGTCCAGCTTAGCCCAAAACCGAGGCAAAGAATACGCACTATACAGGGTGAAATTGATAGCACTAGCATCCTTTTAAACTAAGAGTCTACCCATCGATCTGAATAACTTTTACTATGGGAACAAACAGATCGGAGTCGGAGCAAATAAAATCAGCTGTTGCATACCTACATTTGAGTCGCGAACTCGCGCGTCGAGATTGCAGTTTAGTACGGAACAGCTGATTTTTATTTGCTCTGATTGGTTTGCTCCCATAGTAAAAGATTTTCAGTTGGTTAGACCCTTAGTTTAAAAGGATGCTAATGATATCAATTTCACCCTGTATATGCCGTTTACTGTAGTTTACCACCTTGATTGGTAAATTTTTTAGAACCTACAACAGACTCCTTCTCACTTTTTTTTTCACTTAAAATGCATCAATAGCAACAACAGGATTGAAGGATTTCAGAACAATCGATCCATTTGACATAATTATGATTCGATCTACAAAATTGTACAGCCGAACGGACATCCCGTTCTTATCTTAAAAGCTTATCTATAACCGCCACATTGTCTGGTGTATGTATAAAAAACATTCACTATAACCTACTGTAAGACTAATCAAGAAATTTTGTAAGCCTGCCATTAAACAATATGACTATATTGTTAATCCTTTTCAGCAATGATGTAACAAGTGGCACTTTACAGGTCACTGGACTTTAATTCAATAAAAATGCTGCAAAATTAAACCTTATCCCTTTTTCTTAAAAAACCAAAACAATTCTCTTAAAAAAACCACTTCACAGCCAACCACATCACAATATCAATCGCGCTGATCCGACAATACTTCTAAATCACGGATTCACATATTTATTTACTCACATTCTACTATTTACATACAACCAATCCAATTCTCGGCTCACGGGCGTTCGGGGGGATTAAGGCTCCTCCTCCCCTCTCCTCGCCTCCCTCCACGACCATAATCCTTATAAATCCACTTTATATTCATCCACCTTAAAGGCCTGCAATAAAAATGTCTAATGTATTCAGTTTTTAAAGATTCCAGATTGAAATTTGGTGCGATTGGTGTCCAAGTCTTTTACTATTATGATCTCTAGGCATGCAACATTATTTTATTCGTTTCCTGCTGCCTGTGTCCACGATATCATATGGGCAAAAGATTGAAATACGTATGGAAGGCGATTTTTTGATAACTCGCATAATTATGACGAACTTATTGAGTCAGGCCGATAGGTGAATAAAAACAAGAGGTCTGCCTGGACATTCGAACTTCACAATTGCGTGAATGTTTTCGTTAAACTCTATTACAATAAATTTAGACAGAAACGGTCGCGATATATCGAAAATCGAAAGACCGGGGCCTGATGGTTACGAAAACGAATAAAAGATTGAACCATTCACACCTGCGATTTCAATAAAATCTAGTGATAAAGATGGACCGATAGATGTTGTAAATGAAATGGCAACAAATATTATTCTTACTCATCCAAGCAAGCCCACGTGACGAAGGGTAGTGACTTTGTACCTATTGAGATGTGAACAAAATTCATGTGTATTGCACTTATAAGTGAGATCGAATGGTATAGAGTCGTCATCATACAACAATTATTATGTAATTAAAGTTGACTTAATGATTACAAAATTCATTTCGATTTGGTTCCATTAAAAATTTGCTAAAGATTAGACCACTTTGCCCGATTAGACCAAAGAAATCAGTTTCACGCCGATCTTTCTCTACAGCGATAACACCCACCCACTATCCAACGCGGTTCTGGAGTCATAAAAATTACATCAAAATCTTTGTGATATTTCATTGAATAGGTACATAAACTCACGAAATCCCTTTCGGGTGGTCAGAAATATTGCTATAACTACTAACATTATAAATACTCACATTTAACAATATATATTTCAGGTTGGAATGGCGTGTCAAGTGGAGAGATTTTCCGCTCTAGTGAGTATGCGCGGGTCGCACTTGCAACGCTCTGACGAATTTTTAGTTTCACATAATACTGCTGTAAAGATGTTAGGCCCACCACACATTCCCACCGCTGTAACTCCTGTAAGCCAGGATCATTAGCGGCGAGCATTCACAACAGTAGACAATGTACTAATCTGTCTTGGAATCCGCAATGAATTAATCAAAGAATATAGGAGTAGGAAAAATAAATATCCGAATTCCCTCCATTGCAAACGGGAGAAAGCAATAAGAAAGAAATACATGGTTATTAGAGAGCCAATTCCAGAGAGCATTTATGGCTGTGTTGAAGACCCTACCGCAAAAGCACCAAAAATAAAAAATAAAACAATAGGAACCTAACATTGTACTGAAACTATGACCTATTGTGCTTCCAGTAATAAGTATAAGTAAGTAAATGATTCCGTGCTTCGGATGGCACGTTAAGCCGTTGGTCCTGGCTACTATCTCTGGTGGTAGTAGTCGTTACATTAAAACCACGTTAGAGGCCGTAAGGCGGTCTGAAAAAACTCTGACACCAGGGCTCTGCCCACACGATAAGAGAGAGTAATAAGTATGGCAAAAACATCTGAACGCGAGGAGATAGAGAGGTGGCTAGCCTTTCACCCACATAAACACTGCATAAGAAACCTTACACACAGCACACACAACCTTTCACAACAGGAGAGCATCGAAGAGCGCCGCTCGCAATATTATATTTAATTTATACTTTGATTTTATTTTACTGCAAAAGTTCTTGATTTATGCTGTATGTATCAATAAAACACAGAACTTTCATATAATAACGACAACACTTTTAAAAGACTACTCCTCGCCACTCATTGTTCAGTTAAACCGCGACCCAATACAATAATACGCAGTTTGTATTCATACGCGAGCTCGCGACTTGCCTCTCACTGCGAGCCACAACACGCCCGGTACTTTGTCATCTCTACCATATATTTATTGTTACCATTATTACACTGTTTTTTTAAAGATGATACGGTGAAAATGTAAAAAATGGAAACGAATTCCATACAATTTTGAGCACTCAATACCTGGATGAATGCTCTATCTAATATTTTCGTTCTTCACATAATGTCGATATAGATAGATAGCTATATGGATCTTGTGTTTCAATTGCCAATTTAGGATAAGTTTTCGCTTTAATGCTATTCATATCTAGGTATTTGAAGAACAATTGCATTTATAAAAAAAGAAATCATCTATCCATCTCAGTATAATTTTCTCAGTCGCCATCCAAATCTCTAAACAAAATAGCTCAATACTCCAGCTTCGCAACCCTTCATCGCAGCCTGCCATAAATTTACTAAACAAAACTCCATAACAATTCCATGAGAGCAATCAGGTCGACAAGTCTATGTATTTACATAAATAATAAAAAGAAACGTATGTCCGTCCGTCCGGCGGGCCGGCGGCAGCAATGGCCAGTGTTATCGTTCCGTTCTACTATTAACTTATGAAAATAAGCTACAATAACACTTTGTTTATTTTGCGTTATGCCTTGCCAGGGAAATTCGCGATGGACGGAGGATTTGGACTGGGGTTCTCAAACTGGTACAATAAACATGCATAACTTAGGTACTCACTATCAATATCCCCTTTTGACCCTGACCAATGACCGAAGCCAGTTCTAACAAAATTGACATGAGCAAGAAAGTTGTCATTGGCGTCCTTTGTAATAGGACAAGTTATCAGCCTTATTATTGGAATCTACTGCGCTCCAGTAGTTTAATTTAACCACTTGAACAGGAAGATCAGCACTTGATTCACTTTATGTTCTTTTTCACTTCCAGATCAACGTAAAAGAAAAAAATAAATTGATGGATGGAGATGGAGTTTGAGGAACTCGTGGCCTTAATTAGTGCCCTTAGTAATGATACTTCGATTTAGATTTTTCGGTAAGCAAAGGTCAGGTTTTAGTGCTCATTCATCAGGAATCTGAGTCAGGATCTCTTTGCTACAGAAGGCACGACAAATCATTTAGTTGGTGATGTCTATAGTTTTAGCTTTGTCAGAAGGCAATTTGATGCACCATGAAAATATTTCGACAGTAATTTAATAATCTAACCACTACCTATCTTGCTTTTACCGAATATTTCGTTAGTTATTTAAGAATCTAATCATTATCTAGCATCTAACGATCCGCATTGGGCATGGAGTATGTCCTAATCCCTCTGAATCTTATTCTTGTTAGAATGCCTTCGTCTTGTAGTGGGACCCAACAGGGTATAACTTATGTAAAAGTAGTAGTTTTTTCTTTTCCTTATTTCTTTCCCCGAGCCTACGAGTTTGAGAAGCTCAGAGCAATAACGTTTTGAAGAAAGTATTGGTATTCACGTTGTTTTGAATGAGAGACCCACGTCGGGCGCCACCGACCAACGGACGAGCCCAAATGGATGTTATTTTTGTAAACATCGCGACCACCGTTACAAGTAGATTACATTACGGTAGAAATGTTTGTGTTGCGAATTCCTTTTCAGTTGAGGCTGTAGGCAAAAGAGTGCATTGTATTATTTTAGATAACTATTTTTTAGCGTGAACCAAGGCCAAATTTTATTATATTTTGTATTTTATACATTGTAGAAGCTTTCAGAAACAAAAACACTCAAACATTACAAAGAAAAAAAAACATTAAAAAGGGAAACGATGCATCAAAAGGCACATAAACACAAAACATTCACAGCGGGACCACAAGCATGAATTACACGCAATCTAACAACACCCTCAGAAATATAACATCTCAAGGAAACGCTCAAAAATGCCCCTCGAACACCGTGAAATCAAGACCCACCTCATAAAACACGTGAAACAATATCTCCACTTTCAAAAAACCCTTGTCGAAACCCCTTATCCCGTTCTTTCAAGATTCAAAATGTTACTTTTTGGATGTAAAGGTAGGTTGGTACTATTGTCGGCTTTTCCTGGGCCATAAAAGTATATTGTGCGTCGGTAAACGCGTACGGCTGTTTGTCACCATTTGCATATAGATGTCAGGATGGAGTTACGTTACATAATAGGGGATAACCTTTGATTTCTGTACTGACAGGTGAAAGCGATTATTTGTTTTCAGAACTGCTCGATTTTGGGACCAAGAAAATCGTTGAAGACAGAATCTCATTGGGATAACGTAGTGCACATGTACAGGGTGTAACAAAACTTCCTAGTAATACTAATAGTGGTTTAGACCATCAAACTGAACAACTTTCATTATGGAGCCAACATTGAGAAAAACAAAAAAAATCTGCTGTCCCATACATTTTAGTCGAGTCGGTACTCCGTACTGCAGTTTTGTATAGGACATCTGATTTTTTTTATTTTTGCTCGATGTTGGCTTCATAGTGTGTTGTTCAGTTTGATGGTCTGAAGCACCCCCTTAAGTATTACTAGGGTGTTTTGTTACACCCTGTATAAAGATGGGAATTAAAAAAATTAGGTACTATTAGAGGTAATGCCCAGTTTCACTAATCCTCTGAACGAATATCTGACACTGAAGACAGTAAAGACTGAAGAGGCAATTACAATATGAAAATTGAATTGTTAATTAATTGATTTAATTAAGTTTAATTGAGGCGATCGCCACTCAATAGGTGCCTAATGATGGTAGTCGAGGTCGAGGCAGACCCCGGAAAAGGTGGTGCGATGAGTTGGATGCCTATTGAGGCGGTTTTAAGAGGACAACAAGACTGGAAATCAACAAAGAGTTTTATTTCCACACTTTCGATAGAGCAAAGTCAACATAGATAATGTTGACTTTCATGGGGTCGTTATACTGTCATAATATTTGAGAGCAAAACTTTCTAGAAAATTATTGAAATCACGGTAAACAGACTAATTGACGGCCCGATAGCTCAGTCGTCGGTAGTGGACCTGCCTGCTGTGCGAAGGGTCGCGGGTCCAAATATTGCGAGGAGCAATAATTTTTTTGGTGAATACGAATGTATTATTATTATATTGTAGTATTTATACAGGGTGTAAGTGACAGCCTAGCATTTGCTATATATATAAAGGACTAAAATCATCCATCTCATATTATGATGATTAGACAACTATATACAATACCGATATATTACTTATACAGGGTGTAAGTGGCAGCCTAGCAAATACTGAAAGGGTGAACTCAGATCATCAAACTGAACAACTTTCACTATGGAGCTTACCTCTGGAAACGCGAAAAAAAATGTATGGGAGAGCTGATTTTCTCCTGAGGTATTTATTTATGCAATGATCATAATAAAATTTTGTATTTTTAACCATCATCATCAAATACCTACAACCAACCTTATTTCTCGAATAAGAGTAAGACCGTAAGAAAGACCGGGACTAGCGACTTACTCAACTCTAGTTTCATAAACTCGATTCCACTGCAGCACCTCCCAAAAAAACCTACCAATACGATCCAAGTGCATAAAGTAAAATATCTTAATCTGCACATTTGCCTCCCACCTCCTTATCTACGGCGTGTTCCACTCCCTGTAATCGGGTCATACGCGTAAAAAGAGGGGGAAAAAACTATTGTATCACGAAGGGGTGCAAGGGGGTATTCGAAGATATTCATTACGGTTTATCCGACGGAATGAATGGAATGAAATGAAAAGGAAGCGAGGTGCTGTGTGCAGGGAGGCACTTAGACAAGTGCAGCCTATGGGGGAAATTTGTGAAGTTAATATTTAAATTTTTTCAATTGGTCAGGTACCTTCCTATATTAGGTTAAGTCTCTTAAATCTTCGTTAGTAATAAAATAAAGTATTTGATTTGAGTGTGAATACAAAAGATTGAAGTTGATATTATTTTTTAATTTATTGGTCTTATCACCAAGTCTTCTTGTGTAACTACCGTATTCAATGGGTATCAAATAAACATGGTGTTTTTTGGCATTGGATTCTACTTCCTGATATTAAGTTAATTTTAGATAAATGGAGATGATGTTTAACGAAACAAAATATTACTTCAAAATTGCCAGCCATCCACGCCATTGCCATTGTTGTACAAGTCATTATACGTTACCGTTATATAAACAAAAACTTACACCATAGCCCAACAGGTCTATTTTGAATACTGGATTTAATAATCCCACACTTTTTCTACTTGTTGCACGTACACTCATTAAAGATAATCCTCCATTAAATCTCATGCTGTCACTTTTTGTTTTATTGATAAAAGCTAGCAAGAGATCTAATGGAGAATTACCTTTTATGGAAGGAAGGATTGGCGGTATGAATCAGAACAACGAACCAATGTACTTATTGTGTGATCGAGGTTAAGGTAGGTAGTTATTATTCAGGACATATAAAACCAGATTTTTTCAAACTTTCAAATTCAATGGGATGCATATTATATCGAGTGTCACATCGCCAGTCCTTGGTCCGCATTTATGACTAGATATAGTATGTAGAAAGACACATTAATTTATATTTTAAATTCTAAATTATTGCCACTGAAATCTTGAAATTTAATTTATTTTACTAACATGACATTTTGAAATTACCAATTAAAATTTTATGGAACTTGTTTCCTGAAATAAATGTTTTGATTTGATTTGATTTGATTAGAAATACCCATTCAGAATTAGATAGAATAAAGACAACATTTTAAATAATTAGTTTCTATTTCTTTTTCTCCAACTCCACCCCAGCTCGCTCCAAGTCCTTGGTGCGCTAAAAAGGGCGACAGTAAGCAGCGCACGTCCCGCCTGTAGCGCCGCGCCGTCGTCGAAGCGCCATCGCCATAGCGTGGGAATTATATAAATTGCTAATAAATATAGACTTAGCGCCATAAACGAACACCATGTTAATCATACTAAGTGCTAGTGACCACTACGTTTTTTAGGGAAAAATGTTACAGCCTATAAAAAAGGATAAAATAAGGAAGCTTTTACAGCAATAAGTCAGATAACGTCTAGGTCCTTAGGAGTACACGAGATTTAGGCACTGTCGCCGGATTTGATTCGGATGCCATACGACTAGATATTGCCGATTGGTTTACTTGTCTGGAATAATTTGATACATGCTATAAACTGTAGACATCATGACCTGACCTTCTAGAAATGTAGGTTTCGCCCGATTTAACATTGAATCTACAAGAGGCACATACGGGTACCTAAATTTAACTAAATTAAGATCTTTTTAGAGATAAAAGATTCTTTTCATCCAGGATTGAAATTGCCCAATACTCTTTATCTTTTCACTAGAGATTCTATAACAATTACTTATAATTACTATTACTATTACTTATTATTATTATTAGGTACTTACTTTGTTTTGTATAGAAATTCCTGTATTTTCTGTGTATCTGTATCTATTTGTATGTAACAATTCGTTGAGAAATAAAATTATTTATTATTATTATTTATTTTAAGTATATTCTTCACGCTTCACGCACGAGTGAGGACTTGAATAAAGCTATACTGGACTCGGTCTGGATTGCTAAATACCTGGCAAATAAAATAAGAAACACAATCATATAACAGTTGATACGAAAAAAAAAAGTATTTTATAGGAATGATTAGTTGCACTTTAGCAAAAAATCTGGAAATAAACCAGAAACATTTACATGTACTGATAATAGTACAATAAATCTATGAGTATCTCAATTAATTTATAAATAAATAAAACAGTAAATCGATCAGCACATGCGTCGGCAAAAACAAAAACAGTCATAAATCTGCAACATGCAAAGCAATGAAATACAAGCTCAGTCAAATAACCCGCCCCTGGTCGATCCCGGCGCAAAGGAGCCCATTATGCTTATGCCATTATGCTGCTTTGTCGGCATTGAGTATCTTCATTCTTTGAATGTTTCAAAACTTTCCCAGCCGCAATGATTGGGTTTTAAAACGATAAAATGAAACCTCCAGATTATCTCCTCCTTAACCTTGTCTTGTCTTTAAGGAATCTGGAAGTGCCATAATAGGCACTCTTCTGCTTTCTAGCAGTGAGCATTTTAGTAATTAAAAAAAAATACTACAAACGAATCACCAACATAAAGGGTATTAACAATTTGCGAAGAACCCACTTGACTCGGAGAGGCGAAGTGGCAAATTAAGTAATCGTATGCAAGCGTGATTCTGAGGGGAACAAGATTGGCTGGAGTAGCTACTCTGTTGTTGCTTAGGTTACTTCAAGTGCAGTAATACGTTAAGCAGTTTTGTAATTCAGTAAAAGAAATATCCAACAAAAGTGATAGGGATTTCAGCAATAAAATGAATTCATTGAGTTTTCCAAATTGATTGATTCTGAATTATATGTGTGATGGTTGTCCATTAGGAAGAAACGCGATATTTCTACACTAAGTATATATAGTTTTAATGTCTGGGGATCGGCTTTAGTCAAAAAGAGAGAAAATGGGGATTTTGGATGTGTGGGTTACTGTAGGTAGGTTTAGAGCGCTGACAATGCAAACGCTGCATACAAAACGTGGTCTTCAATTTCTGCAACATGGTTCTTTTTAAGTGCATTACCTCTTCTTCTTCTGCCTCGCCTTATCCCGGGGGTATATACGGGGTAGGTTTTCCCAAATAATTCGACCCTGGCCTTAGGTAAACATTGTGTTCGCGGAGTCCTAACGCTTTCATGTCTCTCTAGAGATTCGTCAACCAGGTGGTTTGAGGTCTTCCTCTCCCCCTTTTCTTTATAGCAATGGAAAGGCACTTCTAAATGACGTGATCCTCTGGTCTTCTCATCACGTGACCGTACCATCTCAGCCTTGCTTCACTTGTTCTTGACAGGGGACCCTGTCTTCCACGCTCGGTCGTCCGGATCGCGTTGACGAAAACCGACAACAAATTGTAAGTACCCCCTACCCCTTCCCCTTCACTCGCCCGCGGGCCGAGAACCAAGCCTTAGGCGTGTATCGCTAGAAGAAAGTTGCGCAATTATACAAAGACTAATTAAGTTCGTATACGATAGTGTTTCAGTTATGGGTGCGATAATAAAGCTTAGGTACATCACCATTTAGTTATTAAATAAGTTTTACAATCTGCACAGTAAAATCTTTTAACATTTATGACTTATCTAAAATCATCAATATGATAGGTACCAGGATACCAGAAGCACCGTGGCTGTACGAGCGGGGTTGGTGCGGGACAGCGTTGCGTTGGCAACAGTTCGACCGTGCTTTCCACTCGGAAAGTCGCGAGCTGTCTGTGACAACGCTGCACCGTGGTAAACCGGAGCTTTAAATGTTTTAGAATTGGCGTAGATTGTTGATAGAATTTAAAGTTGGTCGTCAAATTATGATTTCCAGTATACAGGGTGAAATTGATATCATTAGCATCCTTTTAAACTAAGAGTCTATCCATCAAACTGAACAACTTTTACTATGGGAGCAAACAGATCGGAGCAAAAAAAAATCAGCTATTGCATACATTGTGGGTGCAGTTTAGTATGCTGCAGCAGATTTTTTTTTACTCCGATCGGTTTGCTCCTATAGTAAAAGTTGTATAGTTTTAAGGGTAGACTCTTACTTTAAAAGGATGCTAACGATATCAATTTCACCCTGTATAAGGCAAAGCGTGAGATGCGTAGTGGTGATTTAGGTATTGAAATCGACCAGAGAAGAAGAAGCAACTAACATCAAGTCCAGTCAGTTTTAGGACTGGTGATCGTTTTAGTGGTATTTTATCTCGAATGCCCCCATGCTTAGAAAGACACGCATAACAGAAGGTAACTATAAGAAGAAATCATTATTTTGAGTGGTGTCATTTTTAGAATTTAAATTGCTCATGATGACCGACTACAATTCCGCAGCTGGTATGTCTATCAGTTCTTCGGTTAGTCAATGATTAGACATAGGTCGTGAGTCAGTGGACCGTGGCGTAGATCTGCGTCCGACGTTCAAATCGACACACCGTTCATTGTTTCCATTTCATTCCATTTGCTTATGCATTTGTCATACATTTTGGAAGTATGCTGTAGTAAGATGGGTGTTGTAAAAGGCTTCTTATACGATCAGGTATCTGTGTTGAAAAACCACGTGGGTATAGGTAATTATTTTAGTTTGATTGTTACATTTTCACAGGTTATAGCTTCAATTAAACTGAAAATAGGGATAATTCGCCTAAAAATGTTCTACATAATTATGTATGTCAAACACTTATTGGTATAATGTTGGTATACATAGAATTTCGCTAAAGATTAGGTGGGCCAGGGCGCCTTAAATATTTGGTCATTTTCTTTTTATTTTTACTGTAGATTTGGAAATTATAAAATTTGTACTGTTTATTTTTATTCAACAAACCAACAAGGAGTTAAATCAGACATGACTGTCAACACTAGTGACGCACCCCGACGTCTCCTATCAATTAAACAATGTTCAGTGTCTCGGAAGCACTCGCGTGTCCGTCTGTCCGTCACACGCTTTCGCACCATAGTTTTGATATCCTGCACTGCACAGGGGTTGAGAAATACAAAATCAATCGTGGTATTTGAATAGAAATTGTTGGTACTCGTAGTATAATCGTAGTGATTAATGGATATCCAAATATACAGGGTGTAGAAAAAATAAACCTGCTGAAGACGAAATTCTGCGTACTCTACAAATCCGCATTGGGCATGCGTGGTGGACTAACGCCCATACACCCTCCCTGAGGGTAGGCCTGTGCCCTGCAGTGGGACATTAATAGGCTGATGATGATTCATCAGCCTATTAATGTCCCACTGCAGCATCATCAGATAATGATAAAACTTACCTGGACCAGTCTGGGGATGTCTCATTAGAAAATATCTGAAATTGACGAGAATGTATGACAAGATGTGAAGATCTAGAGAAAGCGAGAGAGACTTGTCAGGAACACCCGAAATCAATATCTATAGTCTCTGTCCTACCTCTCTGGGAAGAATGCGGGAGTTACTGGTGTTAAATTTGGTGAAAACTAATCTCGTTGAAATATCAATCGAACCAAAAGTATCATAGGTAACGACTATTCAAAATCATTTCCATTTCACTAAATCCATAATCCAATAACATTTCATACGTCTATCCCATTCAAAAGCTAATGAATTTCTACGAATCTCTGCTACTTATCAACTTGCACCCTACTCCTTTGTAATAAGAACTGCAAGTCAGATGCAATGTCATTGTCAGTAGGGTGTGCACTGACTGCACAGTATCCCAATACACCATTCAAGCACTAACGATACTAGAGAAAAGTCACAGGTATATATTACTGGACCATAATCTCATAAAGAGGGTATTAATACGCCATACTAAGTATTTTTTCGGGGATTAGCCTACTACAAATTCCAACTGCTGTAACTCCAGTAAATCAGTTTCAACAGATGCCATCGATTACTCCTCGTTTGACAAAAAGACGTTCACAGTTAGATTAGATAGTTCACAAAGTGAATACGGCCGTGCTATCCATTTCTTGGAAAACTCTTAGTCGCCTCTTGGCTTGATGACATGGCTCTGTCATAGCCCAGAGAGCAAACCACGGTAATGCTCGCGGCAATGTTCTAGCACGCTTATCGTCACGCTTGAAGTTGAGCAAACAAAAAGAGCGGTACACGCCGGCGCGCGACATGGCAGCGTTGTGTTGCGCTGCCATGCTATACCATCAGGAACCTACAAGTTATAGGTTTTAATATGGAATATTGGACTGATCGTGGATCTTAAATTTTTACACTCCATCCTCAATGGTGCATTGGATTGCCCGGAACTGTTGGCACGGGTGGGGTTGCGTACGAACACCTCTCGTTTGCGGCGGCCTCGCCTTCTGCACCATCCGCATGCACATAGTAATTATGCCAGGAATTCTGTTTTGAACCGATGTATTGACGCTCACGAGGACCTTATGTACGATTCTGATATCTTCTTCATGTCGCTGGGTCAGTATACCAAAAGAGCGAAGGACGCAGTAAAGAATGCAGCCTATTAAAGCACATATAAATAACATTTTTTAAACAAATTTCATTTCATTTCAGTCTTTTTATAGTATTGACACCCATTCACACACATACACACAAACACAATTGTTTACACACATAAAACATTAACATACTCGACAAACAATTCGTTCATTAAGTAGAAGCACATTAGTCTCTTTATTTGTCCAAATCTTTCATATTTTTTACGTTTTGTCCTTTGTACCTTAAACAGTTTTATCATGTAATTGGCGCTGTAAAATTTAAATGTTGCTGTATTAGAGATTAAGTAATTTGCTGTTTGATAACCAATAAAGATAAATAAAAATAAATTTGTGTCTCATCTATTTCGGATTTATATTATAGGTTTGGGACCCGCTACTGCGTGATAATGTATTGTTACAGAGGGTGACGTCGCTTCGTGACAGAAATGATGTTTATGCTTATTGATTTCGTCATAGACGCCTAATGGGCAGGAATTGGCGTCATTCCGATTAATGGCTCGATGTAGAACGTGCGCGTGGTGGAGTCATCGATGCGTTTTTTGGGGAGTTCTTTTCTTCTCAACAGTCATCAAAGTCATAAGTAAAATTACAGTTGTCGCTCTTTTAGGGTTCCGTACCCAAAGGGTCAAAACGGGACACTATTCGTGTAAGTGTGTTACTGTCAAAATGAATTATGGTTATTGGAATAAACAATTTTTTTTTATCTATACTATTTAAAACTGTAACAGGAAGTTTGTCTGTACATTGAAGATATTAACAAAAAAAAAGTTACGATATGGTTTTTAGGTGTCCCTGATTCCATTTCACCAATTTTTGGATTTTTTGTCTGTCTGTTTGTTTGTGTGTGTGTTTGGGTGTTTGTTTGTTTGTTTGTTTGAACGAGTATCACGCAAAAACTACTGAACCGATTTTGATGAAACTTTTTTTGTTTGATAGCTTATGATCTGACTTAAAATCTGGTATATAATTTGTGCGGACGAAGTCGCGGGTTAACACTCGTTTATTCATAAGCCTACGCTATCCATCCGCGCGTCCGTCCTACCTATTTAGAAACTAGTTATTATCAACGTTTTTTCTTCTCGCACTATCGTAAAACGGTAATACATACAAGAGTCAAACTTGGTGTAATTATAGAGCAAACTCTACAGTATAGCAAAAAATTATAATAACCGGCCAAGTGTGAGTTGGTTTTTTGTAAGTGAATATGTTGTATGGTAGTGTGATACTGAACCCTCAGTGCGCGAGTAGCCCGACTCGCACTTGACCGGTTTTATTTGGGTCTTTCCAAAACAAGTAACAAATGATATGTACGTCTCAGGATTTTTGACCGTTTTAATATAATTATCATCCCGAATGCGTTCAAGATTCTAAAGGTAGGTATAGATAAGAGACTCTGATCAATCTCGACATTATTTAACCCTTTACACCCCTTTGCACCTGTAAATCAAATTATTTAATTTCAATATACGCACTACACCAAGATCACTATAAAATTATGACACTCATTCTTCTTCTTCTTCTTATCGTGTGGGCAGAGCCCTGGTGTCAGAGTTTTTTCAGACCCCTTTTACGGCCTCTGACGTGGTTTTTATGTAACGACTACATACCACCAGAGATAGTAGCCGGGACCAACGGCTTAACGTGCCATCCGAAGTACGGAATGACACTCATTTATGAATTTTGATTGTTCAACAGGACTTCCTATTTCTATGTTTATGTGTGGAATCTCCTTTACTGTAGTCCGTTCAGGATAGTTTTACTTACGGCAGTAATTATATAGCCCAGTCATTTTACGGTTTGATCCGGGACTAATTAATAATTTATATTTTTTTCGGTATATAGTATCTAAGAGCCAATTTGAGCTTTGAAATGTACCAACAGTTTCAAATTTAAAATTTAGCTTTTATCTTGTTATAAAAAACCTGATGGTAATTTTTTTTTGCACATATTTAAGGCATTACCATTATACATACTTCAAACATGGTGCAAATATGTTTGTCTAAAAATCGCATTTTTTAAATTTAAACTATTATTTTATTAATCAAAAATATATTGTTAAATTTAATTAAAATGAGTGCATTGGTATTAATATTATTAATCTAAAAGCCTACTGGGACTCTCAATTTTGATTTCTATGTTGCGTAGCGAATTATTTTTAAATATGTTTTCTGATAATCTTTTTGTTGCTAAATGGTGCCGCTTACAGTTTAAAAGTCCAATTAATACTTCCCACCTCTCCTAACAAAACTCCGTAAAATGACTGGGCTAATAGTACTCTGTAGTTCTACGATAGGCTCTTGTCTAAACTATTATAAAACTGTAGCAGAAAGTTCGTCTGTACATTGAAGATATTAACAAAAAAAAAGTTTCGGTATGGTTTTTAGGTGTCCCTGATTCCATTTCACCGATTCTTGGATTTTTTGTCTGTCTGTTTGTTTGTGTGTTTGTTTGTGTGTTTATTTGGGTGTTTGTTTGTGTGTTTGTTTGTTTGAACTACTCGTTCAAACAAACAAACACACAAACAAACACCAAAAACCACGCAAAAACTACTGAACCGATTTTGATGAAACTTTTTTGTTTGATAGCTTATGATCTGACTTAAAATCTGGTATATAATTTGTGCGGACAAAGTCGCGGGTTAACGCTCGTACTTTCATAAAAAAGTGATGTTCACTTGCATGCATATAGTAGGTGCTGTTTAGTGAGCAAAGATACCGAAAACCCCTAAAAGACCCTATTATAAAATAAAATAATAACATTAAAAACTATACATTAAGTGTTTTCATGAAAATTTATATTCAACGTACCTAAACTGTTTTCAATTTTCTCTACCTTTTTCAGTAAAAAGCTCGCCAAGGCCGGCCAGCGGGGAACCGGAAGGAAACATACATAAGTCACCCGGCGAGCGTCGTTTCCGGCGGAAGTAGCTCCGCCTGACACGTGACCATGTCAATTAGCCTCTTTTGGGGGCTGTGAGAGAAAAACGTCATTATTGAATGTTATTTAATTCGCCTTTTGAGAGTAATCGGTGCTTGAGAAAAACAATTTGTGTTCAGTTTGGTGCGGAGCGGACGTTAGGTATTTGATAGTTATTGTATGTTGATTCGAATACTGACAGAAATCTAAACTATTATAAAACTGTAACAGAAGTGTGTCTGTTCATTGAAGATATTAAAAAATAAAAGTTACGATATGGTTTTTAGGTGTCCCTGATTCCATATTACCAACTTTTGTGTTTTTGTGTTTGTTTGTTTGTTTGAACGAGCATCACGCAAAAACCACTGAACCGATTTTGATGAAACTTTCTTTGTTTCTTTGATGAAGCTTATGATTGGACTTAAAATCTGGTATATAATTTGTGCGGACGTAGTCGCGGGTTAACTCTAGTCATAATACAATTACGGTTCAAAAGATAGAGCCTTTTACAGTTAGAACGGACGAACGGACAGCTTACTTCATAGGTAATAGGGTCTTGTGGGCAGCCTTTGGGTGCGCATCCCTAAAAATTAAAACTGACTTCAAAACTAAAAAGTTGAAAATAATATTTTAGGCGATGTCTTTTACTTTCGCATCTAAAAGAAAATTAATTCAAGCCGATACGCAACTATAATAGGCTTGGAGTACTTACTAAATTCCTTGAGCTTGACTTGACACCTTTGACTATTTATTATAAGGACTAGCCGTGCGGTAGCATTTCCTCTCTGCCACGGTATAAGATTAATTGATCATGTGCATTTTACATTAAATTTTATACCTTATCACTAAATGAGACAGCCTATAATTGCGAAACAATAATTTCGAACTTAGAAAGTTTGGGGTTCACATGACACTTCTTTTAATGAATTTTAATGTTCAAAAATAGAATCTAAAGTTAATGGGGAATAAAATCCATAGTTGCGGATTTTGTGTTACCTCGCCCCCCGCAAAAAGTGGCAGAAATGTTTGTTCGTAGAATTACACGCGTAACTAGTCCCTATATAAGTAGTCAAAGCTTGACACCGACGAAATCAGTTGAAATTTTTTTTATAAAGTTTTTTTTTTTTTTTTTATTTCATACTATTCATTGGGGATCGATATAAATAGGTACTTTGAATGAATTTTATTTTTATTAATTTTTTTTATTATATAAGGTCTAACAAAATTAGCTGAAACTATTTTAAGGGGATGATCAGACCATCAAACTGAACAACTTTCTCTATGGGACCATAAACGAAATCGCGAAAAAAAATCGGCTGTCTCATACATTTGAGTCTTATTATGTTTGTAATTTTGTATGGGACAGCTGATTTTTTATCGCGATTTCGATATTGGTTCCATAGAGAAAGTTGTTCAGTTTGATGGTCTGATCATCCCCTTAAAATAGTTTCAGCTAATTTTGTTAGACCTTATAGAGACAATAGTATTATTGTCTATTTCGAGTGCATACTCGAAATTGGAGTAAAACGGGTTTCTTGCGATGTTTTCCTTCATCAAAACGCCAGTGCTAAAAATCGTGCAATAAAAGTTTTAAGAAAGTTCTTACTGAACCAAAGTATAATATTGTGTGATGCATAAAATATTGATCGTATTGTAGATCGGTGAATCAACCTAGATACAAACAAAAAAAATATTTCTATTAACAAATCGGCAATCATATTTACATGACTTTTAACAAATCACAAAGAAAACAAACTGGGCACAAACGCATGATACTCGCGCTAAGAAAACAAACGAAGTCGCAGATTATAAATTACTGTATAATGTGCGTGATGACTGGTTGATATCGCTTGTGTAATAATCTATTAATATTTGTCGAGGAAGTGCTGTTGTGATGGATAGGAGTCACCTTTAGTTTCGCTCTAGGAATCGGACGTCTTTCAATCGTCATTTGCATTGCAACGCTCTTAATGTTCATAATCTAACAATAATGAATAGTCATTAATAATTATTATTTTCAGGTACCTACTTGCCTACTTTATTTTACAATCACTAAACTCTAGTGATATAGTAGAGCATTCGCTCCAGGAGGCTGTCGATGATTCTTTCAATTTGTAAAGCCCTCGGGTTTTTTGATATAGGAACTCGATCAACATTTTTAATCAACTGGCTTAAATTTTTAATGGTATACCAGACAATCAATTTTAAAATTTATAGTATGTAAACAAAGTTAAAAGAGCTTTTTTATAGTCTTCTATTCATATAGACATAGATATGACAGACAGTTTGTATTAGATATCTATTTTCTTCAATGGAACAATAGGTACATTATCCTTTTTGTAAATCAAGCATCATATTTTCTCAAAATTAATTTTGTTATAATTTCATCTGAAACATCAAAATCATAAAGCCAAGCGAAATTCACACGTGCGTGAATCACTCCTCATTTATCTTTAAATAAGTATTTAATTACACAAAGAATGTCCTCCAAACTAATCCGAAGCGGTTATTTTCGGCCATCTTGTTGATAAAACAAATGCAACCGTTAATTGTTCGCGTCATCGTATAATCCTCACAAGAAACATGTCATTAATTCATTTGTTTTGAGACGTGAATTAAAACCTTCTATCTGGCCGGTAGCCTTGACTTGTAACCTCGTTTACATATACATGAATTTACAGCATATTTCGTCAGATAACCATCCACATACAACCATCTTTTGAAAAAGTTCTTTTTACCTTTTATTTGGCCTATCTAAGAAGATATGGGCGCTCCGATCGGTCTAAATAAATCTTCTAAACTTGCCAGACAAAAAGTTAAAGTCCCATGTTAAACAAGTACTCTGTAAAAAAGGCTACTATAAACTCGATGACTATTTGAATGACCAAAATGTCTGGTCTTGACAATGTTACTCTATGTAATGCAATATTGTATTTTAATTGTACTTTGTATATTTTGTTTTGTTTAAAAGATGTGTGTTGTAGAGTTTCTGGCCGCATCTTCTCTCAACGAAACACCTTTCGACGCGGTGGTAGACTCAAAAAATGACGTCAAAAAGCTATCTATGTGATATTATTTTGAATAAAAAATTTTTGAATTTTGAATTTCTCCACTGTATCGACACTGGATTGCATGCGAATCTCAACTTTTTACACATTCGATATCGTGTTAATCATTTGATAGGTCATTGTCGACGTTTGATAGATTGCTCAGACGTTTTAGACTGTCAATCACATAGTAAATATGTAAAGTTTAGCGCGGTACGGAATAGTACAGTTGAATAGTAACTTTGCTTTCAATTTATTTACAACCGAAATCCTCATGGTTATTGTTGATAAACTCACGACCGCATTATATTTCGAGGTGATTAAAGTCTTCGCTATGACGCTATACAGCCATAATAAGGTAAGGTTAGGTTAGGTTAGGTCTCAGGAATATTAACTGGTGTAATATTTCAATACATACTTCCAAATTGGTTTGTGGTTTACAATTCGAGGTACTAAAAGCAAATCAACTAAATGTTCATTAGTGGAATTGGACCACAAACAAGGAATATACAGGCTCTTTCTTAATATGCTGACACTTTTTTAAGGGGATGATGACCATCAAACTGAACAACTTTGTCAATGGGACCAACATCGAAATCGCATAAAATTTCTCTGCTGTCTCATACATTTGGCTCGAGTTGGTTTTAGTTTTGTATGGAAGAGCAGGTTTTTTTTTCGCGATTTCGATGTCGGTTCCGTAGAGAAAGTTGTTCAGTTTGACGGTCTGGTCAGAGTATCGATTACTACATACAGTACGGACACTCCCTGCCTCCCACAAACTTTTTATCTCACCCACTTTATCGCCCTCCAGTTACCCGGCAGTTACCTAAGAAGAACACTTAAGGTTCAATTTCTTTGGTTTCGCATGTGCTGACGTCATCTTGTCAATTTCAATATTTTGTATGCAGAGACCGGGCTGTGGTCTGGTCATCCCCTTAAAAAAGTGTCTGCATATTTTTTTTTTTTTTTAGTACGGGCATAGGCCCACCACACATTCCCACCACTGTAACTCCTGTAAGCCAGGATCAACAGCGGCGACCATTCACAACACTGGACAATGAAGTCCAGCGAGCCCGGGGGATGACTCTAATCTGTCTTGGAACCCGCAATGAATTAATCAAAGAAGATAGGAGGAGTAGGAAAACGAAATATCCGACTTCCCTCCATTGCAAACGGGAGACAGCAATAAGAAGGAAAAAACATGGCTATTAGAGAGCCAATTCAAGAGATCATTTATGGCAGTGTTGAAGACACGACCGCAAAAGCACCAAAAATACAAAATAAAACAATAGGAACCTAACATTGTACTGAAACTATGACCTATTTTGCTTCCAGTAATAAGTATGGCAAAAACATCTGAACGCACGGAAGTTATCCCTAGTCGCAACAAGATCCATGTAGTAGTGTCTGCATATTAAGAAGGACCATATACAATAAGAGTACACCACAAATAAACATTTTATGTGGTTTTTTGATAGGTGAAACTTATGGCATTCATTATCACAGGTTTTTCAGAATGACTAATTGAAATAATAACACCGAAACCGTTATCGTGACCACAAATAACCCAACTGGACACGTCACCTCGTAATCGCAGCCGGAAACGGAAAGTCCGCCATATTGTGTGCGATCGGCCGCTTGTCAGGCCTTCCGCGCTGTTGCACCTGTGATACCCACTCATTACAATTCATGCACAACCTGCATTTACACAAATATCAAACTTACAAAGCCACAAATAGAATCCAAAATCCAATACCAGCTTAAAGTAAATTGATAGGTTAGAACACAATGGAATTCATACTTTAACAATAGCAGTTATAGTCTAATTTAGAATACGCTGTAATTCAGGTGACAATTTGAATTGTATTCCACAAAACAGCTGGGAGAGATCATCTCGCTGCCCATTTCATATCACATTGTTGGGTTTGAAATTAAACCTTAACGTTGGGTTTTAGAGTGGATTTTGAGTTGAAGGGTATAGAGGTGTAAATCCCCGTGTAAAATCAGCGTGTGATACCGCGGACAGGTTCCGACTGTACCGGCTGGAGCTAGGGCTACCACACTCATTACTTCTGCTTAATTTATTAACTTGATTCATTTCAAAAAGCTTTTGTAGTGAAAGATGTTCAGTTGTATGGTCTGAAGTACCCCCTAAATATGTAACGGATATAAGTTTACACCCTCAAAAATGAAATGACCTTAAACACATAATTATTTGAATTACAACTACAATAAAAACCCAGGAATCTTACGAGAGTTTAAAAGAAAACTATGTTGTTTTTGTGGTCTTTCAATTTAAAAAAGGGGATATATTTCGGAGTGCGCTCCATACAAACGAAGTCCGGTTATATTTTCAATATTAACCAATTAAAGTCTGATTTTTTTTCTGAAACAATCTGAAAACTAATCTCTACGCTTATGATGAGTGTAGATTTTCGTAACTAATTTATCTAGGTACCTGGCGCAGCTGGTCAAGTTAGATATGAAAATAACCTGAAATAGTAACGTTCTACAATAAGTAGATATACTATTTAATACATTCTGGCAACCCTACCTAGGGCTGACTGGACTATTGTTTTGTCCAAATATGAATTAATTCGGATTGGGCAGGTAGTTCGTATATAGTACCGTGGTGTAGGTAGGTGGCGGGCGGGCAGATTGTGACGGGTATTGTTCCCCTATTTATAGCATAATTTGATTGTTTTGCTGTTTACGGCATCTGCTTGAATACTTAGTGCATTTTGTGAGATAAATTGTTTTGTCAGTAGCAATTATATTATACGTCAGTAGGGAAGGACAGACCACTCCATGTGGTATCAAACGACTAAGGGAGAAAGGGAGAGTGTTCCTTTTGCAGTGGTTGAAACGTTGACCACTTGTCCGAATTATATTATCTACGTCAAACTATCCTGATATCTTCAATAAATTCTAAAGAGATGGAATCATTATGTGGCAGCCTGAATCCGCCATTATAGCTGCATGCCCTGGTTCAAATCCCGCCCCAAATTTTTTTTATCTTCTATTTTAGTTGAAATTTATTTATCAATATCCATACTGTGAATCATTTGCACTATTAGCATTTCATTTGAAATCGATCATCTTATTTTATTCTTTCAACTACAGCTTTATTACTAGAAGTAGTCTCTTTCGACATGAACTTTCTCCCAAGTACCAAAACTGCCCTCACGCGCAAATATCCAGATAAAAAACCTGCCTCGTCACTAGCAGAACAGTTTCCAGTCATTGTGCACCTGCCACTCAGGGGGTAATTAATTATCCCCCGACCCCCTGACCCCCTACACCCTACATTCTCCCCCCAAGGTACGACGCTGTTGTGTCAAGGTGATCGCATTGTTTTGGGAGTCGGTTGCAGCAGCGGTTTAAACAGAGGTTTAAGTTTAGTTTGTTATTATTAATCACATTTAAAGTTGTTGAGCGTTTCATTAGTTAAGGTGATAGGTCTATATATTTATTCTATATCATTGTCTAGTCATCATAATACAGGACCAGGCTAGATTCTGGCATTTTAAATGTGACTGGATAATTTGTGTGGCAATGTCCAAGATATTTATTTATTTATTTTATTTAGTTTATCGACGAACTCAATAAAACTGTGATAATAACTTTGTTAGGTTTCAACTATGTTGAACGCTTGGAAGCTGTGCAAGTCGAGTGAAATCATGGCTGTGTCAATTTCTTGACAAAGTCTCAATGCTGCTTGTTATTGCCTGTAATAACAACTTATGTTATGTCTACATAGGTTTAAATGTTAATTTCAGATGATAGAATCAGTGGCTGAGTATAAAGGGGAGGATGTTGCAGTTTACCTGCGTAAGGAGGCCATCTTCGATTTGAAAATTTCACAGAACAAATGCGTTTTCGAAAAATTTATAAGATTCTTGACTTACCTATTTTGATTCAGGTGCTACCACTTTATCAGTTACGGTTTGGACAGGCTATATCACCTGGAATACTGGAAGATCTTCTTTCCAATACATGCACAAGACCAAGCAATGTTTTGTCAAATGGTGAATTGTTATTTTCTACAACAATACATTAATTCGATTAAAAACATAATACTTATTATGTTTTACTCACCTAATCAAATGTTCAGAACATTAACCTAGAAAATGGTGTAACAAATGATCATCATAATTTTTCTAAGATTTGTTAAACTGAAGTTAAACAAACAGTTAACAGCACCGAACCTGGAAGGTAACAGTTGATTAACGATGTAGCTGACGTGTTTATTGTGAGTTACTATGTCACCCGGCGACTGTCGCCCAGTGACTCTAGTCACTGTGACTTGCTAGAAAGTTAGAGTTATGTTCTAGAAGCAAAAAAAAAGTTGCGGATAGATTAGTTGGATTGGTTTTGATTTGAAAGATTCAGTTCCTGCTAATTAATGACAGAAGTAGAAGTACCTACGGAAGAAGAAGTATCATTATTTAATAATGATTAATGATAAATAAATCATTATTATTATACAGGGTGTAAGGGAATTTTCGGCCGAAAAGTTCTCGAGTGGCGACCGCGTACCCGAAAGCGCAGCGTGAGTAGGCCGCCCCCACACATTGGACCGACGACCTGGTGAAGGCGGCGGGAACCCGTTGGATGAGGGCAGCGCAGGACCGGTCGTTATGGCAATCCATGGGGGAGGCCTATGTCCAGCAGTGGACGTCCATCGGCTGAGATGATGATGATGATGATGAAGAGACAGCCCTCCGCAGCCCGAACAGTGAACTCAGACCATTAAACTGAACAACTTTCACCATGAAGCCATGAAGCGCATTGGCTCTCGACACGGAGGTCGTGGGTTCGATTCCCATGGGGACACCTAGTGAAATGTCACTTTGTGCGTTTTCCCCAGTTGGTTAGGACATTGCAGGCTGAATTACCTGCTTGGCTGAAAAGAATAATGATTCCGTGCTTCGGATGGCACTTTAAGCCGTTGGTCCCGGGTACTATCTCTGGTGGTAGTAGTAATTACATAAAAACCGCGTCAGAGGCCGTAAGGCGGTCTGAGAAAACTCTGACACCAGGGCTCTGCCCACACGATAAGAAGAAGACCATGAAGCCTACCTCAGGAAAAGCAAAAAAAATCCGCTGTTTTATACAAAACTGCTGAACTATTTCCCATACATTTGAGTCTGGTACTTACATTTTTTTCTCGCGTTTCCTGAGGTAGGCTCCATAAAGAAAGTTGTTCAGTTTGATGGTCTGATCTAAGTTCACCGTTTCATTCCGCGGAGGGCTGTCCCTTATACCATGTACATATAAAAAGATGGTGTTAGGTACAAAGATGAGGCCAAAAGAAGCAAACACAGAATTCTGTATAATGTTAAAATCCTAATAATTATAATGAAGTTGTATCAATTACATCTATTAATAAATTATAAGTTTCATAGAGCTGGTACTTGCGATATCGTCTGCACGCCAGCTCGTATGCCTTCCTCTGGGGTTAAGCTATATCTTACAAAGTTTCATCAAAATCTGTTTCTTTTAAGAGATTAGTAGTATGAATGATATTCCGGGTTCCGCGGAACTAGAAGATTCCGTGGAAAAATCAGCAGGGTTCCACGAATCAACTACATAATTATGCCATTAGAAGCGCTGCTGCATAAAAATCATAAAAGAGGGAACCTGGCCTGGCTCCATGACGAACATGCTTAATGCTCATGAGCATTCGTTCAAATTGCAGTAGGTACCTTTTATTTATGGTCATTTGGTGTGTCCATAAAATAAAAGGGAAATATTTGTGTATTTCTCGGCCTTAAAAGTTTAGTAACCGTTGAACTAACCTACAATCTCTAATACTTACCTGCACAACTACAATTTCATACAACACACGACAAGATTATATAAATAGATCCAGACATTGTATCTCGTCGAGTGCTCGCGACATGTCGTCGACGCATCAACTGCGCCGCAAAACTCCAAAACTTCCAGCCACCTCATTAAACTACCCGTATACTTCTCTAGTGATGTACTAGAGATGCGCTAATGATCCTTTTATGCAGAAAGATCAGTAGAATCGACAACGCCACAATAATTTAGTAACGAGTACAACAGTTCTGTTAAACAGTCGAGTAGAAGAAAGAATACCTATCTAGTACTAAATACAGTACGGACACTCCCTGCCTCTATGCTATCACCGACTTTTTACCTCACCCCCCTCTGGTTAAATCGTGGTAACCTCTTAAGCACATGCTTAACTCTGGTTTTAAATTTCTCCCATTTGTACAAAATGTCAACTATCAGCTAACAGTGTCCAAGATGTGGTAGAGTCCTTCTTTTCTTTGTTTCGATTGATCGTTAAAAATATTCAACGCTATTCGCTATACAGGGTGTAAGGGACAGCCTTTCACAGACTGAAACACAAAAAAAATCTGCTGTTTCATACAAAGCTGCTGTACCTGGCCGACTCAAATGTATGAAGCAGAGCTGTCGTTCCTTCGCGATTCCTGAGGTAATTTCGATAGTGAAAGTTGTTCAGTTTGATGGTCTAAGTTTACCGTTTCAGTCTGCGGAGGGCTGTCCCTTAAATCCTGTGTATATCAGGACATGATGTCAGTCCGCTTTGTTGCTATCCATGCATCTGATCAGAACGAATAAAGTTCCAGCGTAGAAAATATTATTATTCTTTAGATGGTTAGATAATTGTTCTGCGATGTTAGACCAGAGGTAGCTAGAGAAAGTCATTAGGTTATTCTGATAACTTGTTTTGCCTCATCCAAATACATAGTTTTTGAACAACCTTGGGTAATATTACGGGCGTACTTTATGGAGAAATTCAGGAATCAGATTCTGGTAAGTTTTCAAATATTCAAATACCAAAAGGAAAATAAATTCTGAAAAACATTAAAGTATATAATGTTTGTCAAATATGGGATTTCAGTGGGATTATTCCCATCACTATACTTTCGACAAACAATCTCCGTACCATGCCGTGCGAGTCAAAGCGACAGCGACATTGAGTCGCGGTTACCGGGATAGTACCGGGGTAGCGCATTCAGCGGTTACATGCCTGAGCTTGATGGGGAAAGGTGAAATTAATAGCTTTGGAGTAGTTGCAGTTTCAATTACCGTAATCAGAGTTATTTAAACACTTTCTAAAACATGTAGAAAACGAAAGAAACGTAAAGATTTGCAGCAGAAATACGCGGTAGCATTTTTTTTTATCTATTCAATACATTACTTTATAATAACTATTTATAAATATTAACCGCACTTTACTTTTATATGAAGTGCGATACATGAGGTCGCTTTCAATATGGCGCTTAATAGATAGATAGGTACATAAAATATATATATATATATATATATATATATATTATCACAAATTAAGACTACAATATGTCTTATATCGAATATTTTTGAATTTTTAAACGTTTTACAGTCATGATGTGGCTTCTAATATATGGGTTACAAAATTAATTAGTTACATTATACATTATTATATATTACTAGCTTTTGCCCGCGACTTCGTCTGCGTGGACAATTAAATTTGGTTTATGTCTCGTCTAAGGTCATGAAGGTCATGGTCCAACCAAGTCTAGGAATCCTGGCATGTAACATTAGAATGGCGATTAAGGAATGGGCTAATAAAAGTCACAGGCTAGAATGCTCTGGCCTCTCGGGTCTGCAACACTGCAGGAAATTCATCAGCAATCTTCTAATTATCATGTGGGCAAAGCCCTGGTGTCAGAGTATAACAGCAATATAACACCACGAATCCCACAGTTCATACTGAACAACAGCAGGAGCAAAGCTCGTGCCATCGTTGGAGCCCTCACCGGGCACTACGCAACAGGCACGATAAAGCTCACTCTAGATCCCGGTTGCCGAGCGTGTGGAGAGGAGGAGGAAACCATGGAACATTTGTACTGTGTGACTGCGATGTCTTGGTGGGTAAACGTATGTGATTCCTGAGAGATGGTTATTCATTACATGTTTCTTACTCTGAACGCTATTGCCTCCCTCATTTTCCAAGTTTTTCAAGGATGAAGAAAATAATATGTAGGGGTCAATACAAAAGATACCATTGGGTCGAAGTGTTGCTGGCTTGCCATTTCCCATAATAAGATAAGAAAGTCATGAACTTAAGCTAAATCAAAATCAGAAAGTACCCCAAGTAATTCTGTAGGTATCAGATTTAAAAGTCATTCACTGGATCCATCACTTTAATTTTTCTACTGTTCGTCGTTTATTAGTTTTTCATTTATGTCGAGCAGCATAATAATCATCTTACGACCCACTGCGGGTCACAGACCTCCACTCACGTATAAACGTTAGAGGATACTCTACCACGCGGGCTAGTGTAAAATGGTGAAGGCAAGAGCTAAAATAATAATATTCTAGCAAGCTAATGGTCAATTTGCTAAAAAAGATTTTCAATTATGTAAGTAGCTACATTACCGACCTGTGGTGTTATAGTATAAGAAGGACTTTTTAGATACGTAGGTACCTTTTTATACGTTGTGGTAGAATGATGTTCTATAGTTAAGTTGCACAAACCCTCAAAAAATCATAATTGAGACCGAAAATCAAACAAAACAAAAATTTGGCAAGACTTACTGCAACAAAATTCATCCTTTCTGTAAAATAAGGTTATCATTCCGTAGCATTGGCTCAGATTGGACTCAAACAATCAATATACTTACAACGATGTATTACAACGATAATATAAGGTCTAACAAAATTAGCTGAAACTATTTTAAGGGTATGCTCAGACCATCAAACTGAACAACTTTCTCTATGAGACTAATATGGAAATCGCGAAAAAAAAATTGATGTCCAATACAAAACTGCAAACACAAATGTATGGGGCAGAAGATTTTTTTTCGAGATTTCGATATTGGTCCCGTAGAGAAAGTTGTTCAGTTTAATGGTATGAGCATACCCTTAAAACAGTTTCACCTAATTTTTTTAGACCTTATATAATCAACTAAATTTGTAAGCTCCTGCTATAGCTAAGTTTTTAAATTAATAATTGTAGCATACTTGCTTTAAAAAAACTCCCAACGCCATCTATTAAGATGAAAACAATACTACGATTAAATTACTACGATAAAATTTTTGAAAACTTGATTTTTGATAGTTGACGACCCGGTTGGTGTAATGGTTACCTCGCCGGACTGCCAAACCAGGGTCCTGGGTTCGAAACCAGGTTCGGTCATGGATGTTATAAATGTTTGTGCCGTTGTTGTATGGTTTCTATAATAAAAAGCCTATAGTGCTTGCTTGGAATCATAACAATGTTCCTGTAAGCGTTATTTATTTATTTAATTATTTTTCGAATTCAGCCGGTAAGTAACTATACAATCAAATCTGTAAGACCGAATATCTGAGATGTCTTGAGCGTGAATTAAGTATGGTACTTGCTTCAAAAGAAACACCCAACGCCATCTATTAAGATGAAAACAATACTACGATAAAATTATGAACACTAACTTTAGAAAAGGTTAAAAGAAAGAGGATTTTTAGTATTTGCCGACCCGGTTGGTGTAATGGTTACCACGCCGGACTGCCAAACCAGAGTCCTGGGTTCGAGTCCCGGTTCGGTCTTGGATGTTATATGTTTATGCCGTTGTTGTATGGTTTCCACAATAAAAAGCCTTTATTGCTTGTTTTGGATAATTAAAATAATGTTTGTGCCTGTGAGCGTTATTTATTTATTTGTTTAATTATTTTTCTCGCGTTCTCCGCTGGAGAATACGCGTGCCCGGTGTGGGGCCGATCTGCCCACGCCAAGCTGGTGGATACCGGCACTAAACGAAACGTGTCGGATTATAACTGGTTGCTTGAAACCGACTCCGGTACAATTGCTTTACCCACTGGCTGGCATAGCGCCCCCAGATGTAAGTAGGGCTGTGGCAGGTTCCTCAGAGAGAGCCCAAATGGTGGATGACACACGACATCCCATGCATGGCTTTATTCCTGCGCCGCAAAGGCTGCCAAGCCGACGCAGCTTTATGAAGTGTGTCGACCCCCTGAATACTGGCCCAGCGCAAGCAAGGTGTACTCTATGGCGACAAAAAGTGTCCCTCCCAACTCCATTTGTGTCGCCGTCTGAGAGCCGTTTGTGTCCCGCCTAGACATGACTTGCCTTGGGCGACCTGGAAGTCTTTAAACCGACTTCGAACCTAGGTCGGACGCAGTAAGGACAACATGGTCAGGTGGGGATACTCGGATGCGCAAAATGTGACTTGCTTGTGTGGCCTCCACAAACGATGGCCCATCTCACATCGTGCCCTGCGGGCCCTTACATCTGCACGCAGGAGGAGCTCATGACCGCTAGCGACGGTGCAGTATCGGTTGCCCGATTCTGGCAAGCTACTATTTAGCAACTTCAGAATTTGAAGTCGACACGATAACGTTTATGCGTGATTGCGCCACAAACATATATCGAAAAAAAATCTTCTGTCCCATACATTTTTGTAGAGTAGGATTGCAGTTTTGTATGGAACAGTTGATTTTTTTCGTGATTTCGACTTTGGTCCCATACAGAATGTTGTTCAGTATGATGGTCTGATCATCCCCTTAAAAAATGTCTGCATATAAGAAGGACCATATACATCTTGCAATTCGGTCAGATGCGCGCGAAATCGGTGCCGTCCGCATTTTACTGCAACGTCACCGTTTGACGTTTGACAGCAGGGGTCTACCCGGACGAATACTATATACAATGTTCTTTGTTCTTGACCCGGACATTCGAACGTCGCAATTGCATGAAAGTTATCGTTCCAATGTCAACTCTATTACAATGAAGTTCGGACCGGAACCGAAACGGTCGCGTTATATCGAAAATCTAAAGTCCGGGTACATGGCCTGGTCAGCACTCGCTGTCAATTTGCGTGCATTTGAAACAACGGCAACACGTATGCGCCTGGATTCCAGCGAATAATTTCGTCCGGAAGAACGCAGTCGGCTATTGCCGATTGTTACATTAATTTATGTAAAGCTCATATCAAGCGACAGTCCGTAGGGCTGTGGCAGGTTCCTCAGAGAGAGCCCAAATGGTGGACGACATACGACACGGACGGACCGCAGCACGGACTACAAACTTTGAGTCAAGATAACTTTAGAACTAAACATTTAAAAGGAAATAACAGATATTGGCTTCTAGATTGTTTTAAACCCATTAATTTTTTACTTTAATTACTAAATGTTCAAACTAAGCTTCGTTTTGTATGGAGCCCGTAGAAAAATAAATTATCCTCTTAATCGAATCGGGCGCAAAATGCACGGCGGCACATCGCATCGGCGGCATAAAAAACCGATCCTTATTAATTTGTTAGAGTTCGTTCGTTTGTATTTTAGTAATAATTTACGGTATTTCAAAATAGTTTCTTACCTGTCTTATAATTGCTTTAAACTATTAGCTATTATCCAGTCTTGCTTAAAATGTGTATTACATCACACTGTGTGATTACACCGTAAATAAAAACATTCCGAATTAAAAATCGAGTTTTAGACATCTTTCGGCTGCTGATTTGAAATCATGATTATATTCTCTTTGTTTGAAATTGGCGTGCAGTTTTTTTTTTAAATAATTACTCCTGCTTTGGTTGCACTGTAATTCTACAAAATGTCAAGAAATGTAGTTCGAATCTTTTTTTCGTGTGGCCAGTACTAAGGTTTTTTTTGTTATGCAAAGGTTTTCTCCATGGAGTTTGAAAGATTTTATCGCCAAAAAGAAGAACAATGTTACACTAACAACCGGTGCAGACATCAGCACTGGACAGTGATAAAATTTATAATTATTGGTATTTATTTTGTAATTTGTTGTTATTTTCGCTATTTATAAATCAAACAGTCTTCAGAATCAGCTTACTTTATTACAAGTCTTTTAATTTTAATTAGTGTTACTTACTTGAAATTGAAATGGCACCGTACATTGGTTGCACTTGTGGTTATATGTTTATATCTCCGGCTCCCGTCAATGTAGCGAAATAAATTATATACCAGATTTTAAGTCAGATCATAAGCAATCAAACAAAAAAAGTTTCATCAAAATCGGTTCAGTAGTTTTTGCGTGATACTCGTTCAAACAAACAAACAAATAAACAAACACACAAACAAACAGACAGACAAAAATCCAAAAATTGGTGAAATGGAATCAGGGACACCTAAAAACCATATCGTAACTTTTTTTTTGTTAATATCTTCAATGTACAGACAAACTTCCCGCTACAGTTTTATAATAGTTTAGATTAGTTTAAGCTAATAAATGCTACGGCTTAGTTCGTAGTTCTAATTTATTAATAACAACAACAGTAATTCAAAATACACTCTCATTCCTAGTATCCAAGAGCATTCATATCTTAATGAACTACTAGCAAAATGACTTGAAGATGCAGTATATTATCTTTCTAAAAAAAATGACTGAATGTTAACTAAGGATCAGAATGGAAGTCTTTGTTGATACTACTGTCACACTCCCATACTTTTCCTATCATATTATACAGGGTGTAAAAAAACACACTAGTAATACTTAAGGGGAGCTTCAGACTATCAAACTGAACAACTTTCACTATGGAGCCATTGTAGAGAAAAAATAAAAAAAAATCAGCTGCCCCCCCATAACAAACTGCAGTACCGACTCGATAAAATGTATAGGTCAGCTGATTTTTTTTATTTTTCTCGATGTCGGCTCCATAGTGAAAGTGGTTCAGTTTGATGGTCTAAACGTGTTTTCTTATACCCTGTATAAACGAAAATAAAATGCAACCAACTGGAAGCTCTACAGGAGAATCGAAATAGTAACCTATCAAGCATCAACTGAACTGCTGATAGTTGAAGAAATTCTAAAACCTATGTAATTAAATTCTTCACCACCACACGAGAATGCATTAGATTAGATTAAAAGGAGTTAGAAACGGTAAGAACTCAAAGCATGTCATAGTATCACCTCTCGCCGTAAATTAGACGCGGTCACGAAACAAAGGTTAAGACTTGTATTAAACATTTGTGCGACACTTCTAAACTATGCGGATAGAGGACCTTTAAGATTACAGCTATAGAATAGGCGACTTGATATTTATTCATGATCGAAAGCGGGGAAAGAGTAGCAGGTCTATTACCTATGCTCCACAGAAAATATATTTTATTTCATTTCATAGGTATCAACATAATAGTCTCATGACTATGATTCCCCGAGGGCTTAGTCAAAGATGTTCTAAATATACATTCCCAAACTATATCGTGTTGCAGAAACTATAGCTACTTTTAATGTACGGTGGATGCAGGCCTTGAAATTGAAGCATGCTGGTTTCTTTACGATATTTTGTAGTCCACCATTCGTTGTGAATGAGGATTAATCGGTGGACTTCATACACGTATCATTATTCTTAAGTTCTTCAGCATAAATATGCATAATTCGTCGCAAGATGTGAATATTTATTAATAACACATGTAAAAACATTTATATCTAAGGATACTATTTGATCTGTAAATCTTCCTGTAAGTACACAAACAAAACAACAAAAAATAATAAAATAAAATGTGCTTTTCTATCGTTTGAGAGTAGACGGTATAACGAAGGTACAAAAGATAGAAAGTCTCATTGGTCCAGTCCCTGTACCCAGACTTTTGATTTTCGATATATCGCCACTGTTTCGGTCCGCACTTCATTGTAATAGAGTTGACATTGGAACAAAAACATTTTATTCATTTTACTATCTCATAATTAAGTTTCGATTTTTATTTGTGTGCACACTTATTTTACCCAAACATATTAGTTTTCCTCTCACTCAACGGTTTGCTGGAAGAAAACTCTTTTAGAGTTAAGCTCGCCTTTGTACATCACGATTTATTGTATATTTTTTTTCATAATTATATTTTTGTGTACAATAAAGAATCTAAGAATCTAAGAAAAACATTCACGCAATTTCGAAGTTCGAATGTGCGGGTAGAGGCTCAGGGTTCTCACCGCCATGCACCTCGGTCGGTCGCTCGTCTGTCAAAAATCGCTGACTTCGTAGCCCCAATTGAACAAGTCCTAGAGATATTAACTTTTGCCAAGGTATTCGGATATGTCCCGAGGGTTCGACGTAATGCCCCGAGCCAAGATATACTGTTTCAAACTACTTTTGTTAACCTTTCGTGCTCTAGTTGTTTGCCAAACTTCTCTTGGATACTGTACTGGATACATCTGCTTTGTTTTTAAGTACTCGTATACTGTAGGTACAAACATCTTAATTTTTAGATCGGTTAGTAAATTATCTATGAACGAGTAATTAAAACTATACAACTTTAAATGAGACGACTTTATATGAGAGGACTTTTTGAAAAAAAAAGACATGTTTAAAAAAAAGCTCGAGTAAAGATAGATTAAAGCTAGCTTTATATTATGCAATCGATCGCATGTATTTTGAAGTAAAGCGACTGGTTAGTTTAGTTTGACTTAAACTTGAAACAATAACGGTCACGCATCAATGTACCTACTTCAGTAGGGCTATTGTGTATGATTCCGTCACAATTGCTCAGAACTTTCAAAAACACCATGTCGATTTGATACTGATTGAATTAGGTAGTTACACAACAAGACACCTGATCGCATGCAGTGGGTTGCATGATGTAAAGCTAGCTTAATTCAGATGGTTAGTTGCTTGAATTTCTTCCCGTGGATGTGACGAAGAAACCTAAAAAACCAGCTAAGAAACAGACAAACTTACTAGACTTAAATGTATGGTCGGTGCTACATTTTTGTATGAAGCAGCAGATTTTTAACTACTTTTTCGCTATCGTCATACTTGTACAGATTGATGGTCTAAACCACGTCCCCATGAAAATTAGGTACTAGTATACCTTTTATTTATTTAATTATTTACAACAATTACAGCTATTACAATATAACACGTAAAGGTATGAAAAGATATGGTACAGAGCCATTAATTTTATTGTTGACACTTTAACAAATATTATATAAAAGATGCGACAACATAAAATAACAAACTGATAAGTATAAGAACTCGCTATGTCTGAGTTATTTACCTAACAAAGTAAAAGTAATTTTGAAAGAATTAATAGAAATATATTATAATAAATTATTAATAAGACAAGTGTGTAGATAGGTAGATAAAGTAGAAAGTATCCAAAAATAATATTATTATATAATTATAATAATAGGTAAGTAAAACATAAATACAACGTGTAAATGAATAAGCGCAAAACCTCATACACCCCAACTGATTTATAACAAAATAATTGGAATGAAACAATAATTTCATTATATTAACAATTTAAAGTTACTCGCATTTTAAGTTTTGAGGCAAAAATGATTTGTTATCATTTCAGCAATGAATGAAAGCGCTAACATACTCATGGATACATTTTAATAATCTTGTTTTGATAGTAAGAAGGATGAGTATGCCCGTGGCACCCCACGGGCATACTCATCCTTCTTACTCATACACCCCAACTGATTAATAACAAAATAATTAGAATGAAGCAATAATTTCATTTTTTTGATAGTTAAAATTTTAAGTTATTCGCGTTTTATGTTTTTAGGCAAAAATTATTAATATTTTGAAAAAAATTACCTATGTTGAAACCATTATAATTCGATTCTTGTCTCGATTCTAAACAAACTACTTTCTAGTTTTGCGTTAATTCAATAACACGTTGTATAATACAATACTGGTGCCCTATAAGTCAAAGACATTTTCTGAAATCACAATTCGACATGCCAGAGCGTTGAAATCAGTCGATGCGTCCCAACTGCTCACACTCCAGCCTATACAATATTTCCCGCCCCAACCTCCAACCACAGACAATAAAGCTCATACCTGAATTAATAACACCGCTCAAATATTAAAGTCCCGCGCAGACGGTGCCTTACTTACGAGCCGATCGTGTGCTCGTGCCTTCCGCCTATTGCTTTACAATACCAGGTTCAAATTAAACCTTGCGGCTGCTTTGTTGAAATGATAACTACATGTGAGGAAATAACGTTTAGAACATTTTAATAGCTATGTGAACGTTAGCTTTTCATATATTTACATCTATTCTGTACCTAGGGTGAAATTGATATCATTAGCAACCTTTTAAACTAAGAGTCTACCCATTAAACTGAACAACTTTTACTATAGGAGGAAACCAATAGGAGAAAAAAAATCAGCTGTTGCATACATTTGAGTCGAGTAGGCAGCGGCGGCAGGTGCAGTTTAGTACGGAACAGCTGATTTTTTTTTGCTCCAATCGGTTTGCTCCCATAGTAAAAGTTGTTCAGTTTGATGGGTAGACTCTTAGTTGAAAAGGATGCTAATGATATCAATTTCACCCTGTATATGCGGGTCAGAAATAGGTCAAATTAGCACAAGAACGTCATAGGCGCATTAAATCTATTCTCCTCAGCGGTGGTGGCTTGATATAGGCCGATTTAATTTATTGATTGACACCGACACATTTAGTAAAGTAAACTTGGTTGTTTAAAATATGTATTAGCAAAATAATTAACTGTAAGTTAAATCGATAGTTTAGACATTTTCTGTAATAACGGAAAAAAATATCTATGACCACCCTTTTATTTTGTAGGCTACTTCGAGTAGAAAATTTTTTGTTATAAATCTAATTCTAGTGGATTTCGCAAAAATTTAATTACAACAACATATTTTCTAGTAAAGTCACCTAAACTGAAAGGGTTGTCACTCTGTTTTGTGTACCTACGCATCAACTAAAAAATATTGTTGTCTGAATGTCTCCACAAAAACATACCTGAACTGAACTGAAGCCTAGTTTGGAGAAAAATCTGTTAATTTATTTGCAATCGGCTCTATCAAAAGATATAAATGAGATTAAAGTTTTTATCGTCTTTCAGTGGTTTGCGCGAACGTAGACAAAACTAGTCGTGCATAAAACATATTTAGACGCTGTCTACACACGTCTGATATCCTTGTTAAACACACTTAAGACAATGTTCACCTCACAGCTATTATGAAGCTTCCTTTGTCTGGTCGATTGATTGAGTCCCCTTGGGGAGGCCCGGGGCATCCTAGAGATCGTATTCTGAGAACCTATTATATGAGTTCACTTATAGTTGCATCGCATTGGTCTGGTATATCAAAGTCTGCTTGTGCGGTCTACTTGCGGTTTGTGCAAGGCCATGTGGGTTGTGTACTGAAGACTACTAAATTATATTAAATTGTTAGAAAAAAATCGGGCTTAACTTGATGTAGCATATACATGGTGTAAACTTAAATGCGAGCTTAAAGCTTAACCACCAAGCTGAACAACTTTCACCTTGGGACCAACATTCATCATCATCATCATCATCAGCCTATCATCGTTTGACGGCCCGGTAGCACAGTCTGTAGTGAACCTGCCTGCTGTGCCGAGAGTCGCGGGTTCGAATACCATAAGGGACAAATATTTATATGATTAATATGAATATTTGTACCCGAGTCATGGATGTTTGTATCTATATATGTATTCTATATCGTTGTCTAGTCATCATAATACAAGTCCAGGTACTTTAAATGTGACTAGATAATTTGTGTGACAAAGTCCAAGATATTTAAAAAAAAAATCGTCCACTGCTGAACATCATGAACTCTGACACCCCATCGGTTGTCACAATATTAAAATCGGTTAAAAAAAGTTTTGCTGTTTCATAGTGCCATTGTTTCACATCAATCAATGGTGACTCGATACAAATGTATTAAACGGCAGCATTTTTTTTCGTGAGTTCACTTTTGTTCCCATAGTGAAAGTTGTTCAGGTTAACGGTTTGAAGCACGGACTTGTATGTAAGTTAATACAGCATTTAAGTTTACACCCTGTATACAGGGTGTTACAAAAACACAAATGAACATTTATGGGCTTGGTACCATCAAACTGAACAACTTTCACTATGGGACCAACATCGAAATCACGAAAAAAAACTGATGTATAACTAAACTAAACTACAAATCTAATCGAGCTAAATGTATGGGAGAGCTGATTTTTTTTCGCGATTTCGATGTTGGTCCCATAGGTAGTGAAAGTTGTTCAGTTTGATGGTCCTAACAACCCCCTTAAACGTTTTAAATGTTTTTTTTTTACTTTTGTAACACCCTGTATAGGGTCCTTCTTAATATGCTGACGCTTTTTAATGGGATATTCAGAAGATCAAACTGAAAAACTTTCTCTATCGTACCAACATCGAAATCGCGAAAAAAAAATCTGCTGTTCCATACAAAACTGCAAACCTACTCGAGCCAAATGTATGGGACAGCAGATCTTTTTTCCGCGATTTCGATGTTCGTCCCATAGAGAAAGTTGTTCAGTTTAATGGTCTGATCGTCCCTTTAAAAAAGTGTCAGTATATTAAGAAGGACCCTGTAGAGTTCTTATTTCATTGCGATCTGCCAATGCAATCAGCTCACAAGTCATGCATCACGAGTGAGCCAATTGCAATCCACATTTTATGCGAATTTAAAGTTTTCCACAAAATCCCATTTGTATTGCATTCAGTGGGAGGGTACAACGACATATTTACAAAACATCTAAGGATTGAGCCTCATCTGGCAGCACGGAATCGCATTTATGTCATTTGCTAGAGTGAGAAATGCGCTTACTATCGCATTCCCGCTATCATTCTCGCTCTAGAAAATGACGTCTCTGAACGACAGAAAATGATAGAGCGTGATAAAATGCGATTCCGTGCTGTCAGATGAGGTTCAACCCAAAGTTGTTATATTATAAGAGATAAATTGTACTTTTTGCAACCATCAACAGCAAGACTTATTCAGTGTTTATGGGGTGTAGAGCATCTCTGTGATAGGGATGGACTAGGTCTGCCTACATAACTTCAGTCGGTTTAGGAGTTACAGACGCTTAAAGGTCAGTAAAAAATTAACGATCAGCTTTGTAGCTGATCGTAAATTGTTTACTGACCTTACAAAAACTGACATGAACTGCCAGTTGGTTTAGGAGATACAGCCGTTCAGCGTTCAACCTTGCAGCTGATCGTTAATTTTTTACTGACCTTTAAACATCAGTAATTTCTAAACCGACTGGAGTTATGTAGGCAGACCTGGTCCATCCCCATCACAGAGATGCTCTACACCCAATAAACACTGAATCAGCAAGCAGCTGATGGTTGCAAAAAGTACATCTTAGTATATTATATCGCTCTTAATTTGACGTGGTAACCATCAAACAGTTTGCCAAAATTACACATGACGGCCAAAATAAATCCCAAAATTACGCCCCCTAACTCGATTTCGTGGTTAGTTTTCATAAGACACAGCACCGCGTGGCGTTGTTTCTATAAGACAATGATTTTTCCCATCAATTCCTGCACAGTGTCGGCTAATTGAATGCAGTGAAGGGTTGGGGTTCTGTGAATCATAAGTAATCATAGCTGTAGTCGTATTCCTTTATTGCTTAGACGTAGAATTACCTATAAATATAAGGTTTTTTTCAAAACTCCACCCGATACAGACCTGTAGTTTTTATGAGATGCGTACACAACAAAAATTACTTATAATCAAAATGCTGGGCATAGGCCTGTTTCAATTCAATTCAATTCAATTCATTTATTGCTTTTTTTGCGCCATTCCCACGGTCTTGTGCAAATCTGATCAATTTCTATACAAATTAATACAATTTCGTCTGATCGACGTTCTTCATAAATATAAATAGAAGGAAAAAAATATAATATACATAATACAGGCAGTGTAACACTTTTGCTATAGGACAATTATCGAAATCGCAAAAAAAAATCTGCTGTTCCATACATTTGGGTCGAGTAGCCGTTGGCGTATTCTATGGAAAAGCTTATTTTTTGTCAGCTGTTTTGATTTTGTTTCCATAATTTAAATTGTTCAATTTGATGGTCTGAAGCATCCACTAGTATATTATGTAACGTATTTAGTTTTACACCATTTATAACATCATTAATTAATTTTTATTTTGAAGCCCGAATTAATTTTATTGTAGTACCTATTGAATATCTTTCTTCCCATTACTAATCCGGCACCTAAACAAGCAGCAATAAGTATCGAACGTACGCAAGTACGCTAAGCTACGCGCGTACACGTATTATGCGTACAATAACAGTAACATTACCATCTACGCGATCACTAGCGTGTGCTCATGAGCAAACACACACTGTGCCAACAGTACGGTAGGTCCGCTGCATCCGTCAATGATGATGACGTCATTGATGTAATGACATTATTTTACTAATGTCATTGCATTGGTGCGGATAAGACATTCATAAACAATTATCTTTTATAAAGAGCATTAAACAAAATAATTAAAACGAAACTTCAAAACTGATGGTTTCGACATTAAAATTAAACAAAATAATTATACATATCATCATCACGTGGACGTCCATCGGCTGAGATGATGATGATGATGAATTATACATAGGTATTTAATGATTATAAATATGACAAAAGTCGAAAAAATGTCATAGAGTATATAAATAAGATTTTGTTAATCTAATCTGTTCAAATCGTTTTCAGGTTTTTGTGTTTATTTGTCTATACTTGGTTTTAATTACCAAGATTTATTAGAAATCCTCAAACTACTTACTAAGTGACGTGCTAGTCCTTACGCTAAGATCACACATCAATACGAAGTAGACCTACTGTTCTCTTTATATTAGCTCAGCGTGGAAACCCGCTAGCCGATGAATAATTTTGGACGTTACATTATTCCAGAACAGAAGTGGAAAGGTATGATTTTATATCGGCTGTACGTGATTGCAGGACGGCTCAAGGTTGGTAGATACAGCAGTAGCGAATTTTTATGAGTTCATTAGAAATTCATTCATGTAGGTACACCAGTATATTCTCCCACTGAGGTAGGCAGAGACAACGGAACGCAACTTGCTACGACTGAAACATTTTATTGCAATAAATAATGTATGAATGCGGTAAGAAAATATGTTTAGAATGGATTCTATGTATGTAAGTCGAGGTGGTGCTGTGGCAAGTAACCTTGCCTGCCGTGCAGGAGACGATGGTTATATCCTGGACAGAAGTGAATCCTGGATGTTCTGAGTTTTCAGAATATTCTATCTCCTCGGAGAATATAATAGTCGTGAGCATATGCTATTATAAGCATGCTCTGTGACAGATAATACATGATGATATCATATTGCCGTGTGGTGTCGGCTAAGAATAGCACCATCCCATTTCCTCCCGTGGGTGTCGTAAAAGGCGACTAAGGGATCTACCGGAGAATGGGCAGCAGCATCCTCTGAGTACACACATTCAATCCAACTGCGATCGCCAACCCGCCTGCCAAGCGTGGCGATTATGGCAAATCCCCCCATTTTGGGGGAGGCCTATGTCCAGCAGTGGACGTCCGTCGGCTGATATGATGATGATGATATCATATTTACAGAATTAATGGGCAATGTGATAGGTATATATCTTTTAAAGATACATAAATATTTTGTGAAAACAACAGACACAGATAATAGTATTCGGATCGTTCTTAAAAATTTGATTGTCTATCGGTTTTGTATGTATGTACATATACATAGGAACATGGACAATTAGTACAGATTAAAAGTCACATTAGTTTAAACATCATGATGCAATGGCTACCAATGGATCACACTGTCCGACACGCTCTTGGCCGGTTTTTTTATTGAATAAGTCGAGTCCCCCACTTAAATTCCTCAAAACTTCCTCCTTCTTAACATCATAACATGTATTTAACTCCTAAACAATACCACCAACATCAAACTTCTGAATATCAATTTTAACCCTCTCCAAACATCCTGTACATTATGTGTACATGATGCAAGTTATTAGTTTCACCTGAGGGGTTAAGACTGAGTGTTTGCCTCAAACAATGGATTGAGATTGCTATTAACCCCATCATAGAATGTATACTTATGAGAGGGGAAATTAGATGGATGATAGATGGGGTAGTTTTGGAAAGTCAATTTGAAATAAATATACCCACATAAATTCACTATGGAATTCATAATGTAGTAGTTAGCTTTACTATAAAATTACAGGGTGGAAACGTGACTTGAAATTTTTTTATTTGTGTGACAATGACCAAAAGAAACTTTCCTTAATATAAATACGTCGTTACATAGTTACATTTAGGAAATGCTTCAGACTATCAAAAACTTTTACTATGGAACCCACATCGAAATCGTGAAATATTCAAGCAAAATATATTTCTCTTTTTGTACCTATACATAATATTATACCTAGGTACTTAAAACAGCATGCAGTGGAAAAATCCATTGGTAAAAGCCAAAGGAACCATTGGTTATAAACCATGGGCTCTATGTCCATGAACATTGGGTTCAACTATGGGAAAGGTTTATCACACACGGCGACACATCAAGCTATATAAAACCAACATAAGCTGGCCGCGGGTGGGTCGAGTAACGTATAGCATCGCGCGGCCAGCTTATATTGGTTTTGTATAGCTTGATGTGTCGCCGTGTGTACACAACTGATATACCTACTTAAAATCACTACAAGATAATTTTCGAAAGGTCGATGAATAAAAAATTTCTACAATTTCAAATTTAATTTTTAGTTTGGACAGTACTAAGATTTTACGTGAGACTGTATAGTTCTTATATTTTTGATCGATATGGTCCAATCCTAAAATAGAATGAAAATGAAAAAAATATATATATTTCTCACTACAAACCGAATCTAAACTGCTTTGATTGAAAATGAAGCTGTCCATCAAAATTGTAATAATTTTGTTCCACCAATATTGAATTAACCGAAATCTGTACGAAATACACGTACACGTTAAAACCCCTTTAAGCCCGGATACTCGTCTCTTCCGTGTACGGAGTAACCCAAAATTACCTATAAAACGTTTCGAGCAAACAACCCACATTGTCGGATGGCAAGTTATTAAAACATCGCTTCGACATGACGTTAATTACTTAAGCCCTGAGCTGAGCCACGAAATACACAGAAAACAGAAGGCTCTCTCTATTTGAACGAAATGCAAATTTTTCTAAAATTGAAAAAGGTTTACCAAAAGGTATTAATATAATAATTTTATGAATTTTGACAAAAACGTTAGGTGCAGTGTGTGAACTAGAAAATGTTTTATTAGGGTATAGAATAGAATAGAATAGGAAACTTTATTTTCGACCAACTCAGATCACAATATTGTTAGTAACACACTTAGCCTATTGTTAGTTTATACACAGCGACATATTTCTTTTTAATTATAATTGTTTGTTTTTGTTTGTTTGTTTGTTTCTATAAAATAAAATCGGATTCTACAGACTGCGGCCAAGTACATTTCACTAGAGGAAAAAGTGTGTGAAAAATCCTTTTAGTACCAGTCTCATCTACTGCTTTAACACTATGCAAAGCATTGAAAAGTTGTCTGTTTTATGAAATGGCTAGCAAGAACAAGATTATGAAGAAAAGTATATGAATAGTACAACAGTAAAACAAAACAAAATAGTCTAAAATCAATCAACAGTACTTAGAGGTCCCTTGGCCACTATTTCGTCATTTACTTTACACACGTGTCTTCTTCAAGCATTATCATTAAAGCAAGTGGACTCTCCGTACTTCCCACATTTTGTGCCGAACCCAGAGTGCGCCGAAAGGCCGACCGATTAATAAATTTAGGCAATGTTTGAGTTCGAAGGTAAATGAAAGCAAAGCGGGTCATCCCAGATATATGCGTAGATTATGGTTTCGTTAGTGAGAAATGAATGTATTTACAAAAGGGTTTCATTGTTTCATAATTTTGAGCTAGTAGGTAGATAGGGTATACAGGGTGAAATTGATATCATTAGCATCCTTTTAAACTAAGAGTCTACCCATCAAACCGTGCAACTTTTACAATGGGAGCAAACCGATCGGAGCAGAAAAAAATCTGCTGTTCCATACTAAACTGCAACGCCTAGGCCTACTCGACTCAAATGTATGCAACAGCAGAATTTTTTTTGCTTCAATCTGTTTGCTCCCATAGTAAAATTTGTTGATGGGTAGACTCATATTTTAAAAGGATGCTAATGGATTGCTTGATCCTAGAAATTCTAATATTTTCACAAATTGTAAACAAAACGCGTTAAATCAATTAGATCGGGTTATGCTTAGAAGGTTTTACGTCCCTTTCGCAAAACGTCCTACTCGCAGAACCACTCGCTTGCATTACCTACGACGACCCATTTGCTGCCCGTCCCATTCTCAAAACGGAAAGGAAAATACCTACAAAGAAAAACTAAAGTCAACTAGTTATATTTTAATTCGGGGATCTTAGACAACTCATCATTCTCTTGCCATATATGCCTCCTCGCGACACAATATGCCTCCTCTTCCATTCATCTCCCTTAACCGTCATTTCAGCACTTACTTTTTTCTTACACATTTCATTCTTCATACAATCCATCCTTCGTCATTCCGAATTTCCGATCTTAGACAACTATCGAACGAAAAACAATAAATTGTCACTTACCAGGGCCCTGTTTAATAAATATGACAATGACAATTCAGAGTACATTGCTGGTTACTAATGACACTAAAGGTGTCGCGCTGCAAGTCTGGCGGAGGCGGACGCGTGCGTATTGGCATCTGTTAGGCTTGCACGTGGCTCCGCCATTTTGTAAACTCTTTTGTGTTTTAACTATAAAACGTTAACTTGAGATTATAATAATATCTTCTTGGAAACGCCATTAAATAAAAATAGAATAGAATGACGCTCAACTTGCAGTGCTTCATGTGTCCTAGCATTCCCGGCAATGTACTCTGAATTGTCATTGTCAACTGTCACTTGTCGCGTTTATTAAACAGGGCCCAGGTGGTACCCGACGCATTAATCAATCGAATATAGATAAGGTAAAACAAACTCATCTGCATTTATACCTACTAATAAAGGCATCCAAATGTTTTGTTATTTTAAATCTACGCGTCTTTTAACTTCTAAATCCATCCTAAAATATCCCATACTCTCTTAACCCAGCCGAATATTCCACGTTCTCCCATACAACTAATAACTAAGTAAAGATATATATCATAAACTGCACGACGTTTATTATTACCTAGCGTCTGGCCGCTTCATTGGCGTCAATTGTCGGGCTTCACATGCGGGCAGCTTCGTGGAACTTGAAGGTTAACTCGCGAGTTATGCTTAACCGATGGGCGGGGATCGTTAATGATGTGTGGCAGGTTAAGAAGAGAAAAAAGTTCTAGTACAATCGCCTACAGCTTCAGATATAATGTTGCATGTCTGTATATAAACTCACGACCATAATCCCTTTCGGAGTGGTCGTAGCTACAACTACCAATTGTAATAACATGAATTTGTAACAAGGCTCACTTTCAGTATAATTAAAGTTTCAAGATGGAATGACGAATAGAGTCACGATGGAGTAGCGATGGTGACTGGCCTTTTGCCTACAAATACACTTGTTTATGTTTGTGGGCTAAAGGTTAATGGCATAAATAAGGCAAAAATACGCATACATGAATAGATACCATTGTATCTAATCTAGTAAGAAATGTTATAACCTTATTAATTAGGTACCTAAAGCTTCAAGGTGTACATTCTCTGGAAAGGTAATTCTATATTAGGTTGCGACTCGGCGGACTCGATTCTTCTTCAGTTGAGTTGATGGCATTTAATTGAGTTTGCCTTGCCATCGCGGTGAAAAGATTTGCCAACCAGCAATAGAGACTAGCTGATTGACCAGAGTGCACCGGCTATAACCAGTATGTTCATTACGTCATTCGGGCAGGTGGATACGATAAAAAGCAAGCAAGGATGCTTATGCAAGAGAAGATGTTTGGTTTAGTGAACTATTTGTGTAGTATCTTCATAATTGGTAAAAAAAAAAACAGAAAATAGACCGATCCGTATAATGAAATCCAATCATTATGATGTTAAAATTGTTTTATAATTATTTCCACCAAAAAATCACAGCTGTATTTCCTTACAGAAGAAAGAAGAGTAGACATTTTCATTAACTACTAACTAACTTTTTAAGTAGGTATGCGTGATAAAATAGATTACAGATAACTAGTCTTTTACTCCCAAAAGCACTGAATAAAACTTATAAACAAATTTATGCGTTCTCATAATGAAATCAACATCAACAACGAATAAACCACTATCTTACAATTCAGCTATACACTTCGTAAACAAGTATCAAAAGACATTACCTATTACAAAGGTACATGGCCCGGTGAGTGACCCAGATGTATCTCAATTGAGAGTTCCAAACGAAGGTGATCGCCCTCAAGTGCCGACTCCCGGGCATGTAGCTCGGCTCGCCAGGTGGCCTGTGACTCAGCCCTACAATTTAGTTAATAGAACTCACGTGAAGAACAGAAATGGTATGGGGCTTCCTTACATCATTCGCACTTAAAACAATAAATCGATGGCATATCTTTGAGTTTGAATTGCCACCGTGGGGAAGAAACTTACCAACCAGCATCAGAGACTTGCTGATTGCCCTTACCGTCAATCAATCAATCAAATCAGCAAACATCAACCCAACGCTGGGCATAGGCCCTGATTTTAAAACATAAAAAAACATACTCTAAATTTAGTTCAACTTAACCTAGAATAACCTAATAAAAAGCGTAGGTAGACGATACAGCGCAAGAGTGCAATTTCAAGTACAACCCTAACTGAAGCAGCAACTAAATATAATATCCTTTGGAAATAAGAACCAGAATTGGAATAGTATGATAGCGCGACTCTACGTACTGTCTTGAGCTTTTAATCTCGCTCACAAAGAGAAAAAATGAACTAAAGCGCGAATTGCGTTTGGTTTTCAGATCAGAAGTGCGATTTTTGAATCTCGTTCGCTGAGCTCAGCAGTTGAAAAAGTCGAAATGACTGTGGAGATATGCATTTTTCTACTTATGATGTGACTTTCAAAAATCATACTACAGGGGTGCGATTTTTTAAAGTCAAATCAGCAGTAGAAAGATGCGTGTCTCCATACATTTTCAACTGCTGAGTTCAACGTATGAGATACAAAAATCGCACTCCAGGTATAGAAAACAATCAGCTCCACCCCACTTCTGCCCACATGACCCACATGCCATCCAATTGAGAGAGTTTGGCGATAGAAGCAGGTACGGGCGCGTGTAGGTGCCTCAATTGATATAACTGCCTAATTTAACGTTTTATTACTCTATCCATCGTCCAGGATATCCTTAATCGCGCGTTTGTCATCTTCATCAAGTATTGTCTTTATGAATGATACGTTCATAGGTGATTGGATTTATTAGTTGAATATTCAGGAGCAATATGCATTGCTGTATTCTGCTCTGTTGTTTTATAAATTAAGTTAATTTTTTTTTTAAATATTAAAGATGGGTTTGCTCTTGACCTCAATCCAGTCCTCAGGAAAAAGATGGGGTCGAAGATGTAGCGAGCTTACCCAGACGAAGCTTATTCACTCGTACCCTAAAGGAATTCGGGTTGTAAGTGTTGGAGTATAACAAAAATAAATCTATCTTACTTCAACACTATGTCTGTCTTTATCTAACTCGTAAATATTGTTTTTATTGAACAGAGCCCTATGCAACCACTTAACTAAAATCCCTGCATCCCTGCAGTCTGCGTATTCGCTTAGTCCGGCATGGTACTGCATGTCTCGCATAATATTACTGGAACACACCTTCCAAGATATATTAGTAAAAGGATAATAAACAATTATTATTGATATCCTTAACTTGGTCTTTCCTTTGATGTCCATGTAACCCCAACAGTAAGCGTATGGAAATACTGACGCAGGCAGGGCGTTTCACTCCTTGGCTGTGCGCATTATAAAAGATTCTGAAGAATGCAACAAAGTAATTTTTGGAGAATGCATGTATGCTGGTTGCAGTATGTTTCCCCCTAGGATCGCCACATCAACTGGTCCTGCGCTGCCTTCATCCAACAGGTTTCCGCTGCCTTCACCAGGTGTTCGGTCCACCTTGTGGCCATGTTGAGGCCTACCCACGCTGCGCTGTCCGGTACGAAAGAGGAAAGTTAAAAAAAATAACTTGATCTCCGAACAATATTGTCATCGGTTGACTCCTCTAGCATACCCCTAATCTAACCCCTAATATGTAGAAACATCGTCGTGGAACCATTGTAACGAAAACAATGAAGAAGGTCTACATTTTTTTTTCTAAAAGACTCACACTTAGTTGCAGAAACGCTCATTAGAGTTAATCCTCCATTAAATCTCTTGCTAGATTTTACTACGTTAACAAGACTAAAGTGGGAGCAAGAGATTTAATGGAGGATTAACTTTAATGAGCGTTTCTGCAACTGAGTGCTAGAGACTAAACATGTTCTGTGCAGGCTCGCAAATAGCATTATATGCCGACGCTGTTGACATTTATATTTACCTATTGACAATTATACTTATAAAAAGATTGCTAAAGAATGTTAGTACATAATGTAAGTAGTGCAGCATTGAGTAGATGTAAATCTGATTACCTTTGACCACAACGCAAAAACCTTTAACAAAGCTAACAACCTAAATCAAGCCACATCTGACATAGGTACAGCCAGACCGGTAAAAGGGCAAATCCCAAAACTTGCGCTAGTTAAAGAGCCCCTTTGTACAAAACGTCTAGTGTAAAATTAAATAAAAGCACTTTGTAAAGGTGTCGGTGTCGCCCGCAGACTATTCGGGACGGTTACGGGACGGCTAATAGTTTAGCGGGACATAGAGTGCCCGCATGCGAGGTTGAATGAAACATTATATGTTTTATACCCTCATTTTTATTTTTAAAGGTAAAGATGGTACTTCTGATTTTTGAAATTTTACTTTAATTTATTATGGTTACAAATTTTACGAGCGATGGATGGTTTTTAGATAGGTACGTAATGTTTGATGACAAAACAACGATCTATATAGGGTAAGTGACAGCTTGGCTTGCATACAGTTTACTCTTCATGCACTAGAGAATTTTGCAACTAAAATGGATGCAAATTTTTCCTGTCTTTTGATTCTGGCATTGGAGACTGCTTCACAATTTTGTGAAATCTGTGGTTCGATCAAGTCCTACAGCTGAGTTTTCTTATTTTGTCACATGTTCAATAGTGAAGAAAAACGTCGTGAGGAAATCTACATTGCTTTAATAGGGAGTTATGTGGCAGTTATCCATCAACGCCATCTATCGAGCCATATGGAACTATTATCTCCTTATTTAATGGCTTGAAGTAAATCCTTCATTTAGAGGCATGTTTTGTGTCCAATGCTCATTAAAAGCAGCGATTGATTATTATACAAAACCGATTATAAAAAAAGAGAAAGCGAAAAACCACAAAAGAGAAGATAAAGTCCATCGAAACAAAACAATTGAAGTCAATTCCATATTTAAGCACACATTAAAAACGCCATCAGAATAAGTGAAAATACCCAATTACGAGACAAAAGGGCTAAGGGGCTATCGTAGCGACAATCGCCAACTGACCTTATGCGGGCAGAGGAAATTATTAATTTGGCCCATTAAAATTACCTTGGGCGACGGAGATGGGGCAAAAAGGTCCCCTCTACCTTACGATACCTTTTTAATGAATTGTAGTATGCAGACGGTTTTGTATTTGGCATTGAATGATGATGGGTGCCTTCTGGGGATTTAGTCAATGTTTTAGTTAAGTATAGGTACCTAGTCTGAGATATACAGTTATTTTGTTAGTCTGAGATGTACAGGGTGTAAAATTAAATGGGACAGTTACTTAAAGGAGTGCTTCAGACCATCAAACTGAACAACTTTTTCTATGGGACCAACATTGAAATCGCAAAAAAAAAAAAAACAATGGTCCCAAACCTTTGGCTCGAGTAGGTTGGCAGTTTTGTATGGAAGAGCAGATTTTTTTTGCGATTTCAAAGTTGTTCAGTTTGACGGTCTGATCATCCCCTTAAAAAAGTGTCAGCATATTTAGAAGGATCCTGTAGTTATTCTATTAGTCTTGTAGAGCCACGCAGATATAATTTTATTCAAACAGGAAACGTAAGGTGTAAGAAAACTCTCTAATAATAATTTAAAGGGGTGGTTTATACGATTTGATTCTGACTGACTATGGAGCCAACTTCGAAATCACAAAAAATTTAACAGCTGTTTCATAAAAAAACTGCAACTCGAATCAAATTTTATAGGACAGAAGATTTCTTTTTTTTCGACATAGTCTCCACAGTTGTTCCATTTGATGGTTTAATTAAACCACCCCTTTAAATATCACTAAGGTGTTTTATTACACTCTGTATTTCTTCTTCTTCTGACGTAAACAGAGTGTTGTTAAATACATTTTATTAAAAAATCCAGCCAGGTAGCCTGTACACTACATAATATACAGACATGTACAACGTGTTAATGAATAAACGCAAAACTAGAAAGTAGTTTGTTCAGAATCGAGAGCAGAATCGAATTATCATGGCTTCAACATAGGTAATTTTTTTCAAAATATTAAATAATTTTTTCGCAAAGTTTAAAATTTACTGAAACCGATGTCAACCCACCCCAAGGGCATACTCACCTTACTTACTACCAAAACAAGATTATTAAAATGTATCCATGATTACGTTAGCGCTTTCATTCATTGCTGAAATGATAACAAATCATTTTTGGATCAAAACTTAAAATGCAAATAATTTAAAAATGTTAACTATCAAAATAATGAAATTATTGTTTCAATCTAATTATTTTGTTATAAATCAGTTGGGGTGTATGAGGTTTTGCGCTAATTCATTAACACGTTGTTTAGGCTGACGGACGGTGATGATATTTAAAACAAAAGTGTAATGTAACAGGTAGTGAGCGTTTGAAAATCCATGTGTGAAACCCCTAGAGTAGGTACCTATTTCAAATATAATTTACCCATAACATAATTACGATTCAATTTTATAAAATGCTCGTATATTTATAGCGAATGTATTAATCATGGTAGGGTAACAAGATTTCAGGCACATAATCGGACGGTCCCAGCAGGACGCTGGCCGTTTATTAGATTGTCTCCCTAACCTGGTCGAGCGAGTGCAAGGATTGCTTGGCAGATATTATGGGTGAATTACGTTTGTTTATGTTTCGTTTTATTTTCAAAGTAAAAATATGATACAAAATCTAGTATTATCTCTAAAGTGAATAGAAATACAAAGGTTGACTTCGATACTAGGCAGTAATTAATATTGTTTTGAATTTATGCGTTTACTTATTAATCACCTTGTATGTAACATTGTTAGCATTTATAGCAAAATTTACTGCCAGATTTGTACTAAAATTCGCTTTCGTCCTGTTTTAACTTTTTATCAAGCGAGATTAAAACATACATTTAAACAACATTAGATTTTTGTAATGTACACACGAACTATAATTATGATATTCGATCGCATAATATAGTGTATCTCTAAACGAGAAAGAATCACTGAAAAAAGAAACAATAAAACTCCAAACTAACGACGTTCCGTTAATTTTGACGCATAGTGACGTTTTGACGCGTAGATCAGCATCAAGCGTAGGGTGACAACAATGGCGGCTCTGTCAGGACTCAGTAGCGCGACCGTTACACAATAGTGCATATAAAAACTCGCCTTCACCTTGTTGTGTACTGTGATACACACGGACCGACTAGAATAGTAAGATAGCCAATCAATTATTTTATAAAGCCTTATTAGTGTCCCACTTCTGAGGCAAGGCTTTAATAACATTTAAATAATTTTAATTTCCCTGAAACAAAAAACGAAAAGAAATTCCAACTTTAAAGCAGTCAGAAACATTGCTGTAACTACAAATTTTAAAGAGTTTCGTATGTAAAGATGCGTTAAGTGGTGATAGGATAAAAAAAAGTTGCAGAATAAACTCTTAGTCACCTCGTAAGAGACCAATAGTTTGGTATATACTACGCCGGGCACCGTACAAGTTATTTTTCGTGAATACGATTATGACAATGACAATAATATATGATTAATCCGATCATAAATTTTATCTTTCCAATTTACAAATAGAAATAAAAGTCATAACCCTTCCTTTTGACTTTGCCGTAGTCAGGTAAAAAAACTTAACGATAATAATAGAAAATGACGAAGTTTGTTCTCAATAATTATGTTCGTATATTCTTTTTCTTTGAATCACAAATTGTGTCAATCCTGTCCACCTCAAACTTCGGAGCCAACCGTCCCATTTCTTCCACCAGTTCTATCGCAAGTCAGACCATGTGTGAGACTACACCGCTAACCCTACACCTACAATAAATTACTCGCAATGATTTTTAGCGCGTGCGACACATTCGTGTGATTTATAACGCACAGAACAATGCTAACCGGTTACGGTTATGAAATCCACGAGAACGGAGGGGTTATGAAAAGCTAGTTGTTTCCAAAGCACGCCTAGTTGTTATTGCTTGTGCATATGGTACTATTGTCGGTTAGGATGGAATAGATATCGTTGGTTATTATAGGTGAAATGTTTTGCTCTGGTTCTAAACAGAAAATTTCAAGTGATCTAGATCATGCTGTAAGTCTGTTAAATAACGTTAACATCGAATTGTATGGTCGTCTAAAAGGAGTATCTAGGAAGTCGAATACTAGCAGGGACATTTTTTAAACGAAATTCGTATTAACATTCGAAGAATTTGGATCAAAGTCGGTACTTAATGACTTAAAATGAATAACATTCAACTAAGGCCTAAAAAAACCTTCATTCACGCTTATTTTGGCATACTTAAAATGTATAAAGGTAGCTCAAATGATTTAGGTATCAAATGCAGATGGAAAAAAGTTTTTTTTAAAAGTAAGAGTAACGGAGGTACGCATAAATTTTTCTCATCTTGTCGGAGTTGGCATGCTAGGCTTACAGGTAGAACTACTTTCGTGGTCTTATACCTATGAACACCACCACTCAGTTCTATTCTCAGGGTTCAAACAGCCCTAATGAGCTAACCTTCAGTAATTAATAGCGCCATAATTGTAATCGAAGTCTCTTAATGCGTTAATATCCAAATTATCAAATTAAACTACCTACGTCTGCATACGATCAAATCATCATTAATATCAATAGCACGAATAAGACACGATCAATACAGCATCCATACTCTATTCCCACCATCATGCGACATTGACTCTCAATCTCAAATAAAAAACACGTTGGACCTCCTGCTAGGATGTTTATTTAGCCACCCCTTGCCAAGGTATTATAATTAAGCTCATTTGTTATTTCTGCTCCATTCTGCTGCCACACGGCGGCATCGGCAGCGGTAGGGCGCAGGCGCGATAAGCCGCCTGTATAGGTGCGTCATTAAAGCGAGTTTTTTGATGCGCACGCGGCTGAGGCCCGCATTATCTTTTTATCGTCGCACCCCATGCTTGGATTAGTTGGTGACAGGGGTTTGAAACAAGCTGAGATAAAAAGATTTTTTTTAATTTTATCATTTTTGTAATGTTTAACCCTTAACTTTGGAAGCTAATGAGATGACTGTCAATTAAATAGAGCTGTATTGAGAATTCAATTAACAGAAGTGGCTATTAAGTGCTTTTATAATGTAACAATGCTACAAAGTTGTTAAATATTAAGATAAATTAAGAGCGGTCAAGAAGAATTAAAAATGAATATTAAATTAAAAGCAAACTTTAAATTCTTTAGGAGATGATTCAATCAATTATTGCTTGATAGTATATGCAATAATCTTTTGTTGGACTTGTATACCTTTAAGAATTGACCAAATGCTGACCCTCACCAACCAGGCCCTGTGGGACCAATGTTTAAAACTTTACAGATGTATCTATCCAGTGTGTTATGTATAATTCAATCTACAGGGTGAAATTGAAATGATGTGACAATTTTTTATGGAGGGTTTAGACCACTAAACTGAACAACTTTTACTAGGTAAGGCAGCAAATGCGACATTGCAAAAAAAATCAGCTGTTTATACATTTGAGTTGTTTATGCATTGCAATTTAGTATGTAACAGCAGATTTGTTTTGTGATTTCAGGTTTGCTCTTATAGTAAAAGTTTTTTAGTTTGATAGTCTGAAGTCTGAACCAACCCTTAAAATTTGTCAAATCATTTCAATGTCTCCTGAAAACATCAATGGCTCAGTAAATAATGTAGTAAGTAGATAAGTATTTTTTAATTTTGTAAAAAGTAAACATGTAACAAAATGTTTGCAACTCCTGTCTATAGGTGCAACAAAAGCGATGCACGCGTGTCACCCGTGTGTCGCCGAACAAATATTGCATTACTCCCCCTCCCCCTGCCTGCGCACTGACTACCTCACGTCCCTTCACAATGACACGCGCACGCGCCACGAGACTCCATTGTAACGTCCCCTGCGTGGTCACCCTACTCTTTAATCCCATGGAAATAGTAATGTATGTACTTATATTAAAGCGCAGATTTTTTAGTAGGTATTCGTATAATCATACTTATACGAATACTACTTTGTCATCTTAAGTTGCCAATGTTGACACTTGGCACACTGGCCCCTAATTATCTATTAAAATAATTCCAACTACGATTATTATGATCCCAAACGTAAACTAGGTTTTTATTATGGGAAGCACAATAATCATACCCTCGTACGATTCTCATAGATCTGAAAATCTGTACCTAAGCGAAGAACTATCGACACAAAATTCTGAAAATGTTTTCGGAATCCTTAGAGCCGTTTTCTAGAACACGGATATGTCAAGTCTACCAAATCCGCATTGGGCAAGCGTGGTAGACGACGCCCAACACCTTATGGAATATCCTTAGCATAATAAAATATCCTCTTTAAAAGCACTAGGTACTCATGCCCGCTGAAATAGCGACAAGTAGTTTCATACAGATAAACTACAAACAAAAGACCACACAAACAGTAAGCAATAAAGAATCAATAAGTTGCAAATCACGACTCTTTACGAGCTGTAAAAGGGGCCGTACACGAACATTTACACCTCGTAGGTGGAAGTTACGTTGTGCATTAGCATAGATGAGCTTTATGAGTTCAACTTTGTAGTGAGGAAGGGTTGTGACGTCATCTCGGCTGTTTAGTGGATATAGTGTAGCTGTATAACAGGAGGAATCTGCTAAGAGCAGGCAAAAGGCGGCAAAGTGGCGATTAATCTATGAGCTATCGATACGATTACCTCATTGCAGCTTGATACCGTACACCAACGAATACCGTACACCCTTCATCCCGTGCACCCTGCACAATTGACGCCACAGAATATTTAAAAGTATTACGTGCAGCATCACACCCCGGATTTGAAGAGAGGTTTTAGTGGCGAGAAGCGAGAATAATGCACAAAGGGCGCACAAACAGGCGCGTGCGTTCAAGTATATTAGAAAAAAATTTATAGAGTAAATATTGGAAAATTAAAATCAACGCACACATCGTCAATCTTGATTGGTCACATAATGCATTTTCGAGTCTGAATATTCTAAGATCACACAATTAATAGATTAACTTTTATAATAAGTAGGTAGGTACCTAATCTGTTCCAAAAATTCTATTTAGTCGAAGCAACCAACGATCAGCCCTTGTGTTTATATTATACGAGCATTAACACGCGAGTTTGTCCGCACAAATTATATACGAGATTTTAAGTCAGATAATAAGCTATCAAACAAAAAAAGTTTCATCAAAATCGGTTCAGTAGTTTTTGCGTGATGCTCGTTCAAACAAACAAACAGACAGACAAAAAATCCAAAAATTGGTGATATGGAATCAGGGATACCTAAAAACCATATCGTAACTTTTTTTTTGTTAATATCTTCAATGTACAGACAAACTTCCTGTTACAGTTTTATAATAGTTTAGATTTGACGCCTAAAACGTTAGTTTCTCGAATTCAAATTCACACGTTCTTAATTTAGAGTTCAAATTAGGTCCAATTCTGAAACGAGGTTGTACGTGTCAAATGCTAGACGTCAACTAAATTGCAGTATATCACGCCATGTTCCCAAGTCTATGGTCGCCGGCAAATTATACGCAATTCTATTTACCTCTACTCCTAAACTACTCATTTGAATAATAGTGAGGTAACCATATTTTATTATCGATACAATTATCACTAATGAAATAAAATATCGACTCAAGTTCAAACCTGAAATTATAAAAAACAAAAGAGTCAAAGTCATTTTACTTACGGCCCACATCTATACTGTGGTGGGGCGCAAGTAAAATGTTTAATCACTGCAGCATGCAGCACTTTATCCTTTTTTTTTAATTCTTGTAGCATCTGTCGACAGTATAGTTTTTGACACATAACTACAATCATGTTCAATACTCTTCGGATTTGTATGAATTCAGCAACGAAAATGGTAGCAGCTCTGCTATTTTGTTACAGACCTATTTGCAATCGAAGTATTACTTCACTGCAGCTTTCTAAGACTTAAGTAATTAGCTTGGGGCTACTTAATTTATATGACAGTCTAAGATTAATTTATTATTTTATCGATAATCGATGTGCCATCACTAGCACACGGGGAAGGAGTGTGTCGGCGGCAGTGGCCGAGTTTGCATAAAATCCTCGTTTGTCACTACACTAATGCGCCGTCCGCGGCAGATCGCTGCCTATGTTTGCGTGCCCCCTTATGATATGACGAAATGACGTCATCGTGCATGTACACCATTACGTAACTACTTAGGTAGGTACTTAACTACCGAGATAGTATCTAGAGGGATTAAACTTAGCTATACAGGTTGAAATTGATATCATTCGCATCCTTTTAAACTAAGAGTCTACCCATCAAACTGAACAAATTTCACTATGGGAGCAAACCGAAAGGAGCAAAAAAAACATCTGCTGTTGCATACATTTGAGTCAAGTAGGCATTGCAGTTTAGTATGGAACAGCTGATAATTTTTTTGCTCCAGTTTGCTCACATAGTTAAAGTTGTTCAGTTTTATGGGTAGACTCTTAGTTTAAAAGGATGCTAATGATATCAATTTCACCCTTTATATTTAAGGGCTCAAGGTGCCTGTGGGTCCAATGACGTTTTCTATGTAACAGCAGTTTTTTTAGTAATTTCAATGTTGGTCCCATTGTTCAGTTTGATGGTCTGAAGCATCCCCTAAAGTACGTACCTAAAGCATTTTAGTTATCATCCTTTAGAATTCATGTTTTGAAGTCTTTGACTATTTATTAGTCAACGTTTGAAGTTTATTACCGGTTCTCTAACAAGCTAAAATCAATATCAATTTCGAATCAAATTGAAATTTTAGGACTTCCTAGCTTAGAACCTGTGTGAATGGTTCGATATGAACATCACCTCACAATTCAGGGCTACAGTCTCCAGGCTCCGAATAGCCCTAAAAGATAGCCATCCTTTCAAGAAGAATCCTACAAGGAGAAGAAAAACAAACTGAATAGTGCATTTTGTTTTTTCAATCCCTACCTACTTTAGAAGCGAACAAAATTAAATTTTCTGCACTGCAAACCGTACGAAAGATTAAACGAGCGAGATAAATCTTAAACCAAAAACTTTTACTTAGACTTTCGACAGTCATATTCAATTTAAACTTTACTACTTTCAACATCACCTTAAATTATATTTCTCTAACTTTTGCGGTAAGGCTAACTTACGAAAGTTAAATTTCTAAAGTTTCCAACTCTTCATAAATGTGAGGAGACTGAAGTGTTCGTGACGCAAAGGAATTGTCCGCTTCAAACAGACCTCCACATAAACACTTCAATAAACGCACATTAAAAGATATGTCTCCAATTTAACTTGAATTTATGGACACCATAACCTCTAAACTACGAACTGGGTTTCATCATCGCGACACATTATTTTAGTTCCACATCCAATGCACGTTATATACGCAACCTTTTGAAGTCTAGTCATATCTATGCGTCAATGTATTTTACAGTAGATATATCTTCATTTGATTAGAATGATTGCAAGGTATTAGTTAGGTATAAAAGCCCCTGCCAATGCTTGCCTCATAAACTGAGCCGTCGTCGTTTATACTTCATAAAATTTATATGCACTTTTATTTCGTCCATAAAGTTCGATTTGACTATTTTGTACGGCTCTACACTTAGGGGGTCGGCAAGTGTTAGATCGTTACCTACCTAGTTAACTATGTTATAAAACTTATAAACTAATCATTGTATCTCAATGTATTTTAATCAAAGGCCGTAAGGCGGTCTGAAAAAACTCTGACACCAGGCTCTGCCCACACGATAAGAAGAATATTTTTCAAAGTAGATAAGTTCTTAGAATGATACGGATATGCAATATTAAAAAGTTTAACAGGGTTTAAGGAACAGCTAGGTAAATACTGAAACAATGAATGCAGGTCATCAAACTGAACAACTTTTTACAATCTCAGAAAACACGGAAGAAAATCAGCCGTTCCATACAAAACTGCTGTACCTAACTAACCATGTATGAGCAGCAGATTTTTTGCGTGTTTCCTGACGTTGGCCCCATAGTGAACGTATAGAAGTGCTTTTAGTTTTATTATTTCGAGTTTTGTGTGCGAATAAAAAATATTCCCATGTCTCATGTAACCTAGAACATAGATTTTCTCTATACTAAATTACGTTGTGATTAACATAATAACAACCGCATCTGACAGCAGGTAAAATATATCTTTCAAAAACACCATAGAAAAAAAAACACCTCCATGAAAATCATGAATTTATGAAGCCATCCATTTATCGTCCTTTTCATGGGCTCGATAATAACACACCTTTAAATCATCCCCAGCGATAAAACAGCTATATTCATGATTCTTTATTATGTTACAAAACAACCACTTATATTTTACGACTATGTTTGTGCATATAACAGTTTTTATATATTCAAAATTTAATTTGACCTCAAATGGCACGTTTATTGAGCTATATTGTTTTTATCACGTTTTTATTAATCGTTGAGACAGGACGTAGTTAAAATAGGTGATCATTATTAGGTAAAGTATGCGTTCTTTCTTGCATGTTTCTGCAAAACGTAAATAACGACTTTATATATGATTTCGATTATATTGACTGGTTTATTAACAAAACTGGTCTGGACAAACTGGACATAACCTCAGAGTTAAAAAAAGAATAAAAATAAAACTGGTCAGGTACTCAGGGCATCTACCCGGACATTCGAACTTCGCAATTGCGTGAACGTTTTCTTTCCAATGTCAACTCTATTACAATAAAGTTCGGACCGGAATGGTCTCTCTTCTCTTCTTTCGATATTGTATGCATCTTTCTTGAATGTAACACCTTGGCAAACATCTCAAAATAAATCGTCAGCTAGATAAAGGTCCTAATTCACTTACTTGAGCATTCATCCTCTAACGAAATCACAAACATTCCCCCTTCAAATGAAAGGGCTTCGAATTAATGATTTCCAAGAGATAGATTTGTCTTGCCGATTTGATTCGCGACTGTTCAGTGTTCACTGCTCAATGTTCAATGCTCCTGCCGTGTTTATGTTAATTTAATATTTTGCTGGGTACAACCGTTATGAGACGGGGTGAGGGAGTGTTATGTACGTGAAGGTTTGTAAAATTGAAAGAAAATCGGGTGTAAAAGTCAAGTCAGAAATGTAAAGTATATTTTACGAGTATTTTGTTTGGTTTCCTTCTTCTAAAACAAACAGTATCAATTCTTGCTAGGTATTTTGAAACGTATTAGTTCTCATTGTTCGCTTTGAACTTTAGACTGGATTGGTTGGATTGGTTTTTGCCCCAAGAGAGGGCAAATCTGAGTGCCTGTCAAATTAGGTCAGCTGGATAGCAACTGGTTTACCTTAAGGCAATTGATCGTTATCTACAGGGTGAAATTGATATCATTAGCATCCTTTTAAACTAAGAGTCTACCCATCAATCTGAACAACTTTTACTATGGCAGTTAACAGATCAGAGCAAAAAAAATCTGCTGTTGCTACATTTGATTCGTGATCTCGCGCGTCGAGATTGCAGTTTAGTATGAAACACCAGATTTTTTATTTGCTCCAATCGGTTTGCTCCCATAGTAAAAGTTGTTCAGCTTGATGGGTAGACTCTTAGTTTAAAAGGATGCTAATGATATCAATTTCACTCATACAGGGCGTGAACATCGGAAATCTAATTGAAGACTTAAATTTAGCGTGGATAAGACACATGGATTTACCTACAAACCGCTGGCAGTTTACGCAATGTGGCCAATGTGACCGAAAAGTGGCCAGGATCAGAAAGAACTAGATTATCCGGTAGCCAGGTGAAGGCATCATGAAATGTGCATGAGGTGAAATTGTATGTGTTTTGGACTGGGAAAGGATATAACAATAGGGAAAACAAGATAAAAACCCTGAAGTGAGAGAACACGAATATTGTAATGACTAAGTAGGTATAGTATTTTATTAAACCTGATGCTGCTGTAGCCACGATGTCATCTACAATAAAGAGCTCAGTAGATGCTAAAAGTTAGATACTGTATGTGATTTCCATGATATTATAATGCTCCTCATGCGGAATACATTTCGATTTACGATTTGATACAATATATATTGTGTAAAAACATAATTAAATTTAAAACATATATAAAATTATGATTTGAGCCCGTTGGTGACGCTAAATAAAATGCAATGTCGCTATTATTAAATTATTTTACAATAAATCCGACCCTAGGAATGGGATTTCATATTGATCGTGCTGTTTCACACGTAATGGACTGCATGGTGTAAGATGAGGTATGATGTGGAGTTTTTAAAAATCATTAACATACATACATAAACTCACGACCGTTATCCCTTTCGGGGTGGTCAAGAACCATTAAGAAAACATTAAATTATTATCTGTACCAACAGAGAAGGTATGCTTTTGCATAGTAGTGGGACATAGAAAGTTACAGATTTGAGCTATCTTTTCAGTTCTGATTTTTCCAATATCTATCTACCTTGCCGAGGAATGTATAGGACTGAATTTCATTAACACGTATCGAATCACGTAATAGAAGATCAATGTCAGCAATTCAAGAGTAGCCACCACCTCCACTGTTTTCATTCAGCCACATGCACATCTCATTTATGTAACAATTTTATTTCGGTCAACGGTTTTATGCAGCTGAAGTTCAAATGTAAACCACAAAACCAAAAATATACCTCTACCGTATCAAACATAACGAATATTATCATAACAATGGGTAGATCGATCGTGTATTGAATTGGCGATGCGTGCCGAATCATTGCAGCGGACGGACTGTGCCGGTCAAACCCCTCGCTCTACCCTCGCCTCGTGATCTCGTGCTTAGAAAGAGTTTGAGTGAAACAATACTGTACTGTTTTAAGTTTTATCTGATTAAAATATGGTTGACTTTATGATGTTGAAGATTTGATGCGTGGTCAGTGGACAGTGGTCTGGCACTGATAAGACTGTCCTAAATTGGGCACTTTTTAGACACTTTCCAAATTCTCAGGAGTGGTTCAGACCATCAAACTGAACACTTTTACAATGCAAACATGTAATCGCAAAAAAAACATCAGCTGTTCCATACTAAACTGTAATGTCTACTCTTTGTGATTGCAGGTTTACCCCCATAGTTCAGTTTGATATTCTAAACAACTCTTGAAATTATGAAAAGTGCAAAAAAATCGCCCAGTGATGAATGTTTTGATGAATTTGTTCGTGCCAAATTCCCTTTTGGGTATCAGAAACTTTGCTAAAACTTTCAACTATCTTTTTAATTACCAACACATACCTAATTATACGTTTCACTTGTCTGTCTGTATGTGTATGTGTTTATTTATTTTATGTTTTAAGATGAAATGACGTGTCAAGTGGCAAGTAGCCACCTTTTAGCAATGAATACTTACATAAAAAGAAAAATTACAATCTCAGGATGCATTTACCTACCACATTGTCAACCACGAATCAAGCAAATATAAATCTTATTCCAATGACAACAAAGCTAAATAAGTTGACTTACAACTTACAGCCAACCTACATACTAAGTCCCTTTGTAAGATTCTTTGGTTAATGACATTAGTATTAAAATAGCGTAATTCGCAGGACTTAATAAAGAACTAACAATGAGTGAAACTCCAGGGGGAATAACAAAAGCAAGGTGCACACTATTCGTAACGCGCGCGCGACTGAGGACTGATCGCACGCGTCAAATACGCGTCCATTGTGCCGCGGACGCATGTGTCGCCCTCACGATGTTAAATATTATTATTACGAGATTTATCGCTTGGAAAATTGCACTTATTGTTAGTTACGACAGCAATATTTCATACGATTATGATTTTTATGTTAATTATGTATAGGTGGTCGTTAGGTGGGGTGGATGTAACGGTTTCTCACAGTTATTATTTTTGTTGATTATAAGGATTTAAGAGTCAGAAAAGTAAACGTTTAAATATGTTTGTGAATCGTAATTGTAATAAATTACCGAATCTAATTACGTGAAGTCGAAATTGTAGGTACTATACAGGTAACTTACTAGAAAAAAGTAACTATAATCTCGAAAGGTGGAGTCAACAATTTACCAGGTAGGTAGTTTGCTAGAGAAAAAGTAACTCTATAATCTCGAAGAAGATCGCTAGTGAATAACCAATCAGTCTTTCATGGGACTAGTACCTACATTTTCTTAACCGACTTCAAAAAAGGAGGAGGTTTCTCAATTTGACCGTATATATATGTATCTATTCCTTTTTTATGTGTGTTCGCGGATAACTTCGTCGTTTATGAACCGATTTTGATGATTTTGTTTGTTGGAAAGAAGATATCCCAAGGGTGGTACCATGATAAGGAAACCAAGATCTGATGATGGAATCCCAGAGAAATCGAACCTTTGAAATCGTAGTGCCGGCTAGTGCTTAAATTGAACTAATGAATTCACCACTGAAAATTGGGAAATAAACAAAATTTTAACAAAAAATTAAAACCGCCATCAAAAAAGCTAAAAAGTTAAAAAATAATATTGCAGCCGATGACTTTTTCGTTCGCATCATAAGAACATTAATTTGTTTTATAGAAGTCGGTGTCAAGCCAAGCCAAAAAATGAATGCAAGCCCTGTCGCGAATCGTACCGACTTGACAGCAACTTCGATAAAACAGAATAATGTTCTTATGATGCGAACGTAAAAGTCATCGGCTGCAATATTATTTTTTAACTTTTCAGTTTTTTTGTTAGCGGTTTTATTGAGATTTCTGATATTTAGTTTTCATACATTTCATTTGTTTTATACACATCAACATAACTGAACAATTTTTGTAGCTTATGTTCAAAAAATAATGTAGGTACTACATTTCTTCAAAACTTTGAAGTCAGTAATTTTGCTCCTATAGCTTTATTTTTAAGCTTGCAGCTGTAACAAAGCTTACTTTTAAAATAAGTAAAGTTGTAGAATGAAACATATCAAATGGTGATAAGTAATCATCACTTAAAAACCCTGCATAATAAGCTTTTTCCCTTTATTCCTTTGTAGGTACGATAAATCTAAATAAAATTCATTCATTAGGATACCTAATACAATACACTTACTACAAACCAAATGTACTCTGTTAACGTAACATTTTTAATTCGTTTACTTTTACCCCCTTATTTTAAACCCCTCCATCATCCGCAAAAACAATCTTTTTTAATCGCTTGAAACTCCTAACTCCCGTGGCCAGCTTTGCGTCCCCCGACTCCGACCAACAATGCATTATCGTTTATTCCACACTTAAAGTCCCGTAGAACAACTTATTTTCGTACTTATGATGTAGGTTTTAAAAGGTCAGATAAAGGTAATGTTATTTCGAATGAATATTAGCTAAATACTTCAGACAATGGTATCCGATGCGCGGATTCGCACGCACGGACAGTTCGCGACAGTGTGTCCCCCGTATTGGAATAAATTGAAATGGTTTGGTTGTTGAAAGCTTACATTAGCGCAGGTGTGATTTTGATCATTTGTTGTTGATGATAAATATTTTGTTCATGCAGTACCGGAATCAAAATTAGAATTTGTTATAGGATATTTATACTATATAGAATGTTCTTGAGAATTTGATATAAAATGTAATGCCGATTTGTAAATCGACAAATGAATGAATGAATAATTACTTCGATCAAAATTTTTTATTATGTGTAGTTTAGATTAAATCGCTTTCCATTTCCTTCAGAGCATCAAAGTCAAGGCGTCAACATCATTATTTTGCAGTATGAATCAAAATTTCAAATGTCAATATGAACAGCACTGCCTTATATCTGAATACTGTAATATAAATAGTTAATTGTTTTAACGCAATCACTATGGCTAGCAAATTTGTTCTTATTATGAGACTTATTATATAAGTGTTTTAAGTTTATATATAAGTGTTGCATATCTTTCGTGGCTTTCAACTAAAATAAAACTATTATAAAACCTCTATAATACCTTTCGAAACTAAAACCCAAACGTCGAGCGGTAGAGATTTAAATAAGGATAAATAGTAGGTGAACCGTCCGTGACAAACAATAGGTGAAACTATGAGGGGAGCCGTCCGAAGCGAGGGAAGCGAGAAGGTGAGGGAGCGGGCGAAGCAGGGACGCACACGCATCGCACCGCACGTAATCGCCTTTTCATCTCGCACAATCGAAGCATTATGCACGCTTTTATTAATCATTTGCGCATTTACTTTTTCACATGGCTTACTGTCGGGCTCCAGTCAATAAGTTTTGTATTTTTGTTTAATTAAAATATCTTGAACTGTGAGTCAATTCCAATGGACAGTGTTGACCAACGAAAAATATGATAATTATTACTTATTATAAGACAAGATGTCGTGAGAGGTGATATTTATAAAGGTAAAGATACGAATTACATGATGTCAAACAGCGGCCAAAAATAGAAGAAAGGAAGAATGAATGAATGAAATATACTTTATTTACACCAAACACATAAATACAGTACAGAGCAGGTCACAAAAATGATTATGGTACAAATAAGGCGGTCTTATCGCTAAAAAGCGATTTCTTCCAGACAACCTTGGGGTAGAGGAAATATCAACTAAGAATACGGGTCGGAGTTACAAAGAAAAATTAAAAAGAAAAACACGTCTAATCGACTCTGGCAACAAGTTCCAAAGTCGAGCAGCTTGCAGCAGAATACTATGTCAACAGCCCAAAGAGGATATCCATAGTCTCTGCCTTCCCGTTTGATGGGAAAAGCAAGACCGCGTGAGTTTATATAGACGTGGGTACCTTCCATTATACATCGGTCACTGAGGCCGATCTATATCTTTACGCACCCAAAACACAGATAACCTCAAAACCAAAATTGATACAGTCTCAAAGAGATCACTAGAATCTTTGTCAACTCCAATTTCTTTCCAATTACAGTACAATCAAATGCCATCTGTCAAGTGCATCGTCCACGTACAGATACCAATCACTGTCCATACGGTGGGGCAGGCAGGCAGACGTCCCATATCGTCCAGAGGGATCTTTTCATTAAGGTTATCTGATGGCTGATCTTAAAAAGGACACGTGGACTACATTCTGATAGGTGGGTCGGTTTGAGAGCCGTGAGTTTTAAATGGGATTTTAGGTTACGTGGGAATCGTTGTTGATTATAATTATTTTAGCTTATTTTAGACAATACGTAATGCATTTCTATTCATTGTTTCTTTATGATTATCTCTCTTACATGCATGAACAATTGGTTTCTAAATTTCCGCGATATCAGATTTACTCCCTTAGTAAAATTTGTTCAGTTTGATGGTCTGGTCCACCTGTGAAATTTTGGAAAGTGTTTATAAATCACGGGCCTAGTTCCCCTTAAAACTATCGCTAAAAAGCCACTTAATTAAGTTTATACAAGACGAGCGTTAACCCGCGAATTCGTCCGCACAAATTATATACCAGATTTTAAGTCAGATCATAAGCTATTAAACAAAAAAAAATTCATCAAAATCGGTTCAGTAGTTTTTGCCTGATACTCGTTCAAACAAACAAACAAACAAACACACAAACAAACAGACAGACAAAAAATCCAAAAATTGGTGAAATGGAATCAGGGACACCTAAAAACCATATCGTAACTTTTTTTTTGTTGTAATGTACAGACAAAGGTCCTGTTACAGTTTTATAATAGTATAGATGATTTTGTACTTTCCGAATTTTCAGAGGTGGGTAGAGTATTTCACTTAACAGAGGGTAGTAAATATAAGATAACTCTCATATTACTACCCGGAGAGCTAAATCGAACTCGAGCAATATTCTTTTGTATTTTTTAACTTCGTCTCAACGGAATACCTATCTAACAAGTGTTTTGGCTTTCATATTCCGTGAAAGGATAATGATTATGACAATCTATTTTAAACGAGTAGAAACAGCATGATAAAATAATGATCTATGTTCGAGTAGAGAATGTCCCTACTATGTAAATCAGTTTTACTTCTCATTCCAAAAGCCCTAAAAAGAACAAGATGCCAAAACAATGCACGTTAATTGTGCCATTTTCTCACGGATGCTCGGTAGGGTGAGCGCGCCTGTGTTGGGTAATTAATAATCGCGACTCGCGAGAGCAGCAGAAAGGTTTTTAATTTGCGAAACACGTGCATGTCGAATGTCGGCGCGTGCGCGTCTCCGCAGTTTACACGAGGGATTTGTCTGTTGAGTACTTACTGGCTGTTATGTGTGTTTTGAACGTTAATAAATAAGTACCTAAGAACCTATGTGGTGGAACCTAATGTGAGGGTCTGTAATACAATCTGCTATTACCGTGATCAAGAAAACATTTCCTTTTTACAAAAGTGAACAAATATAAAAGGTCTAACAAAATTAGGTGAAACTATTTTAAGGGGATGATCAGACCATCAAACTGAACAACTTTCTCTATGGGACCAAAATCGAAATAGCGAAAAAAAAAATCAGCTGTCTCATACATTTGAGTCGAGTTATGTTTGCAGTTTTGTATGGAACAGCTAATTTCTTTTCGCGATTGCGATATTGGTATAGAGAAAGTTGTTTAGTTTGATGGTCTGATCATCTCCTTAAAATACTTTCAGCTAATTTTGTTAGACCTTATATAATGGATAGGCGAAAAAATAGGCGAAAAAAATCGTCTATTTCATACAAAACTCCAATCCTCCTCGACTCAAAGGGTACGGAACAGCTGATTTCTTTTTTTTGCAATTTCGGAAACGGTCCTATAAAAAGAAGTTGTTCAGTTTTATTGTCTGATCATCCTCTTAAAAAACCGTTAGGAAATTAATTTCGACCCTGTATTTCTGCTGAAATTATGATATTATAGTAGAAAGCAAACAAAAGTATTTCCATAGAAAAACGTAAGTCAACATCAGATTTGAGAGTACTATTTGCAGCGAAATCTATTTCCCGAGCTCACACAAGGGCAAACCGAGCACAAACTAAATGAAACGCCAGAATGTCAACACAAAAGTGTTACAATGTAACATCCGTCCACAAAATCGAAGCGAACTTTTATCACTTTTCAAAAAAGCTGGCCAGTTGACTAGCAGCTTTTTTCCGCCAATAGACTCGCTTCCGCCACTGGCCGGAAGTGGCCCGATTCCCGCCTGGTCCCGTCCGGCCCACAACAGGAGCGCTTACCTTAGTTTTTTATTTGTGCGCAACTTGATTTATGGTTGTTTTGAATTTGTTCGGGGCAGTGTGTCCAAGCCAAAATGCTTTCGACACTTTCAGGAAATCTGCCGATGCCTTTTTTGGTTCGCTTTCAAATAAGAAAGTTTTTTGAGATTTTTTCTCGAGTTCGTAGATTTTTGTATCATAAATAAATAAATATCTTGGACATTGTCACACTGTTATGATAAAACACACGTATGATATTTGTGTTAATTTTTCATGATAAACTTCAAGCTATACCTATCTGCAGAGGGCTTGCGTGGTGGAGTATAACCCACTCCGTCTCTCCCTTATTCATGAGAGGCAAATTATGCTCCGGAGTGGGACGTATACACAGGTTGTATATAAAATGCATAGCTACCCATAGTTTAGTGGATGCTTCAGGTCATCAAATTGAAGAACTTTCACTAACAGTGCCAACATCGAAATTCTCAAGTTTTAATGAAGCATTTTTTGACAACCACAGTATATTATGTATACTTCCCTCCCCTCTTAATATGCTGCCACTTTTTTAGGGGATGATCAGATCGTTAAACTGGACAACTTTATCGAAACTCGGAACTCAAGCGAAATGTATGGGACAGCAGATTATTTTTTCGCGATTTCGATTTTGGTTCCATAGAGAATTTGATGAAATGAAATGAAATAATAATTTATTGTATGTGGAATTTGGGTAATACAATTTGCAGTTACAGTCACATTTTTTGTCAGGCCCTCCAAACCCTACCTTGGATGGTCTGGTCATGCCCTTAAAAAATTAAGGAGGTCCCTTTATGTTTGCTTTTTAACCGATTTCAAAATAGGATGAGGTACGTCTCTATGTTATATTTAATTTACCTATGTTACACGATACCTTTAGAATTTCTAGACTAATCTGGATTAAATCTTTTTGATTCTGAAGGAGTTATTATACATACATTGTTTCAATGTATCGGAAGCTACGTTGACACACAAATTCCTTACCATTTACCCATTCCTTTAACGCATCTACCCCAAAATGATACAAAGACTCTCAAAAGCACCTACAGAAACAAAATCACTTGGACCTTAAAAATTCCTTGACGGACAATTCACTGAAAACCCTCCATGCATAAAAGGCGAAACAACTTTACAAAAAAAGACAAAATATTTTTCATTACAGCGCCCAAACAATGACAATTGAATCACAGCACCTTCCAAGGATTACGGACTTATTGCGCGCCGACAATATACCCCAACCCCCTCCTACCTAACCGTACCCCCCTACTCCGCTCAAAAGAATAATATGTCTTTATAACGGATCTACGGCTTTCCTTGCCTTACTTCTTACACATTTTTCAGTAAAATGTGGAAGCTTCTTCAGTCTCTCTTCCAATCTTCTTAGCAACTTTCAACTCTATTCTAAACTTCCATAAGGTTCTTTACAATACCCATCTACACTCTTCAGGATAAATTGCATTGTCTACCAAAGTAAATCATTGTAGAATAAGATGCTTAACCTTCAGCGTACGAAAATAATCTCAAAGAAAATCATCTTACAGTTCAATTTTCTTTTAGATTTTCTTGGAAATATGACCTTGTAGTAAGTGTCTTTAACCTCACGTGGTAAAAGGTCACTTTATCCGTGACAGACGAATTTAATGCGAGAGAAAATACCTTGCCTGATTGTCTTTGACCTCTGCTTTCTCAAACAATTATGCTTAGCATAGGTATTGTACTGTAGGTACACACAATTGACACGTCTTTGCCTCAACTAACAAACACTTTGTAGTAGTGTAGTCAAAGAACCCCCATAGTTTTGTACATTTGTCTGTCTCTCTGTCGGCCATACCACACCACTATTATTAAATCAATTGCGCACCTTTTGAAGCAAATATTGAAGATATAGGCAATAACAAAATTAATACTTCGTGTAGTAACCCGAAAAAAAATGTGATATAGAAGAAAAAAACATTGATTTGATGTAATACTTTACAATCAACGCTTCATAAATGGCGGAGCTCTACACGAGTGACATTTTTTTTACATTTTCCATACATTCAAAGCAATTAAAATTATACCATCTTAGGTATACCTAGGTATAGTAAAGTGAGGTAATACTAGATGCTCTTTCTTATACTGTGGTGTGGTCTCGTTAAAAAAAAAATAAGGCGATGAAATTTTTTAACGACATTTTTTTTATATTTTTCGTGTGCAAAATAAATAATGAATATTACGTCATGTTATGTTAAAAACCTACCAAAGCCCAAAATATGTTTCACTGTTCACTAAAAGAAACTATTACATTACCAAAGGAAGAAATTGGGAGGTCACCAAAACCAGAAGTTATCTCGCACTAAGGGATAAACACCAAATTTTATTAGGGCCAGCACAACACCTTAATTCGATAAACATAATCTTTCATTTGCCGAATTCTTTACTACCGTTTGCCCTCCTATTGTCCCTTCCCTTTTATCCTTAGTGTATTTATATATTTCTGTCTCAGTTAAAGGTGCGATAGTTTCGGTGACCCTTTAGTAATGATGATTGGTTTGTGTCAGTAAATTGAAGGTGGCGGCGACATACGAATTCACTTAGCGTTACCGTTGTCACTTCTTACTGTTTGTTAAAGGGAAATAAAAAGGTTTATGTTTGTATTGAAAAATAAAGAGCGTCAGTGTGATCCAAAATCAAAGCTTGAAAGGTGGGTTCATTCAAACTAAATAACTCCGTACCAATACAGGAATCGCGAAAAAAGGCAGCTGCTGCATAGTGTAACAATTTTGGTTTGATTAGGCACTTAAGGGTTTTAGTAACCTCTGTGATAGAACCTTAGGGGGACCCGGATATGACCTTCCAAGTGATGTTCAGTTTGATTGTCATATAGCCAAGTAGGTTTGAACATGCCTTTAAAAGACTAACATGTAAAGACTGACCAGGAAAATAAATTAAAAACCTCGCCATATTGCGGAAAATCATTTGAACTAATTTTTATAGGTATTTGAAACGTGTAAATAAGCGCAAAACTTCATACACCCCAACTGATTTATAGCGAATTAATTAAATTGAAACAATAATTTCATTATTTTATTCACAAAATTTTAATGTTATTCTCATTTTAAGTTTTCATGCAAAAATGATTTGTTATTATTTCGGCAATGAATCAAAGCGCTAGCGTGTTCATGGATGACACTTACGAATCTTGTTTTGGTAGTAAGTAGGGTGAGTGTGTCCGTGCGGTGTGTTGACATCGAGTTTAGTAACTTTTACATTATATATATACAAGCAAATTATTAAAAAAAAAAAAAATAATAATAATAATAATTTGCTTGTATATATATAATGTAAAAGTTACTAAACTCGATGTCAACACACCGCACGGACACACTCACCCTACTTACTACCAAAACAAGATTCGTAAGTGTCATCCATGAACACGCTTTACATTATATATATACAAGCAAATTATTTAATATATTGAAAAAATGTAACCTACCACTTCGATTCCAAGCAAACTATTTAATAGTTTTACGTTTATTAATTAATACGTCATTGTTGTATAGTCGATTGTAGCGCCCCCAAAGCAGGTTTTTATTTTCTGGTCAGGCTTTATAAGGGACCTTCCGGTTTTTTAAAGAGATGATCACACCATCAAACTAAACAACGGTCTCTATAGGACTAACAACGTCGAAATCGCGAAAACAAAAATCTGTTGTTCCTACCCAAATATATGGGACAGCAGTTTTTTTTTCGCGATTTCGATGTTGGTTGGTACCATGGAGAAACTTGTTCAGTTTGATGGTCTGATCATCATCATCATCTCAGCCGATGGACGTCCACTGCTGGACATAGGCCTCCCCCAAGAATCGCCATAGCGACCGGTCCTGCGCTGCCCTCATCCAACGGGTTCCCGCCGCCTTCACAAGGTCGTCGGTCCACCGTGTGCGGGGCCTACCCACGCTGCGCTTTCCGGTACGCGGTCGCCACTCGAGAACTTTTCGGCCCCATCGGCCATCGGTTCTGCGAGCAATATGCCCCGCCCACTGCCACTTTATTTTAGCAATTCTTTGGGCTATGTCAGTTACTCTGGTTCTTCTGCGGATCTCTTCATTTCTGATTCGATCTCGCAGGGAAACTCCGAGCATAACCCTCTCCATTGCCCTTTGGGTAACTTTCAGCCTTTTTATGAGGCCTTGAGTGAACGACCTCGTCTCTGTTCCATATGTCATCACTGGCAACACACACTGATCGAAGACTTTCGTTTTAAGACACTGCGGTATTTGGGATGGTCTGATCATCTTCTTATAAAACCCTTAAGCTTAATAAAGCTACACAGTACTACACATTATTATTATTATGTTCCGTCTGGGTAGGTACATAGAATCTTGAATTAGGAACAAAACTGGCAAAAATAAAAAAAGTCTTTTTTTACCTTTACGGTGCTTGTCCACTGAATCTGAAAGTAAAAGACAGCGAGACTATGGCAGTTAGCCATTGATTATAATGTAAAACTCGACATTTACCTCTTTCATTAATTAGTCTCATTACCTATACAATATAGACAAGTACTATCAGGGATTTTTCCACCTGAAAACTAAAAAAAAACGCATAATTTCGCGCAAAATGTATTGTTTGGAACCTATTTATTTTGGTCTACTCATCAATAGGGTGGAACTAGACAGCGCTTTTATTTTTGAGTATGCAAGCAAAATGAGCCTAGTGGTGGTCAGGCGGAAAAGTCCGCGATAGTACTTACCTAAACACTCATAGCATACCTACTCTGAACCCACTCCATCTATTTTTATAGGCATTAGCACAAAACTTGATGAATATTTATTATAATGCCTCTCATACACGCTCCCTAATAGCGCGTGTCGATTTACACACAGACGTACAATAATTTATACACATTTGTAAAGATTCGTCGATCTCGCATCATTACCTTTCTATGCGGAGTTGTTTTCTGGAGATATTTCAATACGTTTGTAATGAAAGGAGGTTTTTGTGTAAGAGTTTTTATATGTTCCCGTTTTGTTTTAGACCAATTAGATGGAAGCAGATCACTGAAGAGATTCTCTGTAAGCTGAGGAGTTATGGGCTAGTGGTACATAATTCTAGGGTGATTTAAATGATGCGTGAATTCATACCTATTCAAAAGGAGATTTTATTCTGGAAGACATATTCATATACACATTTGTTTTCCTTTTCGAAATGGGCAGCAACTGTACTACAACTGCCAGGCTCATTGTGAGGGTGCAATCGTAAACAAGCTGTTTAAGTACCCTCACGCGAAGAATATGAATGGAATAGTGTTTTTTTTAAACATGGGAATCACATTGAACACTACATCCATTTATTTTTTCTCTGTAACAAGTAATCATGCAAATTTTGTATCAACTTTGACCCCCCACGTTTCCATAACACTACTTTCTCACAATAAAAGTAGCAATTTAAACAATTAATTCATCCAATTCATTTCCACTCGAGCGGTGAGTGTTTCAAATGGGTGACGTTTCGGCCACGCTCCACCTTCCGTTCGGCCGTGCGATCAAAAAGACGCACCGTGAATGGCAGCCCTAATTGCAACTATCGTTTGCCACGTGTCGTGGAGTGTGCGACTCTCTTTATTGATACGTTCGAAATTTGAATTCGCTTCTTCGTTGCGAGCTATCATTCAATATTGTGCTTTATTTTGGTAAAGTTTGAAGTCATATTGGTTTTGTTTTTATTGGAATTTGGAGCGTTTTGTATGGGGAAGTTTGTGAAATCTGTGACAAATGAACGTGAGTTCAACTTTAGTACGTTTGGATGATTTCGAATTAAATTTTGTATCGTCACAAATAGGATTAAAAATTAAATCGCAAAGCTTAATAAAAGATTTATTGGCATGAGAAAAATAATGATCTTGCTTCTTTTTCGTACTTTTAAATATACCTAGTAACGAATATAATAAAATAAATACACCTTGCAAGAGATATGCAGGGTCCTTCTATTAAGAAGTCATTCCCTTAAAATTGAACAACTTTGTCCATTATTTATTTATTATTTTATTTTATTTCGGGAGCTTACAGCTTTTAAAAAAAAATATTAAAATAATAAATTTTAAAATTAATTTATTATTATTTAAAAATTAGCTCTTCCATACTAAACTGCAAACATACTCAAGCATGCAAGCAAACAAGCAAGTATGGGACAGCAGATTTTTTTTGAGATTTCGTTGTTAGTTCTACAGGTCTTATAAACCCCTTAAAAAACTGTCAGCATATTAAGAAGGACCCTCTGTATTGTAGTGCGCAGTTTAACATAATTAATTACCTAATTATTTAAACAAATAATAATTTATTTCAAACAAGACACTATCAAAATTCCTTATTCGTAGGTACCTATACCTAAAATAGGCAAGCAACTTAGGGTATAAAAACACTTTCTATCAGAACAAAAATATGAACGTAGTGTAGGTATCATACATTTGTATTGACAGTGGAAAAATCATAAATTTCGTGCAATATTTTTCGGAAGTATTTCTTCTATTCCCTTCTCTTCCAACACATTACTGAACAAGCTATCACCTGTCCATAAATACAGGACACGTCTCTGAAAGCAATATCAACACATTAAAAAAGGAATTTCCTATTCACCGCTCTTGATATATCGATCCTAACAACACTCCAATTTACACTCTATCCCTAGAGGATTTCAGTTCAAATTACATTAAAAATCAAACCAAAATAATAACAGTGTAAACTTTTGGATTTTAGATTTTACAGTACAGCGTTTAAGGTTGAAATTTGAGTAGAAACATGTTAAATGTGGACACGGTATTAAAAGCATCGTCCAGTAAAATGAACTGCGGAAGATGTATGAGAGAGCGGATTAAAAATATTTGTACGTTCCATTATACATGGTGTAATGAAAGACCCTAAACGTGCCTCTTTATTAACCACACAGGGTGTTTTAATTGAAGCCCGCGTTTCAATAAAGACACCCCTTTCTATGACGGAGGTCTGACATTAGATTTTTGATCAAAAGACGCATATTAGAGGTATTTTGAAATTTACGTGGGTTTTCTATTTAAGGTAATCCTGTTATCTTTTGGGTTTCGTATTTTAAATTATGATATATTAAAATTTACCAACACTCATTAACTCATTATTATTATTTTCTATAATTTATCTAGTGAATGTAGTATAAGTTATCAAAAGTATAATATCTTAGATATTGAATCCCGGTTGCGCCAACATTTTCTACCCAGTAAACAATTTGGTCGTATAAGGACCCCATCTATATGACTATTTTGATTTTAAAAGTTATATTACGGTAATTTCGACATATACGGGTGTTTTATGCGTCTAATGTTCGACTATACGACACCTATACGACCCAATTGTTAGTTGGATAATTTCTGCAAAAAAATCCCCAGTAGTCATAATTTGGTGTTATGATATAATAAATAGGTCTTACTTACTTTTGCAATAAAACTAGATACCTAACCTACACATTATGTATCATCAATCAGTAAGATGATGCAGACTAACATCATTATTAATTTAGCAAAGTTAAAGCCTGCAAGACGATACGGCTTTCGAAAATTCTGATAACAAGTTGATAACTAACTAAGCCTTCAACAAATGCAAAGGATCTAATATCTATTAAAGCTCCGAGAGTAAATACTATACGTTTTTTCATTGATAATAACACGGGCTGTTCAGTAGTAACATGTATAAAGCACCCTGTATACAGGGGTGTCGTCGTGCGCGGGCATTCATTAAAGTCGCGTAATGAACAGCTCCCAACCCTAGCACGGACTAGCTAGATGTGTAGATGTACGAAAAATGTTATGTATTTAGTACATTATGTTTTATTGTGTACGATAGACTAGCCATACATCACCACTTGACAAGTTAGGACACTCTAAAATCTTCGTCAATATGCTAAAACTGAGCTTTGCTAATATCGCACTTTTTCTGTCATTTTAATGATATTTCATTGAGTTCGACTTTATAGTGAAAGAAATTACCGACTAAGGAGAAGACGTTGCCATCGTTGTGAAGGGCCAATCAGCATAAGGAAGATGCTCGATGTCTCTCGATAATTGTGTCTTGATAATAATAGGTCTTTACCTATGAAATTGCCGTTCTGCCGTACTGACCGTATATGAAGTCCAATTTTTTTTTTCGCTAAGTATTCTAATTTGAAATTGTTTTTACTTTAAAAATATGGAATTCTTTTTTTTAAATTAATACTTTGTTTAATGGTTAGCGTTCTGTTTTCATCGCATTTGTACGTTTTTCGTCATCATGGACAAGTTAAAAATTCGAGTAATTATGGAGTGTGAGTACCGTCGTGGCAACAAAGCGGCAGAAGCGGCTCGCAACATCAACGAAGTTTACGGAGCAAACACTACTAACGATCACACCACCCGTTATTGGTTTGCCCGCTTCCGTTCTGGAAATTTCGACTTAAGAAATGAACCCCGTGGTCGGCCGCTAACTTTAGTCGAAAATGACGAATTAAAGGCGATTGTGGAAGCTGATGATTCTCAATCTACAGCTGAATTAGCAGCAGCTTTCGATGTTAGCATCAAAACAATATTGGTCCATTTGCGTCAAATTGGCAAGGTAAAAAAGCTTGACAAACAGGTGCCCCACGAATTGAATGATCGTCAGCGCTAAGTACGCGTCGACACGAGGCTTGCACTGCTCAACAGGCACACAAACGAAGGCATATTGAATCGCAAGGTTACTTGCGACGAAGAATTGATTCTGTTTGACAATCGCAAGCGCTCAGCAAGTTGGTTAGATCCTGGTCAGCACCTAAACAATGCCCCAAACGAAAACTGACCCCTAAAAAGTGATGATCACTGTTTGGTGGTATAGCGCCTGTTTAATTTATCACAGCTTCTTACCAAACGGGATGAGAATTACTGCAGATGTGTACTGTGAAGAACTGAACACAATGATGGAGAAGCTCACACATCACCAACCAGCTTTGGTCAATCGTTCGGCTTCGCTGCTCCTGCACGATAACGCGCGACCTCATACTGCACAGCAGACGGTCTTCAAGTTACAAGAGCTGGGGTTGGAAGTTCTCCGTCGTCCACCGTACTCACCAGACCTTGCCCCTACAGACTTCTACTCTTTCCAGAATTTTGATAACTTCTTAGCGGGGAAAAAATTTAATAACCGAGAGGCAGTACAAAATGCCTTTGAAGAATTTGTTGCCTCCCGTCCAGCAGACTTTTTCAAAAAGGGCATCAATAAGCTACCACTACGTTGGCAAAAATGCATTGATTGCATGGGTAATTAATTTGATTAATAAAAATAAAAAATTAAGAAAAAGAAGGGCGTTAACTTATTTCACGAAAAACGGCAATTTCATAGGTAAAGACCTAAATGATGGGTTTTAAATTGCAATTATCTTTTTTTAACTAATATTAATTATGTTATTGGCATTTTAAAATTGTATTGTTATTCTATGATTATTGTGTCTGTATTTCCTATTTGAGCTGTGTTGTCCAATATTTTTATTGTAATTAATGTAGTTTTGACATGGTGTTACTTTAATTGTAAGAATAAGTATGTAGTTTGTGTTTCTAAAATTTTGAGTCATAGTTCAAAATTGGGTAAAAATTGCATTGATTCTATTGTTATATTCCATCTTATGTATACATGCATTTTAAGGCAATAAAGAACTGAAACTGAATAATGGAAAATTGGCTGGAACGGGGTTTAGTACCTACGCCTGTGTGTAAGCAGACTTAGAAATACACTCCTATATTATCAAGCACTATCGGGCACAACACCTCGGATCACCGGGGTCTCTTCCAGACTGGTGGGGCTGGTTCCTGGAGGATCTGGGACGGCGCTAGTCATTCCCACCGAACGGAAAATAGGCGCCTAAGTCATCGAGTTGCGGAAAATGAGCCCGCTCTACCAATACCAATACACCTATATTATATTTAACGAGCGTTAACCCGCGACTTTATCCGCACAAATTATATACCAGATTTTAAGTCAGATCATAAGTTATCAAACAAAAAAAGTTTCATCAAAATCGGTTCAGTAGTTGCTCGTTCAAACAAACAAACACACAAACAGACAGACAAAAAATCCAAAAATTGATGATATGGAATCAGGGATACCTAAAAACCATATTGAAACTTTTTTCTTGTTAATATCTTCAATGTACAGTTACAGTTTTATACTAGTTTAGATACCCAACTAGAAAAAATTTAAGCGTGTATTCTGATATTTCAGATAATGAAACTTAAACAACTTTCCCTATATGGGTTAAAAAACGAGAAACTTATTTGGGTTTCTAAAGATAATCGTTCAGCTGATCCGCACTTTTGTATGGAAGAACCCAAAAATGTTTCTTTCGTTTTTCGTCCTGGAATGCGATTTTTGAAACTCATACTTCGAACTCAGCAGTTGAAAATGTCAATATTACTATGGAGATAATGCATCTTTCTACTGCTGATTTGACTTTCAAAAATCATACTTCAGGAGTGCGATTTTTGAAAGTCAAATCAGCAGTAGAAAAATGCACATCTTCATAGTAATTTTGGCATTTTCATCAGCTGAGCTCAGCGAATGAGTTTCAAAAATCGTACTCCTGTTCCATAGGGAATGTTGTTTAGTATCATTATCTGAATACGCCCTTAACATTTTTCTAGTACCTAATTAGACAATACATATCTAAACTATTATAAAACTGTAACAGCAAGTTTGTTTGTACATTGAAGATATTAACAAAAAAAAGTTATGATATGGTTTTTAGGTGTCCGTGATTCCATATCACCAATTTTTGGATTTTTTGTCTGTCTGTCTGTTTGTTTTTTTGTTTGTTTGTTTGTTTGAACTAGCATCACGCAAAATCTACTGAACCGATTTTGATGAAACTTTTTTTGTTTGATAGCTTATTATCTGACTTAAAATCTGGTATATAATTAGTGCGGACAAAGTCGCGGGTTAACGCTCGTAGTGATATATAATTAATTAGGTATTTTTGGTGGTACCATAGTTTCGAACCACTCAAAAAACGAATGAGCTTATTGCAATAAATTCTAACTTCCGCTATCTAAAGGTTGAAGCCCCTCTTCTTAGCAAAAATTTTAATTATTTCGAGTATAAGCAAAAATAACAAATTGTACTAGATTCTCGTTGCACGTTACGATTCTACGATAATTTACAGCTTCCTGAACAAAACACGCTCATTCACATCAAATTATAAATAATGTAAACATCAAGGTGACCACATTTATTAAATTCCTTTCTCTACTACAGTATAAATAAATGTAATATTTTGTATGTTTGTTTCTATAATCATCATATCAGCCGACAGACGTCCACTGCTGGACATAAGCCTCCCCCAAAATGGGGGGATTTGCCATAATCGCCACGCTTGGCAGGCGGGTTGGCGATCGCAGTTGGGTTGAATGAGTGTACGCAGAGGATGCTGCTGCCCATCCTCCGGTAGATCCCTTAGTCGCCTTTTACGACACCCACGGGATGAAATGGGATGGTGCTATTCTTAGCCGACACCACACGGAACAATGATAACATATATAATTTTGATAATTTCTATAATAATGATAACATATTGCCTATAATAAAGCACGATTTATACATGATACCCATTTCTCCATACTGTAAATTTCTTGATAAGAAAGTACCCAGCAAACAATTTGATCGTATTAGGCCCTCATTTATATGACTATTTTGACTTATAAAAGTTATATTACGGTAATTTCGACATATACTGGTGCTTTATGCGTCTAATGTTCGACTGTACGACACATATACGACCAAATTGTCGTATATGTGTCGTAACTTTATTTCTTTGCGAGTATGGTTCAAAAGTGTTCATTATCTTTCGTCGCCGATCGTACAGTCAATCGATTTAATCCGATCGATCGTCAATCTTTTGATATAATAAGTATCTAAATACTGGTGTAATGGAAAATTAACGTAGGTAGATACAGTCCACCAATTTAAAATGTAGGCCACCTAAGAATATTACCACAGTATATTATTTGCAGTTGGGTTTGTTAAATCTCGTTATGACTAAATGCAAAAATGGTTTGCTGGGTCAAGGGGTTTTTTCCACTTTAATCACCTGGGCGATCATTTTGGTCAGGTGAACATTAATGAGTCGCATAATATGATCGTTATTAAAGTGGAATAAACCGAGTTTAGACTCTAAGGTGGCCTACATTTCAAATTGAGTGAGTTCTATCTGACATAAAAAGATCGGATAGTGAGCCATCTATCCTATGTTTATTCATTTTCTTTAAAGAAGAACCAAAACCAAAGCCAGGGGCGAAAGTGAGTAAGTTAATAAAAACGCACCTAGCTGTAGTATCTGGCATCAAAGTGGCGGAAATTATATTTTATTTTAACGATGTCAACACGATACCCACATGAATTATAAAATCCTATGACATGACGTATTATAGGAAGTAGTGATGTACCTGCCAGCGGATTTGATCATTTTCATTTATATTTATTGCGATAAATTACATGTTTACAATAGGTAGATTCGATTCAGTTCTAAATTATGGACAAGACATACATTTTAGTTCAAAATAATCACACTACGTAGATCACACGTTAATGATTTTAATTTCATAAAATTATAATTATGTGCAAAAGTATTAGGTTGGAATGTTTAGTGTGCACCTATTGATTGGTTAATAAAAATCGTAATAAACAATCGAGTCACAGGCATGATTTAGGTAGCGAGTTCTTAATTATGGAATCTTGCTCTAAATTCTCTTATTTCCAACCTGTTTATATAGTCTTTTTTATGCCACCTACAGGCAATTTAATGTTGAAGTGAACCGAATCAGTCTTCTTCTTCTTCTATTAGAGTCGATGGCATGCCATTTTATTCCAGCCAAGTATTTTGCCACGCGGATTGCATTACCGGCAGTTTCAAAAAGTTCTGTTCGCGTGCAGTTGTTTGGGCAGGAAGGGCAAGACATGAGATGGGCCATAGTCTGAAGAGTTAACCGAATTAACACCCGCGGTCCAATCTGTCAATGAAACCCCTTTTGGAGAGGTTCTCTTTACTCCAGTGACTCGGTCTGAGCATTTCGTGTCTAGGAGGAAGGTTCTCCGGAAGAGGAACAAATGGATCGAGTAGTGTGATCTTAACCTAAATCAGTCATACAAAATCATGACAACATTTTTATATTAATTCATCAGGTTCACATCCCTATCTAGGAAAAAAAAGAGTTAATGGTAAACATAGATTGTTGACCTTGTTATTTATTAAAGTTCCTCAAAGGTGCGTTATTTATTATAAAACTGATATGATTAGTATATTTAGGAATATTTCATAATTTATTTTGACTAAACATTTTATTACTCACGCCATTATCCCACAGGGGTAGGCAGAGACTAAGTACGGCTCGCCACACACTACGATGCTGACATACTTCTCTCGCCTCATCCACTTTCATACATCTCTTCATGCACTTCCAGCGGTTGAGGGTACATACGCACATGTCTTTTTCGGAGAAGACCATTTATATGGCAGTGGTACCTCAGTTTTTTTGACTCTATTTGTATTTTTTGTTTTACCGTGCATAGATCCACCACACATTCCAACCACTCTTGTAATTCTTGTAAACTAGGATCAACAGAACATCGACGATAGCTTACGACAAAGTCAAGCGAGCCCCGAGGATGACTCGAATGTGTTTGGGGGCACGCAATTAATTTAATTAAATAATACAGAAGGATTAAAATTTGAATTCCCTCTATTGAACTAGAAATTAGTAGAAATCACGTATGAACATTATTACGTAACGAATTTATAAAAATATATTAACCTACAACGAGCAAGGTAACTTACCCTTTTATTACAAAAAGAGCCTTCATTATTCGCGGCGCAACGTGAATTGCCTCACAAAAAGCTGGACATATTGAGCGGTCGGAATGTAATAAAGCCTAGGTAATATCGGCCGGGTCGCTTTTTATGCCCAGTGTCCGGCGTACCTTCGAAATGAACTTCGTGAGTTATTGGATCAAGGGAAGTTATGGATGGTGAAGAGTTGAGATGTTTTTGTGGGGTTTTGGAATCAGATTTCTACAAGTTTATTTTAGCAAGGGAGCAAGAAAAATATATCGATCATCGAATGCAGCGAACTCTAGTTAATTGAAAGTCACAATGCCCTGATTTCATCGAACTAATAAACCATTGGACCGGAGTAAATTCAATATACCTACCTACCTAATGTGTTAGTACTATTACCTATTATTCTGCGCTGTATTCATTTTCATATGGCACGTGCTTACTATCATCAATTCATCAGCATCATCAGCCTGTACCTATCAGCTATCCTATACGTGTGAATCGAGTAGGTAGGTATTGCAGTTTAGTATGAGACAGCTGATATTTTTTTGTTCTGACAGGTTTGCGCTCATAGTAAAAGTTGTTCAGTTTGATGAGTGGAGTATGTAGTTAAAAGGTTAATGATACATTTCCTAACATCCTGTATACGTCCCACTGCAGGGCACAGGAGAGTGTCACGTGCCCAATGCGGATTGTTAGACAACACATACGCATAAGAATTTCTTCCTGAGTATAATATGCGGGTTTCCTTATGATATTTTCCTTCATCGTTTAAGAGCAGTCGGTATTACGTACATGTTATAATGTATAATAATTGTTTATGTCCTAGATTTAATCTATGGTCAACATCCCGTTCCGGTCGGCCATTGAATTTTTCGTCATCATCTCGCGTCGTCACTCATTTGTCTCGTGCATGCACAATAAATCTACATTAATTAATAGAAGTCTTTCATTTAATACAGCAATAAACATAACAGTACATACGTTAGAAAATCTCATTGGTATATCGTCCGTGCGGATTCGGACGGAACCTCATGATTGAGTATCCATACCTCTTCGCAACTTGCCAAAGACGCTCACTATCTCCGATGCTTCTACTAAGAAGTCCGAGTCAAAAATCTGTTCCAAACACAACTCTTTTTCCCTCAAACCAACGACAAAAATTCCTTGAGTAAGCACCCAATTATACGAACCACTCTATCTCTGTACAGTCCAAGTCCAAGCCTCGCTAATTGCGTGTATAATTCACACATAATCACAACATTTTTCCGACATAAGTACCCGCTAATGTTGGAGGCATTAACATAACTGCTGTCCGGTCATTCTTTATTTTTCTTTTGGTGTTCTTGCTGATTATAACGTGGGATCACCAATCCGCATACACCCCCTGTAGTGGGACGAGTTTATAGGCTGATGATGATAACGTGGAATGTGTGAACTCTTAGTTTTATTTTCAGACATATACATAGTCTATCTGTTAGTTTTTCACGGCTGTAATGCTGAGCTGATTTTGAGGAAAATTTGTATAGACGTATGCTGATTGAACTCTGAGGAATTATTTATGTATAGGCATAGTACCTACTTACCTGTAAAATATTACCTCCTATCTTGGCTTTATAAATTCGCCTAGTTATCTTTAATCTATTTTTAAGAGTCTGATTATCATCATACTGAACATCTTTCTCTATGGGACTAACAATGCGAAAAGAATATGCTGTCCCATAAATTTAAGTCGAAATGGTTTGCAGTTTTTTTTAGTCATTTTGATTGTAGTCTCATAGTGAATACATAAGATAGATGCATCATAAGGCCTGCCTTGCCTCCGTGCTGGAGTGTGTACTACTCCACTCCTCGCTTATTAGAGTAGGCCTATATTCTGCAGTGGAATATTGGCTAAAACCTTTTTACTTATCTCGATGTGTTATAAATATATGCAGAAACTATTAAATACAATGCTTTATAACTTGCTAAAACTAATTTCGACACAAAAAGCCTCAAAACTCTATAATTCTCTCTCCCCATCGCTCTCCATCCTACCCAAGTAAATATACCACTAAAGAGAATTGCTTTTTAAAACGTCGTTCATTTTATAGGTCACCGAAGAGACTGGAGAGCTCTCCGGCCCGCAAACATTTTAACTGCGCAAACAGACCTGACCGGTGTACTGTAACCTGACATATTGGGGCTGGGGTTGGGTACATTGTGGGGAATAAGCATTGGGAATTGGAAAAATGATTTTGTGAATCGTTGCGAAGTTCACCAAAGTTCGCGTAGCCCAAAAAGAAGATATACTTCTTAATATGCTGACGGTTCTTAAGGATATGATCAGACCATCAAACTGAACCACTTTCTCTATGGGACCAAAATCAAAATATCTTTTCATCCTCAGAGGGAATTAAGTATGATTGCAGGTGAAATTCAAACAAAACTGTAGCAACTCGTGTACAAATAGAAACGAAATCGTCTGTCCGTCTGTCGCATCAGGTGCATGTAACTATACACCTCAGTCCCCTGTCATTACGGAGCCATGTTTGTTCACGTCAGAAGTTATATGCCGTTGGGTCTGAAACAAAAGCTATCAGCGATTGCCAGAAGTAGGTCCGAAGATACGTAAAGATAATTCAGAAAATGCTAGGGTCCCCTTGAATCTGATGATCTTTAAATAAAATCTTCCTGAATACCAAAAAATCTGCTGTTCCATACAAATTTACAATCCTAGTGAATAGCTGATTTATTTTGGCGATTTGTCAGTCCCATAGAGAAAGTTATTCAGTTTGATGATCTGATCATCTTAAAAACAGTCAGCATAATAAGGTTGGACCCATCATAGAAGATTGGTAGATGCTGACAAGTTCACTTATATAAAAGTTCTCATTTATGAATATTGGAGGGGATAAAAGATTGTGAATGAATATAAGAGTTGGCTTCAAATTATATCGGCAAAAGAACACAAAGAGAGAGGTGAGAACTGGTCTATATAACCATAACATATCAGGGTCTCTACCTAGCAGTGGATAGCAAACGGCTAATGATTAGAATATTATATTAGATATCTTAAATCCTGAAACCTGCAGTTACATCGTATATCTCCGTATAACATCTTGATCTTGTCACCTAGACCATATTCATGCAGTGTCCACTAAACCCGACTGCGGCTCTTCGAGGGGTTTGCCAAACAAGCAAACAAACAGGGGTTCGACTCATTTAACGTGTCTCGTAGAGGTGACATCGGATTACTTCTTGATTCTTTGATAGATTTCCTTTCGGTCTTGAATGAACATAGGCAGATTATAATGCAGTGTATAATGGACCAATTTTTTTCTTCTTAAAACTATGTTGGAAGAGAAAATAGAGGGAAGAAAGGCAGAGGAAGACCTGGATAGAGTAATCTAGCATAAGTGAAGGAAATGGTTATCGTATCAGGAACTTCACACACTAGCCGAAAAGAGACTTATTTTTCTTATCGTGAGGGCAGCAAGCCCTGGTGTCAGAGTTTATTCAAACCGCCTTACGGCCGACAAATTAAAGAAAATCTTGAATTTAATGCCATCTCTGGGCATAACAGGGAACAACCTTGGAGGGAGCGGCTCAACAAGCCCCCCTACCCAAAACAATGAGGAGCCGATGATGGAGGAAGGTCCAATAGCCTCCCCTTCTTCAGACGGCACCAGGATGTTGGAAGAAAGCCTTCTAACATCACCTACATCCTCGATCACGGGCACACCTGAGGCGACGGACACCAGGACGGACGAAGAATCCTTTGTACCGCCTAGGAATCCGAACCAAAGAGGTGCCCGCAGAAAAAGGATGTGCGGTTCTGCTCGAAGACGCTACAAAACGCTCGTATCAGAAGGCGTCGACCCAACTGTAGCCTTCAAGCAGTGCCACAAAACACTCGAGGAGCTGGGTATGACCCAACAACCGAACGACCGTAGGCCACCTAAAAGGACCCGGTCGGAGGATGTATCTCCGAGAGGTGTCCACAAGGCACCGAGAGTGGAAGGGAATCCGCCTCACGTCAACCCCCCAAGGGCATCCACCTCTAGCGGGCCAGAAGCGACAGAGGGGACTCTGGGGCGGCAACCGAGAGCGGGCCCATCCTCTTTCAAGGAGGCAGCAGGCTCGTACCGAGTTGGTATCCGCGATAGGACACCAATGACGGACGAGCAACTAGAATTGGTCCGGTGCTCCATTCTCAGTGCGATAAGCGGCACTCAGATTAGAGGAACCGGCCCCAGATTCTTAGGCCATTCGCTAAGGCCGGGGTGGCTGCTGATCACCTGCAAGGACCTGGAGTCACGCAAGTGGCTTGAAGACCGTGTGGGAAGCCTGAAACCCTGGCCTGAAGCGGAACTGTCAATAATGACAGAGGCTCAAATGCCTAAGCCGACGGTAGGAATTACCTTTGCACCCAAAACCGAGGCTAAATCGGCAGAAGAGGTAGTCAGAATGTTGGGGGTGCAAAACAAAGACCTGAACACCCATATGTGGAAGGTTCTCCACTGTAAGGCCGAAGAGGCAGGGTTCACCATAACCCTGTCTATTGACGACCTTTCAGCGGGGGTCCTACGCGATATGGAGTGTAAGGCAAGCCTAGGACTAAAGCAGATTTTATTCAGGCTGAAAGGTGGTGAAAAACCCCTTAAACAGGCTGAAACAGCAGGGACCTCTGAACCCACCCCGAAGCAGCCTCCTCTAACACCACTTCTAGGAGGTACAACCACAGAACCTCCAGTTAGGGGAAGCTTTCCCCTCTCTAGGGGGACCTGGCGGGGTAGGCCACAGAGAGGTTCCCGAGGTAGTAGCTCCAGCAGAGGGACGCAAAGGGGATCGACCCAAGCCAAAGGCCGCGGACGGCCCGGAGGTGAGGGACGGCCCAAACCGCCCTCTGCACATTAATGTCCCAAAAGGGCAAACCACAACGAGGGCAATAAAGGTCATCCAAATCAATCTCCATCACGCGACAGCTGCGACACACGTGCTCACACACTACTTCCGTCGGGATGACCTAGAAATGGCCCTCGTACAAGAGCCGTGGCTGGAGAACAACACGGTCCTTGGTCTACATAACGCAGGTAATGTTCTTTACAACATTAATGGCACTAAGCCTAGAGCCTGCATCATCTTCAATAAACTAATTGAATTTCTACCAGTTCCAGAATTTTGTACGGATGACCTGGTAGCTGCGTTCGTCAACCTCCGTGGATGGAAAGGGATGAGGATAATAGTCTGCTCAGCCTACCTCCACGGTAAGGAGATGGACCCAACCACAGAACTCGACAAACTGCAGGAGTACGCGCGCCTACAACATGCCGAGCTTCTGGTCGGATGCGACGCCAACGCCCACCATACCAACTGGGGGAGCACCGACATCAACTCAAGGGGTGAGTTACTCCATGACTTTACTCTAACCAACCGTCTCTTTATTTGTAACACAGGATGGAAACCCACCTTTGTAACAGCTAACAGACAGGAGGTCTTAGATGTTACTTTCGCAACAGAGGAAATCTTCAATTGCGTCAGTAATTGGCATGTTAGCGAGGAGGAGTCCATGTCTGATCACAGGCACATACGTTTTGACCTATTAACCGCTCCAATATACCAAACTAACACCTTTAGGAATCCGAAGGCGACATCCTGGGAACTATTTAGAACCCTACTAAAGGAGAACCTACTTGACCTTCCTAAAACAATCAAAAATCCTGAAAGCTTAGAACTGGCAGTACTCATTCTAAACAATGGCATCCTGGACGCCTACCACAAAAGCTGCCCTCTAAAAGAACCCAAGCAACGAAGGAACGTTCCCTGGTGGAATCGTAAGTTAGAAAAACTCCGAACCCAATCTCGTCGGCTATTCAATAAAGCCAAATCCCATAGGTGTAGTTGGGACACCTACAGGACCGTTCTAACAACTTACAAACGAGAAATTAAAAGAGCAAAGAAGAAAAACTGGCGGAAGTTCTGTGAGGAAGTTAACCAAACTCCTCAAGGAGCTAGACTACACAGGATTCTCACAAAAGCTCCAAAAAACCAATTAGGCCTTCTCAGAAAGCCTGATGGTAACTTCACCTGCTCTGAGAAGGAGACCCTGGAACTGCTCACTGCGGTCCATTTTCCTGGCTCCATCAGTGAAACAGACCCAAGCACTTTCACTAGTACAAGGGGTAACAAAGACGCTCATGCACCACAAAGGCCTCACGCAGAGGACTGGCGTAGAGCGTCTAAAATCTTCAGACCCAACCAGGTTAAATGGGCGCTTAAAACCTTTAAGCCCTTTAAATCAGCTGGAGATGACGGAATATTCCCAGGCCTCTTGCAACAAGGCGCGGAAATCCTAACTCCAATTCTAATAAAAATATTTAGAGCCAGCTTTGCGTGTAATGTTATACCTGAGCCATGGACTAAAGTCACCATTAAGTTCATACCAAAGACAGGAAAAAGGGACTACGCCCAACCAAAGTCCTACAGACCTATAAGTCTCACCTCTTTCATGCTGAAAGCCATGGAAAAGGTACTAGATCAAAACCTACGGGAAGGTGCTTTACTGACACACCCGTTGCACAAAGATCAGCATGCCTACCTAAAGGGCAAATCAACAGAAACCGCCTTGATAGATTTAGTAGACAAGATCGAAAAATCAATCGAGGACAGGCAAATTGCCCTTTGTGCATTCCTTGACATTGAAGGAGCCTTTGACAATACCCCTACAAAAACCATAATTAGTGGACTAACTGCCAAAGAGGCAGATCGGACCACTATAGGTTGGATAGAGTCAATGCTCCGCAATAGGTCTGCAAAACTAACACTGAATGGTCACATCCATACAGTTAAAACAACCAGAGGCTGTCCACAGGGAGGAGTACTATCCCCCCTCCTATGGTCAGTTGCGGTTGACCAACTCTTGCATCTACTGGCCGAGGAAAGACTTCCCACGCAGGGATATGCCGACGACCTTGTAGTAATCATTAGAGGACCGTGTCTACACAGTGTCCTCTCTTGTGCAAAGAGCTCTTCACATCATACAGAAATGGTGTGATGAAAACACTTTGTCTGTCAACGCAGACAAAACCGTCATAGTACCATTCACGAACAAACGGGACCTCAGAAAGTTAAGAGTCCCCCGTCTCAATGGGAAAACTATACCCTACTCCAAAACCGTTAAGTACTTAGGCGTAACTTTTGACCAACGCCTAAACTGGAATACGCATATTGAGACCGTCATTCAGAGGGCCAAGACCTCGCTCGGCATCAGCTATCGCATGGCAGGGACTAGATGGGGAATAACCCCTAAAATAGCCCTCTGGCTTTACACCGCCATAGTTAGGCCTATCGTATGCTACGCCGCAGCTGTCTGGTACAAAAAGACCCTCCAAAAATCCACAATAGACAAACTCAATAGCCTTCAAAGGACCGCGTGCCTAATCGTAACAGGCGCGATGTCCACCAGCCCTGGGCTAGCCCTTGATGCATTACTCAATCTCCAACCGCTGCACATCTTTGCACAAAGGGAAGCGAAGGCATGCATATTAAGAGTTAACCCAAACAGGAATCGTAACTGGCAATCGAAGTGTCTGATTAGCCTGCAGGAGGATGCCACGTGCCTCCCAGTGCTAAGAATGACCACAGACACTATGATGCCAACTTACAACTTCACCAAAAACTATACTGTTACATTTCCTTCGAGGGACGACTGGCTTGAAGGCCAAACGTCCATCAAAGACAACTGCCTAACCTGGTTCACAGATGGATCCAAGAAAGGCAATGACGTTGGCAGCGGAATATATGGCGAAAACCCAAGATTAGGGCAAATCCAAAATCTTGGCAACTACGCCTCCATATTCCAGGCGGAGGTATACGCCATCACAGCCTGCGCTGAAATTAATTTAAGCAAGCGCTACGTCAACCAACATATCACAATCAACTCCGATAGCCAAGCAGCCTTGCTAGCCATAGATTCTCCGATCATAAAGTCTAAGCTAGTACAGAACTGCGTAGCACAACTGAACGCTCTAGGCAATAACAATCAGCTTGTGCTACAATGGGTGCCAGGACACTCAGACATAGAAGGGAACGAAAGGGCGGATGAGTTGGCCAGAAGGGGCACAGAAAACCACTTCATAGGCCCCGAACCCTTTCTGGGAATACCTAGCAGTCTAACGCGAGATTCTTTGAATAAGGTCAGCTTTGGAGAGGCAATAAAGCTTTGGTGCGACACCCCAGGCATGGGCCACTCCAAAGCACTTATCAAAGGCTACAATCGCAAACTTGCGAACGGTCTCCTTGCCCTCAGCAAGGATCAAATTTGTACAGTAGCAAGGTCACTCACAGGCCACTGCAAATTAAATAAACACATGCACACACTAAATTTAAGTGATACCACCGGCTGCAGATTCTGCAAGGAGGAGATGGAGACTCCTATACACCTCCTATGTGACTGTGGCCCCCTGATGTACAAACGTAGTACTCATCTAGGTAGGCAGGTTCTGACACCAGATGAGATACAAACTATCCCTATCAAAAATCTACTGCGTTTTCTGGCCGCAGTGAGGATTGGTAGAGAACTTTAAAAAGGGCGTTCACAAAGGACCAGCGATGGTCTACGTGGCACAGGCGTGATAAGCCTGTCAAGGCCCAGAATACCCCCAAATAATAAATAAATAAAAAAATACGGCCTCTGACATGGTTTTTGTGTAACGACTGCTAACACCAGAGATAGTAGCCGAGACCAGCGGCTTAACGTGTCATCCCAAGCACGCAATCACCTTTCCTTTCAAACAGTCAGGTGATTCAGCCTGCAATGTCCTAACCAACAAAGGAAAAACGCATAAAACAACATTTCACTAGGTGTCCCCGTGGGAATCGAACCCACGACCTTCGTGTCAAGAGCCCAATACTCTTAACCGTTAGACTGGAGGCAGAAAAGAGAATGGATTGGCGAATACTTTACCAACAAGAGCGTAGCTCTTAAATAAGATGATGATGATGATGATGATGAATGGCTAATTCCACATTATTCACTTGGGTGATCAGGATCATAGACTACTCATTAGTATGCGATCATCCACAAAGCTGATGATTTAGGCTCTTAGAGTCAGCATGTCTTCAAAACAGCGAGCGTGGTAAAACTATTAAATGTCTCATGACAAATTTAATTTAATTCATGAATACCACGAAGAATGTTTCTTAGCTAATGCAAGTTTTACGTTTAGACTTCAAATTTAGAATAATGTGCAAAGATAATTATTTGATGCTATTGAATAGATTTTTTCTTCTATGAATGAATCTTTAACCGGTCTCCAATAATAAAACAATTCAGCAAGCCAATGCAATAAAAACATTGTTGAATCCTGTTCGAAGGGCCATATAATATGAAATCTATAGGTACCGGTATAATCAAAGAGAACTTAGGTGCATGTGAGCCGCAAATTGAACAGTATTCACTGCTGTAAAGTGAGTTACAGAGTTGGAGGCGACTGGTTTCGGTCGGCTTTGGTGATAGGTGAAGCGGAGATGAGAAAAGATATTTATAAATAGACGAGCATTAACCCGCGACTTTGTCCGCACAAATTATATACCAGATTTTAAGTCGGATAATAAGCTATCAAACAAAAAAAGTTTCATCAAAATTGGTTCAGTAGTTTTTACGTGATGCTCGTTCAAACAAACAAACAAACAAACAGACAAAAAATCCAAAAATTGGTGATATGGAATCAGGGATACCTAAAAACCCTATCGTAACTTTTTTTGTGTTAATATCTTCAATGTACAGACACACTTCCTGTTAGATGTATTTCGTGGGTTACAAAAACAGGTATACATGAGAAGCGGGGTTGTATGTGAAGATCGCCAACCTATATCTGAGACGTATGTAGGTACGACTTTATTTCCAAAAACTCACACCAAGTGAGGTTAGGTGAGGCTACACTGAACGCTGCGTCAGACTCACCGAACACCTGGCTAATAAGATATAGAAACTATCGAAGAAAAATTGATACCTAATAGGCATGAAGGGTATCTTCTTCTTATCGTGTGGGCATAGCCCTAGTGTCAGAGTTTTTTCAGACCGCCTTACGGCCTCTGACGTGGTTTTTATGTAACGACTACTACCACCAGAGATTAGAGAGAGAGAGTAGCCGGGACCAACGGCTTAACGTGCCATTCGAAGCACAGAATAATTTTTTTCAATTTAGGGTATGAAGGGGTATAAAAGGGATAGCCCAGTGTGTTTTGAATAATAAAAGTGCAAGCAAATCGTTCAAAATATTCTCAATTCATCGCTTTTTCCATCACCATGACCACAACGAAGTCAGTTTTATGATCTGCAGTGCCAGTAAATTACGGGGCCGGTTGCAAGAAAGAGTTGGGTTACGACTTAGGTGAGACTGTCTGTTATTAAGTTGCAAGAGTGCAGTTTTATGACGCACTAGAATACTCTGTCGGGTGCAGTTCAGTACCGCTCTGTGTCAGATTGATTTCAGCCAATTTATTATTTTTGCTGATACTATAAAAGGTAAATCTTGAGTGTATAAAAACCGGCAAAGTCATTTGGGACGGGAAATTAGTGTTCCTTACTGCCAGTCGTTTACATGGTTACCATGTTAAAACATTGTAGGTGGTAACCAGTTTAAAATCGACACCGATCGACAGTTTGTTCATACAAAAAGCTCGATTATCTAGTATGGGACACCACACGCATCTTTTTGCATCGACTCGTGGCGAGAAACGCGTCCCATACATACAGGGTGTAACAAAACACCCTAGTAATACTTAAGGGGGTGCTTCAGACCATCAAACTGAACAACTTTCACTATGGAGCCAACAAGAGAAAAAATAAAAAAATCTGCTGTCTTATACATTTGAGTCGAGCCGGCACTGCAGTTTTGTATGAAACAGCTGATTTTTATTTCGCAATTTCGAAGTTGGCTCCATAGTGAAGGATGTTCAGTTTTATGGTATGAAGCACCCCTTTAAGTATTACTAGGGTGTTTTGTTACACCCTGTATGTGCTACTTAATCATGGTTTTTGTATGGAAAAACCGTCGATCGCCAACGCCGACGATCAATGTACCCCTAAGATGTATTTAGTATCATAGTAGGTAAGGTAACTGAAGATTTACTGGAAGTTTTTTTTTTTTGAAAAAGAATTGAAACTGATACCTACCTACTTTTGCATCAATCTACACATTTTTCAATGATCGTGATTTTTTTTACTATTGTTTTTGAAATATAATTAAGTTATAACAGATAGTTTTTTTGGGGTTGTTAAATTTTTTTTTTAATTTTCCTGTTGAAATTAAAAAAGATAAATAAAGTATTCCTGAAGCAATTAAACAAGACAAATTTTAAGATTCTTTATTTGGTAACCAGTGGGTTACCAAACCGATATTACATTAAAAAAAAAAGGTACGAGCGTTAACCCGCGACTTCGTCCGCACAAATTATATACCAGATTTTAAGTCAGATCATAAGCTATCAAACAAAAAAGTTTCATCAAAATCGGTTCAGTAGTTTTTGCGTGATACTCTTTCAAACAAACACCCAAACAAACACACAAACTAACAGACAGACAAAAAATCCAAAAATTGGTGAAATGGAATCAGGGACACCTAAAAACAATATCGTAACTTTTTTTTTGTTAATATCTTCGATGTACAGACAAACTTCCTGTTACAGTTTCATAATAGTACGAGCGTTAACCCGCGACTTCGTCCGCACAAATTATATACCAGATTTTAAGTCAGATCATAAGCTATCAAACAAAAAAAGTTTCATCAAAATCGGTTCAGTAGTTTTTGCGTGATACTCGTTCAAACAAACAAACAAACAAACACCCAAACAAATAGACAGACAAAAAATACAAAATTTGGTGAAATGGAATCAGGGACACCTAAAAACCATATCGTAACTTTTTTTTTGTTAATATCTTCAATTTACAGACAAACTTCCTGTTACAGTTTTATAATGGTATAGATTTGGGCACATAAGAAATCTTCCTATAAATAATATCACAACTAAATTCTTCATTACGTTTTAAAACGTTCACCACAATACCTCTACAGAAGCGTTGTATTACCACTCAATCTTCTTTCATAATTAAAGTGGCTTTTACCTCTACCCCCACCCTTCACCACCCGATCCCCCTAAGCCTCCCCCCAGCGTCCTTTGAGCGCTCATTACCTAGGACTTTAGGTAGTCTAGCGTTTTAGTGCTTCGGTAATTAGGTAGACTGAATTACCTAGAATGGGTTCCTTGGCACTTTAGTGCGGGGTTTTGAAGAAAATTATGTAGAATAAGCCTACTATGTTCTAACCTTATTATATTCTAGATCAAAAATACTTAAAAAAACGTTGTAGTATGATATCATAAGTTCACATACGTACCTAAAACGATATCCTCCCACCGCAACCCCGACTTGACCTTTCCAAGGACGCACCCACCTACGTCCTAAATTTAGCACACCTCAAGGAAATATCAATCGCACCAACACATGCGCACTTTTTACCTCCACTGCACCTATCCGTAACACCATCGACACGCCACCAACGAATCCGCGAATTGACTAAATTCAAATTCCGAATCAACCGACTTGCACACCTGTTCACACAGGTGTATAATACCTGTCGTAGACCTGTGACCAATCAGCGCGCAGCCCACCTGCGCAGTTCGATAAAAAGGGGGCGTGGCCTGTGCGGAGGCGGTGGAAACGCACCTGAGCGCACCTGTGAGACACGGCGTCAGGTGGAGGTTTTGTGTGGTTGGCTGCTGAGGTACCGGTGGGAGGTTCTAGTCGTCGGTACTCACCTGCCAGGTGTGCCGTCGACAGGTATTGGTTGGAAGTAGGTCGACTCCTAAGTAGGTCAAGCGTTGATCTATGTAGCGGCTATGTACCCGTACCTACGCTTCGCGCTTCGCTGGTGATGTATTTTATTATTTATGGCGCCGTTATTTTACTAAAGGTACTTACTGTTGGAATGACCTATTTGTTATACATGGAGAGTGGGTTGAGTGTGTTGTGTGATCGTAGGAATATAATATAGGGTTTAAGATTTCTCTAGAGCTACGTGGGTGTCGCACTATGCTATATACTTACCTAGGTTGGTTAGGTTATACTCGTAGTCATGTTGGTTAGGTAAGGTTTAACGTTTCATTAGCTGTATTTTACAAGCACTAAGCTACCATTTACTATGACACGATATTCCGAATTGAAAAGGTGAACCATGCTATTAAGGTGCTTTGAACAATTTTCAGGTCTATACTACTTTCAACAGTTTTTTTTTTAAATAGAAATGGGGTTGCTCTTGACCTCAATCCAGTCCTTAGGACAATGATGGGGTCGAAGATGTGGCGAGCTAACCCAGAAGAAGCCTATTCACTCGTTCTTTAAAGTGACAAGTTTTAGTCATATTTAGGTACCCAGATCATCATACACACTCAGTTAAAGTTTTTGTGAAGCCCTCGCCATCTACCGATCAGTATCCTTTGCTAAATAAAAGACAATTTATATCTTAGTACCTAGATATTGTCTGTCTACCTTTAGATACCTAGTTAATTTAACCGTCTCTGCAATCATTAATTAAAGATTGTGATTAGAGATTGTTTAAATACATCAGGAAGCAAAACACTCCTTCTCAAACAGAATTTTGCCAATTGTCTATTATTATAGCCATTTATTTCTTTTTTTATCAAATTACACAATTTCATTACTATGAATAAATTAATATCAATAACATTTCATTGCAGGCACGCAAAAAAAAATGATTTAGATACATAATTATTAACTGAATTTACATAAATTCTTATTTTATAAAGGACCTCTCAACGAGTAATGGCCTCCTCCATATTTCTATCTTTTGCTTTTATGATCCAGTTCTTTCCAGCTATTTTGTTTAATTCGTCTGACCATCTCTCTTTAGGTCTTCCCCTTTTTCTTTTAGTGGATAGTTCTGCCCATACACTCACCCTCCTTGTCCATCTGTCCTTCCTCATATGACCAGCCCACCTCCACTTGAGTCTCCTGCAGTGATCCAAGGCATCTATGACATTTGTTATTTTTCTTTTGTCTGAACTTCTTACTCTGTCTATTTCTTTTCAATTGTCTATTATGGGCATATAAATAATCGTTTATATCCTTGTGGTGCGGCCGTCGATCGCTTGGGTCACCACGGACTCTCGTGTCAAAAGAGTGCCGGCAGATTCCCTCGCCATGTCACCCTTAACGACATCATACGTAGGTCTCTTGCCACAGTCAACGTTCCTGCCATTCTCGAGCCGACTGGCATCATACGGAGCGATGGCAAGAGACCAGACGGGATGTCTCTCGTCCCCTGGAAGATGGGTCGGGCGCTAGTGTGGGACGCTACCTGCGTGGACACACTGGCCCCGTCTCACTTACAGGGCACGAGTCGAAGGGCTGGCGCAGCGGCGGATGCGGCCGAAAAACGAAAGGCCTACTGGTACCGGGATATCGGCCCCCAATACCATTTTATGGGTTTTGGTGTCGAAACTCTTGGGCCGTGGGGACCTAATGCGCAGGCGCTTTTTAAAGACCTGTCAAAGCGCCTGATAGACTCGACAGGGGACCCAAGAGCTGGCACTTTCCTCGCTCAACGGATCAGCATAGCCATTCAGCGAGGAAATGCGGCCAGCGTTCTGGGTACCCTCCCACAAGGACCGAACCTGCACCACATCCTAGGTTAGTTTAGTTTTAAGTCTCTTTATTTATAATTTTATTTAATGTTACTATTTTATGGATCTTTCGAATAAACAATTCTGACACATTTACATAGGAATAATTTGTTTGCTACCTTACCTAAGTATACCTTATACCTTATACCTAAACAAGCATACTATCCAATTTTCATTAAACCAAGGCACCTTGCTACGAGCACCTAAGAGTACATAAGGGGGGGTAAGCCTGATTACAAGGGGGGAGGCAGGTCGCGGCAAGTTTGAAGACAAATTGTGTAGGTGGGGGGGTGGGAGGAGGTGAAAAAATGGCGGCGAATGACGTCTCGGGTCAGGTTTTAAAATTACTTTTACTGAAATGGAAATTATGATGAAATTCTGTGGCTGGAGTAAAATCAATGCTTTTGTTGGAGTACGAAATGATGATTTTGTTCGTTCAGACGTTTAAAGGTTTTTTCATTTGGTGCTTTTGTGGATATAATTTTTTGAATCGTCGCAAAATAACTTTAAAAGCTAAAGTCATTATCAAAACTCTATCGATAGATTTGTGGTCTCTATAACCTAATAAGGTAATTTGCTCCTTATACTAACATTGTACCTACATACCTACAACGCCTTTCCCGTAGATATACCTATTATCTATCCATAAAGTTTAATAGCCTACAAAAGTATGTAGGTACAAAATAATTGATTTACTGTATGAAATCTATTCGTTCCACGGAATCGAAAGTGACTACGGCTGCGATGCTTAAATTTTTAATATAAAACATTTTTGTACTCTGATCGTTATTAATAATAGTACCTAAACCCGCTAAACATTATCATAATTAGACTTTGGATAAAACTTGGTTCTGTTATCATTTCATTACCTCAGTCACCCTCAGTGGACTTGACATATCCATCCGAATATATATTTTTCAGGATATGCTGCAACGCAAATGCAAGCCAGTTGGAAAATTTTTGAAAAAAGACCGAAAAAAGTGTCTTGAAAAAGGACCTTTTTTCGAATTATGTTCTACCGTCTTGATATTTTGATAGTTACGAATTGTAATAACAAATCATTTGTATGTACAGTTAGTTATAGTTAGTTTTAAGTAATAAGCCATAAATGTAAGCTCATCAAAGCGAGCATAATATTTTAGTTAATTACTTATATCTGCAGCATTTAGTAACCTGCAATATTTTGATAATATTTACTAAAATAATTATCTTGTAAACCTTTACTGTAATAATTATGATACTTATACCTTGGCTCTTATGTACACTAGACTATAAATTTTCATTGACAATAAAGCTATTTTACAAAGAAACAAACAAAACCCAAAAATACCAAACAAATATTTTGTAACTAATCATCATAATTGTATTTATTCTGCTGGGATACAAAATTCAATCCTTTGAACTCTGTCACCAGGGCTCTGCCCATACGACAAGAAGAAGAAGACCTTTTAAAACCTTCCTAAATGTTTGCTATTCATATTTCTTATAGCGCGCACCCAATAACTACGAGTACAATCTATGTTTATTTTACCCATATAGGTACGCAGAATAGCGACCGCAACTTTACGTACATACTTACCTATAATACCTATAAAAGATGGTATACAATATATCTGTCTCTATATGTATACATAAGATGGTATCCGTGAAGCACGAAGGCTACCGGGATAAAGTTTTTATTTTCGCTTCGCCTAGCTCGTTAGAAGTTCGCTTCTCTTCCGTGCTGCTGTTAACTTTTGCTTGTCTTGTTTACCTTTGACGCGTGTTCCACAATGTTGTTTATGTAAGGTTTGTGTATTGTACCTATATAAGGTCTAACAAAATTAGGTGAAACTATTTAAGGGGATGATCAGACCATCAAACTGAACAACTTTCTCTAAGGGACCAATATCGAAATCGCGAAAAAAAATCTGCTGTCCCATACATTTAGGTCGAGTAGGTTTGTATGGAACAGCAGATTTTTTTTCGCGATTTCGATATTGGTCCCTTAGAGAAAGTTGTTCAGTTTGATGGTCTGATCATCCCCTTAAAATAGTTTCACCTAATTTTGTTAGACCTTATATATAAACGTGTTGGGTTGCGTTTTAAGCGTCAAATGAGGGTAACACTGACCTTTGATAATGAACCTAAGAACGCGACGAAAAAAGACAATAACCAATTTTTTATAATAATGGTAGGTTTTTTGCATCACCTAATTTCTAGAGTCCAATTCAGTGAAATCTCTTCATGTATTTGCAAAATATCTGTATACTCAAAAGGCATTGCCCACGTGACTAACAATCGTTTCACAACTAACGAATGAGTATACCTAATCAAAGAACAAATACAAAGTGTATGTGATAGCTAAAATTGTACACCAAATAGATGGAATATCATCCTTGCCAAGGAAATGGAAATTAACCTTTTCTATCTTGGGATTTCTTATAAAATTCAAATTCAAATTTACCAGGATTGAGCAGTCTTTTTGAAAAAAAAAAAACTGACGAAAACTACAGCGTGACATTGGAGTCATTTTAAACCAATAGTCTACCCATCAAACTGAACAACTTTTACTATGGGAGCAAACCAAGCAAAAAAATCTGCTGTGTCATACATTTTTGAGTCGAGTAGGCATCGCAATTTCAGATCAGCAGATGTTTTTTTGCTTTTTTCGATCGATTTGCTCCCATAGTTGTTCAGTTTGATGGTTATAATATAGTCTTAGTTTAAAAGGATGCCAATGATATCAATTTCACCCTGTAGTTTGCGTACCTATATGGTATTAGTAACTAAGTAGGTATCTATAATAATATTTAATCACACACACATCCTTTGTACCTATACATATATACCTATTATACTTTATGTTGCTGACATACCAAGTAAGTTCATAACAGTAGCTTAATACCATAATTAGTAAGATCCGAAATGTTTGTTTTTGTTAATTAGATTTAAGTTTTGGCAGTGCAGTGTCATCTCAGGGCTGAGACTGAAAAACAGCAGTCATGCCTTTTCATCATAGCATGTTATTTAGTACTTATTTAAGATCACTTTTATATCTGTATTTAGATTTACTTACTTGCTGATGAATAAATTTCTTATTATTATTATTCTTATTATTATTATACAGTACCCACCCCATTACTTTCGCACACTCTGGTGGGAAAGTAAATGGTTAATATTGTAATGATAAAAAAAAACTATTTTTGGCATTTATTCCTTCCTTTTCACCACCCGCATCATCACCAAAAAGCACTCTATCCCAACCCCGTACAACCCACAACAGCATGACACTAAATAACTTACAAGCACTTACCAACTGACCTGACCTAATTTCAACCATAACACGAAGTAAATTCCCAATCTCACAAATCAATCCATTATCATCCTTACGTTATATGCATACGATTTCTATCAAGAGACTTGTTGTAATGGACAGTAGGTACATTAGAGCGAGGCTTCGCTAACGTGGCGTGACGTCATCAAAGCTAGGACTCGTCCTGGGTAATAGGCCGTGACGTCACAGGGTATAATACCTACTAGGTAAATTAAATATGAGCTGTTTGATAGAGCTAGTGGATTCTGTTTAATGGACAGTAAGTGACCTGATATTTGGTTCATTAAACTTTTGTAAAATATACCTACAGACATACATTTGCGTGTTCTCTTTTGGGGTCGATGTAATCTTTGTTAAAACTACCAATAACCTTTCAAAGATGCGAAATCAAGGTTCACTTTTAATATCCAAGTTAGGTGCTTGAGAGTCTAAAGTTTAGAATCTAAAGTTTAGAGTCTAAAGAGAATGTTGTTCAGTTTGATAGTCTAAACTTAAGACTATTAAACTGAACAACATCACTATCATCTATCACTACATAGTATAAGATAAAGTCGCTTCCCGCTGTCTGTCTGTTTGTCCCTATGTATGCTTAGATCTTTAAAACTACGCAACGGATTTTGATGCGGTTTTTTTAATAGATAGAGTGATTCAATAGAAAGGTTTATATGTATATAATTGCAGTAGCATTGCACCCGTGCAAAGCCGGGGCGGGTCGCTAGTTCACTAGGACCAAATTATAAATCGCGATAAGAAATCTGCTGTTCCATAAAAAACGTCAATGGTGACTTGACCCAAATGTACAGAACAGCATGGAAAATTGGGGAACAGCTGAAATTTTTCCCTATTCCTATTTTGGTCCCATAATAATTATGAATAGTTGTTCAGCTTGATTGTATGAAACACCTCATTCAGTATTTTACGCATTTAAGTTTACTTACGCCTTTGCCCTTGGTTGCCTCCTACAACCTACGCTGGTCTATTTTAAGCGGAGAAAATACTAAATAAGTACTCAATACTTTAAATAAATGTAGTGAACAAAAAATAAACACAATAGAAAATGTTCAAAACAAATCAATTTCTAAACGAAACCTTGCTACAAAATAACGTTACGAATTTACATGAAAACATTTTCTCTCTTATCAAATTACATACAAACCATTTTCCTAGAAGCGTAGAAGTAAACACTACTAACTCATCTCCAGGTACCGAATACATGATATTTCTTGAGAAAAAATATAATGTTGAGTGAGCCTAGATGTTCTGCTAAAGGGTTCCGGTGCATTAAAAGTAAATAAGAAGATAGGAAGACACAATGTCCTTTTTCAGGACATATAATGTCAAGAGTTATCTTCACACCGAAAAAAACGTTTTGATAAATGTAACCAAACTTTTGTAAATTCCAAACGGTTTTCTAGACATAATCGAATATTTGGTTATACAGGGTGAAATTAATATCATTAGCATCCTTTTATACTGTTAGGCTACCCATCAAAATGAACAACTTTTCTATGAGAGCACAACGATCGGATCCAAAAACAATTCTATTGTTGCATACATTTGAGTCAACTACCTACGTATTGCAATTTAGTACGGAACAGCAAATGTTTTTTTGTTTGCTACAATCGGTTTGCTTCCATATAAAGTTGTTGAGTTTGATGGGTGGACGCATAGTTTAAAAGGATGCTAATGATATTAATTTCAAAAAGTATGTATAATCAAAAAGGTGTTGATATTTATAACAAAACGTTTGTTATGCTACAAAACTGTTCGGTAGTCACTAAAGTTCGGTTATATTTAACAAACCATTTTTTTTGTGCAGTTTCAGGAGTTGCCCTGTAGAATTGGCCACATTTTTGCAAGAAAACAGAAGGATTAGGTAGGTATATAGGTCTTTATGATGATAATGTTTTGGTTTGATTTTCTTCTTCTTTCGTGTCATGATATAGCTTATATCGCATGACAATTACTCATGCTGTAGTGGAAAGATAGCTGACTAGCCAATCAGCTATGTTAGTATCGATGCTGCCTACCCATAGGGTACGCCAGACGAACTCAGGTTCCGTCACTCGAGGAGGCTCTTTCTTTGCACCCCGTTTTGGTTTGATGGAAGTGATGAAGACAGATACACTCTATACCTAAGAATTTATAAGGAGTCGCGTTGCAGGTTCTGACACTCGCACTTACCCCGCGTGGAGTTCGCGCAGTTCGCATTTCTGCCTGCCACGAAGCTCCGCAATCCGGAATCTCCTCCTGTCCTTGATCAAAAAATATCCCTGAGGTTGGGCTATACACTCCCACAAAATACTTGATACTGGCGGAAATGCAAAAGTCCAATAATTTTATTATATATTGTTATATTTTAAAAAATATATATAAAAAATTGGTAAAGAAAAAGAAAGATCAGTCTAACAGCATAATCACAGACGGTACTTAACATAATTGCTTATTATTCCCAAATCAAATGTCAACAGAGATACGAATCAGCCAATATAAAGTCAAGCAGATCTCGAGGCTTCAACCCTAGTTCAACCACACTATAGAAGGACAGTTTGCAACAAGATTCAACTAATAACAGATTAAACGCTGTTTTCCAACCTCCCGTGGAAGATTTTCCCTTTTCTTCCATAGCATTTTCTACCGTGGAACTCTAAAAACAAAAGCACCACAACAATGTTTGGTACAAGATAGGCGTTTGTATAGCATCGGGAGGCGTCGAACCGTCGCGAAAACACGTTTCTATTTGCATAAAACAATTTACTAAGTGTCAGAAAGTCTACCGTGTTACTAGGTAGATACATACCTATACAGGGTGTAAGGAAAAGTATCATTAACCTTCAAACCACATACTCTACCCATCAAACTAAACAACTTTTAATATGAGAGTTTAAAAATCAGCTGTCCCATACTAAACTGCAATACATACTCGATCCAAACGTATGGGACAGCAGATTTTTTTTCTAATAGGTTTGCTCCAAGAGTAAAAGTTGTTCAGTTTGATGGGTAGGTAGAGTATGTGGTTTGAAGGTTAATGATACTTTTCCTAACACCCTGTATACCTCTACACAAGGTATCTAGAAGCATACAGTTTCATTTTAAGGAAAGAGAGAGTAGGTATGAGTCAATTGAATTGAACTTTTCAAAGGGATCCCTCTTTGAAAAGTTCAATTCAATTGATATTTTTAGTATTTGTCTATAAACACACCATCAGCAGCTCTACTAATAGCTATAGAATCTAGTTTTAAGTTTTTTTTATCGTTTTGAGCGTGTAGTTAAACTAGTTAACAGCTAACTTATTATAACTTTACTACGAGTTTTTTTTAATTATATCAAGTAGGTAGTGAATATTTCAAAGCCACAAACTCACAGTTTGGAATAAAAAACCCAGTGAATAAAATATCTAATAAAACGGGACGGTCACCTTTATTTTTTCGCGTCCGAACTCAGTTTTTTCCCAGCGTCCACCGCGTGTGTGAATTCATTTCGCGGAAAAACTGAGCGGCAACACCTTTTTTCACACAAACTCGACTGAATATGAAATCCACGACTAGAAAGTTTATTGGACAGTTCTTTTTTAACGCTGGACGAATGTGTTTGTACCTTAACTTATTTGTTTTGATCTGTGAAAATACCTAAATTAACAACCTAGCTGTGTAGGATCGTGAAAAGAAAAGGTCTAGGTCACAGAACATTATAAGAGCGGTTAGAAATGCAAAGTAACGCTTTTGCTTCGGAGACGCCGCTACAATTACTCATCGCTCGCACCACGCCGAACGCCTTATGGTGTTTTGAAAATCTTTGCATAACCTGTGGCGACACGTTCCACGCCTTTTTTGCAGTTCTAACCCCTCTTCTAATGTTCTGTGGTCTAGGCTAGGTAATTAAGTACGTACCTACTCCATTACAAACCACAGGTGTGAGTGTCGTAAAAGGTTTCCAAAGAAGAAGCGTCCTCTTACCCTTGGTGTACCACCTTAAGTCCTTAGTCACCCAAAAACAAAACAATTATTCCTTCCTGATCAAGAATGAGGTCGACATTAAAACTTTGTCAAAATAATTTGTATCGGCGATAATAATGTTGGGGTGACTCCCAAATAATGGGACAGCTAAGTAAGCTACGGGCAAGGTGATGATGATGATAATTTATACATTTTTGCAAACACTAAAACTGTTGCTGGTTCGTGTCCCGTTTAAACTCTGAATTTGATTTAAAGAGACGGTTTTAGATTAGATTTTCACAATTAGTCATCCCATATTGCTGATCACATTGTCTATTACTTCGATGGTGGCAAATTCCCATTTCCTTTCATTAAAAAATGTATTCATCGCAAAAACCACACAAATTAACAATTAACAATTTTAATTGCCACACATTTCCCAAGCATTCGTTACACAAGTACCTAACATGTTACAAAAAGCTTACTATCCTGCAGCCAGCAGCTTATTAAAACATGTCCGGACGGAGGGGGCGAGCGGGTGGGTCGGGGGGTACGTTGTGAGCAATGTCTAATTTTCCGGTTTTGCCCGCGTAGATTGCGCTCCACCCGCGGGACTACCTATGCCACTGACTTTGTATTCTTGCTTTATGTGAGATTTCAGCTTATTTAAGAGTTGCTTTTAGTTCTAGCTGCTTTGGGTATGGTGATTAAATTGCATTTTATTCTAAAGATACAGATGATTATTTAGGGACTTCCATACAGGATAAATGTTTAGTCTATGCGGAAACTATAATCTTGCATTCTACTTTCAAACTAAACAACTTTCACTATTGAGCCAACTATAAAAAAAATACGTGTTGGTCTGAAATTGTGTATGGGAAAACTGATTTTTTTATCGCGATTCCGAAGTTAACTCCATAGTATAAAAAAATGGGGTTCAGTTCGACGAGTATAATTTATGGATTTTATGGCTATAGTTTCCGCACTGCTTAGAAAAATTTTGTATTCTTCTTCTTCTTTCGTGTCAGCATGAGCCATATCGTATGACAATCACTCGTGTAAAGATTAGCCAATCAGCAGTAGTCGTATCGAGGCTGACTGCCCAGAGTACGCTAGACGACCTCAGGTTCCGTCACACGGGGAGGCTCTGTTCTTGCACCCCGTCGTATAGTTAAAAGCTAATATCATCTAAAAACGACTGACGTGGTTTCAATTACAATTAATCCTTTGTCTATACAACGTGTTAATAAATTAGTGCAAAACCTCATACACCCCAACTGATTTATAACAAAATAATTCGATTGAAACAATAATTTCATTATTTTGATAGTTAAAATTTATAGTTATTCGCATTTTTAGTTTTGGGGCAAAAATGATTTGTTATCATTTCAGCAATGATTGAAAGCGCTAACGTACTTATGGGTTCATTTTAATAATCTTGTTTTGGTAGTAAGAAGGGTGAGTATGGCCGTACGGTGGGTTGACATCGAGTTCAGTAAATTTTATAGAAACAAATTATTTAATGTTTTGAAAAAAATTACCCATGTTGAAACCATGATATTTCGATTCTGCTCTCGGTTCTAAACAAACTACTTTCTAGTTTTGCGTTAATTCATTAACACGTTGTATAACTCGCATATGATTTGGTGCTTAAGTTTAAAAGTGCACGCGCACACAAAACCTCAAGACTTTGCCCTTTCAAGTAATGGCATAGCCAGTGTTTGCTTTAGAGTCATGTCATACTCGCAAAAATATCGGTGCGTTACCTCATTGGCAACACTATCCAAAATCAATTCAATATTCCCTCACTTTAACGACCATCACAAAGTTGAACAATGTCGGCGGTAAGACTGCAGGGTGCAATAAATAGTTATAAAATAATATGACATCGGCTCCGGTCCCGACGAGCGTGGATATTGGGTGAGATTGGAAAACTTGTGATCGTTTATGGCTTCTGTAACTTGGCCGTTAGTTTACCTATAGGTGTTGGTTTGTGGCAGGAATAATAGATGAAGAAGGGTTGAGTTACATGCTTTCAATTTTGATCTAGTATGTAAGTTTTGTAAAAAATAGATTTTTCTTGCAATATTTTTAGTTTTATGGTCTGAAGCGCCCCCTGAGATATGTAACAAATTTAATTAGAAACCCTGTATTTAAACTACCGGAAGGTAAAAAAATACTACTTGTAATTTAATGTCATATTACTCCATATCCAGGTTTTTTTTCGCCATTTCGATATTGATCCCATAAAGCGCAAGTTTGATGGTCTGAAGCACCCCTTAAAGTAAGTATCCTATTTAATTGTACACCCTGTAAAATAGAATAGAACAGAAAATAATCTTAAAGTAAAATAAATTGAATATTAAGTTCAAATCACGGCGACGCTAGAAATCGTACCTATATACCTAAATTCAAGATCAGACTAAAAAAAACAAAGGCTACAAATGTCATTGTCTCTTCACGTCTCATTAACGTATATCTACAACGAAGTATAACTACGCGTACATATAGTAAAACAATAGTGTTGAACAAGACAGCTCTCGGCGAGGTATGGCAAACACGTGTGGCTGCACAAAAAACGCGCCTTAATAAAACGATGTGCCGCGGGGGTCGACTTTAGAGATGTCACTCGTTTATCGATTAAATTTTTTGATCTCTAACTTTCACGTTTCATCATGCAACTAATTACGTCAAGTCCCTAGGTACTGCTCAGGTAGTTACTCTACTCAACACTTTCACTGAGGAGTTTGAAAATGGATTTTTTCTCCATGGAAAATTACATGCGTATAATTCTTCAGCAGTGCAAGTGTAAAGGTTGTGTGAAGAATCGGTTTTTTCAGATTTTGCGCTAAGTAGGTACCTATATGGTAGTATATTAATTTCATTTCTGAATATACCATTCATTCAAAACATGCCAAGCCTGACGCAGGAGTTTTCCTATTTTGAACAAAATATTCAAAATTTATTATTCTTTCTTTCTTTTCGTGTCAACTGTTCTACAATGGTCTTTCTATATTTATTTTTATCACTACGATATTTTTATTAGCTTACGTCACGTTCCATTACACTACAGTTCATAAGTCTCTCGCAATGAAAATTCCTCAGATTGTCACTCAATTCGGCGTTTGGTCTTTTCCGTGACTATCTTTCTCAAATGATTCTGCGTTTGAAATGACCTTATGTATGCCACTCTCATTTTAGTTTAAAGTTTTACAAACTGCATCAGCTGTCTCTCTCAAAAATTAAAATCTTATTAACCTGAGAACACAGTCATGGGTTCTGCTGTGAACTTTGATTGTGAATATATTCAAAATAGTGTAAAACATCGATAGTTCTACATTATCGACAGGGGCACCTCCTTACCGCCCTCGGACGGGTTTAATTACACGGCGCGGGCGACAGGTTGTCGCGTGACGTCATAGCTGCACATATGTACCCACCTAGTTAGTACTTACATACAATATACGTAGGTATACGGTTGTGGGAGATATAAGTGTTTATAATGTCATTAACGTGGTTGACATTACATTTTACAGTGTAGGTGTTGTACACCTACAATATTTTGATAAGAAAATTATAAGCTATACGTAGGTATGTATTAAAGGTTGCGGGTTTAATAGGTACTTAGTACATCATGACTTATTGTAATTTTTTTCATAATTTTTTTGTGTGCAATAAAGATTCTATGAATCTATCTATGTACTTAGTAAGCTAAGAGGTAAGGGACACATTCATAGACAGAGATGTAATAACCCTTATTTTTATAATTACTAGCCAAATTTTAAGGCTGTATTCAAATAATGAAAATAAAACTTGTAATTTTTCTAGTAATTAAAAAATAGGGGTGTATGGTACAAACTTATAATAATATAACACCCGTCTTTTTGCGTTGGTGGTTAAATTATGTTAGGCAAACACATTGCTGATGTTCACCTGTTACTGGTGCGATCCTGAAACGTCTTTTGCCTGCCTGAAGCCTCTTTAATGATCACATTATTTGAACCTACTTAATTTGACCCTACTTCTGTGTAAGTGCATAAACATTTCAATTATTGTAAACATTACAAAAATCCCAAAGTCTGTAATTAAAAAGCGAGCAATTTAAACGACAAAGTAACCTCTGTTTAATTTAATGGACCGTTAAAATGAAAGTGTCTTTAAAACTAAACAGGCCACTGTACAATTACTTTATAGTTAACTAGGTATAGTTCACTCTACGAAGTCACATGCATCGATCCGTAGTAGCTCTTAAAGTACGACTGTTAGGTGTTGTGCTAGGGGACTAATAGAAAACTACAAGAAAATAAAGTGACAAGTGTGGTCAATACTTTGTAGGGATTCAATCAATCAGATGCATTGTACCTTGTGCAGTGCAAGTAAGGTTTCTGAAAGATGCTATTGTTAGATTTGTAACAATAATAAAATCATGTGACGTACCCCCTAAAAAATATAAATGGATAAATATACAACATGTTAATGAATTAACGCAAAACTAGAAAGTAGTTTGTTTAGAATTGAGAACAGAATCGGATTATCATGGTTTCAACAAACTATTAAATAATTTGTTAGAAATTTTTTTAATTTTCTTATCCCGATGTCAACCCACCCCACGGGCATACTCACCCTACTTACTACCAAGACAAGATTATTAAAATGTATCCATGAGTACGCTAGCGCTTTCATTCATTGCTGAAATGATAACAAATAATTTTTGCCCCAAAGCTTAAAATGCGAATAACTTTAAATTTTAACTATCAAAATAATGAAAATATTGTTTCAATCTAATTATTTTGTTCTAAATCAGTTGGGGACAGTTGGGGTGTATGATATTTTGAGCATATTCATTAGCACGTTGTATTTGAGTCCAAAATCTTGGCTATCTTGCGTGTTTTTGCGTGGCGACCTAAATGTTTTTCAACTCTGTACCTTTACAGGTACCGTAACTGACTACTGGCGTAATTCCCTTTTGGGGTGGTGAGATTCTTTGTTACAACAGTGTTGAAAAACACGGACCAAATTACTAAATACAATAATAATAAATAAGCCTTTTACAACGCAGCGCTTTCAGCATCGCGTTAGCTAAGTGCCGCAACGTAGACATGATACTTACAATTATTATTTTGTTTAAAAATTACATAACTCTAAATTCTCAATTAAATTATTTAATTGTAATAGTTCATTGTAAGTATAATATAATGAACTATTACAATTAAATAATTAATTACTAATGATGTAAAAGATAACACCTGGGGCAGGGGCCTATTTCATAAATATGACAATGGTAATTTTATATTAAAATTGTAGGTACATCGCTGGTTACGTGTAATTTAAATTACAATTGTCATGTTTATGAAATCAATAATCTCAACTGAAATACATTACTAAGAATACTAAGCAACAAATTGCTTAACGCCATAACCAGCAATTTTTCAATGACAATTCCAGGTACATCGCCTTTTGTATATACCTACTTTAATTGTTTTTTCTGTAATTTTATGTGGACAATAAAGTGTTAAATAAATAAATACATTGCTGGTTACGGCGTTTAACAGTATGTTTCCTAACATTCTTAGTATTGTACTTCAGTTGAGATTATTGATTTCATAAACATGAAAATTGTAATTTAAATTACCAGCAATGTGCCTAGAATTGTAATTGAAAAATTACTATTGTCATGTTTATGAAATTGGCCCCTGCAGTTGTAGAAATAGTTCATTGTATTGTTTGTAAGTATAAAACTTGTAAACGTTATTTTAAGTCCCTGTGATTTATCTGTTGAAAAAAGTAAGAAAAAGTTCCCCAGTAAAACACATAACCTATCTTGAAAGATGACAGAACTAAATAAAATATAACTAAGTAGGTAAGGTCTTAAATGGGGTCATTTACCATCAATCTGTCATTAAAAATAATAAGATAAAAGCTTTATCTAACCTAAAAATATCACTAACTAATAAATACCAACAAATTGGTATCTGTGCGTACGTCATAGAGTCGATTATCGTATGTTAAAAATATAGTTTTGACCTTACAGATAATAAAGGTGGATAGATAAGATGTACCTTTATTCTTAGTTTCTGTTGAAACTGTGAGAATAACAATGTTGAACAAAATCGTGGAATTTAAAATTCCCATTCACAGAATATCAATTTCCTAGATATTATTTAACTTAAACATCAAGTACATTTTTTTAAGGTAAGTATATTTTGTGAATTAGGTCAATGCATTGACTTAAGCATTCATTGCTGCTGCGTACCTGAGGGGTACTTAGTCTTACAAATGTTTCTGAGCACCCTGAATGGGGAGACGGTCGTGAGTTTACATGTGTCCCTTCTTCTTTCTTCTTATCGTGTGGGCAGAGCCCTAATGTCAGAGTTTTTTCAGACCGCCTTACGGCCTCTGACGTGGTGTCCCTTTATACGTATTGAAAAACTTCTCTGTTTTGCAAATAAATAATTAACTTATATTTATTGATGTGGGTGGCCAAACATTGTTTTTAATAACTTAAAATGTCACTCATATCGGTTAAGATTATTTTCTTGAATGAAATTTATAATCAAAGGTCAAAGAAATTCGTTAACCTGTAAACTTGTAAGTTATATATATTGTACAGTTTGTAAACTTATATGAATAACAATATCTACCAAATATATAGGTGGGTACGTATTTGTATTACATACAAGTTACTTAAGTTTAGCTACTTAATGCCAACCTATGTGACATTGATTACTGAAATCAACCGTTTTTTATTTAATATGATATTATACAGGGAGAAATTGATATCATTAGCATCCTTTTAAACTCTACTATCCAACTTAGAGTCTACCCATCGAACTGAACAACTTTTACTTTAGGAGCAAACCAATGGGAGCAAAAAAAATCTGCTGTTGCATACATTTGAGTCGCGAACTCGTGCGTCGAGATTGCAGTTTAGTATCGAACAGCAGATTTTTTATTTGCTTCGATCGGTTTGCTCCCATAGCAAAAGTTGTTCAGTTTGATGGGTAGACTCTTGGTTTATAAGCTAATGATAGCTAATGATATCATCAATGATATCCTCTGAAAACCTCTCCCTCAATATGCCCATCCACTCCACTAATTTCTACACCTATTCCTTCTCCGTGCATGCCGTTCGGCTTTGGAACTTATTGCCAGAGTCGATCAGACGTGCACCTTCCTTGAATGTTTTTAAGTCGAAAGTTAAGTCTCATTTCCTTGATAACTGAACTGACCCTCGATCTGTTTTCATAGGTACATCTTTTCCTATGTCTGTGGTTCATGTTTTCCTATAGTATTTTGTTGTGTAGTACGCGTATTTATGTATTATGTATGTGTATATATATATATATATATATATATATATATATTTATATGAGTATGTATATAATATATGTATTTATATTAGGTTTATTTTGTATATTTACTTTTTGTTTTTACTAATAACTGCTGATTTTTGATATTTTTTTCTGGAAACACCGCCTACCTTTCTTCTTTTCACCGTTTCCTCTACCCTAAGGTTGTCTGGAAGAAATCGCTTCTTAGCGATAAGACCGCCTTATTTTGTGCCTCTTGTATTTTATTTCTGTATTTTACTGTTTATGTTTTTGGTGTAAAATAAAGTATATTTGATTTGATTTGATATCAATTTCACCCTGTATAAACTTACGAGAACAGACGACATGTTGAAATAAATAATCCTAACTGTGTGTTCAGAAACTTATCACTTCTAACTTAGTAGGTAAATATGCCTAATACATTTTGTAGCACGATTCAATTTACGTATATATAATATTTAATGCTACTGAAATGATTTTGACCGTCATTTTTGCACGTCACAATATTAGGTCAAACAAAATTAGCTGAAACTATTTTAAGGGTTTTCTCAGATCATCAAACTGAACAACTTTCTTCATGGGACCAATATCAAAATGGCGAAAAAAAAACTGCTGTCCCATGCATTTGGGTCGGATATCGGGTAGGTTTGTATGGAACAGCTGATTTTTTTGGGCGATTTCGATGTTGGTCCCATAGAGAAAGTTCGGTTTGATGGTCTGATCATCCCCTTAAAATAGTTTCACCTAATTTTGTTAGACCTTATATATTATCTGCGGCCTTTTTTATTCTGTCGCTATACCAGCTAACCAGCCTAGCTAGCATGCCACCCCCGAGAAAACGACAAAAATCGAGATGTGCCTCCATCTTTATTATTTTACGTAGGCCAGAAAGAGCGCGCATGACGTTTTTCTCGTTTAAACGCTTTGTCGTGGGTGGCATGCTAGCTAGGCTGTCGTAGGTAAAATAAACTAGAAAGGATTTTATTGCATCAGATGCCAAAATCACCTTTAACAAACAAACTCATAATTCCTCGAAACCCATATGTGGAACTCGTCCCAATAATTAATTCGAAGAAGCGGCTCAGACAAAGGTCTCTTTTTACAACCTTTTTATTTCTTACCATTCGATTATGACCTTTATTATAATGTGTCAAGGTTTTATGTGTGAAGGATATTTCGTTTACCTGGCGGAGGTGTGGCCATATGCGGGGTTTTGTTACTGTTAAAATAATGGCCATAAAATTTTGATGGTCGCATGTGGCTCAATGAGTCAGGTAAAGCTTTTTTTGTGACAGGTAGTGATGGAAGATGGCTTCTATTAGACCGGTTTGGTAAAAATATGGCGGTACAGTTTTTGATGTACACACGGCGATACATCAAGCTACGCAAAACCAAAATAAGTTGGCCGCGCGTAGGTAGAGTAATGTATAACGACGCGCGGCCAGCTTATATTGGTTTGGCGTAGCTTGATGTGTCGCCGTGTGTACCTTAATATAAAGTAATAATAATAGTGATTTAAAACTATTATTATAACACTTTATTGTACACTCATCATAGAGATCTAGAGAGATGAGTACGAATCGTAGTGTCGCATTACCACCACGCGATAGAAAAAAATTTGTTAGCTTGAATGTGCTCATTATCCATTGCGGTATCAGAACTCAACGTTCGAATAATCTTTAGTACTTCGCAAGCATTGTAAACTATTTACACATAATATCTCGACTGGCTTTCAGCCTCATAATATATTGAATCCTTACTGTCGCGGGAAATGTGTTCTGTTTTTGCGCATATTGCTGCGACTTTGGCCCCTCCCCCTTTTCACATCTCCCTTTAGTTTTTGTGATCTGTGGACATAATAATGCAAAAAGTTGAGAAAACATGTACAAAGGGCGAGCTTATCTCTGAAACATGAGATGTCTTAAACCTGAATAAGTCATTTCATCTTAAATCCTTCGATATGCTAAAAGTTAAAAGTTATCCTTGTTGCAACTTTACTGCTGGAGGCAAGATTGATGGTAGGTTTAGTGATGTTTCTGACCTTAGTTTATATTAGCCTGCCCATGAGTTCGATTTTGGAATCTCATACGTTGAATTAAGCAGTTGAAAATGTATGGAGATACGCATCTTTCTACTGCTGATACTACAGGAGTACGATTTTTGAAAGTCAAATCATAAGTAGAAAGCATCTTTCTACTTATGATTTGACTTTCAAAAATCATACTACAAAAATCTATCTCCATAGTAATTTTAACATTTTGCAACTGCTGAGTTCAACAAATGAGTTACAAAAATTGCACTCCAGGTATAATACTCTACCTATAGCTGCTACAATGTAGTACGTATAGATAATTAACTCAAAACTCGATGAAACATTATTTCATGAAAACTATGATTAAGTACCTATCATGTAAAATATATTGTTAAGCACTGAACTATTTAGTAAGTATCTCAAGAATATAAACTTTTAGGTAGCTTTGAATTAATACTAAAGTTTCCTCAGTGTATACAAAACCATTCTTGCATTAAATAAAGATAATATTTAATTACAATTATTCATTATTTAAATAATTATTATTATGATGAACAGTAGAAAAATCTAAAACTGAAAAGCCAAAGTAGAGTTTACTCTGCGCGAAGTGACTACTAACGCCATCTAGCGTCAAGTAGCAAGTCTCGTGTTGGAGCTTCATCTCTACATTGTGTTCAGTGTTTACCTACTTGTTTTCACTATTTTTTCGTGTTTATTATTAAATTTCTTTGATATTGGAGATTTAAGGAAAATGTTAATTAGGGTTAGGATATTTGAAGTAGTAATTGATTTACAATGTGAGCTATGTGGCACAAGTTAAGTAGAAATCAGAAATCAGAAATTTTATTTGTGAAACCAAACATTATAAGGCGTAACATAAAAAAAATGTCTCATTAGCTTCTGTCCGCAGCAGACATACAAATATCATTAAATAATAAATTAAATTGCTCTTAAATAAATATACGTATGAGTTTACTACTGTATGATAAAACAGGTGTTTATTTTAGTATGAACATTATTAACAATACACTTAAGATAAGAACAGAAAAAGGCCTTGTTAGTCAAGGCATGTTTCTGTTATACAGGGTGAAATTGATATCATTAGCATCCTTTTAAACTAAGAGTCTACCCATCAAACTGAACAACTTTTACTATTGCAGTAAACCGATCGGAGCAACAACAAAATCAGATGTTCCATACTAAACTACAGTGCCGTGCCGTGCCGACTCGACTCAAATGTATGCAACAGTAAATTTTTTTTGTGCTCCTATTGGTTTGCTTCCATAGTAAAAGTAGTTTAGTTTGATGGGTAGACTCTTAGTTTAAAAGGATGCTAATGATATCAATTTCACCTTGTATATTCGAATTATATTCGAATATTAGAAATACATATTTTTTGCCGATATGTTACGTGTGTTAGTGGGTATACACTATACTATACTAAATCCGTCTCTAGTAAGCTTATGTTTAGGTAGGTAAAGCACGATATAGGTATCGTACAAAACATACGATAAGTGACAATTATCTTCTCTTTGTCAGCATGAGCAATATCGTATGACAATCACTCATTCTGTGCTGTAGGTAGGTAGGTAAGGTAAGTGGTTTTTATAGAATTAAATTTTTTTTGGTAGGCATTAATATTTACTGGGTTTTGTAAACTTCTAATTAGTACATATACAATACATTTGGTGAGGTTATCATAATTACTTATTAGTTTTTTTTCTCTCTCCCTTTTTTAATTTATATAAAATGATATTCATACCTTACCTACCTAAGTACATAATAATGTACATAATTATATAATAAAACGTGTTTTACTTAGCCGGTAAAAACTACCAACCATATTTTCATCACCCTTATATTTTTCAAGGTCCCTTAAAAAAATATTGACGTGTCTATGAATAATAGAGTTAGCGATACCACCAAAGATTTTATTTGGTCTTTGACCAAATAAATTGGATACCAGACGACCTCAGAACAATCCATACCTTAGAGCGACACTGCCCCGGAACCGTGTCGCTCTATGATCCAAACCAAACAAAATCTACTAAAATAAAGACCATAGCACACTCCACGTCACGCGTCACAAAATACCGCGTCAAGCTGTCAACGCAATGTAGGACAAGTCGTCGATACGTCGAACGCCGCTGCCGCCCGCCGCCGCGGTGTGACTCGCGAGCGATTCCGCGAACGCGCCGATGTGTGCTAATTACATACGTGATACCGGATGTTTTACTTATGTAGATATTACTGTATAATTATATCGTATATACAGATAGCTGTGTGTACGAAATGATACTGATAAGTTTAATAATAGATTTAAGTCTCTTAGAATTTAATCTACAATAATGTCGGGGCTTTTCATCTGTTTGTCAATGTATCACAGGAAAATTATTGAATCAATTTCGGTGTGGTCGTCTAATAGCCTACAGTGCCACAGTGCATTCCATATATGGATAAGGGCGTGGCCAAAAGCTAGTACGTATTATAATATTATAACGATTGTACATTTTATGCTTTCTCGACGTAAATGGGTACCTACAGTCGTGAGTGTCACAATAACCTTGATACATCTGCACCTACTCTGAAATCAGAACGTATTAAACATCTTTTTGCTATTTTCTATAGCTGTATCAACGAACGAATGTGTTAAATTGTTATGATAAAATTCCACTAACCGCATACAAAGTCAGCATATATCTAGGTAACACTCACGTGCCTGATTCAACGACCTCAAAACCACCCAATACCTCAAGTAACCTGACTCCATCGGCTCATCTGCTGTCAGTGTCAGATGTTGTCAGACGTCAGGATGTGAGCGTCCGGTCGGACAGGACGTGTATGAAAGAGCCTTTATAGTGGGCACGGGAATGTGCGGATGGCTTTAATTTTTAGTTTTGTTTCGATAAATTAGGGCTTTTATATTAAGAGGCTATGTGAAAAAAATAGGATTCTTCAAAGCGTCATATATCATTAAGTACTAACAGTAGGAGTATGATTAGCGGATATGTGTAAATTGAACATATAATTGAAGTTTTGATTAGAGCCAAAACACGATTAAGACACATTTTCTCGATAGAAAAACAAGCCAAAGTAGCCTTCGTTTTTATTTATGAACGCTTGGAACTGCTAAACGGTGAATAATAGAAACACGAGACTTGATATAAAAAAGAGATTGATATTTTACAAATTTTGATAAGAGCCGAATTGAACTTACATAAATAGTACAATCACAATTAAATAAAGTTTGTTTTACGCTTACTTCGTTTCGGTCGCGCGCGCCGCCCCATCTCTGTCTCTCGCATCAGGCAGTAATATAAGCTATCACACGCCCATTTCGCTTCAATTATTTTTCGACATAGGCCCTTAAGTCGTTTTTTGTTGTCTACGTTAATGCGTTCATCTTATTTAAGAAATGGAACAGTTAAATAATTATTGAAATAATCAGGCTGTAACTTAAACCATAAAATGCCGAACCATAAAATTGAACTACTTTTTCTTTAGAAACAACATGTTGAAATCGAGGAATAAAAATCAGATTTCCCATACAGTTGGGTAGAATTGGATTGCAGTTACGTATGAAACAGCAGATTTTTCGTCCCATATCGGTTGTTTAGTTTTATGGTCTCATCATCCCCTTAATAACTTTCAGCCTATTAAGAAGAGCCCTATACAGGATGTAAGTGACAGCCTAGCAAATACTGAAACGGTGAACTCAGACCATCAAACTGAATAACTGTCACTTTGGAGCCTAACTCAGGAGACGCGAAAAAAAATCAGCTCTCCCATATAAAACTGCTGTACCTACCAGACTCAAATGTATGGGACAGCTGATTTTTTTTCGCGTCTCCTGAGGTAGACTCCATAGTGAAAGTTGTTCAGTTTAATGGTCTGAGTTCACGTTTTCAGTATTTGCTAGGTTGTCACTTACACCCTGTATAGGACATTGTCACGACATACTTTTTACAGTCAATGTTTCAAAGATGGCCTACAAATCCTACAATTAAAATTGGTTGAGAAAACCTATGAATCAAATTTTTCTTCAGTTAAATGCGCGGTGACGTCTGAAAAATCTAGCAGTATCTCAAAGAAATGGCGCCGTCTCACCATTAGCAAATATTTATGAGAGCACTACTTACCTTAATTTCTACCAAACAAATATAACCTAAATATTTATCCAGATTCTAACGCAACGATAACTAACGAGCCAGGCCAATGTTTACGTCAAAAATCATCAAAAACTCATGCAACTTTCATTAATCACATCGTTTTAATCAGTTACCGTCTGTCGTCCGTACAGTTACGGCTTAAAATAGAACACCCAAGTTTTAACCAATAAATGTCGAAAAGGCTACTAAAGGGACTTATGGTATATGATTTTGTGTTTTTATAAGGGAAAAAGCTAGCTGCCAGCTGCCTAAAGCAGCTAGATGCAGTCACTTGATATATTGTCATTCCATACTAAAACATCCAAAATGCAGTTACATACTTAAGGGAGCACTTCACAACATCAAACTGAACAACTTTCACTCAGGTTGGTTCCTTTGTCATTTCAGATTGAAAATGTAAAAAAAAAAACAACTGTTCCATACATTTGGGTCGAATGGTCCTAAACTCCTAATTGACATTTTCTATGGAACAAAAATTGTTTTTTCTTGATGTCAATGTTGGTAACATAGTGAAAGTTGTTCTGTTTGAAGGTCTGAAGCACCCCTTTAAGTATGTTTAAGATTACTCCCTGTATACTTCTGTATACATCTGGAAAAGGTAGTTTGTTTACTATAGCAAATGTTCTGACCATCCTGAAAGTCTTAATAGTCGTGAATATATAGCTACGTACATTTATACACATATATAAGCAGCTACTGAAACATGACTTAAATCTACGGTCGAATTATTTAAATTGATAAAAATAGACTTGAAGACGCCGCAGCGTGTTAGTTTTTTTGTGAAGGAAAAAAAGTCAATTTGTCTTATAAAATGCGTACGTGTAATAGATCTGATGATTTTAGCGAAACAGAATTTAAAAAGAGAAATATCAGGGTAATTTAGGAGACATCGCAATTTATTAGTTGATATTTATCAACGTTTACATAGCTACCTAGTATAAAATACCTGAAGTATTGAAATAACACAATTTTCTAAACATTCTAACTCCCCGAGTGATGAAACCTGAGTTCGTGGTAGTTCGGGCAGTCAGCCTCGATACGACCCGACTCATACTTGCCAGGTTTTTTTTGTCTTTTCTTGTCCGTACCCACTTTAATCTGATGAACGAGAAACCAAAGAGAAGTTTAAAGGAGGAGAGGAGAGATGAGGTGTAACCCGTGCGGTTTGGTGGAAGTAAGGTATGTTGGTATCAAATTATTTTTAAGCAGCCTGAGTTAAAAGTCATCCGATCTGGCTTAATAAATAGTTAGTTTTGACCATCGTTAGATAGATCTAATTCGAGAATCAAGACCTAAGTTCGAGACCAACTGTTTAAAGTGCCTTCCGAATCACGGACGAGATCGAGACGAAATTATGTTACGTCTAAAACATACAGTGAGTGAACGGACTGGGCGCTGCTTAAACTGTATTTTTTTTTTTGGAAAATACCTATATCCAAACTCTATGACTTGCAAACTATTATATCACAACTATTTTGCTATTTATTTAAAGATCATCAATATTTTTATCTGTATGCACTAGAGTTAACCCGCAACTTCGTACGTACAAAAATTATATATCGGATTTTAAGTCAAATCATAAGTTATCAAACGAATAAAGTTTCATTAAAATTGGTTCTGTAGTTTTTAAGTAATGCTCGATCAAACAAACAAACACACAAAAAAACCGACAGACAAAAAATCAAAAAATTTGTGATTAGGAATTAGGGTCACATAAAATCTATACCGTAACTTTTATGTTTAGTTAATATCTTCAATGCACACGTACATACACACTTTTAATACAGTTTTATAATAGTTAAGATAATAGTTTGCAAGTCTCTAAAGTTTGATTATATTTAACAAAAACATTTTTTTAATCTTTGATGATCGAACCGAATCTACACTATTCCAACAATTATACACATATACATTACATATAGTCTGTCGGGGCATGTGCCTCTACGGGGTAACTGCCTCCAGCTTCAAAATTTCGAAAACTAGACATATATTTATCTAGGAATATAGTCGTGAGCATATGCAATAGTTCTGGCTTTGACGTTTGATGGCGGTATGTCTAAATACATATATGTGTAGTTTTCAAAATTTTGAAGCTGGAGGCACTTACCCCGTAGAGGCACTTGCCCCGACTGACTATACTTGTTTACTATGGATACCTGCTAGATACTCATTTGAAAAATCGGGTCTTAATTTTGAAATAAACAATAGTTCAATTACACTTATAAAACATAAAATTCTTTAGTTTCACTTCGTTTCTACCGCTCGATGATAAAATAGTTGTAATCTTGGCAATTACTGGGTATCCCCGCGTGAACTAATGCCAATTCATTTATTTACATACCACTACGTCCTGTGCACTTATTACGTGTTGCTTATCGCTATTTTAATCTGTATCTCGCTTAATATCTATGCAATATGTAGCAAATAGGGTGTAAACTTAAATGCATTACATACTTTATGGAATCACAATACCTAGCATAAAAAATTAGCCGTTCCATACCAAGATGTTTTTATATGTAGATGTGTTGTCCGCGCTCCAAAATGGCAACTAAAAAAGAATCATCAAAATCGGTTCATAAACGACGAAGTTATCCGCGCGCGGACAGACATAAAAAAAAATATTCTATCGAATTGAAGTCGGTTAAAAAGCAAGGTAATTTCCCGGCTTTCACATAGTCACGCGCCGCGCCGCCGTCTACTACACGTCATTTTATCGCGCCATTTAAAAGTGCAGTGATGTTAGCGTATGACGCGTCTATTTGTAAAACGTCATTGGTTCCATATAAAGAATATCAGTGGCTGCACGAACCAAATGTATGGAATAGCAGATTTTTTTTCGTTCATGTATTTCCTGATTGATTCCATGGTCTGAAGCAAAAATGTCCAATGTGAGCGCAACAGTCGAGAGACATCCGAGGATAACTTACAACGACCAAATAAATGGTCTTCTCCGAAAAGTGCATAAATGGATGTACTTATAAAAGTCAATGAGACGAGAGAAGTATGTCAGAATTATAGCGTGTGGCGGGCCTTGTCATTTCCAAAAAAAGTGCCGTACTCGCTGCCCGTGGGATAATGACGTGAGTATAATTATGTATGGAAAGATGAGCGCCACTTAAGAGTGGCGCTCATCATCCTTCGGTGATCATTTCCAATACTGTAGGATTCTTACACCGACAAGCGATAGCAGAGATAGTAGATCTCATTCCGATGCAATGAGAAAAATATTTTTCACCCCTCTGGGCGGAAAGCGTCAACTTTCGTCCCGCTGCACTAAACGAAGTTGCTGCTTTCTGCCTCAGTCAGGGAGAAAAACAGTGTACTAACAGCAGTAAATAAGAAAGCCTCAGATCACATGTTTGTTGACTTCGGCTTTGCCTCGGCCAACAATTACATGAGATCTGTGACCTTACTGACTTTCCTGCCCTCGGTGTGTAATCTATTATTGTCAGGCACAAATTCCCATACTAATTATTCAAAAAAATTAAGAACGGTACGAATTCCTTAAAATACGTATTTAAAGCTTTCCTCCGTTAAGAACTTGCGATAGAAACAAACAAAATACAAAAACATTTATTAATGATGTTTTGATTTATTCAAGCGATTCGGTTTGACATTCTTATGAAGTCGTACTGTTTTATTTAGTGACAATTCAAGGTTTTTTTTTCAAAATAAATACCTAGACTTTACTGTCTGTCTAGTTAAGGCGGTTGCAGAGGGGTCAATTTTATACAAAACTTTGACGCACAATACGCGTAGACGGTATTAATATTAGTAACTTTGTATATATGGAAAAATAGTTTAGAAAATCTAGATGCCGCGTAACAACTAACATTTGCAATTTATAAAATAATTACGAAGATATAAAGCTTTGAAATTTTTCATACCAATTTTTAAAAGCTTTATATCTTCGTAATTATATTATAAATTGCAAATGTTATTTGTTACGCGGCAACTAGATTTTCTAAACAATTTTTCCATATATAAAATATTACTTTTATCAATTCTGTCTACGCGTATTGTGCGTCAAAGTTTTGTATGGACTGAAACCACCTTAATCTAGGTATTCGGAAACTTTGCCAAAATACTATTACGTCACACCGCTAAAGACGTACATATTTAAAATGTTGTTTCTTTAAATGCAGTAATTTTAAATAAGAAATAGTTAAAAATCTAAACGCAGACTTAAGGTAATTAAAGAAATCGCAGTTAACAAATTCTTTTTGTGTCTGAATTATATTTTCTGTCCATAACACTAACCTAAAAACTAAAGATTAATCTGCACAGAAAAAAAAAGCAAATATAATCAAACATGTTTACATAAAACTGTTTTGATGATGTGCTGCAAAATAGTTTCCAATTTCCAAGTCACTACAGTTTGGTTATTTTTAACAAAACATTTTTTTTCAGTGTGTTCTTTTACTTTTCGTGCCAATAGTTCAAATCAATCAAATCAAATATACTTTATTTTACACCAAAACATAAACAGTAAAATACAGAAATAAAATACAAGAGGCACAAAATAAGGCGGTCTTATCGCTAAGAAGCGATTTCTTCCAGACAACCTTATAGTTCTGCTATGGTTTTCCAATATTTTTCCAGCCAGGTATTTGGTGAATTGAATAGCGTTCAGGTTTGACAGTGAGTGTTTAAGTCATCTCTGAAATCTATTAGCCAGTATCAAATTGTAAATATGTATAGGTTCACCGCAAACACTCTGCGTTTAGATAGATTAATCTGTAATGAGAAAATCTTCAAAATACGTTTAAAATTCAAAACACACTGCGGACGTTCGACATTGCATTACCAACCTTAACCAACCAGAAACAGATCAACAATTACACTAGCCGACTTTATCATGCACGTAACATAAAGTGAACATTATTTTTAATAAAAAAAAACTGTCCAAACAGAATGGCACTCACATAAATCGAAGGAACATCGACCGTGAAGGAATGCGAGTTCGTAGCATCCAGAATAGCGGACACATAGGTAAACTGTGGCATTGTAATCGTTTTGTTATTTATTACTATTGTACCTGTTATTAGTCTGTGCCAAAATTTTAACTTGTTTTCTTTCTTAAATTCTTTTATAGTTCTACCACAAAGTAGTGTAATACTGGTTCTACTTAGTAAGCACCTAAGTTCTATGTGGAAAATAGGGCATCTTAGAAGGGACACAGTATAAGAAAGAGTATTATTATGTAGGGATTGGCTTACAACACGTCTCGCTGAACAGAGTTCGCGTACTTTTAGTTTTTTTTTAGAGGTGACTATTTCAGCTCTGCTCAGGTAGCAACTACTGCTTTTTACTGCGGACTATTTGAGGGCCCACGAAGGGTCTACCGGGCCAAATGAATGAACTTAAGCAACTGATCTAGGGGCACCCAGAGGTATTGATCTCGGCATAGGACGTTGCTGGGGCTACGCGGCGAATTGGGTAGCGGGGATCGGTGAGAGCACTTATAGTGAAATTTGGATATTCGGGAATGCTATCTCTGACTACCCCTAACCTAACGGTGAGTATATGCTATCATCATCATCATTATCTCAGCCGATGGACGTCGGCTGCTGGACATAGGCCTCCCCCAAGTATCGCTATAACGACAGGTCCTGTGCTGCCCTCATCCAACCGGTTCCCGCTGTCTTCTACACCATCGTCTATGCTATGCTATGCTTTATGTAATTAAATGAAATTGAATTGTATGTCTACTAACATAGGTTTTTAACACATCGTACTAATAGTTATTTGGATTTATATGATCTGAAATAAATGATTATAATTATTGTTAATATTTTATATAAATTGTTCTATGCTAGAACGTTATCTGACTAACTCTTTTGGACATAAATTGAGCATATTAAGTAATGTGCTAATCGTTTATAACTAAGTTATGTGAAAAATGTAATTTAACAATCATTATCATTAACTTGCGCACATTTTAGTGCAGGGCATATGTTTACTCTCAAAGAAGGTTCGTTAGTCCACCACGCATGTCCATATAGATTAGTTGACTTCACATAATGCATCAGAATTTCTTTTTCAGCATATACACAGAGCATCAAAGATAATGTAACTCACTACATTATAATTATAAGAGACGGGAATTCCATACTAAAAACTGGTCGTGACCGATATCCAGAAAGTTTGAAACGTGCGCTAACGTTCAAAGGAATTTAATGGCGAGAATTTGCGTGAGTCTGCAGCGTATTTAATTTAACAACCAAAATACATGACATCTTAGTATCTAATTTAAAAATAAGACAGTAGGTAACTAATATTAATAACCGAAATTTGAAAACACTTTCATAACAAATGCATATCCACCACCATTTTAATAGTGGGCGGACATTTTTTCATTGCATGATAAAAACGTCTCTAATGCATGTTCATGCATAACAATCTTCTAAAGCGTGTGTTACACGTATTTATAATTCAATGTTTACACACTATTGTTTACCACATTTAAAGTCCAATGAAACAACGTAATGTCATCTTTACTACAAAGACATTAAGAATGTTTTCAGGTGACCTGTTTGTACATTGAATTGTAGCCACTCCGTTTGGCACACGGCGTGAAGAAATGGCAAATCATTACAATCGTCAAATGTCTTTTAATTAGCTTGTAAAATTGGACATGTTTGCTTAGTAAATTCTTGTCAAAATACCTGAAAATAATTTTGAGACTGCTTTTTTACAGCTATGAAATATTTGTAATAAAACAGTGAGCTATGCAAATTTTCAATTTGCACAAATGTTAGACAGATAAAAGATACGACATGTTTCAATATACAAGGTGTAACAATATTCAAAGGATTGTTCTGACCATCAAAATAAATAACTCTCATTATGGAGTCATTAAAACTTTTTTCTCTGCGATCTCATACAATACAATGGAGTGGAATAGGTAGTTGTATGTGTAACAGTAGTTTTTTTGCTTTGTTTCTCGATGTTGGCTCCATACTGAAAGTGGTTCAGTGGTTGACGACCCGGTTGGTGTAATGGTTACCACGCCGGACTGCTAAACCAGGGTCCTGGGTTTGAATCCTGGGTTCTGGGTTGGGATGTTATATGTTCCATAATAAAAAAGCGTATAGTGCTTACTTGGGATCATTACAATCTATGTGCCTGTGAGCATTATTTATTTTATTTATTTATATTTTAGAAACCGAGTATAATTTTGAGTAACATTAAGTCTAAGTAAAATGTCAATCAGAACACAATAAATATGGGAATTTTTAGTCACATTATTTTCAGGAACCTTACATGATTCGACTTTTTATAGAATATTTGTGCACACTAGGTAGTAAAAAAACTCTTGTTGTGGTAGCTGAAGTCTGGCTGGCTTGCTGTGTGGATGTGGGCTGGTCATATTTGCCGAAGAACTGATAACAGATAGTGAAAATGAAGACAACAAACGGGCGGGCATTGTGTGGGACGCCCTGGATGAGTAAGGCCGAGGATAGAGTTTTGTGACGCGTTGGGACTGGCCTATGTTCAACAGTGAACTATAACAGACTGATGATGATGTAGACGGAATGGAATAAAACCACATAAAAAAATTTCTTATATTCTTATTCAAACAAATAAATCATGAACAAAAAAAATCATGCATTACAAAAAAATCCACAAGGCTTTCTCAGTTTTCTTCCCATAATCTATTAGCTAAATTGCTACACATACCTAAGTATATAAATAACGTATGATATACTATCATTGAACATTTTTTCACACTCTCCCATCGGACCGGGTTATCTTAGCAATATCTTTAAGTATCCCTGATAAATATCTGTGCTAATAAACGCTAAGAAGCGATAAATCTTTTTAACAGAGTGTGCTCGAGACACAGACTAACAAAATTCAGTGTGCCAAGATCAACCTTTACGTTATTTTTAAAAAGGGTTATGCTAAAAGTGATTTCGGTGGTATTGATGGTACAGAAAAAAATTTGTAGGTTTCATTTCAGGTACTCCCAATGGTTATTTATTTTTTTAGGTTAGCTATATCTTTCTTTTTTTAGTTAAACCTAATTTATAGACGAACCTTAGGGTACGGAGTAAAGGCCACATAGAGGCGGTTTTGCGGGAAAGCGGGCCGGTGGCGGACCTGCAGGAAGCGAATATCTCTGGACCCGCTCAGTTTTCTGTTTTGTTGTGTATGGTGTGGTGTAGTGGTAATGTTCGAGTTCGTATGTACCCTACCACACAGAAATACACGCGGGTCCGGAGATATTCGCTTTCCGCAGGTCCGCTTCCGGCCCGCTTTCCCGCAAAACCGCCTCTGTGTGGCCAGGCCTTTATAGTTAGTATTTTTTATATAATCTAGTATTCAACTAATATTACCCTGCTACTTAAACATAGTTTGAGGAAGTACTTAAAGAGATACATGCAGTGAGGTTATTTTTGGAACAATAGGTTAGAATTTATGTTTAGTTCGGTCTGTAGCTGCTGGATCAACACAAACTGTGGCCACAAGTAAACCGCGAGTAAAAATATAGGCGAAGCCCGCGGGCAAATAGATTTATATTAGTGAAATATAGCGCCTCGGAGCATGGCATGGTGTAGCGAATACTTAATATTTACAGCGCCGCTTGTACCCTCGCCTTGCGTACAAGAACAATAAATATGCTTTGTCAAACATATTTTGATTCTTTGCCTAAGTTAACCATAATTTACTTTAACTTGCTGAAATTCATACAAAGAAAAGCATTGAAATTAATTAATTAAAAACCAGAAACTAACTATAGCGAGTTCCAAGACTAACCTAGGTTTATCACGTAGTCAATTAATATTTCTATGAGTTTCTATAATCTTTACTAGCGACCCGCCACAGCTTTGCCCGGGTGGCGCCACCCGATTTGGACCCAATAGGTCCAAAACTATCTCATCTTTCAAGCTAAAAACAACCACACACATTCACAAAATTTTATTGAAATCGGTTGGATGGTGTCAGAGATTAGCGTGTGCGAACGAGATTTTTAGGAGATTAATCAATCAATCAATCAATTATACTTTATTTGACACCAAAAAAAAAAAGAGTATACAGAGACCAAACAATCAGGAAATACAAAAGGCATAAAAATAGGCGGTCTTATCGCTAAAAAGCGATTTCTTCCAGACAACCTTAGGGTAGAGGAAATAGTGAAAGAAGATTGGTAATTGAAGATTTGTGATTACTTTTTGTCTTTACTATGTACTTGTATCTTTTATCACACAGATTTAAAACAACATGTTTAACAAATAGGTTCAACAAGTAACCATAGACAAGCGGATCTCGCATGAGATCATAGACATCGATCAGTGGGAGAGATTAGACCTCGTTCACACGCGAGGTGGTGACGGGCTAATGCGCTCCGCTGACTGCCGCTGTGTGAACGCACCCTATGTTTACCTACGATGTAGAGTAGTTGTGGATTCAGAGACTATTAAAAAAGTTTGCAAAGCTAATTTTAGATAGTGTTATAAGGCATTGATTTACCAACTAATGGACGTCGGTCGGGTCGGCGCTTAAAAGTGCCCGAACTAAAAGAGTAACAAAGCGTAGAAAGTGTAACAATTGCGCCCCAGTCTTCGTTTGATTCACATACTCCGCGCACTGTTAATGCCGTTTTTTGGTGTGGAAATTTGTAAAAACTAGGCAAGCATAGAGAAAAAATAATTTTAATAACTTCAATTTCTTATATAGTTTATGTTACTAACACGTACTTACGTCTACTTAAGTTATTTCGGGACACTTTTTACGAGAATTTTGTATTAGACCCGGTGTCCATTATTTAGTAAGTCAATGTTATTAGGTTACTATTGGATGCATTGATATGGAACAAAGTACAAGTAAAGGACAGGTTAATTTTCGAAAGGATTTCGATCTTCCTCTACTTTCGTTTTTTGTGATATACATTTTTTAGCAAATGAAAATAGTATTATCGAACCTACAGTAGTAGTTTCAGCGCGTAATGACAAAGAAGGTAATTGTCATGCTTTATAGCTCATTCTGAAAGAAGAAAAAGATCTCGCCGGTCTTTTGAAATTCGGCTCTGAAATATTCAAAATTTTTCGTAATTCACTGCTGCCTAAAATGGAAAAGATTAATAACATTATCATCCTTGTTTTGTTATTAACCTTACAATCCCCCAAGTTTTTAACTACTCTGCGCACCAAAAACAAAAACAAATAAAAATTTTGTTTACAACATCGTCAAAGTTATCATTACGACTGTCTATCGAGCGAAGCGATTTTTGAGTGATCCTCACACGAAAGAGCGAATCTTTTGATTAATGCACCTACAGTGTTGGCGGCTAGCCAAAACCTCTGTTGCTCTGGAAATTTTAACTGGCTTTAAGAAAACAATCGATTTAAGATTTCAGTTAGGTAATTTGATGTTTTGTAAGAAAAACAAGATGAAAGTTTATGTATCATAATGTTTGGTTTAGTGATTGTATTTGAAAATTAAATGGTTTAGTTTGAAAAGCGTTTCGGGTGTTGAAAACTTTTCAGCATAATAATAAGTTGACCACTAAATCTCTATGAACTGAGCTTGTATGCAGGAATATGGTCCGCTTCTTTGATTTCGTTAAGAGACAATATAACTACCAAATACCTTGAAAAGAATAAAATATAGAATTATTACAGTTCAGTTAAAGTACATTCGTTATTCCTGCCTGGAACTTTCCAAATCATCATCATCAGCCTAAATACGTCCCACTGCAGGGCACGGGCCTATACCCTCATGAAAGGTGTTTGGGCGTCAGTCCACCACGCAAAATGCGGATTGGTAGACTTCACATACGCATCAGAATTTCTTTTTCAGCGTATGCACTATGCACGTTTCCTCACGATGTTTTCCTTCACCGTTTGAGAGAATTCGGTCATACATACATAAGTTACAATAACTCATTGGTACATGACATGTCGTCCGTGCGGATTTGAACCCGGAACTGTACAACTATATACTTCAAAATAATTTAGTAGTTGTGGCAGAACTTATGGCCAACTCGAGACGAATTATAGTCGTGTGTATACGTATATAATAAAATTTTTGATATAAAATGTATAATAAAAAATAAATAAAAAATAAAAATCATTAATTCCAGACTTTCGCCCATATAAGTTAAGAGGTAGGATAGGAACACGAACATAATTCAGAATAAAATTATTACTACTATATAAACGCTACTACTGTTCACGTAATGCGGATAAAATAAAACAGAATCATCTTGATTATTCTCCTGAAAATAATCCAATGGTAGCCAACAGAACTCAAGGCCTCTCCTCTCCCTCGCCTCTCCCAAGGAAACCCACAAAGTTTTGTCTTCAGCAATACTAGCAATGTTCCCTGTCAAATTCCAGCCACAGAAAAAAAAAACATCGAACCGGTAATCTTTGGTTTCCGACCGAAAATACGCGACTATTCTTAAAGGCCACGACAGGTGTGCTGACTGAGACGCGCGACAAAAGTCGTGTCGCGTGTAAAAGGGGCATTTGTCAAAGTCTCTGGGAACGTCGCGTTGTTTTTACACGGTTTGAAGGAAAAGTATTAAGCTGGTTTCAGACGGTGCTGGTTAAATTAGGCAGAGTTTATAGAATATCCTAGAGTTAGTCTATTCTAGTTCTTTATCCTGCCTATTGAACCACTCACCATCAACATCAGCATCCACCTTTTGTCGCCAAGAAGAATAAAATTAGAGATAGAATAGGCACCTTCTGGGTGGGCTCGCTACATCTTCGACTCCATCTTTGTCCTGAGGACTGGATTGAGGTCAAGAGCAAAGCCATTTGAAATAAAAAAAAAAAAAAAAAGATCGTGGCAGAACAAAATATCAAAAAGCAGGCCTGATACGTTGGATAGAAAGATTACAAAGAAACTTTCTAATGGATTGCTAATAGTATAAAAGATAGACGTTCTTTTTGTTATCTTTAGCTGCAGGGCTGATTCAGTATTCACAGGGTGAAGAGCATTATCTGTGATGGGGATGGACTAGGTCTGCCTGTATAAATCCAGTCGGTTTAGGAGTTACAGCCGTTCAAAGGTCAAAGGTCGACCTTTGAATAAGCCTTGCAGCTGATGATGACAAAAAGTACGCCTATAACTTGAAATTGAAATATAAGGGGATATTGCCAATTACCAGATTATCATCATCAGCTTATCTTCGTTCACTGCTGTACATTGCTAGGTGTGCCACAAAACGTTACCTTTGACCTTGCTCATCCAGCTGCTAATACACTCGAGAGCAATAAAAACGGGTCACCAACATACCTTAATATCTCGTGAACTAGGAATGATAGCTTATTCAAATAAAAAGTATTTCATAGACTATTTAATACTTCTTAAATGAATTGCTAACATTTTTAGTTTTCATTTGTTTGACTTAATTAAAATACATAAATACAAATGAATCAATTCTATCGCAGACCAAAAATAATGGAAATAACCATTTTTTATCACAGTTATAACACTTCTCCATATTTTAGTGTATGTGAGTGATAAAATTAACACATTAATAATAAATGTTAAATACTAAAAATTAAATTTTTTAAAAATAATTTATTTAAGTTTTAGCCTTTTTTATTGGCATTTTACTTTATAGCAACCAGAAATTTTGTAAATTTAAGTAGTATTAAATTTTCTATGAAATACTTTTTTTTTGAATAAGATATCATTCTTAGTTTCCGAGATATTAAGGTTTATGTTGTTGGTGACCCGTGGTGACCCGTGGTGACCCGTGGTGACCCGTGGTGACCCGTTTTCATTGCTGTCGAGTGTACGTTAAAGCTTTGCTGAAATTTTACTGACTTTTAATCATTCTGAGTATTTCGATTATCAGAACCTAGCTTTAGTTTTAAAAGGTGTGGGTAGAAATGTTTTGTTAAGTATAAAAATGTAGGTGTTAAGGGCACATACTAAAAAAAAACTAATCACAGTAATTTATTTAACAGTTACAATGTCGTCGCAACAAATTGTTTTTAATTTCAACAAACATGTATACCGTATATTACACAAGGTAAACACAATATTATATAAGTTGTCCGTGACTATGTTGTAGGAAGCTTAAAACACAAGGTTATAAGCTATTTAATTTTTTTCTTAATTTACCTAGAAGTTTGCCATATTTCTTTTCATACTGTTAGCCTAATTTGTCTATAATTTACTATAACTATAAAAATAAATGTTAATCTAATTGATCTGTACTATTATGAATATTAAATAGGTAAATGATTTATGTGAAATATAGTGATAATGACTTCGATGTTATTAGTTCTTTGTCCAAGATAAATTGATGTACATAATAATAATTTGAAATGATCGTTACACATATTCCATAATTCTTAATTCGATTTTCAAATAATTATAAACATCAATTTGTTTTATTTTGATTCGATTTCATATATTTCCGGTTGAAGCGCCACGAGTGCGTGTGCGTTACAGGCAGTCGAGCTCGGAACTTTGCAAAAAGAGGTTTTCAGTGTACTTTGTGAAAGTGTTTATGATCCACAAATATACGTTTGAGTGTACGAGAGCGTTTATTTTATTCCTCAACGCCATCTGATTTTAGTTCAGAAGTGGCATGAACGAGAATTTTCAAATCTCTCGCCACGCCCAAGGAAAAAACGTAAGTAAATTTTTTTTTCTTTTTCTCTTTTCTACGTAAAATTTGAATGAGATTTACGTAATTGATCTGTATCAGTTGAAATTATTGATCGTTAGAAAGATGAATCTATATTTTCAGCTAACGGAATATAGATCATATCACAGTAGATTACTAACATTTCCGTGACCTTTGAATATAGATACAACTGCATGGCAGACTGGTAGCAATGTGTCTGATCACCCCAAAAGAATTTTTTGGTCGTAATGCTTTGTATGTATGAATAACGATAATGCCCTGTGAATCAAGGCGTATAAAATATTATATTCAAATGTCTATTTCTTTCCGCGTGTACCGAAATACCGGCTAAATTGATTATTATTTTCTATAATTTAATTAAATTTGTTAAATCTCGGGTTTTTGATTAATCTTAAAGAGTGCATCAGGCTAAAGAACTACTGAACATTTTAAAGTTCTGAATTAGACTCTAGCAATTAGTACAGATTTTGGTTCGTAAATTATAAATAGGTGAATTAATCAATCAAATAAGAGAGATGGATAGAAGAGGTTGACATATTGGGCCGACCCAAAGTAATAAGATATGGGCAAGAGTATGATGATGAACAATGGATCAATTAATTGTTCATACTATAAACAAGAAATCTGGAAAATTAAATAAAAATCTCATTTTTATTTTTTATGATGATGATACGAAGAAAAGTGAAACCCCTTTTAGTGAAATCTTATAACCTAAACGTTTCTCGACTTAACATAAAATGGCAGTATACTAATACGAGTTTCTAAGTTTCAGATGGATGATAATCAGTCGAATTTCGAAAATAACCAACCTGGGCCATCGCGACGGGCGTCACGGCCGCTGAGCGGAAGCCGTGAACGACGATCGCGAATTCTGCGTTCCCCGAGTCGGAGCCGCAGCCGAGAACGTGATAGAGACGTGATACGGACCAGGAGTAAGAGTTTTGTATTTGATTCTGGTCAACGGGGCTGCACTTCGAGGCCAACTAACTTTCAACAAAGGCCAAGAGGTTATTTGGGTGAAGAACATGAGCAACACTCATCTCTAAGCCACTGTGACAGCCAATCGGACGATGAGCATGAGCAACGTCCGCGCGATTTAAGAAACAGAGGCCTCCGTAATCAGAGCGGTGAGCTTGAGCGACGCTCTTATTGCAGAGACCAAGTGCGTGCGTATACGGGACGTGACGGTGAGCATGAGCAACGTCCGTCCTTTATACGTGTGTCTTCTCGACGTGACTATGACGGTGAGCATGAGCGACGTCTTAGTCACAATGTAATAAGTTATAATGAACGATCAAGATCTAAGCGTAGCATAGGTGTTCTGGAAGACGAAGAATATGCGAGATCTCATCCCAAGTACCGTCGCGAGACTCGTGAGTCACCTAGACGATCTCGATCCCCTTTAGCAACTGGTAGTAATGCTAATAAAGACCCTAGTACTAACGTATTAAATCACTTGATTGATGCACTTAAAAAAGTTAGCAAGTCAGGTAGTCACAATATATCGTCAGTTACGAATGTCGTACCAGAGTTCGATCCTCTGTCCAAAACTCAAACAATCCTAAGCTGGCTTACCAAAGTCGAGGAATGTGCTGACATTTACGACTGGGACGAGCGAGAAACCATTCATTACGCCTTACCCAAACTCACCGGCTTAGCAAAGACTTGGTATCAAAGCCTCCCCTCTGTGAAGCATACTTGGGTGCAATGGAAAAATAAGCTTATCGAATCTTTCCCTTGCCGAGAAAATTATGCAGAAGTTTTGACAGAAATGCTCAATCTGAAGGTAAAATACGGAGAACCCTTAGAACAGTACTACTATGCCAAATTAAACCTGTTGAATAGATGTCAGATTACGGGTAAAAAGGCCGTGGATTGTATTCTATTTGGCATAGAAGACAGGGCCATAAAGTTGGGAGCACAAGCAGCCACCTACGACCGGCCTGAACAAGTTCTTAAATATTTAAAGAGCGTTAAAGTTGGACACTTGAAAGAAGGCAATAATAATATGACTAGGAGTAAAATCGTTGATCGCAAACCTCAAAATTTACAAGGTAACTCTAATAACAAGCTCACTAATGGCAATAACATGAAACCACCTATAAAGTGCTTTAATTGTGGAATAGAGGGACATCCTAGTTTTAGATGCCCTAAACCACTTGAGAAATGTAATAGCTGTCACAGATTAGGTCATCAGACTGCTTCGTGCCCTGGTATGATCGCTCCCAAAATCCCAGAGCCTGAAAAGGAGAAGCAGGTACTTAAGGTAGATTTGAATAAACATGACGAAGTTGCAGCAGACAAGTACACCGTGACGGTCATCATAAATGATACACCTCTTGATTGTTACGTGGACTTAGGAAGTGAGTGCACTATCATCCGCCACTCCAATGCAATCGCACTGGGACTTAAATTTTCCACCGATAATCTTCCATTGATGAGAGGTTTAGGGGGTAGTTTAGTGGAGCCTATTGCGAAAACATTTGCAACTATTGAAATCCAGGATGTAACTGAAACCGTAGAAGTAATCGTAGTTCATGATAGTGTCCTAAGATGTCCCTTACTTCTCGGCCATACATTCACTGAGCGACCTGGCATTCTCATTTCAAAAACGCCATCACGCCTAATTTTTGAAAAGATTTCCGATGACACCAAATTGTTTTTGACCGTATCTCGAGACACGAAAGTCGAAAGCTATGCTATAAAAACAATACCTGTCATTTGCGATCGCGCCTATACCGGGAAAGTTTACGTTGACGGGACTGTCCGAGGCAAAACGGGGAGTGAGTTTTATCTTCTGTCTGGAGAATACGAGCTTACTAAGGGTGAAGGGAATCTTTTAGTTCAGAATATTTCGGATAAAGACGTGACTTTTACTGCCAAATCACTGATGTCAAGAGCTTTGCCAGTAGCAAGACCTAGAGCAGTTAATAATTTGACATTATGTGATGACGACGATGATATTATTAACCACGGGAACGACCTAAACGAAGATCAGCTGAAAAGACTAAAATGCTTGCTTAGCGAGTACGATACTTGTTTTTCCAAAAGTTTAAAAGATTTGGGTTATACTACAGCTGGAGAAATGGAGATTAAGTTAAAGGACTCCGAACCAGTGGTATACCGCCCATACCGAATGTCGTATGCTGAGCGTTTACTAGTTAAAGGCATGGTACAGGATATGATCGATGCGGACATTGTGCGAGAGTCTTCTTCGCCTTATGCGAGCCCTATAGTTCTTGTAAAAAAGAAAACTGGAGATAAACGACTCTGCGTCGACTATAGGGCTATCAACCGTAAAACGGTCAAAGACCATTATCCTCTACCACGTGTCGAGGATCAGCTGGACCAACTTGCTGGACATGATTTCTTCATCACCCTAGATTTAGCGTCTGGGTATTACCAAATACCCATCGCAGAGGAGTCCATACCAAAAACAGCCTTCGTTACACCAGAAGGACAATTTGAGTATTTGCGCATGCCTTTTGGGCTCGTAAACGCTCCTTCTGTTTTTCAACGCACGGTAAACAAGATTTTAGCCGATGCAAAAATAAAGTACGCAGTTATTTATATGGATGACATACTTATTCCCGCACACAACTTTGAGGAAGGCATTACTCGACTACACGAAGTTTTGGAATTACTAAAGGGAGGTGGACTAACGCTGAAACTGAGTAAATGCCATTTTTTCTATAACCAGATTGACTTTCTAGGATTTGAAGTCGGAGCTGATGGTGTCAGGCCAGGCAGTCGTAAAACTGATGCAGTGGCGAAATTTCCACCACCAAAGAATCAGCACGAAGTACGTCAGTTCATGGGACTCGCAAGCTTCTTTCGGAGATTTATTAGAGACTTTGCATTAATCGCGAGACCCTTAACAGACCTGCTTCGAAAAAACTGTGTTTGGATATGGGAAGCTACGCAGAGCAAGGCTTTCGATACGCTCAAGAATGCTCTTATTGAACGACCAGTCATCGCCCTTTATGATCCTCATGCCGATACTGAGGTGCACACTGATGCATGCAAATATGGTGTCGCTGGAATTCTCATGCAAAAGAATAAAGAGGGTTTATTACGACCTGTATCCTTTTATAGCAGGAAAACAACGAATGACGAGCAGAAGTTGCATTCATTCGAATTGGAGACGTTAGCTGTAATAGCATCTCTCAGTCGCTTCCGTGTATACTTGGTGGGAGTTCCATTCAAAATATACACGGATTGTAATGCCCTGCGTACAACTCTGACGAAGCGTGATTTAGTGCCACGTATAGCCCGTTGGTGGATCCAACTACAAGAGTACGATTGCACTATAGAATATCGTGCTGGAAAAAGAATGGCTCATGCAGATGCGCTTAGTCGCAACCCGGTTGACCCAGCAGTACCAGAGGCTCATGTCTTAGACGTACTTGATATTGAGACCGACAATTGGCTCAGCACTGCGCAAACAATAGATGATGAGATATGTTCCATTAAGACGATCCTCGGTAGCTCAGATACAGAAAAAGTTGTAGATGTTCACAAAAATTTCAAATTAAAGAACGACCGAGTCTATCGTGAGACGACCGACGGTCTTCGTTGGGTAGTACCAAAGGCCGTTCGGTGGCAAATTTTAAAACGAAATCATGACGATATCGGCCATTTTGGATTTGACAAGACGTTGTCTCGAATTAGAGAAACATACTGGTTCCCCAAAATGCGCCGATTCGTCAAGAAATACGTCAATTCGTGTCTCGAATGCGCACACCACAAGGCAACAGGAGGCCCTAAAGAGGGTTTTCTTCACTCTATTCCAAAAGTGGAAAGACCCTTCCACACTGTGCACGCCGACCACCTTGGACCATTCGTTCGCAGCAAACGAGGCAACTGCTATTTGCTAGTGATCGTGGACGGCTTCACGAAGTTTGTGAATATAACACCTGTACGAAACACCAAAGCCTTAACCACGATAAGGGTGTTTCGTGACCATATCAGCTATTTTGGGGTACCATCTAGGCTGATTACAGATCGAGGCGCGTGCTTTACAAGTCAAGCTTTTAAGAAATTTATTGAAGGCACAGGAATCAAGCACATACTTAATGCAGTGGCGACACCCAGAGCCAATGGCCAGGTAGAGCGTTTTAATAGGACTATTTTGGATGCTCTATCAACAAAAACCCATGGTCAGGACGACAGGATATGGGACGAGCATGTGCCCGAAATCCAAATTGGACTTAACACCACAGTTCATAAAACAACCCAGAAAAGTCCCTCTGAGCTGTTGTTCGGGTTCAGAACGATAAACACTTCTGAATCTATTATGAATGAAGTTATTGATGATACTCTTAATGTCGTCCCCTCCGAAAAGATAGCAGAAATGAGACAAGAGACAGGAGATCGTATTAGGGCACGACAGGAAAAAGAAAGAGAACAATTTAATAGGAAAAGAAAGACGCCGCATGTCTATCAAGAAGGAGACCTAGTCCGTGTGGAGAGGGAAATAGGCTCTAATGACGGGAAATCGAAGAAACTTTTAGCTAGATTCCAAGGACCATATCGGATATTAAAAATTCTTCCCAATGACAGGTTTGTCATAGAAGACACACCTATAACCAGAAAACGTAATACACGATACGAAGCTATCGTAGCTGTCGATAAGCTACGCCCATGGTTTAATCTGACAACGGATTTGCAAAGTTCATCTGAGGGGGAAGAGCAATGCGATGATGATGAGGCTGATTAGGAAATAGATGGTATTTACTTATTATAACAATTATGTATAGAACAAAATTATGATTAGAGGTCAGGTTGATTGGTTTTAGAAGAAAAAAAAATGTGTAGTAGTTATTCTATGTTCTTATTCTTCATCATGTTAATTGCATAGCGGTTAATTTGTTTATGATACTTAATTGCATTCAGTTATAATAATTATTAGAATTTTTCCTCAATTCTTTTTGATTGTATTCACTTCTTAGTTAATAATAATTATGCTTTATATAATTTTGGTTAGCACAACATTACTATTTTTCATTCTCAATTAAAGGACGTAGTAATTGTAATTTTGTCAATTAAAGAATTGCATTACAAACAGTGATTGTCGTATGTTAAAACGATTAAAACAATACAAATGTCTGTAGATACTGTAAAATAAGGTACGAGGACGTACCCTAGAGTCAGATGGCCGAACTGTTAGCCTAATTTGTCTATAATTTACTATAACTATAAAAATAAATGTTAATCTAATTGATCTGTACTATTATGAATATTAAATAGGTAAATGATTTATGTGAAATATAGTGATAATGACTTCGATGTTATTAGTTCTTTGTCCAAGATAAATTGATGTACATAATAATAATTTGAAATGATCGTTACACATATTCCATAATTCTTAATTCGATTTTCAAATAATTATAAACATCAATTTGTTTTATTTTGATTCGATTTCATATATTTCCGGTTGGAGGAACCCTAGCGCCACGAGTGCGTGTGCGTTACAGGCAGTCGAGCTCGGAACTTTGCAAAAAGAGGTTTTCAGTGTACTTTGTGAAAGTGTTTATGATCCACAAATATACGTTTGAGTGTACGAGAGCGTTTATTTTATTCCTCAACGCCATCTGATTTTAATACATTGTTTGCCATCGTTCGTAATCTTATTATTCATTGTTTCCTACAGAATACATAAAAATCTGCTCAATCTACCTAAGATAGATAAGGTCAAGTATAATATAAAATTTATTTATTCAAATAACCATGATTCATTTTGTTAGTAACACACTTATGTAAAACGAGCGTTAACCCGCGACTTCGTCCGCACAAATTATATACCAGATTTTAAGTCAGATCATAAGCTATCAAACAAAAAAGTTTCATCAAAATCGGTTCAGTACTTTTTGCGTGATGCTCGTTCAAACAAACAAACAAACAGACGGACAAAAAATCCAAAAATTGGTGATATGGAATCAGGGATACCTAAAAACCATATCGTAACTTATTTTTTGTTAATATCTTCAATGTACAGACACACTTCTGTTACAGCTTTATAATAGTATAGATATGTTAGTAGGTACTTAATATTCAAATTACAATTGTTCAATGTCACATTTACGCAATACAATACAGTTAAATTAAATTCCATTCATTTCAATTGTATTCAATTCAATTACATTCAATTCAATTACATTCAATTCAATTACATTCAATTCAATTACATTCAATTCAATTACATTCCAATCAATTCAATATGTCAATCTTACGATCATTAGTTGCGAGACAGGTGCATCCTACAACAATGACCCAAGTACGGGCCCGTCCAGTCCGTGGGCAATCATCGCCAGGATGCTGATGGTATAGCTATAGAGCCTTTTCCAACGCGGCACTTCCAGCACTTGGCACCTGTGGTTGTTGGCGACGCTGCGTATTTACTTACTTTGGCTGGGAACATGTTAGCGATCGTGCGATCTGCCTTTAAACTTTTGATTTAGCTAACGGGCGATTTGACCTTGGGGAATCATCATTCATCATTCATCATTTGCAGGTCTAAAGCTTGCTTTTGAGTGATTTCATAGAATTCGTATGGGAAGCCAATACCCGCATCTACGCCGCGCTGTAAGCTCCACGTCGAAAATGGATCATAAGTTTAGGCTAGCCACAAAAACACTGCAAAAGAATCTTTATCTCCCATTTCACATCTTATAAATATTGTAGTTCCATCCGCCTTCAAACCAGTTCAATCCGGATGAAGCAAAAACTAAAGTTGCCATTACATTAATCGTGTCAGCGCCAGTGATTTTGTCTGTCTGTTAGTGCGTAGTAATTAATCATTTGTCGTCGCGGTCGATGACAGCATGCTAATGAGTGCAGCAGGGCTCGCCTGGGAAAACAACTAGTCAATGATAGATATAGTTGTCTTCGGAAAAGATTAGCATGACACCTTTAATATTTGAAAGAAATAATTATATTTGTGTAGGCTTTGTTTGGTTTAGGCCAATTTGGAGGAGCTTAAAATAGACCCTGATTATTTTATTATTATTTGTGGTTGGGCTATTGCAAGCAAGGGTCGTTATGTAACACGGAGACCAGCGCTGGTCCTTTGTGTTCGCCTCAAGCTCACCCATATTTTACGCATACCTCCGAACTTATGGTATTTTCTTTTCATCCTCGGGAATGCAGGTTTCCTCACGATGTTTTCCTTCACCGCCGAGCTAGTAAATGATAAATACAACCGTACATGAATTCCGAAGAACTTAGTAGTACAGGCCAGGAATCGAACCGCGTCCTCAGGATTGAGGCGCTAGCTCTCTTCCGCATGGGCTATCATCGCTCTTAGATATTCTATAGACCCTGAACCTAGGTCGGCTGAAATAAGGACAACCTGTTCAAGTGGGGCTACATAGACGGGTCGGACCTCAGTTGTTCATGCGGTGTTACTCCTCAGACTATGGTCCATCTTGTATCCTGCCCTTCCTGCCCGGATACCTGCACGCCTTTAATGAAGCAACCAATTTGTGTCGAGACTTGAAAATCAAGACACTTGTGACGAATACACAAGAACAAGTGTGTTCATTAAAATAATGTGATTATAACAATTAAGACAGGGTTTAGAAAAGCTCTATAATTGTGAGCTCTCCTATGGGTAAAAACATTAGAGGGTGAAATAGAACTTCGAACAGAACAACTCACAACGGGACCAACACTGAAATCGCGAAAAAAAATCAGTAGAAAACATAAATGATATACGGCATATTAAATATAGAAATGTCTATAAATTTCGCGATATTGGTGTTGTTCTCATAAGTGAAAGTAGTTCAGTAAATTTTTTTAAAATCTCGTTAATTTTGATCACGATTCAAATAAAGACCATGTAAAATTCCCGTCTTCATTTACTATATTACCGTATAATTCTAAAAATATCTGCAGCATAAATATCTACTAGCTCTTGCTTTCCCGAAAATAAACCGTCCGTAGAATTAATAACACCTGACATGAAACATGAAAAAGCTCAAAAATTCCCAGAAGTGCAATAAATATGTTAGGAACAAACCCAGGTGTTCTCAACATTTGAGCATAAACGTGTCCACGGCTAAGTCATGTTAATTTAATGCTTATAACAATCACCATCGTTCCTTTATCGCTCCATCAAGGGAATCACAACTTTGTAACTTTAGTTATAGGAGTTTTAACAGCTGCGCTAGATACGTTTGTGGACCCCGCAAAGGTGACGTGGGAAGGGTAAAGGCGCCACATGTGGACGGCTGCGAAATTAAAAAGAAAAAATATTTAAAAATAAAAAAAGGTTATAAAAACGGGAGGTGAACGTACGTGCGATGATGTACGGCTACTTGTTGTCGATTGATACGAGTTAATGCGGGATTATGCGGGTTATGCTTTAAGAACACTGACACCCGTATTTTTGTTTACGTTTAGTCTTCTTCTGTCAAATCAATGACATGTCATAGAGTTTGAATTGCTATCGTGAAGAAGAGATTTGGAGACATTAGGCTTATACTAAAATGAGTTGATTTCTCAAAATGACTCTTGAGGGTTCTACTTGACTGTGCTTTCCATTGATTATGCACTCAATTTTTGAGTTGTTGTGGTGTTGTTATAGCAAAATGTTAACGATTTAAAAATTTTCTAAATAGGTTTCATGATTGTCAATACGTTATACGTATTTGCTAGGTACGGGTTTCCTTCTTTTCACAAATACAATGTGTAAAGAAACGAGTCATACGTGAGCCTAGTAAGGTTTGGTAGAAATTAATGTTCAACATCTTGAAGTATTTTCAAGACGCCTGCCTCTATAAGCTTCAGAAATCTTTTTCTTAAAGAAGGTTTAATGCGTATGAACGGCCTCGGGACCAACTTGATGACATGCCGACCAAAGCATGATGGTTCTCGAGATGAAATATCATTAAAATAGTCGTTCAACCATCCAAAAATTGACCTGCGATCGGACTTTATAATGTTAAAGTTTCCGATACCGAAGTTCCCATTATGCCAAGCAAGGTCATTAAAAAGAAAAAATTAGCAAATGAAATTAAATTCAATTCGTGACTAAAACGCGACTGATTTGATGCATGTTTATTATTTCAGCGTTCACCAATACTTCCCCTCACTATAATTTCAATCAAATACACACGTTCGAATACATACGCAAATAGCACTACACCGTGGGAGACATCAAAACAGACATCACGGCCAACCTTATTCTCACCACCATAGAGTGCAAATTATCACTAAACTTATTGTACCATCACGAGGTAGTATTCATCTGCAGTCGATACTAACAACCTTATTTCCAGATATGTAGAGTTGAAAATGAAAATTTCTTCTACCCACGAGGTAGTTTTGTTTCAAAGTAATGGAATGATACCGGCGAGTGACATGTGAACCCGATGGAGAAGCTTTCACACCCAGTGTGGATGGGCTTCTTAATTCGGTGATTAAATTATATGGCTAAAAATAGAGTTAAGTGTCTGTGGGACTGCTTGGATAGGAAACGGATGGTTTTCAATGAAATGGTTTTGAATTAGAAAGTTCTATATATTCAGTAAAGAAATGCAGAAAATGGTTATGACTGATTGTTGATTGCATTAGACTGGAAATTAAAAAAAAAGTTAGTCAAATGGCCTAGTTCAAATCGATCGATTCTTAAAATGTCTTAGTCCCAGAATGACTGAAATTCGAAATTCCCTAGTCCCAAATTGACTGAAGGTTGAGGATGATAGGTCATTAAAATTTCAGTCAATACAGGGAATTAGGACATAAATAAATCTTACTACACGTGCTATTGTTGAGTCACGTTGCAGGTTCTGACCCGAGCACTTGTCTCGCGTGGTTTTCGTGCGTCGCGTTTTTGCCTGCCACGAGGCTCCGCAATCCTCAATCTCTTCTTGTTCTTGACCAAAAAAAAATCCCTGAGATTGGGATAGATTCTGCCATAAACTACTTGACACTGGCGGAAATGCAGTGCTATCGCACAAGTTAGAGTCCATTCATTATAAATTTAAAAAAAAGTGCTATTGTCATATAAATTTTTTATCACTGCGGATAACTTCAGCATGTATTCTACTCATCAAACTGAACAACTTTCACTATGGAGCCACCTTCGAATGCGCGAAAGGAAAATCAGCTGTCCCATACATTTGAGTCGAATAGGTACTGCAGTTTTGTATGGGACATCAGATTTTTTTTTCGCGATTTCGATGTTGGCTCCATAGTGGAAGTTGTTCAGTTTGATGAGTAGAATACATGCTGAAGTTATCCGCAGTTTGCCCTGTAGTATAGAATAGGGACTAATTTGAAGATATAACTTCCGCAGGTTGACCATTACTTCTTACTGTACAGTACACTTATTCGTGATAGAAGGCCCCACCCTCTTAAGTGGAATCCTACTAACTATAACATAGTTTATTTACTTCAGCAAAGTTTAAAGCATAAAGCAAACATAGTATGTTACATTTATAAACCTAACAACTCGTCGAAAAACAATTTCATTAAACCATTTCTCTCTAAACGTCCACTTTAGACCCCCAAGATACGGGTAATATTGTTTAAAAACTGCTCTTGTCCGTGCGGTGCCCTAAACGTATGCTAATTTTATTTTTAAAAAATGCAAGTGCTCGCCCACATGTCGCCGGGACGAGGGGTCCAGGGGGAGATCGCCTTTTATTGCCTTTATTGGACGGCCCACCTTAGCTAGATGGAAAAATATACAGATTGGATGAAAATGTCCGTTGGAATGTGACGAAATGTAGAAAGCGCGAGCCTTTTCCATGACGACGTCGAAGTGTCTGCTCTTCGTCCACAAAAATATTGTAAAAGAAACTTTGCCTCATATGACACTCATTACATGGAAGAGATGAGGTGGTCATGTCTATACGGGAAACTATGTTGCAAAGTAGGTTTTGATTTTCGAAAAATCCTTTCTTAGCGCATTCCTACATGCTCTGTCGACTATCGTTCTAAATTGTCATGTTTTCATCTTCAGTAGATGAGGCTATATTGTATATTGTCTGTTAGTCAGTCAGTCAAGGAACTTTTTTATTATGTATTGATAACTAAGCAGTAATTTTTTTTAATTCTTTTTTTTTATGTTGGAGGTTTTAACCCTGAGGCCATGTCAATTGCTGTTGCTGCTAAAGTTCAAAAAAAATTTCCACTTGACTAATGTTTTTGTTCAAAATCTGGAAAATGTTCCTAAAGATTAATTGAACAACATTAATTTAATATTGATTAGGCATTAAAGTTATTAATTTCATTCACTTTTGGTGAATCGTTAATACGTTCTTGTATGAAAAGTGAGTTAGTACAACCGAATCTATACAGTTTTCAGATGCTAATTTGATAATCTTTCTTCCAAGGGGGAATGCTGCTAGCCTGTTGGGCACTATGTCTTGCGGCGACGCTCTGCAGGGCTAGCATGCCACGCACGACAAAGCGACAAAACTAGAAAACCGTCATGCGTGCTCACTTTCGCATACGCAAAGTAATAAAGACAGAGGCACGTCTCGATTCTTGTCGTTTTCTCGGGGGTGGCATGCTAGAGGGTCTGGAGTGTGTGTACTATTTGTAGGCTTTTTTTTGCGATAAGTTGTTGTTTATATCTAAAGATAGCTTATTATTATTTAATTAAAAAAACTTGACACACAGAATAAATAGGTAGAACTAGATACCATAAAATGTCTTTTGCAGAAATGAAAACCGTAATATATTTCCTAAAGAGCGTAATTCCGTCCCTCTACCTACACCTATAGCAACGATTGCACATAGGTAGACGTTATCTCAGCGTGAGGACCTCCATCCAATATAGCGAATGTCCACTTTTACGACGGATCCCTAATCTTACGGAACCCGCACCTTGACTTAATAAAGACGTCACGTGGACATCCGATCTCGTAAAAATTATCTTTGCGTCTCTTTTTTGAACACCCTCTACATTATTTATTTTATGGTGAGCATAAGGTTGAGACTGTGTTGAATTTTATAAAAGTTTTATGCCGGATTGACCCAGTTTTTAGCATATTATACATGGTGTTAGGATAGACAGTTTAATAAGTTTTACGAGTGGGAAATAAAACATGAAACCATTTCTAGTTGGTTTATTTGTATGACAGCGAAAAGTCATCGACATCGTAGCATAGAGAATTCTATGCTAAACAAAGAGATACTAATACATATTATTCCTCCGAATTAATTATAAGACCGGGTAACAAAAGAAACAAACACCACTGCTAAACATAACTAAACAAACTAATAAAAAACATCACTGGTAAAAACTGAACACTAATATAATATAAAAATATCAAATCTTATAATTGACATTTTTCCTGGGCCGCAACTGTCGCGAGGGCGGCGGCGACGCAGCCGAAAGTACAGTGCGAGCCGTTAAGTCGGCCATTACATTTGACGCGGTCCCTCGCTCAACATTTTCATCCTCTCTTCCCTCTACATTTTCAGCTACCGATTGGCCGCCACTAGTAAGAGAACATCTCGGACCACAAACAGCACCTTGGAAGAGGAGAAGAGAGAAGAGGTCTCTGAAAAGGCGGAGAAAAGGGAATGCCGGTGCTGCCTACTGGCTGTGCCTCAGTTGTATCATTTCCATCATCAGCTGATCCTTTATCCCTCAGTATTTGGTCTATATGTCGAATACAATAAACCTTATAATCTGTAATAAATACTTTGAACATCCTTTGGCCCACCAGTTCTGTAATTACCCCTAATTTCCAACATTCCTTTCTGGCACTGTACCACCGGACCCAGACACTGTCACCGACTTTAAAATGTCGATTACAGGAAAACGTATTACTTAGTTGTGATTTAGTTTTATCAGAAGGCAATATTAAGTCCAACCTTGATCTTAGATTCCTACCGAACATCAAACTAGCTGGTGTCTGACCAGTAGAACAGTGCACAGTGTTTCTATACACAAACAAATATTCCAAAATTTTTTCTTGACACACAATAAACGAATCATTGTGTGGCATTAGTTTTAAGTGTGATTGATACTCATGATACTTGATGAACAACGTTCCCAAAGGAACATTAGGGAAATTCGAAAAAAAAAAAGTTTTTTCATACAAATGTTCGATCAGCTTATTGCATTTAGTATAAAAGGCCAAATGGGTATGACTAGGGGTATGAGTAAGGTTGTATGGAGAAAAATTGACATTTTTCTTGTTAATCAGCCTGTAACAAAACTTACATAGGTTTGTAGAGGACCTTCCAAAATACATTAAAAACATCACATTCATTGCAAGGCTGCATCGGGTACAAATATCTTCTAAGGTTGTATGGTAGTATGCGATGGGCTCACTCCCCGTCACACGGGACAGAGTTTCGGTACTACTAGTGAAACGTGGATGTTCTGAGGTTTCAGAATATCTTTGACTACTCCCTCGGGGAATATAGTCGTGAACATATGCTTATGCTTTGTATGGGAGAAATCACTATTTAGCGCTAAGACTGCCTTGTTTTGTATCTTCTGTATTTCGTTATGGTATAAATGACAATACTTTTACTCGTCTCATTCTGAAATCGTTGTTCAAAATCATTCAATTATTACATTAAGGTAAATCACAAAGACATGCATCCCTTATTTTTTCAAGCTTACTCCAGGCCCGGAGTAAGGGACAAGTTCGAATAATAAATGTGTGCAGGACCGGCGCGGTGTGCCGAAACATATAAAATATATAAAGTTTGACCGCCGCCGGTCAGTGACGCGACCACCTACATGTTAAGGGAGGCTTACATGATGCTGTGGTTTAATTTTTGATGGCTTTTTTGTTCGGTTGGATATGCATAGCATACGACTATATTCGCCGAAGGGGTAGTCAGAGATATTCTGAAACGGTTTGGTATGGAGTCATCATAATGTCAAATTATCTCTATGACGTGACTTTAGGAAATTTATGTTGTTTTTATATGGTCATTTTTGTCTGTCTATAAATGTCCCCAATATTGTGCGACGCATTTTGAAAAAAAAAATCTATTTTACTATGCATAAAGTTTTCAAAACCATGGAAAAAAAATTAATGTTCTGTGTTCAAAACCATTTCGCTATCGTCGCGTTCGGAAAAGCAATTTTTTATCATCATTATCAGTACCTATACAAGGTGAAATTGATATCATTAGCATCCTTCTAAACTAAGAGTCTACCCATCAAACTGAACAACGATAGGAGCAAACCAATCGGAGCAAAAAAAAAATCAGCAGCAATAAATTTGAGTCGAGTAGGCAGATGCTAATGATATCAATTTCACCCTGTATCAGACCGTCATACTGAACAACTTTCTCTATGGCACCAACATCGTAATCGCGAAAATAAATCAGCTATGCCATACAAAACTGCAAACCTACTCGAGCCAAATGTACGGGACAGCAGTTTTTTTTTTTGCGATATAGATGTTGGTCCCATAGAGAAAATTGTTAAGTTTGATGGTCTGATCATCCCCTTAAAAAAGTATCAGCATATTAAGAAGGACCCTGTATAGGAGACGTCCAACTGCAGGGCACAGGGCTACCTTCTGGGTGTATCGACCACGCGTGCCCAATTGGTGGACTACATAACTATAAGCATCAGAATTTCTTCTTCGGCGTATGCAGGATTCCTCACAACGTTTTCCTTCACCGTTTGAGATCAGTAAGCATTACGTACATAAGTTATAAATAATATTTGGTATAAGGCATGTGGTGTCGTTCGGGCAAATTCGGACCCGGACCTTCATGATTGACTGTCAATACCTCTCCGCAACACGCCAACAACGACACGTTGTAAGAGCAAATTACTAAATAGAAAAGGTCCAAACTGGCCCCAAAATATTATTTATTTTCTGTAAAGCCATATAAACTGACCGCAGATCAAGCAATATTGTATCAAGTAGAAGTGTCCACGTAGAGACGTGTTTGTATGAAAAATATTCCAATATCTGCCCCCCACTCCCGACCCCTACTACCCAGCCTCACCCCCTCCCAAGCCCTGATGGAGCGCCACGAGAAAAATATAAGGTGATTGCAACAAAATGGCTTCTTATTTGAAACCTTGTCTCGGGTTATGTTTTCGTTTGAATAGAAATATGCAAATATATTGTGTTTTGATTTCCTTGTTTATGGTTCAAATTGAGTGGAACTGTTTTCAGGTGTAATTTGTAGTAGAATTTTATGTTCAACTAGCTACGTCCGCGTGGATTTCGGATTTTCGAAAAATCCTTTCTTAGTGCAACTTAGAGGTTTAGGCTGTACGTTGTCTGTCAGTCACGGTACTGTTTTATAAGTAGGTACCTATAGATATTTGTATTCACTTCACAGTAATTATATACAGGGTGTAACAAAACACCATAGTAATACTTAAGAGCGTGCTTCAGATCATCAAACTGAGTAACTTTTACTACGTAGCAAACACCAAATAAATCTACTGTCCTATACATTTGATTTGAGTCGGTAGGTACCGCAGTTTTGTATGAAGCAGCTGATTTTTATTTCGCGATTTCGAAGTTGGCTCCATAGTGAAAGTTGTTCAGTTTGATGGTCTGAAGCCCTCGTGTTTTATTACACCCTGCATATGATATGGATATTTTAGTAGGTATCTATTTATTTTCTACGGCAATACCAGAGTTTAGTATATAAAGATAAACACATCATCTCCATTAGATAACAAAATGAAATATGTAAATAATCGTTCATCTCTGGCCAGTGCCCACGGCGCAAGGTGCTATGTCCAACCGGAAGTGACGGAAGACCCTCCCCAGCATCACTCTCTGCCTTAATTTCCGGTCACGGGCAGATCTTACGATTATGTCCTTTTATCCCGGAATGTTGATACCTATTCGGTTAAATATACGTATGGAGTTTGTTTGAATGAAGACTTGGATTCTTTGGTGATTTTTTTTTTTTCGTGAAGATTTGGTAGGTAAACCTAGATAGATTAGACGATAAGCAAGCTTAAACCAAAGTCTAAGCAAGCAAGATTAATATATTGGGAAAATTTGTGACTTAGAAGATATACAAGGAAGGTGATAAATTAATTGTCACTACGACACTTTCACTACAATTTTCTGTGATTTTGTAATGTTATATTTAACGAGCGTTAACCCGCGACTTCGTCCGCACAAATTATATACCAGATTTTAAGTCAGATCATAAGCTATCAAACAAAAAAAGTTTCATCAAAATCGGTTCAGTAGTTTTTGCGTGATACTCGTTCAAACAAACAAACACACAAACAAACACCCAAACAAACACACAAATAAACAGACAGACAAAAATCCAAAAATTGGTGAAATGGAATCAGGGACACCTAAAAACCATATCGTAACTTTTTTTTTTGTTAATATCTTCAATGTACAGACAAACTTCCTGTTACAGTTTTATAATAGTTTAGATTTAATAGTCATAAAAGCAAAATTCAAAATTCAAAAATTTTTTATTCAAAATAATATCACATAGATAGCTTTTTGACGTCATTTTTTGAGTCTACCACCGCGTCGGAAGGTGTTTCGTTGAGAGAAGATGCGGCCAGAAACTCTACAACACACATCTTTTAAACAAAACAAAAAATACAAAGTACAATTAAAATACAATATTGCATTACATAGAGTAACATTGTCAAGACCAGACATTTTGGTAATTCAAATAGTCATCGAGTTTAAGCTACTATTATGTACATTGACACAATCATACCTAAGCATCATTAACTAGATTCTTATCCTCTAGTTTATGTAGTAAACAAGAAGACAATGATTTTTATGGTGTCGAATAATTTGTATGTAACTTTCAATATTTTTGAACTTCTGACGAGACCTGTAAACTTACGTTTTCAGAGACTATCATTGTTAGATAGTTTTGTCAATATTACGAAAAACTTCATTATCCGGCAACATTCCTATTAAATATGATGAATGGATGATGCTGTGTTTTTATTTTTTGTGAGAACCTATTAATTACTTGATAAATGATCAAATTACTCTAAAAACTTGCAAAAACCACTCCACTAATTCAGCAGTTAAGACACATATTCCCTCAAAACTCTAGGTGTAGAAAATTCATTCTGTAACTGAGCAGTGTCAATTGTAGTCGCGGATGGCAACCGGACACCGGGCGATATGAAAGCGACAATAAAAGGTGGTGGACCTGTGGATACGCTTGATTGGTACAGACTCTAGCAGAAGTGTTGGGACTACATTTTTAGAAATACGTACTTACTTAAGAAAGGCCAAATAAAATGTACCCGGAACCAACGATCATTTGATATTGATATTTAAGACTTATAGATATAGAAGAGGCAACTCATATTATGTGCGTTAGAATCCTAGCATTTGGCGATTTATTGTCTCTTCCGAACTCAGTGGGACATATATGCATATATTAAATGGATGTATGGTTTAAAGGACGAATTATTAGGCTTTGCTAAAGTTTGGCAAAAAAAAGGAATTCTTCTTCTTGCAGTGCCATCTCCTTTCGGAAGTTGACCCTGACTTGACCCTGCAAACTTCAGCAATAGACAGAGTTTTGCTCTTCATATCGAACCATAGACACCGATTTTTAAGTCAGGGCTCCTTCTGCGAGGCATAAGTCTAATAAATTTCTTCCGAAACATAATCATCTGAAGAAGTTGGTATTTTTTTTAACTTTGTTTGAGTCTTGAGTCTAGAAATCTTGTCTCAATATTTCATTCAAGTTATAAACTCAAAGATAACGTACACCTTTTATCATACTGCATGATACTAACTACCTATATGACACATAGGTCATGGACCGACGACGGATATAGCCAATTGTGAAGGCAATAAAGGTGCGTTTACCTCGGCAGACTCGACCCGCCTTGAACTTCGTGTGATATGACGGGACTGGATGTTGACTGCATCGTATCTTGTATATATTTCGACTATGAATATACAAATGATAGTTGACGCAAGCTTGAAATTTGCGATGGGTAAAAGACGAAAATGTTGTGCTAAGAAAATGAAAGAAAACGCTGTTAAGAGTAAACTGATATTTTCTGCGTGCTGCTTTTTTTTAAATCCGCATGTTCGCAATTTATCAAGGGATTCGTAGAAAGACGAAGATACTGGGCACGCTAAATTGCTGGAGTGTCGAAGAATTCTCGATTGGTGAACGCATACCGGAGCGCGCAGCGTGGGTATGCCCATACAAGGTGGACCAATTACCTGTTGAAGGTGGCAGGAATCCGTTGAATGTGAGCGGCGTAGGACCGTTCCTTATGGCGATCCTTGGATGAAGACTATGTCCAGCAGTGGACGTCTTTCGGCAGATATGATGATAATGTTCGCAAAGACAGACCAAGCATTTCTTCTGGTGGTGTGATTTGTACAAGGCAATTAAGAGAAAAAAAAGGGAATTTCTTGCACAGTTAGGCGAAAGGATATCCACCTATTATAGTACCTATACCTAAAAATATCTTAAATTTGCTACAAATGCACGCTTAAATATATATCTAGTAGTTGTAGCAATGTTCTGTCCACTCCAAAAGGGATTACATCATGATTTTATTGTGTACGTATCATTCATATAGCAGATAAGGGGATGATCAGATCATTAAACTAAACAACCTTCTGTATGAGACCAACATCGAAATCGCGAAAAAGTTGTTTCTTAGCTGATGGTCTGATCATCCCATTAAACAACCAACAGCATTTAAGAAGGACCCTATTAAAGCTCGTCTTGAAAAGGCTTAAAATAGTCAAAGGTATAAAACTGCCACAAATCTAACTCACAAAAGCCCTTTTACCATTAAAATAACCATTACCGTGGTACGGTGCGCTCACGCACTTATTGGTAGCAATTGTAGGCAATCAGCGTCAATTTGATCGCGTCCTCCGCCCGCCGGTCTCAACCCCGCTTTCGTCGTCATACAGCTTTCTCTTCTCACCGGTAATGGCAAATGGAAAAGTGCTTTAGGAAAGAAATTTGCAGATACGAAATTCAAGCTAAGTATTAATTCAGTATCATTCTATTGATCTATCATTCTGATAGTAATTTATGCTGGTTGCGAAAATAAATCAGCTGTCCCATTCCTAGGTAAGTACATTAGGGTTGAGTAGGATTGCAGTTTTGTATGGAACGGTAGATTTTTTTTTTCGCTATTTCGGCGTTGTATAGGTCCCTAGCAGAAACTTGTTTAGTTGGATGGTCTGATCATCCACTTTAAAAACGTTCAGCATATTAAGAAGGACCCTATAGCCCAGTCATTTTACGGAGTTTTGTTAGGAGAGGTGGGAAGTAATTATTAATTGGACTTTTAAACTGTAACCGGCACTGTTTAGAGATAAATAGACTGTCTGAAAACATATTAAAAAAAATCATTTAGAAATCAAAATTATGAGTCCCAGAAGGACTTTAAATGCACCCATGCACTCATTTTAATTAGATTTAATAATATAAATTATTTTTAAGCAATAAAATGGGCATTGGGCGCAAAAACGAGGTTTTAATCATAAAATACGAATGTATTTTTCAAAACCTTCTAAGTATACAAAAATATTTAGACCATATTTGAAATATGTATACCGGTAATGCCTTAAACATGCGCAACAAAAAATATTACTTAAATTTTAAATTTGGAACTGTTTCTGACGGGATTCTTTTTTAATTTTGGTACATTTCTAAGCTCAAATTTGCTCTTAAATACTATACCGAAAAAAATATCAATTACTAATTAGTCCCGGCAAAAACCGTAAAATGACTGGGCTACTATATTATACCTTAGTCTCGAAATTGAAGGAAATAGGTAAGTCAAAATATAATAAGTAATAATAATAACGGAAACAAAATATTCGCAAGATAGAATAACATAAAATCTTGATCTCTTATTCCATTACAGTTTCATGCGAACACGTGTGCTGTATGAAAAATAAAAATATATATGTTAAGCAAACAAACACGGCGGAGCGAGAACGAAGCCGGTTTATTATTATAAGTCAGATTATGCTGGTCGTTCCTTATGCTTATAAATGTTATGACCAACGATTATATTAGGTGGGTTCCGTAGATATGTCAGAATAGGACTCCATTATCATCATTATCATACGCCTATACAGGGTCCTTCTTAATATGCTGACACTTTTTTAAGGGTATGATCAGACCATCAAACTGAACAACTTTCTCTATGGTACCAACATCGAAATCACAAAAAAAAAATCAGCTGTCCCATATATTTGGTTCAAGTAGATTTGCAGTTTGGTATGAAAGAGCTGAATTTTTTTTCGCGATTTCGATGTTGGTGCCATAAAGAAAGTTGTTCAGTTTGACGATCTGATCATCCCCTTAAAAAAGTGTCAGCATATTAAGAAGGACCCTATATGTGGTGTGGGTTAGTTTGATGGTCTGATCATCCACTTTAAAAACGTATATTAAGAAGGACCCTATAGCCCAGTCATTTTACGTTTTTTATTTTTAGTTTTGTTAGGAGAGGTGGGAAGTAATTATTAATTGGACTTTTAAGCTGTAACCGGCACTGTTTAGAGATAAATAGACTGCCTGAAAACATATTAAAAAAAAATCATTTAGAAATCAAAATTATGAGTCCCAGAAGGATTAAAATTAATAATATTAATACCCATGCACTCATTTTAATTAGATTTAATAATATAAATTATTTTTAAGCAATGTTTGTTATGAAAGAGCTGATTTTTTTTTCGCTATTTCGATGTTGGTGCCATAAAGAAAGTTGTTCAGTTTGACGATCTGATCATCCCCTTAAAAAAATGTCAGCATATTAAGAAGGACCCTATATGTGGTGTGGGTTTATGAGCGTTAGTCCACCACGCATGTCCAATGCGGATTGATAGTCTACCATCATATACTACATACGCATGGGGATTTCGTTTTCAGCGCATAAAATACAGGTTTCCTCACAATGTTTTCTGTCACACGTACGGATTCAAACACATTCCCTCATGAAAGTCCATTCCATACCATTCCAGAGAGGTAGCCCTCTGCAAGGCGCCACCAATGACGCACTAGAATAAGACTTAGATAAGTACAATAAATTATTTTGTCTGTATGTCCATTTTCGATGACCCGGTTGGTGTAATGGTTACCACGCCGGACTGTCAAACCAGGGTTCTGGGTTCGAATCCCGGTGCGCTCATAGATGTTATATGTTCGTGCCGTGGTTGTATGGTTTCCATAATAAAAAAGCTTATAGTGCTTACTTGGGATCATTACAATGTAAGTTCCTGTGAGCGTTATTTATTTATTTATAGGCTGTATGCTGTACATACAGAATTGCACGCTTTTCTGGCATATTTGCTAACCTTTATATCGTTTTATTATTCTTCATCTACTAGGTGTGTTCATTATATTTATAAAAATAATGAAGGAACCCTAAAGCAAATGCACCTTGTCCATAAATCAAGACATATACGTGCAATAAAAATATTTGTGTTTTCCGACCGTAATCTAACCTTCTCTATTTATTATTACTAGTTCAATTATAACAAATATAATTTCATTATATTGTAGGAAATTCTTTGCGGTTCACGGAACTAAACTAGGGATTCATGGGGTATTGTAAAATAAATAAAAAAATATAAACACCCCATCTATTGTTTGTTGAAATCGATGGCTAAATTACGATAACAATGGAATGAAGACGATTCTACGATAAAAATAGGATTACATACATTTTTTCAGATCATGGATTCTATTTTGACTACTGATTTTCAATTTATCGGGACATTACAAGACAAGACATTCATGACATTCTTGTTTTTTTATGTTGTATAAGAAAGATAAAATATTAGTAATTTATTAAATAAAATACATCACTCATATCCACAACAAGCTCGTCATAGGTATATACATCACTCACATCCACAACAGGCTTCGTCAAAGAAAATACATCACTCAGATCCACAACACGTTTCGTCAGTAAATATATCCTGAATATCTGCAACAAGCTTCGTCAAATTCCATATAAAAATGTAAAAAAGGGACCTACAACCTATAAACCTCGTCCAAAGCCTCTCCCTGAGAGACGGTTCCAAGAACGCTGGCAGCAATCCAAGCTTATGCGGTGACGAAGGTAACTGCCAGCCCTCTTATCACCATTGGTCTCTATAAGGCGCGCTGAAATCTCTTTAACAAGCTGTTTTCACATCGGGTCCCCATGGTCCCAGGGTCTCCACTCCACTCTCCGGTCTCATCATCATCATCATATCAGCCATTAAAAGTCCACTGCTGGACATAAGCCTCCCCCAAAATGGGGGGATTTGCCATAATCGCCACGCTTGGCAGGCGGGTTGGCGATTGCAGTTGGATCGAATCAATGTGTGTACTCAGAGGATGCTGCTGCCCATCCTTCAGTAGATCCCTTAGTCGCATTTAACGACACCCACGGGAGGAAATGGGATGGTGCTATTCTTAGCCGACACCACACGGCCGCCACACTCTCCGGTCTGTTGTATAATAATTGGTAAGAAATTAAAAAGGGCAGCACTGGAGGGTCGGTGCCCCATTTAAAGCATCAATCATTAATAGTTAGTGCTCTTCGTTTTTAAGGAGCAATGGAACTTGAGAATCGCCGACGGTTCAGAAATATTGCCACCTTCGCAAAAACGATAAATCCAGTTACACTTCATTTGTCGAAAGCTCCTGATGGATTTACAGCAAAATGATGAACATCCACTTAAATCTGCGCTTTATTGAAATTTATACCGTTCATAATTTTTTTCTAAACAACTGACGTCATGCATTAGATGAGTGCTGGAATCTCTTTTCATGAAACATTTATTATCAGAGAACAACTTCAGGTTGGAACTCCTTATACATATATACCACATATTAAAAATGTTAAAAAATATATAATTTTCTTATTATTTTACAACTTTAGATTGCTGTTGGAGAGAGAATGAGCTTCACATACATGGTTCTTCTTAATGTCATTACACTTTTTTCAGGGGCTGATTAGACCGTCAAACTGAACAACTTTCTCTATGGCATTAACATCGAAATGGCACAAAAAAATCTGCTATACTATACAAAACTGCAACTCCAGCCAAATGTATGGGACAGTTTTTTTTTTCCCAATTTCGGTGTAGTTTGATGGTCTGGTCATCCCCTTAACACGTTCCGGGACAGTGACCGGCTATAGACGTGATAACAATAAAAGTTCTATTGTGTCTCGTTCACTGCCCCGGAACGTGTTAAAAAACTGTCACCATTATTAAGAAGGACCCTGTATAGAACTTAAAACAAAACAGTCGTTTCTCTACGGATTAAAATGACCCATCGATTTCATGACACTTCATAAATCATATTAATACCTCAGCAATGGTATACAATTCTCAACATCACTAGCAATCCAAACATAAATTATCCAACGCCTAACTATTTAAATCTCCTAAAACCAAACAAGTTTCCTAGTATTCTCTGTACAGTGGCCATATAAATTGTGAGTCGTATCTGCAGTCACCTGCCGCTCTAAACAAGGCTTAGTGCAGACAGATGACCGTTGGGTTGGTGCTGGACAACCGAGCACCGCGACCAATCTGGTGTTCTGCGAAATGATCCACCTGGCTGCCAATGTGAAGTTATTAATGTTGCATAAGTTTTGATGAAGTATTTAATGGTTCTTTGATAAAATATCTTGCAGAATCAAAAGCTTGCAAACGAATATGTGGTGGCTTTTTTGTGTTTTTTGTAATTGGTAAGTGTAGCAGGAATATTTTTCACAGGTGTTAAATATTCTTGTAACATAGATCATGAGATTTCTTCCTTGGTGAAATCCACTATCGGGTTTGAATATAAATTCATTTCATTAGGGTAATTTCGTAGTCAACAAGGAACCCTTATAGTTTCACCATGTATGTCCGTCTCTCCGTATGTCGCTCCGCGTTAGTCCGGTTAGTGCAGATACTAGAAAGTTGTAATTTGGCATGGGTATACATATTAATCACGCCGACAAAGTGTTAATATTTTTTAGCGCCCGACTCGCACTTGGCTGATTTTTTTACTGTACCAATTTCCCTCTTACCAGATAATTTTTCCTTCGATTGGCCTTCTTATCATCAAACTTCGAATTGTCAAAGTATTTTCTTCAGATTATCCGCTCTGATCCCATCCCGGTCGCTGTGTGGTCCAACGATTTTTTTTTAATTATTAAAGTGCGTGAGTTCAAGGTGTTCAATTCCTGCTATCCGATAATAAGGGAGCAACATCAAAGTCTAACAAATAAATCCCTAGCATTATTATCTTCTTCCACCTTCCTAGATTATCCTGCAAATCAAATATCGGGCAACTCCTCCAACAATAGGTACGAGGAAGTCCGCAGATTGTCAGAATAACAATAGAAAGGCAAAGGGAGCGGACAATGCGAGCCGCTGGTCGAAACAACCGCAGTCTTTGTTGCCTAAATATGGACATAGAGGAAGGACATGCAGAAATGCTATTTTGTATCTATACCATAAATAGAGGTCCTTACCTGGGTAAGGTTACAAAGATTTGCAAATGACTGAAATAAGATCAAAGAGTTGTTCTTAGAGTATAATATCCTAAACGTAGGTAAGTAAGTTAGGGTGTTAGGGTAAACATTTGCACTACTTTAAGGGGTGATTGTATCCCTGATACTGAACAACTTTCCCAAAGAAACCTATAGAAAATTCGCAACTTAGAGGAAGTTATTTGGTATCGTGGGTACAATCACTCCTTAAAGTAATGCAACTGTTTATCATAGCACCCTGTAGTGTAGGATCCCACTGCAGGACAAAGACCCTCACCATTGAATGGAGTGGGCCATGCTTCACCACACTTGCTTTCAGAGTATTTATAAGCCATACATTTTTATTTCGTTATTTATAATTTATAAAACACGCTCAAAATATCGGTTACAATTGAATTCAATTCATTTATTTTGTATCAGATCATAGATTCATAGTAGGTGTTAGTAGCAATGACTTAAAATTAAGGTTACGTAAGTGAATAAGGAGCAAGCAAAGATAACAGAGCTTTGCGATAATTTCAGAAACTTCACTTATTGTAACGTTTTACTTTGTTGCATGTAGATAAAAATGTCTCTGAGAGACTGGAGATATATAGGCTGCACTTAAAAATCGTTGTCCTATATTTTACTTCTTTCATTCTTTGCTATTTAGACGGGTGAAGGTGCCGCGGTGCGCATGAAACATACCTTTCAGAGTACAATGCCATCGCTTTAATATGACGATTTGCCCCTAAACCCTATTGTGTTTACCTTTGACATCTATTGCAGTGCAATTTGATCTGTAAATTGATTGAAATAGAGTGTGATATTATGTAAGTCTTTGTAGTAAAATTGATAACATGTTGAATGTAGAAATTGTAATCGAGCTTCAATGGGATGTTAATTGAAATTGAAAGTGACAATTAAACTGTTCCTATTATCCTAACATCAGTTAGTCATTTTACCAACTAGAAAATAGAACACAAACCAAACCTCATATCTTAACCAAACTCCATGATACCTACAAAAATATAGACTAAACAAAATAATAAAATCCAATTTATCTTATCTTATCTTGTTGTGGGGGCTGGCACGCCAGCAACACTTCGGCTCAGTGGGATCTTTTGTGTTAGCCCCAATACTTTTCATTTTCTTCACCCTTCAAATACATGGTCAATGAAATACTATTGAGGGGAAGAAACCTAAGATCTTCCGGTTTTGGATATCTATTTCCGAGAAGGCTCATGCGTTTTGCCGCCAAGACATCACAGTCACAAAGGATATGTTCCACAGTCTCCTCATCCTCTCCGCACGCTCGGTAGCTGGGGTCTAGGGTAAGTTTCATCTTGTGCATCATCGTGCCTGTGGCGTAGTGCCCGGTGAGGGCTATGACAATGGCGCGAGCCTTGCTCCTGCTGTTGTTCAGTATGACCTTGAGACACGAGTTGTCACATTGCTGATAAATTTCTTAGAGTGTTGTAGACCTGTAAGGCCAGACCACTCCAGCCAATTTATGGCGGGATCTCAATCAATGGGGTATAGAAGTAATACAGATCCGAAATTGTTAGGATTGATTAGCAGGTAAAAAACCCATCAAAATTGCTATACCATGAGGAAGAATGTTTAGAAGTATGAACGTTTTACCTTTGGATTTATCAAAATAGACAATAATTTCGCATTCTGTTCTTTTGACACCAATTTTATGACTTTACCACCGTATCATTCTTAGTAGCCTAAATAAAAATTTTGAAAAAACTGATATAACGATCTGCACCAAAATTGTACAGAGTGTAAATTAAATGCATTACCTACATATCAAACAGAGTGGTTCAGACCATCAAACAGAACTACTTTCACGGAGCCAACATCAAAATCGCGAAAAACAATCAGCTGTTCCATACAAAATGTCAATAGCTACTCTACCAAAACGTATTCGAAACAACAGATGCTTTCGAATTAAAGATTGAAAAATTTGTTTCGGGCGGGACTTGAACCCGCACTTTTCCAAACCGGGGAACTGCGTGGCGAAATTGGATACCGCAGTTCCCCGGTTTGGAAAAGTGTGGGTTCAAGTCCCGCCCGAGACAAATTTTTCAATCTTTAATTTGATTCGAAATAGCACAACATGGCTGTAACATGTTTAAAAATCAATAATATTTGAAACAGATGCTTTGTAAAAAAAATTTTTTGTGAAATATAACCGAACTTTAGTGACTTCCAAACTGTTTTGTAGCATATAACCAAACGTTTGTATACAAATAGCAGAAAGTTATGCTATTTATAACCAAATGATTGTTTATGTGCTCAAAAAAAATTGTATAAAACCTTAACAAGAAAATATTTGAGAATTGTAATGACAGACTTAACGCATGCTGTTGCATACCTGTTATTAGTGCATAGTCAATGGCTATAGCTTTTGAAGTGTTTGTTTATGATTGTTTTGTCTATGTACCGTTGGTGTGTCTAATAAAATAAAACAAAATAAAATAAAAACATTTGGAAGTCACTAAAGTTCGGTTAAGTATATTTAACAAAACATTTTTTTCAGTGAAGTTGTTCTCATAGTATATGTTGGTCAGTTAGGTTATATGGTCCGAAGCAACCCGTAAAGTATAAACCTTTAGCATAAAAATCCGATCTTCAGATCTTCGTAGGCAAGGACCATAGCTCCATGTCTGGTCAAAAGCAGTTGGAGCTCCAACTGTTTAATATTTACTAATAATTTCGGTATTAAACTTGTTTCCAGTAATGTATAATACATGAAAGTGTTTAAAATTATGTCTCCATCGCCAAAATACGCAACAAAGTCATCAAAATAAACATTATCCTTTGAAGTACACCTACTGAATGATGGCATCATACCGGCTCCATCTCACATACGCGTCACTACTTTACTATTTCATACTCCGACTTAAAAGCGGACATCGCTTTACGACCACTATAAATTATACAAACGCTTAAAGTGAATGCGTGTTTAGAAGAAAAAGTATGAGAGTGGTCGCTATTTTCATTGGTCAGGTAATATCTCGGATGAAATCTGTTTAAAAGGACGGTTAGAGGAAGAGATATTATCGAGTCGCTGCATGTACTTTAATTGGAAGAGGATGTAGAATTTTGTCTTCTTGTTTTATCCTGGAAAGTGACGTATGTTACACATGATCGTACCTACCACGTTCGTTGTCTCAGGATTTCTAACCATAACTGGTTAGGAACTTTGTTTCTTTCAAGTTATCGTGAAAATACATATTTGAAATAATTGTCGCTTTAACGATAGCAAACTCTAGATTGGCAGGTTGCGGGTTCAAATTTTGTCAGACTCTTAATTTTTTACGTATTTTATTTCAACAACACATTATCAACAATATTACAAAACCTTTAGGTTCTATTTAGGAATAATAATGCTATTTAATTCAGCATAGCATACCATATAGCAGTGGCAGTCAGCAACCCCGACTGTTATACTGAGTCCTTTACCATTTTGTCTCTGTTATTTTTAAAACCGTGCTATATTTATTATGTACTTGTGTATAAATAAGAGACAAATAAATACTTTTTAATTTAATTTAATTAATTTTATTTAATATGCTCACGACTATATTCCCCGAGGAGATAGTCAAAGATTTTCAGATACCTCAGAACATCCACGTTTCACTAGTAGTGATGATGATGATGATAATATCAAAACTCTGACCAGTAGTGTGACGGGGAGTGAGCCCGTTGCCACTTGGAATACGGCATATCAGTGAATTGGCTATCATTAGTAGGGTTTTTGGCTTTGAGTGTTTTCATAAATATTTGTTTTGAAAAATGCAAAAGATTTACATGCTTCTCTTTTTCCAAAAGCAGATACGAGGAATTAATTATTTTATTTTTTACTTTCTTTGTCTCGCAATACGACTCGAAAACTTTATCTCAAATCGACACTCGCAGCGATAACGAATCAAACCTTTCTTTATCTTCAACAATAGTCACAGACAATGATACTGAACAAAAAGAAGCCTTAAATTATGATGCTACTAAATCAAACAACAAACGAACTACTATTATTTACATAACTCGTTGATACAGCGAGTAAATCAAACGTTTTGTCGAGGCAGCGACAAGCGAGCGACAATGTTGCGACACGTCGCGACTATACTGCTACCAAAATAGACAGAATGATTTATATCAAACGGCAGGTTAATTGACGTACCGAGAAATAAATCTAGAACATTGAGTTTAGCAGAATTGCTTTTAAATAGAGTTGAGAGTGTAATTTGTCTAGTCTTTCATCTTGCAGGTATTTCTTGGAATATTGATGGACGTGGACGCTTTATTAAAATTATATGCGGTTTAACTAACCATGGAGAATTGGAATAAGGGCCTCATCTGTTTGAAGGGAGTTACGAATGTAGAATATAACGAAAATATGAATCTATACTATTATAAAACTGTAACAGGAAGTTTGTCTGTACATTGAAGATATTAACAAAAAAAAAGTTACGATATGGTTTTTAGGTGTCCCTGATTCCATTTCACCAATTTTTGTATTTTTTGTCTGTCTGTTTGTTTGTTTGAACGAGTATCACGCAAAAACTACTGAACCGATTTTGATGAAACTTTTTTTGTTTGATAGCTTATGATCTGACTTAAAATCTGGCATATAATTTGTGCGGACGAAGTCGCGGGTTAACGCTCGTAAAATATAAAATTGAAAAATTACTTACCCTACATCATCATTACGCTCTTTTAAAAGGACTCTCTTGCAAGCAGTAATTGGTGGCTGGTGGGGCTGGAAGAGCTTATACTTACCAGAACAGCATAGGCAATGGCTATAACTTGGGAAGGTTAACCAGTAGGGACTGTTGTACTCGAAAATGATGTGCATGATGATTGAGGCATTGAGTGCCATACCATTGGAACGGAAAAATGAGTAAACTAGGATTAAATCCAAGTTTTGAAAAAACTGGTTAACTAATCATAAAAGAAGCATGGTGATAGAAAAGTTGTAACAGTACACATTTAGACAAATAAACAGTACAGACACGATTATCAGAACAGTAACAGTACAGTACACATTTAGACAAATAAACAGTACAGACATGATTATCAGAAAAAATGAATAAAAAAACGGAAATATTTGTTTTAGTTTTCCTGCAGTCAGATCAAGTTAACAACCATGGTCAAATTACCAACCTCACCTCAAACCAGACAAACTAAAAGAAAAGGTCGCATATCTTTTTTGTAAAAATAAATAAACTACCGGAACAAATGGTAGCATCAGTCACGCCACAGTTACAAATACTTTCGTTGCGTACGGACAGACAGACACGATGTATGGGGCAGCGAGATGGACATTGTATTGTAAATGAGCAAATAAAATCGCACGATCGATTCTTTGTTTATAATGTTTCATAGTACAGGGTTGCATTGTTTTTTCCATATCTCTACTACAGATCACCTCCGCTTCACAGCAAATTACTTAAATGCCACTTACTTACGCTCAGTTACAGAAACGTACATTAAAGTTAATGCTCCATTAAATCTCTTTCTGTCACTTTTTGTCTTGTTGACGTAGTTAAAGCCAGCAAGAGATTGGAGGATTAACTCTAATAAGCGTTTCTGCAACTGAGTGATAATTAATTAAATAACAATTAGCAACAAAAATAGTGGTAGCTACTGTGCGATTATACGGGGTCCTTCTTAATATGCTGACACTTTTTTAAGGGGACGATCAGACCATCGAACTGAACAACTTTCTCTATTGGACCAACATCGAAATCGCAAAAATAAAATCAGCTTTCCCATACATTTGGTTCCAGTAGGTTTGCAGTTTTTTATGGACCAGCAGTTTTTTTTCGCTATTTCGATGTTGGTTCCATAAAGTTGTTCAGTTTGACGGCCTTATCATTAACGGCCCTTAAAAAAGTGTCAGCATATTAAGAAGGACCCTGTATGTAGTACACTAGTACTACAATTATATTTGTGGAAGCAATTTATTGGTCCTTCAAGCCAGATTACAATTACAAAATAAATATCTCAGTTATGTACATATTCTTAGTTTCTTTAAAATTTTCTTCACATGAATAACTTGAAACTGCAACGAACTTTTCCAGCTAAATACTTTTCCCGAATTGAACAACTGCATTCGACTTGTCTCGTACATTTCAAAGAGAATCCAACCAAGAATTACCGTCAAGCTAAAATCGCAAATACACCGAGCACAAAACGACGAGCCTGACGACAACACGGCAATGAAACGTCAGCTGTCAAAGTAACATCAAAACCCTTTCCTGCCAAAAAAAGGACCACCTAATACCTTATGAAGCAGTCACTGTCGGAAAATGACCAATACGACAAACTTCCACGTACGAAACATAAATATAGACACTGGCGTTTAATCAAGGTGTCCGGGGGTGTGAGGGGAGGTTAGAGGAGTGAGGAACGGTGTGTAATTAAGGTGCAGGTTGACAGATGACAAATTGCCGGTGGGCGTACTGGACTTTGACGGGGGATATTGTGTTTAAAATCAGAGATGACTTGAGCTTCCTTTTGAACGGAATTTGAGGAAAGGTGATTTGTGAGCTTTGTGGCGGTGAACAAAAAGAGGGGTGTCGTGAGTTTGACAGGTATACGAGGTATACATATACGTGGATCCTGTCTGTTGGTTGGTTTTTCGTATACAGTTGGAAATGTGACTGGTTCGTTAATTAATGGTGCGGGCCTATAATTTCCGTAGGTTTACTATCATAGCAAATCCTCTAGGTTCCTACAATTGTTTGCAGACCAATCCTTTGCCAAGAAAATTTCTTATCTTCAAAACCAAGTACACGTCAATGAACTACTGAGCACCACAAAAGGGAATACATTCTTGAGCGCTTTATTTATTTAACTATGTTTTTGGGCTAACTGCTTTATTTATACTCTGCCGCGTTTAATAAAAACGTGGATAGTAAAAAACTAGCATCAGGTCGTGTCAAGCGATTTGTCAAATTGACAAACAGCTTCCTCGTTGTCATAGTAGGTATTGTGACACGGTCCGGTACCAAGTGATTTACTGACGCGCGGCTGCCGTCTACCTCTGCTCTATATTTCACTCGATAGCTTCGAAATATTTAAATTTACCTATGCTGATATGCTTTTCGTGAGAATTGAAAGGACAAGAAGACATACGAAATAATGGTACGCCGAATAAACGAAGATTTTCCACGCAAAGGTCTAGTTGCGCTTTCGAGTCGAGTAGCCTCGACTTCCTTGCTGGAGGCGGAAGTTTGATCGCTCGGAATCAGGTATACTCGTACCAATGAGTTTTTAGAAACACGATTTGTAACACCATTATACCAATGGTATTTTGCTGAAGGCACAATCTATCCTGTTCCAATCTCTATTCCAACTATTGCAAACATTGCAAGCGTACTATTCCGAAGCCGACTGCCGACTACAACTGCAGGCTGCAAGTGCAGTTCTCTGTACAATATTTGTAGAAATATGTTACGTACAGAAAACTGCACTTGCAGCCTGCAGTTGCAGTCGGCAGTTGGCTTCGGAATAGTACCTTTATTTGGAGATGAAGTCATGTCTTGGCTATACAGGGTGAAATTGATATCATTAGCATCGTTTTAAACTAAGAGTCTACCCATCAAACTGAACAACTTTTACTATGGAAGTAAACCGATCGGAGCAAATAAAAAATCTGCTGTTCCATACTAAACTGCAATGTCGATTTGCTAGTTCGCGACTCAAATGTATGCAACACTTAATTTTTTTTGCTCCGATCGGTTAGCTGCCATAGTAGAAGTTGTTCAGTTCGATGCATAGACTCTTAGTTTAAAAGGATGCTAATGATATCAATTTCACCCTGTAGTATACGTACTTACCGTCGATATATCGTTTGACTAGAACCTCATCTATGTCAAAGACGTTTTTGGGTATTTCCATTTTATTTGTAAATCACGCATTATTTCTGTTTAAACAGAAACAAATCAAATTTTATCCACATCTAGGTCATTCATAATTTGCAACCCGTTACATAAAATCTATCAAAACAAACGTTCATGATCTAAATTCAACCAAAACTTATGATTTATGTACCACATTAAACATCATCAGTGTTCGTATGCTCGTCAATTTTTTACGTCAATACCTACAACTTTATAGACCAAGATCCCACTGCAACATTTGTACGTTCAGCACTGTTAAGCCGTTCAAATGCAAAATATTGTTTAGCGTAGGTATAGGTTTGTTTTAACAATTACGATCATAATGTTTAATGACAAAATTATGCTAATTCCATTATTCCATTGTAATAGTAGTGTGTACCCAAAAATATTTGTGCCCACTATTTTCTCTCATACCTTATCTCAATACCCTGAGCCGTTTCCTTCCTTCGGAAGGTACGATAAACTGTTGGTCTTGGATAGTTTCGTCAGATGGCAATATAACTATTCACTAAACCAAGTTAGAGGCTTATTGGCGGCTTAAATATTCTCTGACATTAAGTTGACCACTAAAATCATCTCCACCAATCCGCACTGGGCTTACGTGGTGGAGTATGGTCCACTCCCTCTCACCCTTATTAGTGAGAGGAGGCCTTTCCCTCCAGTGGGATCTTACAGGCTATAACTTACAATCCCCTGAGCCTTTAATCTATCTTCATTTGTTAATCTTCTTTTGTGGAATCGATATCATGTTCAAATAGCAAAACTAAAATCATATAAACGAAATGACTAATGATTGCTGAAGTCAAACAGATGGTAAATCTTAAAATGAAACAGCATTAAACCGGCATAACAGATGAACATCGAAATATTGCAGTGTGATCTTGGACTATTACTGGACACCGTGTTCGGGGAACTAATACAGAGAGTCATTGAAAACCAGATGTCATAATTTGCCTCTTTGATGTCCCCAAGTACATTCTTGCCAACTTCTTTTCACTGCCCAAGTAAATCTTAATTTAAAGGTGTTAAGGTTGAATTTTTGAGTTGTAGAAGCTTTTGTAAGTTGGTGCTAGAACTAGGTAGTAGCTGAGATGTTTGGTAAGACAGTTTAATATGATTTATAATCATGATAAACATGTTGAGGGATGTGTCGTTTTAATATTGTCGGCCTCTTTTAGTAAGTACGTTTATTTTTAGGTTGCTGTTGTTTTTTTTTTAATTTTTCATGTGAATCTTTGTCTCTGAAGCGTGAAGTAATTAGGGCTGATTAAACAACACTATTTGTTTCAGTTCATCATAGCCGATTTTGACTGCAGCGTTTACTGTAAGAAATGCAATCAGACACGCAGGATATACATTTAGCTTTTATTATGTAGGTACTACGGCAGGCATGTCAAACTTATGCGGCCCGCAGTGGATATTCTTATGCCGAATCCAATTTTGAGAACAGGTTCCAGATACTTAGGTACTCATATTATGTAGGTACTACCATTGCCTTGAGTCATGATGTGAAAAATTTCGAGCTCGCTTCGCTCGTTCACTTTTTTTATACGGTATGTAGCGCTTTTGAGATGGGTCCCGGAAATGTTGCCCTTGTAATATAAGAACCGTCTTGTTTTAATCGTCATGTTCTTCAATAGATGCAATGAGTTTTATTTCTTTATGTTCTTTGCGGCTAACTGATTATACTATTGTTTTTTTTTTTTTACTTATATTTAATGGACTCTTGCTTGTGCGTTAGCACTGCATTTCCGCCAGTGTCACGTGTTTATGGGAGAATCTATCCCAATCTCAGGGATTGTTTTTGGTCAAGAACAAGAAGAGATTGAGGATTACGTAGCCTCGTGGCAGGCAAAAACGCGACGCGCGAAATCCACGCGAGACGTGTGCTCGGGTCAGAACCTGCAACGTAACTCCTCTACTATTGTTATGCATTTGGCCTACCAATGACTTTTAGTTTGACATGCCTGTACTACGAAGTAGAGATGACACTATACAAGAATTATGCTGTCCCATTCAAGTGAAGCGTGTCATACAACAAATAGATATACAGGGTCCTTCTTAATATGCTGACTTTTTAAGGGGATGATCAGTCCATCAAACTGAACAACTTTATCTATGGGACCAACATCGAAATCGCGAAAAAAAAATCTGCTGTCCCATACATTTGGCTCGAGTAGGTTTGCAGTTTTATATGGAAGAGCTGATTTTTTTTCGCGATTTGAATATTGGTGCTATGGAGAAAGTTGTTCAGTTTGACGGTCTGATCATCCCCTTTAAAAAGTGTCAGTATATTAAGAAGGACCTATATTCTCGTTTGCCCACCTGCGCTCCTAACTCCTGCCCGCATGTGGTATATGTAGGGACTTGCTACAGATGTCAGCACCCACAAGTTATAGCAAAGATGCCAACAGATGGCAATACCGTCGCCCTCGGAAATATGCTTCATACATAGACAACGTTCAACGTGAATACGTAACTCGTACTACAAATAGGGTTCAAAATCGAATGCAAGACAAACATCGCGCAAGAGAAATAATCACAGAGATTCGATACATATACAAGGTCCAACTAAGAACTGTTGGACCACGGCCGGTCCCCAGGCTTCACACATAGCCTGGTGGAAGATCTTCCCTTTTCAATGGAGGAACATTCCCAGTAGCACCTCCATATATATATGTTTGTTCTTCGTGTCACCTCTAGTACGTAGTACGTAGCAAGGGCATTAAGTATTGTGCGCTCAATACAAATGCACTTTCTTGTCTTTACCCTCCTGGATCTGAACAAACGGGAAACCGATAGGACCACAGCTAAATGAATGGGTACCATGCCGGACTGGCAAACCTGGCAATCCTGGGTTTGAATCCCAGTTCGTGTTATAGTTTGTGTCGTTGTGACTGGTCGTAACTTCAGTTTGGGATCATAATCATGTGAGGGTAGTTTATTAATATCATGAGGGGATCAAGTAGAAACCTATCAATGAATCCCAAACTACTTAACATTATATAAAACATAGTATGTTGGATTTAACTTCACATTTATGTCGAAACAGATCGTGCCCAATGGTGCGGGTTCTCTTCCCTGATCGTAACTTTTCGTCTAAACTACCTAATTTGCGTTACGCGGATTTGTAACCCAGATTTTTAACTTTCATTGCCAGTTTTGTTGGATTAAATACCTTCTGCTTCGTGAGTCTCTCTAGCCAAACAATTTTACAACTTATGCTGAATAGATAAAAGTTAATTCATGGGACAAATTAGATGAATCAAGATAAGCTCTTTGATACACGTTGTGTAACTTTAAATAGGTGAATTTTTAATACAATCCATAAAGTTAGTTTGATATTGGTAGAACAAACGATTGCTAAAGAGATGTGGAATTAGGAAGCTTTCGACTGAATTAGGGTTAGGGTTCTTAATAGTTTTAATGGGGAATTAAAAAGAAAAGTTATGTTGCTACCGGTTAGTTGAAAATATTATGAAATCTATCTTTATACAGGGTCCTTAAAAAATAATGCTAAATATTTAAAGGACGCCGTCCGATTTGCTAATTCAGATGTGTATGTGAAGTCTACCAATCCGCATTGGGCACGTGTGGGGGACTAATTCCCATACACCCTCTATGAGGATAGTCCTGTGCCCTGCAGTGGGATGTTTCTAGACTGATGATGATGATGATTTAAAGACTATAAATCTAAAAAACTTTGGCACTTATTTGGCACTTACATCGAAATCGGGAAAAAGAAAATCAATTAGCCAAAAAATTTGGGTCGAGTTCTGCAGTGTTATATGGAACAGCTGTTTTTATTTAGCATTGCGATGTTAGTCCATTAGATAAAGTTGTTTAATTTAATGATCATTATCGTCCTCTAAAATTGACACTACCTTTGCACCTGAATAGATTTCGAGAGTTACGCGATCACAATTAAAATGTATTTAACTGAAGTAAATAAATTCCGATCTAGGTACTTAGTTATCTATACTATTATAAAACTGTAACAGGAAGTTTGTCTGTACATTAAAGATATTAACAAAAAAAAAGTTACGATATGGTTTTTAGGTCTCCCTGATTCCATTTCACCAATTTTTGTATTTTTTGTCTGTCTGTTTGTTTGTGTGTTTGTTTGGGTGTTTGTTTGTTTGTTTGAACGAGTATCACGCAAAAACTACTGAACCGATTTTGATGAAACTTTTTTTGTTTGATAGCTTATGATCTGTCTTAAAATCTGGTATATAATTTGTGCGGACGAAGTCGCGGGTTAACGCTCGTATATGTATGAAGTAATAAAAATTCCTTCACGTTCACCTACTTTTTTTTTCGAATAACCTTGCATAATTCAATAAATCTAACATTATAAATCTCGTGTGTCCGAAATTCACAAATTACCTGAGCCAAAAAGACGACATATCAAGGTTGGTGTAATTTCTCATGAATCCATTTCATGGGAAATTGTAATCATTGAGGTAGATCTCTCTCCGATTGAAGAATAATGTTGAAAGTAGTAGTATAGGTAGTTCCTTGACGTTTATAATTTCTTTTGTGATCAGAGTTTCTCAACCCAAGGTGAGCGTCATTTGATTCGCTTCACTAATAAATATGAGCTTATGTTTACTAAACCTCAGTGCGTTGGAGTTTATGATTTGATCAACACTTTCTTGGTCTCATTGATGCCTTTCTACGACCACATCGCATATAAACATTTGAGGAGAACAAAAGAGAAGAGCGTTGGTGGCGCATTGGGGCGAGGTATTGTCACTCAATTATGATCTGCCATCTAGGACGATAAATCGTTCTAGCCTGCCATGGACCAATGAGTTTCTCTAACTTACGGGCAAATACCGACGGTCAAGGGAAACATCTTGAGGATAAGCTGAAATAAGCTGAAAAAGAAATTCTGATGCGTATGTGAAGTCTACCAATCGCAATCCGCATTTGGCAGGCCTGGTGGACTAACACCTATGTAGTGACACTTTTTTAAGGGGATGATCAGACCATCAAGCTGAACAACTTTCTCTACGGGACCAACATCGAAATCGCGAAAAAAAATTAGCTGTCCCATACATTTGACTCTAGTAGGTTTGCAGTTTTGTATGGAAGAGCAGATTTTTTTTTCGCGATTTCGATTTTGTTGCCATAGAGAAAGTTGTTCAGTTTGACGGTCTTATCATCCCCTTAAAAAAGTGTCAGCATATTAAGAAGGACCTTGTATAGTCGGACGTATAATATAGACTGATGATGAGGTGAACAAACTGTAGCATTGTTTGACATAGATATTGTATCATTACGTTATTTTCGTATTCGCGAATTTCTTTATATAAAATACAAAACTCGTATCTCATAACAAAATCCCGGTTTCTCCTCGCAAAGCTTTCATCTCGCGAGAGGTACATTAAATTCGTTAAAACCATTGACCGTCATATTATAAGCATTTCAAACGTCAACAAGGTAAGCGGACATGTTATTGAGATAAAATAATAAACGTTCTTGCTTGGACATTGACCTCGTTCATTTTTGAAATATGAAGAATTTTAAGCTGTACCAGAATTCGTTATTGACTCACTTATTTCCATATGTTTAAAACATTTACCTGATTGGCTTTTCAAATAACAAATACGGTGCGCAAAATATATCGAGAATATCGTGTTCAAGAAAAATTACAGGAGAATTCCGTCCCTTAGAGGTAGAGTGTCATAAGTTACAAAACAAAACAGTTAGGCATGATATTTGCGGTAAATATATTAGATATACAGGATGAAATTGATATCATTAGCATCCTTTTAAACTAAGAGTCTACCCATCAAACTGAACAACTTTCAGTATTGGAGCAAACAGATCGGAGCAAAAAAGTAATCAGCTGTTACATACATTTGAGTCGAGTAGGCATCGCAGTTTAGTATGGAACAGCTGATTATTTTTTGCTCCGATCGGTTTGCTCCCATAGTGAAAGTTGTTCAGTTTGATGGGTAGACTTTTAGTTTAAAAGGATGCTAATGATATCAATTTCATCCTGTAGTACCTACTCTCACCCCCTGGATTTGATGGATTAAAAACCCCTACGATCAGAGTTGGGGTGGGATGCAGTGTAGTGATTGATGATCATCATTATCATAGACATAGGCCTGCCCTAAATTGAATATAATTGTATTTAATATAATTGTATTGTATTGTGTAAATGTGACATTGAACAATTTGTAATTTGAAATTTAAGTACCTACTAACATAGTTTACATAGGTGTGTTACAAACAAAATGAATCATGGTATTTCGAATAAATAAATTTTATTATAAGGATCGCCACGACGACCGATCCTACGCTGCCCTCATCCAACAGGTTCCCATCACCATGCTATATTATCTTAGTACAAACTAAATGGAATGCTGATTTTCCATAGACAGCTTCCGCCATCTATCGGTTATGTTTCGAAGCACTATGTGTTGAACTAGGGTTCATATCGGAGTAACGGCGCACTACACCTCACGCGTTGCGCTGTAGTAGTGAGAAATTTCGCCCATATCAATCACTGTCTTGTTAATCCAGCGGTCTAGACAACCTTCTTACGATCCGGGTAGCTAAGGTTCGATCCTCGTGTCGGCCGATCCTCTTTTTCAATTTATATCATAATGTGGCGCTTCCTAGTGCTAATAAGCGGCAACGCAATTAGGACGTCCTAAAATTCAAGGCGAGTTACCTATCTATATCCAATATACATATTAATATATGCCCATCACCTTCGCCAGGTCGTCGGTCCACTCGTCCATCGCCGTCAGTCTGTATATTGAAGATGCCTGATAAGATTAGTAGCTTCGTAAGCTTTGTAAATTCCAACTCTTTTCAAATGAAGTTACAGCAAAAATAATCGCGGTAGGCGCCTACTTCAAAAGTCGAAAGTCCTTGTGGGCCTTTGTAAATCTCTAGGTACTCACCGCTAGCAGCTTTCCAACACATTTACGTACACACATTGAACTAGTGAAGATGAAAGCGAATATAAAATCTCAAACAAACGTTTAAGCACATTCTCTACCTACGTGATTTGACACCATTAGCCAGTAGAACAATATATCAGTCGGTAACAGGTATCCGAACAGCTGCTTTGTCTGAAAAATACTGAAATAGAGCGGAACGGTTCGCCGGCGGATTAACGCTCACCGTCATAGAATCACACGTGTACCTACGAAATCTACTTTAGATAACTGATGATTATTTCAGACAGAAGAAGTTTTACGTGTTTTTTATGATACCATTACTAAGGCGGTGGTCGTTGGGGAGTATAGCTTCGGTATTCAAACGATCACCGAAGTAACGAGGATAAAACTGATATCGCGCTCACAACAAACAACAACAAAGTTTATACCAATACAATTGTGCCTTTGTTTTGTCAGATTTTCATTAAAATACAGAATTATGCAGTTTAAATGCTAGGATTAAATAAAGATTTGAATGGAAATATTTTAGCCGCTGCTGTAACTTTGAAACGATATATTTTAACGAAAATCAAATGCATTTACTTTAATTGATTATTACTCTGATCCTTCGTTTGTATGCATCGCGCTCGGGCACTCTGTACTGTCTGGTCAGTCTTTGGATGAGAGACCGATTCAGGAATGCACGTTATGCTGTTGTTTCTGGATGGTTCACCAGCAGCAGCACAGGTAAAACAGGTTTGTATCTAGTAGTGGGTGGATTCAGGCTGGATAATGTAGTCAGAAGCTTGAAGGAACCACACTAAGGCTGGCAGCTGCAGACTCAACTTATTGAAATGGCATAGGAATCATAGCTAACAGAGTGATTGCGTCGAAACTATCCAGTTGAGGGGACTCTTGCTGTATCTAAATAACATTTTTTTTAAACAAATTTCATTTCATTTCAGTATCTTTTTATAGTATTGACACCCATTCACACACATACACACGAACACAATTGTTTACACACATAAAACATTAACATACTCGACAAACAATTCGGTCATTAAGTAGAAGCACATTAGTCTTTTTATTTGTCCAAATCTTTCATATTTTTTACGTTTAGTCCTTTGTACCTTAAACAGTTTTTAAAACGTGTTATCATGTAATTGGCGCTGTAAAATTTAAATGTTGCTGTATTAGAGATTAAGTAATTTGCTGTTTGATAACCAATAAAGATAAATAAATAAATAAATAAATAAAATCTATTGTACAGCAAGGTACTATGTATTGTTGTAATGTGGAGTTCAGCACAAGTTAACTCCACAATACAAGCACAAGAGGGTACTTGAATACACCTGACACTATTAACCGCGCCGAATAGCAGTAGCACAAGATAAATTATTAGAAAAATGAGACAATTTGAGAATCAGTCTCTTTAAGAATAAGCCTTTGTGCGAAAAAGCCTATTACAGAATAATGTATATCGCGTATAGGTCCAATGTCGTCTAAGCCAGAAGCTTCATCGTAGAACCATTGAAACAAAAAAAGAAGTTTGAAAATATTTTATGTACACACGTAAACCTAGATGTACACATCCACCTTAGTAAAAAGCGTTTGAAAAATCTTTGACGCTGTGTAATTTTAAAGAAACATTTTCTGTTGTTATTTTCTATCTACTGCACGCAATTTTAGTAGACCTTAAAATTTATATTCATGTAAGTACTACTTTTAGTGCACGTTTACAGTTATTTACAACTTATTTATAGCCTAGACTGGACACATGTTTTGTCTGAAACAATAATAGCAGACTATTTTTGAGAATGATTTATTTTAGTCTCGGCTCTCCTGCTGCGAATTAATTGTTTACATTTACACAGATGCTTATATTACGTTTAATTATCGTTTTTATTATTTTAATTGTTGTTTTAGCTTTGGACAATAAATTGGTTTACAAAGTAAAGATTCTGATGAGGTATTGTTCGTGGGTTGGTAGATGAAGTGGCTCTGAATTCCACAAATGCAAATATTTGATTGATTTATCAATCTATGATGTTATGCCCATTACCGATGATTATACAATAGAGCTGGTCATCTCCACTACTGAAAAGTACTGAATATAAAAATCTACCAACTCTGTCCTCCTCATCGAGTCATCAAGTAGAGCTCAATCAAGAGATTGTGACCAGGATTTTCATTTTAAAAAGAGGCGTTTAAAAACGCGCTTAAACGCAATTCTATTATAAAATGCAGGCATCACCATTTTCGTCCCCAAAAATTGCTTTAATTCATTAAAAATGGAAGGAAACGAACAAAAAACATAAACAACCCCTTGGAGATTTTCACCGTCATCCTATTAACATATAAATGCGTGGCACTTGCGGCAAATAGGTAAATAAAAACTCAATCGGTACTCTATTAGTACAGGGCCATGAAACCAGCGAGCGATGCGATGCGATGGTAAAAACATTTCCCATAGTTGTCAATGACAACCGGCAGTCCTGTAGGCTCGCATTAGGCACATATGTTTTTGTAGTCCTATATTGAATGGCTGCTTTTGTGGGTACGGTTTTCAGCTTTCCCATAAATTATCTCTAGAGTTGGCATATGCCATGATTTTCCTATTGCTGTCTCCCGTTTGCAATGGAGGGAAGTCGGATATTCATTTTTTCTTACTAACTCCTTTGATTGTAGATTTCAAAGTTCCAAAACAGATTAGAGTCATCCCAAGGAATCGAGTGCGATTGACTTCATCGTCTAGTGTTGTGATTGTCATCGCTGTTCTTTCTTTCCTATCGTGTGGGCAGAGCCCTGGTGTCAGAGTTTTCTCAGTCCGCCTTACGGCCTCTGACGTGGTTTTTATGTAACGACTACTACCACCAGAGATAGTAGCCGGAACCAACGGCTTAACGTGCCATCCGAAGCACGGAATCATCATCGCTGTTGAACCCGGTATACAGAAGTTACAGTTGTTTAAATATGTGGTGGGACTTAGCCCGATTCAAAAAAAAAAGAAGAAAAGTAGGCACGGAGGATAGAGACAGTAAATCTGTATTCATGAGATGAATTCTCTCGTCCTTTTACCCCTCTGAATCTGTTTAAACGGAGAATCGCCACGATCAGAGACGTGGTCACATTCAGACTTTAACCTGTCGCCAGGAGTTGGCGTGACGCTATTAATTGAGGCCTACCTAACCCCTTTTACTAGGATCAAAATATTGAAAAAGAATCTTTATTCTCATTCCCGCTATTCTTAAAGCCCTTCCCTATCAAATGTACTCTCGCCCTAAACTCAAGACATGGGGTGATTTACCTCCCCATGGGGACTTCTTGTTGTGATTGACACGTGTTTACCTTGTTTGTTACCCATTTTTATTGGGAGGTAATGCTCTTTTTCTACTGCTAATAAAACTAACTAACTAACTTAACAGTGATGACGACAATAAATTACATTATAAAAAATAGACTTGCTTGACTATTCATTCTATCAATACTGTAAAAAAATACGCTAACAAGCACATACAATTGTAATGGTCCCAAGTAAACAAAGAAGGTTTTTTGTTATGGAAACCATTACAACAACGGCACAAAGATATAACATTCATGACCGGGATTCGTTTCAAACCCAGGACCCTGGTTTAGCAGTCCTGCGTGGTAGCCATTACACCAACCAGATCGTCAAAACATTAAGTTTATCCTACTTTTCTACCTATTTGTAGGGTATCATCATCATCTTAACTAAGATCTACGCTCTTGTCGGTGGACTATTAGCCAATCCAGCAATGCAGTTCACTAAGCGCAAACATCGTCACAACTCGTCGTTGAAACATCGGCGAGCTCACAATTCTGTTGGTGGTGATTATGTCGTGTTTCAAACTCATATTAAATAACTCCGACGTTTGACTCCGACGATCTGAAGGATGCAAGAAGGATGTTACATTTGTGAGCTCGTCGATGTTTTTGACAGCGATGTGATGCTTAGTGAATTGCACTCCTGTCTCGTTTCCCCTATTGAGTTTATTTTACTTATATCACCACCGCGAAACTTGAAATGCACCTGAAGAGCCTAGTAGCTTTGGTTTTCGCGACTTAATTCCGTAGCCCCTGTGGCCTAATGGATAAGGCATCGGCCTCCTAAGCCGGGGATTGTGGGTTCGAGTCCCACCAGGGGTACGCGACATTTTATTTTAGAGGTTTTTGCAATGAAATTTTCAGGATTATTTAAAAATACATCCAGTTTTTCAAATTTGTTTTTGGAACGTAATCTGAAGATCTGGTAAAGGTGACGCAGATCCGATGGATGGAAATCATTTAGGCCCATGTCCAACGGTGGACGTTACTTGACTGAGGCTTTTGTAGCATCTACGGTTAATTCTTAATAATAATATGTAGGTAGTCTATCTTTGGCACCAGAGATAGTTATCAATTTTCTATATTAAATCATTACCTAAATGCATCTGCTCCGGTGATCTTAACGATCTGTGGCCGAGTGTCGATAAAATATCAGTTCAAAGACATTCTGGATCCTTTACAGCTAACATGAAACATTAAAATATTTCACGCCCGACAGATTCATAATTATTTTATTAATATTTAACTCCGACTTAATTATAAAGAGTGTTAACTTAAATGCGATTCATACTATAGGGGTGCTATAATGCTATCTTTGTACCAAAGTTATGAACGTTATACAGGGTCTAAAATTTAATGCGTTACATATCAAAGGTGCTTCAGACTATCAAACTGAACAACTTTCACTATGGGACCAAAGATCAATAACCAAAAATCCCGTGATTGATTTCTGACATTTATTATTAAATAAAAATTAAAAAAAAAAAACGTTTGGGTCTTATAATCTGAAGCAACGCCTAAAGTACGTATGTAAAACATTTATATTGAAACCTATTACCAACTTTTAAACTATTATAGCCTCCGAGCGTTAACCCGCGACTTTGTCTGCACGAATTATATATCAGATTTTAAGTCAACAAAAAAGTTTCATCAAAATCGGTTCAGTAGTTTTTGCGTGATGCTCATTCAAACAAACAAACAAACAGACAGACAAAAAATCCAAAAATTGATGATATGGAATCAGGGATACCTAAAAACCATATCGTACTTTTTTTTTTGTTAATATCTTCAATGTACAGACAAACTTGCTGTTACAGTTTTATATTAGTTAAGAGGTGTAATGACAATACAAAATTTAAAACAAATAGGTACTAAATATTTATTGAGCTAATAATGTGTGATACAGGTTTACAGGAGAAAATGTTTCGATAAACTTTATGATTAACTTCATACAGGATGATACAGATAAAACAAACATATATGACATTATTACCATAGATTTAAGGAGATCTACAATTTTTTTCAACCTATTTCGTCCCAATTTTGGGCAAAAGTCTCCCCCAAGCGTTTCCAGCCTTCCTAAAATAGTACGCTTAAAACGATAGTTTTAGAACGTAGTTAGACGAAAGTTTATGATTAGCCCTAAAGGGATAAGGGAAAGGAAAGTGGGCTCAATACGACTAGATAAAGCTACGAGATTGTAAAATTAAAAAAATGCTTATAAAAACATTTGTAACAGAGCAATAAAACATTTAAAAACAAATCTCACCTAACCCTCTTAACTTCACACCTATTTTTAAAACCCTTAAAAAAAATAAGAACCGCTATAATTTAAAAACTTTATCATAATGATAAAGCAAGTTAATAGATGTTAGAGTGGAGGAATTAGTGCGAAAGTGAATTATTATATTGGACACACGTTTAATGGTTCCAAGAGGCACCGGATCTAAATATCTTACGATTTACTGTCGCACGACCGTAAACATACAGCGTAGCGACGTAGCGATAGTAGAACTACTTCAGTCACATAAAAATAACTACATAAAAGTTCTTAATAAAATAGCAACCAACATTTTTTTATCCATAGATTCATAAGGGATTAGAAGACGGAGTTTAGCGGAAACATCCATGAACTTAAACAATGATTACACTGCCAATTCGTAGGGACCTATTTCTGATTTAATCCTAGGCCCATTATGGCCCGATTAATTGGGCAGTGTAATTGCATCATTAGGTAAAATATGTCGTAAATCACGGCTTTTATACAGGGTGTAAGAAACAGCCTAGCAAATACTGAAACGGTGAAACCAGACCATGAAACTGAACAACTTTCACTATGGAGCCTACCTCAGGAAACGCGATAAAAAACAGCTGTCCCACACATTTTAGTCGAGTAGGTACAGCAGTTTTGTATGGGACAGCTGATTTTTTTCGGGTTTCCTGAGGTTGGCTCCGTAGTGAAAGTTGTTCAGTTGTTTGTAAGTAAACAATATGAAAGCACTGCTATTTATAAGTAGACTGTGACGAATGCCATGACATCGGCATAAAGAGTTAACCTAATTATTAATTTAGTTCCAAAATATAACATCCTAATCCCTATTGAATATTAAAACATTAAATTATAACTAGATGAATCGTAAATAAAATACATCTTGTACCTAGTCAACTGAAATTTTCCATGCAAAACATCCGTTTGTGGCTGGATTATATGGAATCCGATTTCGCCGATTCGTCCTTACGGAGGAGGTCTCATCAATCATCATCATCATGAATTAAATGTCTTGTCCTATTGTGATCCTAGCTTGAAATACATACAGCCTACAACTACCTATTACCTACTCGTACTAGGTCCAAGAATTCAGCTATTATTTAGCAAAATATTATTATTTCAAAATTTTTTTTTAACATATAGTTCCTACACCTGTTCAAAGTTCCTACCTCTCGCATTTAATGTAAAAATTTTAATTTTAATAAAATTACTAATTCATAATTTGTTCTTTTTATTTCATGATGGTTTCTGAAATTACTAACAAAAATCTAAACAAAATGAGCAAAATTTTCCCTTAAGTAAATTTACCATAAATTTGCACCTTTCGACAAAGGATTACGTACAAAAAACTAGCCATTTATGACACAAATAAATCATTTTGAATAAGGCTAATTTAATGAAATTGCACCTTGATGTGAAAAAACGACCCTAAAACCAAAACTAAAAGTCAAACAGTAACGTGTTGTACCTCATTTGAATCAGCATTAAATCTGTAAGTTTTTTTAATACAGGGTTACTTTTCCGTATTACATTTTTTTTTCACAGGGTGCTCTTAAAGTGAGAAGTTATTTTTTGTAACGCTTCAAAATTTACAGAAAAAAATTCATTGCTCGTTAAATTTGGTACCAAGAGCTGCAATAAAATTTTTGTAGTGTTGATACATTATCGAGTCATAATACAACACCTTTTGTTTTATTGTTTTTAATCAATTTAATTTTTTTTTTCATTCCATTGTAAAAAAAAATCGGTAGCTTTATTGAAATATTCATAACTTTTCATGCAATGAGTTTATGGCCATGCTGAAGAAGAAGATATTGAGGATTGCGGAATGCGGAGCCTCGTGGCAGGCAAAAACGCGACGCGCGAAAACCACGCGAGACAAGTGCTCGGGTTAGAACCTGCAACGTGACTCTCATTATTTATTATTATAGAACGAAGTGGGACTACGTGTTAGGAGGTACGAACAAATCTATAAAAAATATATAGATTTAGAAACTAGAAAATAATAATAACATAAGCTACAATAAGAAGTGTTTCACGGAGTTACATAACACCTTCGAATTGATTATGAATGCTCAACGGTGATTGGCTTAAAACGATAAGATACCTGTCTCACCTTACCTCTCGACCAATCAGATGATAGCACACCTGTACGATCGATGTTAAGGTGGAGCTATTCAAGAGGTAAGCGCGATATACAACGCTTCAGAGGTCCGCGAGGTAAGGTAAAAGATAAAGAATCTATTGCACTTGTAATACGGTTTAAAGTTGACATCATTTGCTTCCGAAAGAAGTGTAACATTGTTGTGGCAATCTGTTGCGAGCTTCAACATCTCAAGCGATGGACGTCCACTGCTGGCCATAGGCCTCCCCCAGGGATCGCCACAATGAGTGAGCGTACTTCAATTTAAATAAAACATTACGTAGAAACAACAACTCAATATTGGTGATATAGAGACAGCTGCATTTACGAAGCCGGCTTTGATACCTAACCTGAGAATCCTGTGATATGCCAGGTGATTTGGGGATACCGATTAAATGTAAAATAATGTCCTCGGCCGTAGCTGTCTTGCGGTCCATTTAACAACATAACACAATATAAATATTCTTTATTTGCACACCTAAAACATATAGCAACAAAAACAGAATAAAAAGAACGCAAGGGTGCACAAATGGCGGTCATATCACTAAAAGCATGTAAGTAAGACCTACCGTAATAATTGTACTTGATACGCTCGAAAAAGCTTGAAAAATAGTTATCGACTGCCATAATTCAAATATAATTTTTATGCGTTCGATAAGTTGACCATAAGCAGGTAGGTGCGTAGTAGTTTGTATATAAGATTTGATACCATAGAGAAACACGTAACTCGACTCGAGAGGAGTGGCCTTACGCATAATTTTCCATACTTTCCCCTCTGTCAAAGTCTCACCCCCGCGACGGCCCCGACCTAGCCCCGATGGGCTACTTAATTTGATGCGTTTTACTGTTATTGTCATAGCAACGCCCCCCCCCCCCCCCCCGCAAAAAATGGTAGAAAAATGTTCTACGGAGAAATAAACAATACCTACTCCTTTCGTGTTTCTCTATGTTTGATACAATCAAAAACTTGATCATATACAGGGTGAAATTGATATAATTAGCATCCTTTTAAACTGAGAGTCTTTCTATCAAACTGAACAACTATGCTATGAGCTATGGGAGCAAACCGGTCGGAGCAAAAAAAAATCTGCTGTTCCATACTAAACTGCAACTCGACTCAAATATATGCAGGAGCAGATTTTTTTTTTCATCGTGTAGAATAGGTAGATACTAGATACCTACCTACTCGTTTTAGAATTTCGTATTTCAGCTTATTTACCTACGATTTTATTTTATCTTGCGTATCCAAGCCCTCCATCAAACTTGTCTTACCAAGAAGTTGTCGAATCCCGAACTGGTCATATCTAGAAAGAGGCATTTTAAGAAAGAGACACCGAATATGTGGGTAGGTAGGTCACATTTCATCATTTTATTCTTTACTCTTGTCCTAATATAATATTATGTACCTAGGTAGGTAGGTACTACCGATTGGTGACCGAAAATGATTTGAAGTTACGTGTAGAATCACCGAGAGGAATGATAGACTCGATAAACTATTCGCCGATTGACGAGATGGACACTGCCAACATGCCGATTTAAATGTTTGTTAGTGTTGTTATTGGGTACGTGGCTTCGATTATCGATATCGACTATCAGAAAAACGTGCCAAATTAATAAGAGCATCAATCGATACGCACTCCTGTCCCTACCCTCCATACCTGAATTAAACTTTTGTGTAGTTTGCCGGTTCCAAGTAATAATTAACACACGTTCACATTATTGTTCATTGAAGATTTAAAACAAAATATTTAGCTTTTCCTTTAGTTACTCGTAGAAATCATAGTTGAATCTAAAAGTGTATTTAAAATTATAACAAAACATTTTAACATGTTAGGGACATAATATAATTATAAATAATTATGAACCTGTAGCCCAGTCATTTTACGAAGTTTTGTTAGGCGGGGTAGGGAGTAATTACTAATTGGACTTTTAAACTATAACCGGAACCATTAAGTGACAAAAGGACTATCTAAAAGAATATTTAAAAAAAAAATCGCTGCGCAACATAGAAATCAAAACTATGTGTCCCAGAAGGATTTTAAATTATTAATATTAATACCAATGCACTCATTTGACTTAGATTTAACAATATAAATTATTTTCGAGCAATAAAATAGGCAATGAAATTTATAAAACGAGGTATTTATTAGAAAATACGAATGTATTTTTCAAAACCTTCTAAGTAGACAAAAATATTGACACCATGTTTGTAGTATGTATAATGGTAAAGCCTTAAAAATGTACAAAAAAAATTACCATCAGGTTTTTTAGAACGAGATAATACCTACATTTTAAAATTGGAACTGTAAAATAATCAAAATGCTCAAATTGGCTTTTTAATATTATACCGAAAAAAATGTCAATTACTAATTAGTCCCGGCTCAAACCGTAAAACAACTGGGCTCTGTTAGTTCACTGATAAAATCAGATAAAACCTCCAGGTGCACAAAGATTCTTATATCGTAATGCTACTTTCTAAGACTGTGGTAAATTGTACATACAAAGAGTCAATAAAATTATTTTGACAAGCTTGGTTGGATACGCAAGCTACAGAAAGTTGTTACAGACGGTTTTATTTGATTTATTACAAAATTCGCTCGTTAAGTTTATTTTCTGCTTTGTCGTATGTTTTCATTGATGCGTATCTATTAGTGTCATAATAGAGATGTCGTAAAATCTACGCTAATTTCACCAATAAATTTCAATAATTACAATCACAGAGTCAAAAACCCTATTAAATCCAACTCTAATTCAAAACACAAGCGCTAGTTATTAAAAACAAACACAACTAAATATTATTTATGGATGCCAAAAACAGAAACGTGCCAAGTCGGTTTTTCTTTCGTTTTTTTTTTCAGTAAATCTTTATCTTTCGGACATACATCATATTACACGGTGTTTTAGCGGTGTAGTTTGGCGGAAATCCGGTGTGTAATGACTGGTAATGATGTGTGGACGGCTCACCTGGATGCCGACGGTCATTAGTGGTTAATAGTGTTGGAAACGTACCGGTGGATTGTATTTCGATGAAACGTACCATCTATATCCTATATCTACACATTTAATAAAATGGTAACTTGACGTGGATGTAGTACATTGCAGATATTAATTGGGGGCGGATACATATTGGAATATATTGAGACCATTTTTAGAATTTGTTGCCTGTACGTCCGTTTGTTGTTTCACGCATCACTTAGGTATAAACTACTTAGTTTGGATGAAAATTTAGGCTTTTTTTATCGTAATCGGTTCATTCAATCAAAAGTTATGAGTATTTAATTCAGTGGTCTGCGCGTATAAAGCCGCGGGCACCGCTAGTTGGTAATAAAGCCTTCATCATATCAAAACCTTCATACTGTGGACCAGGAACAGTCAACAATTAAACTGTCTTTTGATAATTTTTTTAATTTGCTACGAAATTAATTAATTTCATCAGTACCGGTAGAAAAAGAAGAAACACGGTGATGGGGAGCGATACAAGTTTTTCTGCTACCTTGAAACGATAAAAACACTGTGACCTTGATTCCAATTTGAAATCCTAAGTACTAGAAAGGAAGATGCCCTCAACAATTTTACAAACTTCTACTTAATTACTAAAAAAATGTTAAGGGTGTATTCAGATTATGTTACTAAAGAACATTCCCTAAGGAATATGGGTCGAAAAAGAAGAAAATTTGCACAAAATAGAGTTGGACCTTCCATAGAAAATCGATCAGCTTATTCGCACTTTTGCATGGAAGGTCCAAACATTTTTTTTGTTTTTTGACTCATGTATTTGTCTCATTATAAACATCCGGATTATAGTCAATCGACTCCAGTTCTTATAATTTTATGGACATTATGTTACTTGACTTAGGCGACATAATTCATCGATAAACGAAGCGCGAGCGCCGCACTACCGCGTCTGGTAGGCGCCTAGTTTGCCAAAACAAACCAACACGAGGAGCGTCCACTGAAAGGTGTCTCTGACAACTCCGAGATGTCTTGACTTCGAGCTCACTCTGTTATGTTTATGAGATTTTATTTTAGTTTAGATTATTACCATGCGAGATAATTGAATAGGTAAAATATTTTGTAAGGTAAATGTCCGAATCTTTGTAAAGTGACTCCTAAGCCTAGGTATCAGTTAGCATTAAACTGGCATTAGCTTATGTAGGAGTATATCTTACGGTTGGTGCAATGCACTTACTTGTTCTATGGGACGCCAGGGCGTCTCATGTAATTTAGGAATAAGGTTAAGATGCACTTGAGTTTTTAGTGCAAAGTTATCTTGATGTTATTTGTTAATAAACAAATAAGTGAGGAAAAAAAAGGTATTTAAATGGTTTTAAATGAAAGAGGCTAGCCTAATGATTGCATCTAATTTACCTAATCTATGAAAACCGTGTAGACCGTATAGGTCCGAGATAGAATATACACCAACGCCATTTCTTCGTAGGTGTCGTACGAAGCGGCTATTGTGACTAAGACCTTGCGATTTCTTTGGCAGTGGCTTTGCGGGAAAAAGGCAAGCCTAGCTATCCTCAGACCTTCAATACCTATGATACAAGTGAGCTTATAAACTGCACGTTTAAAAAAAATTGTTGGTAGGCGTTTGAAAGTGTCCAACCAGGCAAGAAGCAAAGGGCAAAGGGATTATGGTCGTTAGTTTATGATTGGATAAGTAGAGATCTTCTTTTTCTTTGGGTTCTTCTCCATTATTGGTGGTTGGCACTTAGCTCAGCTCTGCATATCCCTACCTATCTCACACCAAAAGAAAAAGCTTTTTAACGCTGGCGATGCCTGTCCACTTTTTTAGAATCGAGCCACGACAATCGTGCCCTGCCGCCGCTTCTTTTGCCCTCTACTTTGCCCATTATTAAAGTCTGGAGTTATGACCAAGGTAAGGGACTTTCCTTCTTTTAATGGTTTGGAAAAGCTCCCGGGACTTCCTGACTTTTCGTAGAAATTCCACTTTGGTGACTCGTTGAACCTAACTAATTCACATTCTTCGATACAATCACATTTCTATGGCGTTAGTTTGTTAATGTTCCATGCATCACAACCTTAAAGAACTATTAAAACCATTTATGTAACACTGGAGCATTTTTTTAAATTTAATAAATATAGACAAGGAAAATGTACAATTTAATTGAAAACTCAATTACACATTGATGATTAGTTATAATAAATGTTTCTGAACACCCCGTGAAGACAATAAGGTCATAGTTTTGCGAACATGTTTAATATTTTTCAGTCGTGCATTATTTTATTACTTTTTTATACCCTTCGGAGAATATATAGTCGTATATGTGTGTATTCTTCATCATCATCATCATATTAGCCATTAAACGTCCACTGCTGGACATAAGCCTCCCCCAAAGTGGAGGGATTTGCCATAATCGCCACGCTTGGCAGGCGGGTTGGCGATCAATATGTGTGTATTGATTGGGTAAAATGTCTGAACGTAATTTTTTTTTCCAGCATAATGTAGAAAAGAGGCTATACTGGTGAATAATCCATCACAAGAGCGTAGCTCTTATATAAGATCATGATGACCTAAGAACATAAATAAAGATAAAAGAAAAACTAGCGCACAAACGATCGTCTCTAAAAATCTCACATGACTTTTAAACTGACCTAGGTAATTACTAAAGTCTAGTTTTTATATTTAGCTTCAAATATGCGCAGTTAGTTTTTCCCCAAACCGATAGGTGCCAAGTCTCAAAATAAAAGTGCTCAAGCATTCAGGTTACTTTTACCTACTCGTGTAACTATCCGGGTACCTATAAGATCATTAATTGGGATGTGGTTAGAATAGAGTAGAGTCACTGCATCTGACACCAGATTCATGGGGGTAATAGTACATTATGGTACAAGTGTGTAATTAGGCGAGGGTCTAAAGAGAGCCGAGGACAGTAATCATCAATACACACGTGTATCATACGACGTTTTTCAACACACTTGTGAAGAAAATAATAATAAAAAATCATTTTATTTAGTCAATAAAAAGTTTATTTAGAGAATTTATTTGTACTATTGAATATGATCTATTTTGTATCGAAACTTTTTTAAGAACAAAGCAACTCAAGAACTCAACCAAGAAGTTTAGATACCTACTATAAAAAACCTATAACTCCCTTGTGAATAATAGTAATGAAAAAGTCACAGTTTGATTATAGGTGTCATTATGTGCCTAATAGCGGTGAAATAATGGCCATTTTATGAGCAAGTATGTTGAAAAAGGTATTTATCAGTGTATAGCGCACTCTTAAAAATGCAAAAAATTATCATAGCATAGACGACTTCGACTACAGTGTCTACAGTAACAGTTTTATTAGAAAAGCAGTCAAGTGTGCAGGATATTTTTATGTATATAATTGTGCTATTATGAACTATCGACCATACCTTTCTGAATAATAGTATGATGGAACGGGAAGCCGATATGATCAATGGGATCGGATGCATTAGCTTTAATCTGCAGCCACAAGCATGGCCAAGAATAGAGTTTTGACGCGCCTTGGGAGAGGCCTTTGATTAGCAGTGGATGATGATAGGCTGATGATGACATGGTGAGGGCATCGGATGCCTTAACTGTTGACGACGACTGAAGGAATTAGTCGTCTTCTTATAGCGTTATAACACCCATCTGGGTTGGTGTCATTCAAAGCCGAATACCACATGGCGGTACTAGAAGAGCAGACGTGTACAAGAGGTCGAGCTTCCTTAAAGCTAAGGTCGGTACCTAATGACCTCTTGTATACTTCCGCTCTCCTGGTATAGTGGTAACTTTTTAATCTAACATTATGATGGTCACATAAGTACTACATGGGTATGGTTACCCTACCCCCAGAGGTACCTATGGCCAGGGGTATGACGGGTCCGTCACGCAATAAATTTCATCTTAAAATATATATTCTTAACTGCTTTTGCTAATTAGGACTCTCAATCAATTTGGTTGTGTGAAAATAATCATCAAACGTAAACTTTTATATGAAACAACCAATCTACCTACGAGAACCTAATTGCCCTCCCTGAAACTGTAGCCAGTGCTCAACCTGCGCTATCGAATTGCAATTTACCGGCGGAATTGGGGCTACGATAAAAAATATATCGCCCATGGGACTTGTGAAGCTAAAGGCGCGAACGGCAGCAACATAGACGCTAAACAGAACATAAAAATACACATTTTTTGTAGATATATAGTACACCTAGTGTACAATCCTAAAATAGTCAAACAAGTTTTGTTAAGGAAGATTTTGTCTCACAAATTATCCAGTCCCATTTAAAGTTCCAGAATCTAATCCAGACTATAATTGTGATAACAAGACAACGATATACAAATTACAATTTATTCATAAATGCAAATATTTGTTTATGATTTGGGTAAAAATATTCGCGTATTGACTACTGATTGAACTACCGGGCCATCGGCATAGCAACTTTTAATTATATTATTTACTTTTTAATCGTAAGTCATAACTGAAAAGAAATTGTTTACATAGACTTAGGCTAACTAACTAACTCAGCTTCTAGAATAAGGGTGAAGAACATACTCCACCCAGTAGAAAAGTATTGTAATTGCCTCCACTATTCCGTAAGCTTGAAAGTACTTTGCGGCTTTGAAGTTTCTGTAGTATGAAAATGAAAAATTCAGTCTAGTGCCACTTTAAATTTTTATGTTTGAATTTGTCAGAAGTAAGCGCCTTAACAACACCATTACATTTCAGCCGGTGGCTTACATTTACCGTGTAGGTGGGATCGTTAGCTATCATACCGCAAGTGTCGCCTGATCGTTATTTTCACCAGCTATCACTGGCATGGCGGTCTTATACTCGTATCCCTTGGGATATATCTCGAGCGAGAGGCAGTTTTTACGACGATAATCAATACATAAGTTATGGCTAAAGTGAGTAACACACTTACGTACATACATAAATGAAAATACATAATCGAATGCCTAGTATATAGTAACATAGTGAATCCTTCATATTTAAGTTTTAAACAGTAATCTACAGGGTGTAAGGGACAGCCCTCCGCAGATTGAAACCGTGAACTCAGACCATCAAACTGAACAACTTACGATAGAGCCTAACTCAGGAAACTCGAAAATGTAAGGGCCAGCTGATTTTTTCCGCGTTTCCTGAGGTAGGTTTCATAGTGAAAGTGTTCAGTTTGATAGTCTGAGTTCACCGCTTCAGTCTGCGGAAGGCTGTCCCATACACCCTGTACAATGTAAAAAAATAAAGATAGCTTTATGACGTCACTTTTTGTGATGATATGAATGGAGCGCCGTCTCCGCCACCGTCTCGGTATGGATGGACATTCGGGGAATGGACGATCCAAGAAATAGACTTAACGGGCCGACTGGGTATTCCAGCAATATGACCTTTCGGGCTTAAGAAATCAAAATCAAAATCGGCGTGAATGCTGAGAACGTTCCTGAAGTTCGAAATACAAACGTGTGAAGAATTATGGTTCGAAAGATCATACTTACAATAAATTGTTGGTCGACAGATTGCTTCTGCGATTAATGATAGTACGAAGGAATGGTAGTGCAAATACTTTGGCAAACAAAAAAAGAAGAATCGATAACATGACATAAAACATCGCTAACAACAAACTCTCTAATAGCATTCCGTCCATTCCAAAGCAAACAAAGCCCAGCTGTTGTCCCCAAATCCGCAGATTACCTGAGAAATATCGCTTCTTTCCAATTGTACAAGAAAAATACTATAATGCTGCCAAAAATTGTTGGCAACACCACCCGAAGGTGTTTACTACTTCCACTAAAATAGAGAACGCTGTGTGTCAAAATCAAAGATGTAAACCGTTAGATAGGTAGGTCCTTTTATAATGACCATGCGCGCCAATAACGAGCTCACTCTTCTGACATTAAAGAGTTGCAATAATACCTAATTAATATGACACTGAAAGACTCAGCCGCATTCTTAGTTGCTTACTACAGATTGTCTCGGTAGTTCAGTGGCGAGTAACCTTGCTTGCCATGCAGGAGGCGATGGTGGTTCGATGCAATTCCAGCAATTCTCTAAGCGCGAATATCGTCACAACCTTAAATTCTTTGTTGAAACATCAGCGAGCTCTCAATATATCTCAATATAATAGCTTATATAAACTTCGATCATCTGAAGGATGCAAGAAGGATGCTTCATTTATGAGCTCATCGACGTTTTTGACAGTGATGTAACGATCAAGAGAATTGCACTCCAGGCCGACTCGTATTAATAGTTTTTGGGAATTTATGAACGAATTGTAATTTGTTGCTCCACTGGCTTTTCGGTGAAAGAAAACATAGTGAGAAAACCTGCATGCTTCAATTTCGAGGCATGTCTACCCACTGTCCATTACAAGTGGCTCACTCCCCGTCACACTGAACAGAGTTTCGGTACTAGGTACTAGTGAAACCTTAATGTTCCGAAGTTTCAGAATATCTCTGACTACCCCCTCGGGACGTGAGCATATGCTACTAGAGATTTCCTCCGAAGATTCGAGTCGAGTCCCGAGGAAGCACATAAGCATAATTGTTTTTGATTTTTATATTAAAGTTGTATGCCTCACTGAGCATTTTTCTTTTCTTCTTTTTCTTCCTATAAACTCAACAGATGGCTTGTTCACCGCTCCATATAAGTGTCCCAAATCATGTCAAAGCTGTGCCTGCCTGTATGGGCTAGTGTCTTTTAAAATATATTTTACAGGCCTATGAATGGACCCCACAGCCATGTCAGACGTAAACAGTTTCAAATTTTCGACTATAGTATGGACCATAAGGAAATGATACGCTCCTCTGGTACGGACATAATATTTGAATAGGTACACACGGCGACACATCAAGCTACACAAAACAAACATAAGCTGGCCGCGCGACGTTATACATTACTCTACCTACGCACGGCCAGCTTATTTTGGTTTTGCTCAGCTTGATGTGTCGCCGTGTGTACGTGCGACTCCGTGCGAGTCCTATCTGCGATTTTAATCTTTGGTTAAAATATAAATTATTTCGAACTAGACACATTCGTGTCACAATGAGTGTAATAATGCTAGATTACTTCGTGAGTTAAAAGGTTGGAAAAGGAAACTAATGTAATAATTCGTTGTAATTGCTGCTTAAAATGTGCCCAGTAATGTGTGGCGATTTTGTTAGGAGCATTTCAGCTCGCCGCTGTAATGATGCGCGTTAATCTGACGATATTGCTGTACCTGTCACGAGTTGAAAGCTTTCTGGTTTTTAGTGTAGACGTTGTTTATATGAATTGCCGGTGTTGCGAGGTTATATATTTATCTAGTTATTAGTGTAATAATAATACACAACGGAGTCAATCAACGGACAGAGTTGGAACAGTCGCCGTGCCCGAAATCGGTCAGGAGCAATACATAACACACAAGTAGTAACATAACATGCCGAGGTACAAAAAAGAGTGAAAATTGTACTTTTGTCTATACATTTTGCGGAGGTCAGTCTTTACATACCTTTTCCAGCTTCCTGGTCTTTACTTTAACGACCAACAACACTTTAAGCGTGGCATATTCCATTCCAACATCAAAATGATCAAATGAGATTTTTAATTCACACTCAGGAAGATGAAATTTGGACCAACTTTATTTTATTTATATCAAATTTTTTTTAAACGAACTTAAGACTCACTGATTGAAACAGAAATGTATGAACTCACGACTGCATTTCCCTTTCGAGGTGCTCTGTACTTTAGTACAACTTGTTTCAATGTTACTTCAAAATAAAGACAACTTACAAAGAATCTCAAATCCGCCCTAAAAATAAAAATCCAATCCCACTTCTGACATAGTAATTTACCAGAACATATTTTAATTTGCGTCTCTCCAGGTGAATATACTCCAGGCGGTCCGAGGTGTCGCCGCAATCTGTTGCCGCGTGACAGTTGATACCTCGGTGACACTTGACAGCAACTGTGACAGATTGAGGCGGTGGGCTGCACCGCATAGCGAACCATTGTTTCTGCATTGGGGTGTTATGTTTATGCGATTTCGGATATTTTTCTAAGCACGTAATTCTCTTTTGGTTACAGGTTCAGATCTAAAATCTATAACCGGTGTGTTAACTTAAAAGTGTTTCTCGTATTCTTTGGTACATTTTCGAAAGTTATTTAAAAAAACTTTTCTCACAAGTCTCACAACTACCACTTTAACAAAACAGAGGAGAATTATCAAAGTCGATTATAGAAAATTAAGAAGTTTAAAAAATAAAATTGACAGCACTTTTAGCTACCTAGTAGGTACTTACTAAAACCGTAGGAACGATTTAAAATAGTTATAATTCATATGAAACGGTGATTAGTTATGAATTATGAATCATATTAATCATAACTAGAAATAAACATTTTATCGGGTTCTTACCGCGTTTTGGTATAATTGAGTTCCCGATATTTCGGCAGTGTTACAACTGCCATGATCACGGGATGACTGAGGAACTGCAGGTAGATTTTTAATAGCAGACAAATAAAATCATGAATCAATCATATTAATCATGTTAATAATAGATCTTTATTATTAAAACTATTAAAAACAAGGGCTCGGGTGAAACCAGTAATGCTGAACTGAGCTAAGCCAAAGAAGATGGGAGAGATTCAATCTACGATCCAATACATTATTTTGTACCAAATTTCGGATATCGGATATTCAAGAATAATAACGTCCCTATTCAGCACACCTATTTTTTCTTTGTCTATCATAATGAGTATTTGAGTACAAAACGCGGAGGAAATTGTGGAGTTTTTTTGTCGTATTTTCTTTCGTTAGATAAATTGCTGCTGGCGCCGCCCGAAATTGCACGTGGGAGACAAAAGCGATGCTAATATTAATCGCTCTTTGTGTGTCACCTTCCAACAGAGATGTCTTTTGTTGTTTGCCATTCTTCTCCACGGAAAACTAGAATGTTAAATAATGTGGAATAGTTTTTTTTTTTATTTTCGCAATTTCTTCTTTGTCTAAGGCCATTTTCCCAATGGCACATGGCACGAGCATCCCGGCACATTAAATAGGTACAAACTAGGGTACAAATGCTAAATACCTAATATGCTTCAAAATATAGGGTCCTACTTAATATATAAGGTCTAACAAAATTAGGTGAAACTATTTTAAGAGGATGATCAGACCATCAAACTGAACAACTTTCTCTATGGGACCAAAATCAAAATCGCGAAAAAAAAATCAGCTGTCCCATACATTCAGGTCGAGTACGTTTGTATGGAACAGCTGATTTTATTTTCGCGATTTCGATATTGATCCCATAGAGAAAGTTGTGCAGTTTGTTGGTCTGATCATCCCCTTAAAATAGTTTCAGCTAGTTTTGTTAGACCTTATATAACTAGGAATTTATGTACGATTTATAACACCACTGGCTTTTCGGTGAAGGAAAACATCGTGAGGAAACCTGCATGCTTTAGTTTCGAGGCATGTATTGTAACATTCCAATTGTCAATTTACAAGTGGCGACGGGTTCACTCCCCGTCACACTGGGCACAGTTTCGGTACTATAGTGAAACGTGGATGTTCCGAGGTTTCAGAATATCTCTGACTACCCCCTCGGGGATTATAGTCGTGAGCATATGCTATGCTATGCTACTTAATATGCTGACAGTTTTTTAATAGGATGATCACTGATCAGACCATCAAACTGAATAGCTTTCTCTATGGGACCAACATCGAAATCGCGAAAAAAAAATCAGCTGTGCCATATATTTTGGCTCGAGTAGGTTTGCAGTTTTGTATGGACAAGCAGATTTTTTTGCGGTTTCGATGTTTGTCCCATAGAGAAATATATTCTGTTTGATGGTCTGATCATCCCCTTAAAAAATTGTCGGCATATTAAGAAGGACCCTATATTGACATTGTTTTTATGTAATTTTATTCTGAATTGTGTTCGTGTTCCTATCCTACCTCTTAACTTATAAGTGATTTTTATTTATTTTATTTATTAGATTCCTGGTAAGCCTGGCTACATCAATGTCCATGTTTTCGATTATTCTACCGTTCTAGGGTAACTTCCTTTCTTTTTTGGGAACTAGGAGGCTTTTTAGGAGCTGCAATGCAATTCTCTAAGCGCAAACATCGTCACAACCCTCAGAAGAAGGATCTCTTTATTCTAAAGCATAGAGTCCAGATGTCCTCATTGCGTACGTTATCAAGCCTCACAATTTTACGGTAACTCAATCAGTATTTACAACAACCTATAAATCAGATACGCCACCCAGGTCTACCTAAGCTCTTAATAACTCCATCATGGCGGACTCATCACGCTATTAAGATGACGGAGTGACCAGCTTTGCTACAATTAGCGGCTTGTCAACGATGCTCATTATGAGGGCCCTTTATCAGAGGCGCGTTCATATTGGGATACTTTAGTTACCTAAGATTTTGTTTCGGACTCCATTTTCTATCCAAAAATATTCTTATTCCTTAGAAAACTATATAAAAGAAAATGCATTGTTTAGCGACAAGATAAAGTGGTTTTTAATGATAATGTATAGTCACTTCTTGTTTAAGGCTACATTTTCGTTCCTGACGTTGTCCTCATCACTTGCTGTCAATTTTCACTTAAAACATTGTGTAGGTGTCTTTTAAGTTTTCCATGAAGTTTTAGATCTCCACGAATGAAAAGAAAAGTTTTATCATATTTTAAAGTATAAAAATAATACTAATACAGAGATCGAAATAACCAACAGACAGACACAAAAACACTTTCGTATTAACAATATTATAATTCTGTCTTGCATGTCTGTATTTTTGAAATAAAACGACATAAAACCTCTAATGATATGTCTACCTAAATATAATGGTAAAACAACCAATCAGAGTTCAGAAAACTGTACGTTTATTAGCAATTTATTCTGCAAATAAATATATAAATAACAATATTTTAGACTAGAGCGAAAGTAAACCAATCACCACAATAATATCAAACTGTCCTCGGTCGACTTGAATTAGTTTAATAATGTCTATATTCATAGCTTATGCTGGTATTTGCTGGAGATTTTATATTATTTTATACTTTAGAAAAGGTACATTTATAATACTGTAATCTTGATTCTTTTCCGTGAAATTTTAAAAAGGATATCGCATTTACGAATAGATAATATCTAATTCATTGATGTCAGATAGCCATCAATTTTTTATAAGACACTTGGTTGAAAATAAATAAATTGTTATATTTTATTTACATAACAAATAAACTTAACCTTATCTAAACAATATAATGTATACTATTATAAAACTGTAACAGGAAGTTTGTCTGTACATTGAAGATATTAACAAAAAAAAAGTTACGATATGGTTTTTAGGTGTCCCTGATTCCATTTCACAAATTTTTGTATTTTTTGTCTGTCTGTTTGTTTGGGTGTTTGTTTGTTTGTTTGAACGAGTATCACGCAAAAACTACTGAACCGATTTTGATGAAACTTTTTTTGTTTGATAGCTTATGATCTGACTTAAAATCTGGTATTATAATTTGTGCGGACGAAGTCGCGGGTTAACGCTCGTATTATATAAGGAAGAAAAAGACAGACTGCTACAATATACATTTTGATATAAATCCTAATTTGATAGATCTTGCTAAAAAAATTGTTATAGGTAAGTTTAATTGTGCTAGAAGTTCGGTTTCTTAGAATAGGCAAATCATTGCCAATATCTTGAGTGTGGATACAAGAAAGGATTTATTTAGAATTTGATGAAGTATCACAATCTGTACAGTTAATTACGGGGACCGCGACGTGTTATTAAGGGCCCGTCGTTGTTATCGTCAGTCAGGTATTACCGAAGCGTTCGCCTTAATATAACAAGCTTCTCGAGACACTTGGGGAAGGGTTTTGATTTTAATTAATTAGTGTCATAACTTCTGATGATAGGAAAACTTGATTTTCTTTTTATAATGGGCATAAAATTAAGGCTAAAAGGTAAAGGTTGAAATAGTATAGTAATACCACAATATAAGAAAGTGTATCTAGTACGTAGTAATTATTGTACTCTGTGGTATTTAGGCAATATTATATTAAAAATCTATTGAATGAAATTTATACAGAGTCGTTCTTAATACGCTGACACTCAATTAAGGGGATGATCAGACCGTCTAACTGAACATCGAAACTTTTTCTATGGCACCAACATCGAAATCGCGAAAAGAAATCAGCTGTTCTGTTCCATACAAACTGCAAACGTACTTGAGCCCAAATGTACGGCTGATTTTTTTTTTCACGATTTAGATGTTGGTTCCATAGAGAAAGCTGTTCAGTTTGCTGAGTTTGAAAATTGTCAACGTATTAAGAAGGACCCTGTATACGCCTGACTACAGAATAAATACTAGCGCCTACCTCCGATTAATTTGCAAAATAAGACAAAGTTTAGAACCATTGTGTTAGTAGGTATGTACTAACATGGTACTTAGTATTTACTTTCTATTTGCAAGAGTACATATTGTGGATAAATTAAGTTTAAATATAACATATTTAAACACTGAAAAACTTGCATTCTTCTCGACTCCTGGGAGTCACATGTTTCTCTATGTCACAGAACGATATTCCATACCTAATTTTACCGAGTTAAAGATATTAAATAAAAACATTTAACATGTTCACTATAAATAAGATTCCATTCAAATTTGCTGGAAGAGTATCGGTCAGACCTGGATGCGGCTGGCACAGGACCGAGAAGAATGCCTAGGTATTTAGGGAGGAGGCTTATGCCTGATATGCCCTTAATGAATAATAAAAACGTTCTCTCCCTAAGATACCTGAATGAATCTTCAGATCCTTTGAACTAATAATTTATTTGCCCGAACATTTTCATCTTATTTGTAACAAAAGTCATACAATTTTATTGTGCTGTTATATGTAATGTTATGTTGTTGTGTTGTTTCTTTGTTTTCTTTTTATTTTTATTTTACTATAATGTACCTATTTATATAGTTCGTAAGTAAAATTGTACTAACGGCAACCGCAGAAATGAGTGTTGTAGTCTCATCACATTCAAACCCTCATAGTTTAAGTGGTTTTTATATCTATGTACTGTATTAAATTTGTATTCTTGGTAATAAAAAAATTAAAAAAAAACATCCAGGAACTTTATACTAGCGTATTAAAATTGTATGCTTGATTTTCTTTATATAATGGGCATAATATCTATCCATCAAACTGAATAACTTTTACTATGGGAGCAAACCGATCGGAGCAAAAAAATAATCAGCTGTTCCATACTAAACTGCAATGCCAACTCGACTCAAATGTATGCAACAGCTGATTTTTTTTTTGCTCCGATCGGTTTGCTCACATAGTGAAAGTTATTCAGTTTGATGGGTAGACTCTTAGTTTAAAAGGAAGCCAATAATATCAATTTCACCCTGTACATTATTAAATTAATATTTCTATGCATAATATAGGTAAACCTACCGTTGAAGAAGTAAATGAAATTTATATCGAGTCCTTAATACGCTGACACTCAATTGAGGGGATATGACATGCAAGACAGAATTATAATATTGTTAATACGAAAGTGTTTTTCTTATAAAACAAGATGAAAATGTTTAGCCAGACAAGGGCGTTCAAACACTGAAGATTTACTCACCTACCTAATTCCTATTCAAAATGTAAAACAGGGCACCTGTTCAACCCATACAAATGAAACTAATTTTCCAACCCAATTAAATATTAAACGACAACATGTAAGAGTACACATGCCTCCCACCTTGCAATAAAAGATGGCTGCCCATTAGTTATTTAACACAATATCAAAAGAAACAATAAACTTTGAAGATAATTGGCACTAGTCATTTCAAGGTTGACAGTCGGGGCGTCGCGGCTGTAAAATTTAAAGCAAAGATTAAAAGGAATTACGCGGAGTGGACTATTTGAATATACAACGTTTGTCTGCTGGAAAATTATTATTTTTAACCATGCGCACCGAATAGTACGAAGTTGTGCAAGACTATGTCTACCTTGGACAGACTATAAGACTAGGTAGAAACAACTTCGACAAGGAGGCCGCTAGGCGCATTCAACTAGGATGGGCTGCTTTCGGGAAACTCCGCCATATATTTTCCTCGGCTCAACCACAATGCCTCAAAACGAAGGTGTTCGATCAGTGCGTCCTGCCAGTAATGACCTATGGTGCGGAAACATGGACCCTGACGATAGGACTAGTTCATCAATTCAAGGTCGCGCAGCGAGCTATGGAGAGAGCTATGCTCGGTGTTTCTCTGAGAGATCACATCAGAAATGAAGTGATACGTCAGAGAACGAAAGTGGTTGACATAGCTCAGAAAATTAGCAAGCTGAAGTGGCAATGGGCTGGTCATATCTGCCGAAGAACTGACAACCGGTGGGGTGTCAGGGTTCTGGAGTGGAGACCGCGAACTGGTAGACGTAGTGTGGGACGTCCTGCTGCCCGCTGGACAGAGGACCTAAAAAAGGTAGCGGGGAGCGACTGGATGAGGAAGGCCGAGGACAGAGTTTTGTGGCGCGCCTTGGGAGAGGCCTATGTTCAGCAGTGGACGATGATAGGCTGATGATGATGACCAAATAGTACTCATTTGTGATATTTACCTAAATGTGACCTAAATGTGAACAGGTTTTCCTTTCGGGATGTACCTAACACAGCCACCAGTCTCTCACAAATTAATTAAGTACACCAATTCGACGACGCATGTTGCTGAAGCAGATTTTGTATAGAAATTGTTTGTTTCGTTTCAATAAATTACTATTATTTAAAATACACGTTATCGTAGCGTATTAATGTATTTATTTGTGAAGAGAAAATAAAGTTTTATTTATTTATTATTTTATTTATCACAAGCGTTAACCCGCGACTTCGTCCGCACAAATTATATACCAGATTTTAAGTCAGATCATAAGCTATCAAACAAAGAAAGTTTCATCAAAATCGGTTCAGTAGTTTTTGCGTGATACTCGTTCAAACAAACAAACAAACACCCAAACAAACAGACAGACAAAAAATACAAAAATTGGTGAAATGGAATCAGGGACACCTAAAAACCATATCGTAACTTTTTTTTTGTTAATATCTTCAATGTACAGACAAACTTTCTGTTACAGTTTTATAATAGTAAAGATATAGATAACAGGCCTTAGGCCACTCCCAGCGGCGACCACTCATAATAAAAAGGTAGTACCTACCTAGTTATTAACAATAAAACCCAATGGTAAAGACTGGTTACCTAGCCCAGTCATTTTACGGAGTTTTGTTAGGAGGGGAAAGGAGTAATTATGAATTGTACTTTTAAAATGTAACCAGCACCATTTAGTGACAAAAAGACTATCTGAAATCAAATTTAAAAAAAATTCACTACGCAACATAGAAATCAAAATTGGATGTCCCAGAAGGCTTTTATATTAATAATATTAATACCAATAAACTCACTTTAATTAGATTTAACAATATACATTATTTTTGAACAGTAAAATAGCCATTAAATATATTTCGCGATTCAAGAGAATTGGTTCAGTTAAGGTGCCATCAAAGCAAACAATTTCCACTATGAAAAAATAAATTACAATCAATTGTCCCACAAATTTCAGACGAGTAGGTAAATGTACCAACCTACACTGCAGTTTTGGATGAAACAGTAGTTTTTTTTGTCAATGTTGGCTCTCTAGTGTAAGTTGTTCAGTTTGATTATCTAAATCACCCTTTTAATTATTGCTAGGGTGTTTCGTTAAATCAGGTATAGTACATGTGGTTCAGTTTGATTATTTCAACTAGTCCTAAAATAATTCGAGCAATACAACATTTTTATTTTGAGTATACTGTATTGTTCAGAAAAGTGTTGTTTAACAATGTAGGTATAATTGAAACCAGTGCTTTTTACAGCACTTCGCTACGTACTCTAGTAGTAAAACATCAAAGCGTGCGCCGGTCGATGGAGCGACAACGGCGCGCGCGCAGCTCTCGGTAAAACATCGTTAAATTATTTAATTGTTTCATTGTAACTCACTATTAAAGTGTTATATGTTGATTGAAAATTTACGTTTCCCGTTAATTCAAGAAAGGTAATTTTTATACAACAATACAAAATACTAAAATTCTTTATTTTTCTCACCACAAACACAAAATTCATGAAAACCTATTATTAAAAATATTAAATTGAGTACAAGAGTTTGCGGGTGGAGACTAGTGATTGGTAAATATGTGTACTTGCTTGAACTTACCTGTACTTCAAGTCACCAGATTCACAGAAAATTCTAAGGATTTTAAAATTACTGAAGCTATTAATTTGAATTTGCGCGTGTGTAAAGAATTAATAACTAAACTAATTCTAAGGGCAGCAGTACGTAAACACCAATTTTACACAACTTTGGAGCAGAGCTACTTATTCGTGCCCTTCGCTGGCTGTGGAGACGGCGGGCCCGTGGGGTCATGAAGCTAAAACTTTTATGAGGGACCTGGGCAAACGTTTACGGGATGCGGGTAACGGTCCTCGTGCCGGGTCATACCTAGCCCAACGCATATCATTAGCGATTCAACGCGGAAATGCGGCCAGCATTATGGGCACCTTCGGGCCAGGTATGACCTGGGGCGGGCTTTTCGACTAAGTAGGTTTAGTTAAATTTGTAGTTTAGAATGTTTAGAATGGTTTAAGTTTAGGGTAAGTTTTATTTGTGCTTTTACTATTTTATTTCTTTAAATAAATAAATACACCTAAATAAAAAAAATCTAAGAATTGATATATAGGATAATTTTTTATACTCTGCATTATTTTGGGTTTAATTTTGATTTGAGGCTATCAAGTCTTAGAAAAATTTCAGTAGCAGTAAGCACGGCTATGTGCTGTGCAGAATTAGGTTGATGCGGAATGATTTTAATTATTTGATTTATGCTGAATTAATTTGTGAAATGGACTCAATCACTACTACTCTATTTAATAGATCATTGGTGGCGCTTGGACACTGAATCATGAGGGTCCTGGTTCGAATCCGCACAAACGGGACGACAACCCACGTATCAATTAGTTTTTCTTACTGATGTACGTCATACAGACTGCTCTCAAAAGGGGAAGAAAAACATCGCGAGGAAACATGCATACGCTGAAGAAGAAATTCTGAAGCGTACATGAATGCCCAATTCATGTACGCTTCAGAATTTCTTCTTCAGCGTAGTGGATTAACGCCCATACAACTACTTTAAGCCTGTGCCCTAAAGTGGGACGTTTCTAAGGCTGATGATGATGTTGAATTGTGAAAGGATATTCTTGCAAAAATCTTTACCAAAACGAAATCACGACATCTTTACATGAAATCCAAATCAGAACCTTACAACTTATCCAAAATTATCATACGTGCGATCTATGAAATGTGAAAAGCGGAAATTGGGCGGCTCGCGCCCACTTATCCGGCGGAAGTGGCCGCCCAGGGGCTACGTATTTCCGGTCTGACGAGAGCACACCTCGGGTCTGATTATCAACCATCTGACCTTAGTTTTAGGTTTGTTCGAATTTTGTGACCTACTTACACATAGTAATTATAGTACTAAAATGAATTATCACAGATTATTTAAGTTACGCGAACGTGCTGTGTCAATACAAACATTGTAGTGTAGAATGACACGAAGCAAATTTTCATTGCTATGAAATGAAAAATCATTAGCACAGTCAAATTAAAGATTTTTCATTATAGGATAGAATAATGTTTCAAGTACTTATACCATGTGACTTTCAAAATACGCACTACAAGAACAATTTTAAGAACCTATGAAAGCAACAAATTAATTAATACGAGCGTTAACCCGCGACTTCGTCCGCACAAATTATATACCAGATTTTAAGTCAGATCATAAGCTATCAAACAAAAAAAGTTTCATCAAAATCGGTTCAGTAGTTTTTGCGTGATACTCGTTCAAACAAACAAATAAACACCCAAACAAACACACAAACAAACAGACAGACAAAAAATCCAAAAATTGATGAAATGGAATCAGGGACACCTAAAAACCATGTCGTAACTTTTTTTTTGTTAATATCTTCAATGTACAGACAAACTTCCTGTTACAGTTTTATAATAGTACGAGCGTTAACCCGCGACTTCGTCCGCACAAATTATATACCAGATTTTAAGTCAGATCATAAGCTATCAAACAAAAAAAGTTTCATCAAAATTGGTTCAGTACTATTTGCGTGATGCTCGTTCAAACAAACAAACAAACACACAAACAAACAGACAGACAAAAAATCCAAAAATTGATGAAATGGAATCAGGGACCATATCGTAACTTTTTTTTTTAATATCTTCAATGTACAGACAAACTTCCTGTTACAGTTTTATAATAGTATAGATTAATCTTATTCCATAGTGTTCACTGTGACGAAAACCGTGGGAAAAATATGCCTTTATCATAAGCCGGCCCTCACCTACCTACGTAACAATGAAAAAAAAACGTCAACAAAAGCAAAAACCTCAATCTGATTAAAATTCCCTCATCACTCCAGGGACGGAGTCAAAGTCGGGAGGACGAGGGAGGGAGGAGTACAAAAATAACGACCCCTACAGGTCTTAAATCTTGAGGCGCATCTAGTTTTAATGGCATTTAAATTAGGTTTTTATTTACTTGCCTTCGAAGGTTGAGAGCTAATCTGCTTTTGGATTGTATTGTTTATCTTAAACATACATACTGGATGGAAGTTTAAGCTGGGAACAACAGGGTTTGAATAAAAAAATAAATCTATTATTATAATCAAATTTACGTTGATGTTAGTGGCAGTTATGGAAAGATTTATTTCAACAAAGCCGATGTGATATCTCGGTTAAAAATGGCACAAGTGGTAAGAGACTAGAATCAGACATGATCAACATCTGTGATGACAAAACTGTGATTAGAGTCCCTGCATATAATTAGATTGAAACTATAATTTAATTATTTTAACTTAAAATTTAAAGTTATTCGCATTTTAAGTTTTGAGGCAAAAGTGATTTGTTATCATTTCAGCACTAACATGGTTATGGATACATTTTAAGAATCTTGTTTTGGTAGGAAGTAGGGTAAGTGTGCCCGTGTGGTGGGTTGAGATCGGGTGCTTAAAATTTAAAATTTTACACATAAATTATTTAATATTTTGAAAATTACCCATGATAATTCGATTCTGCTCTCGATCCTAAACTAACAACTTTCTAGTTTTGCGTTAATTCATTAACACATTGTATAATTCCTTTTCTTTTGTGGATGGTTTGAAGTACCAGCAAACTTGGAGCTTTTTGTAATGTAACTTTTTATTACTTTATTGATTCAAATTTGTATTTATTTTTTTTTTACTCACAATCGTGTGTAAAACGAATGAGATTTATCTGTGGAAACTTTTAGTTGGCAATGTTGTTTTATAAAAATGTTGATACCCTACTATCCTGTAATTAGTCCGTAAGTTTTCCTAAAATGAATAAAATAAAATAAATAAATATAAGATGTGACCCTTTCTGTTACCCGATTTCACTCACTCAGTATCGCACCTGCTTACTTCTTCTTGTCAGTTTTTCCATTTGTATGAAGTGACAGCCAAGTGTTCAAGGTGCATCTTAGCATTCTGAACTATATAGAGTCAGAGAAAAGAATTTTAGAATGATAATGGATACCGATCCTCCTTACAAGCATGGAAACACGAAAATTGACCATGGCGGTCGGTAATGTTCGTCCTTCTTTCGTACTTCATTCATACGTGTTCATCGTCGATGTTTCTGATTTTACGTTTGCCCCTTTCCATACACGAATTTTTTTTCGCTTTCGCTGACCTTTCTATCAATTTTTGTCGTTGGAGTGACAAAGTTGGCATCAGTAACAACGACGGGAATTTACGAAAGAAGGACGAACATTACCGACCTCCAAGGAGTATTGTCATGTTTCACCGCTTGTAAGGAGGATATTCATTATCATTTTAAAATTCTTGGACAGAGAATAGTGACATGACGTACACTCAACTTCGTGATTTACAATAACTTTACCACAACAAACAAAACCGACCTTCCTTACATTCCTCAACTCAATAACTTTCTCTCAAAATACAAACTACAACGTAAACAATACAATATGATCTTGCTTGGGTGGTACAACATTTACTGCACTGTTTTAGTACTTCGCGAAACATGCTGTGGTCGTCACCCGGAAGGATAAGCCCGTGTATAAAACTATTTTATGATTGTCTGCTTGCTTGTTAACTTGATTGTAAATTATTTGGAGTAATATTTTGAGCAATTCGGTTTGAAATTGGATGATAAATACCGCCAGCCATCTATTTTGGAAGTTTTGTTTATTTCTAGACTTTAATACAAGGTGGTCCAGATCATGGATATAATTTTTTTTAGATATTTGACTTAAGAAGCTACCAGGACCCGCCAGGGAAAAAAATCGGTTCTGAAAACGAAAAAAAAAATGTATTGACAATTTTGTGATATCACCTACTTTGTGGAACATTTGATTTTTGTCAGTGACAATTTCAGGAAGTTTTTATGGCGGTTTATACCTATCACTGTCAACCAAACATAACCTTACAATTTATAACCCATCCAAAATTCGAATAAACTTAACTATTTTACGACTTTTTGATTAGCAAGGATTATTTATATCCGACATAATATATTAAGAAAACACACTATGTTATCCGTTTTATACCGGTTTTATATTCTGCTATAAACGTCATTTCTCTGATACACGAGGGCACGTGTGAAAACGATACTCCTCTCAGAACTTATAAGAGCTTAAAACAGTCGGATAACAATCACTATAAAATATATAAAATATCGACGTGAGACGAGTCCATTTATTTTTGGAGGTAAATTAGAGATTTTATATAAACAGACTGGATAGTAGTGTGACAGATATCTTGAACCGACGAAGTTTTGCCTACAAGTAGCATTTTTTTTTAATTCGTTTGTTATTGATTGTCAGTTAAGCAGTGTGTCGTGAAACAATTGATTGATTTCCCACATACACACATATATATTCTCACGCCTGTCTCCCACTGGAGTAGGCAGAGACAATGAAACGCCACCAGCTACGATCCTGACATACCTCTCTAGCTTCCTCCACATTCATAAGTCCTTTCATGCATGCTCGTCGGTTTCGGGTAGATCTGACCTGGCCCTTTTTAAGCACGTCGCCAATTTGGTTCGTATATGTACGTCTAGGCCGTCCCCTTCCAACATTTCCACTTACGCTTGCCTTATAGATTGCCCTCGTCAATCTGCTCTTATCTATTCTTTCCACATGACCAAACCTTCTCAACATACCTTTCTCTATTTTTGTTACTACATCCTCTTTCAAACCACAACGTTCTCTAATAAAACTATTTTTTAATTTGTCCATCACAGTCACACCACACATACTTCTCAATGAGCTCATTTCCACTGCGTTAATCCTACTTTCATGCGTCTTTGGACCCAAGATTCACTTCCATACATCAATGTCGGGACTAACACTCCATTATGAACTGCCATCCGTGCCTTTTTGGACACCCAACTGCTAATTAAAATTGCTCCTGCATAACAAAATGCAGGAAGGTTCGGTAAGGAAAATTGATAAATATTTCTGTACCTTTTACGCTTAGAAATAACTAAATAAGTATAAAAATGTTAATCAACTTTCGTTGCCAACTGTACCATAGCATAGCTGGAAAATAAAACTATCTTTAAATTACTAATTTAATTTGTTAAGCTTGTTAAAACAATTAAGTCAGCAAGCCTCTCAGAGTATACCACATTTTAGGCACAAACTCTAACACCACGAGCCTAAACCATCACCACACCGATCGACGTTACGAGCGGAAGTGTTGCATTTCAAAGGAGCATTCTTGTTACCTGTACACTAAAAATAACACTGAAAACAGCCGGATAGGCCAAACGGGATACGATTAGGCACGCCCCGCTCGTTGCCTTTGATCTGGCGAGGTGCGCCAAAATGTTCACGCGGCAACATAGATTTGTACGTTCTGTTCTGTCATTTGATCTTTGCATTTTAGTTGATTAGTTTGACGTTGTAACACGATAGTTTGGGATTTGTTTGCGGAACTTGTATGAGGTGATATTGCGTGATTTGTGTTATTGTGAACACGTGTGTTCTTGCCATAGATATTGCGTAAATGTGTCGTTGATATTTCAATCTGATAATCGTGGAGATGGTTGTTATATTGGAGCTAAATTTATTACCTGTGTGTAAGCAAGCATCTAATGCGTAGTGAGTTGGAGAATTCAAGGAAAATTTTAGTAAATTATTGAATCAAGAACAAGCTCGGTAATGAAAAAAATACGGTGTGGAAGTTTCCAACACTTTATCACTCTGATCAGTTGTTGGTTCATAGAACAAGGCTTAAGATCAACGTTTCACGGTATTTGTCTAAAAGTATAGTTGAAATTTTCCGTAGATAATTGCTGAACATGCTTTCCGAAGCGTAGAAGAGAACAATATGAAAAATTATAGAAGCGGTCACCCACCCAAATGCATTACCTCTTGACGTTGCTTGACTGGAATCCTAAGTCAATTTTCCATTTTCATCATAATCATTGTCATTATAAGACGTAAAACTTACAAGTTACCTCATCAAATAACTACCCATAACTGTTTCCTTCGCAATAATATTACTGTTTTACTAATATCATCGTACCTATGAGACTACGTGCAGTAAACAGCTGAATAAACAACCTGTAACACGTAGCAAACGATATACGGAACCAAAATCATCGTCTTGTCACAAATAGTGACAGACGGACGTACGAAAACTTATACTAATGCAATACCGATACATCTCCAAATAGTTAGGCTAATAAATCGCTGTGTTCATGATACATTGCTGTTTTAGTGCTGCAATTAGTAATGGAAAAATAACTGTTTTTATCCTTGGTTCTTAATCTTCAGCTCAAGGTAGTCCACAGCAGGTATCTCTTTTCTATACTTACTACATGTCGCGGCAAGCGCGGCTTGGCTCTCAGAAAAGCGGGAATAGGTCATTTTCTATGGAGCGAAGGCGCATCGCGAGCGTCTAGAAAAATCATACTAGACGTGCTGTAAGTAAGTTTCTCTATAGGTATTTAACGTTTACGTATCCAGTCACTACTGCTTACCTATCACGGATCATCGATCCAGCAGTGTCAAGCCTCTTTTACTCAAATGCGGTCTCCATTCTGGAACTCATCTCCTCTAACAGTTGTTGAGACTGCGGTAAAAATATATCAGTTTCTTAAAAAAATAGATATACTTCGGCTTCATTAGGTGTCTTCTCGGGAACTCTTCGTTGTCCATCACCAGTTAAATAGGATGTCAATTTTTGTCTGCAAAGAGAGATCTATCTGCGTGATAATTTCTGTACTTATCCAAGTCCCAAATGTTTCCTAGCTCTCACTATTTTCGTAGTGATATTTATTGGATCTAAACACAACATGACCCATCATTTATCCAATCTCGAGCAATGTAGAACTTTCATAAATTAATGGCCAGAAAATGTTCTCAGCATATTGAGGGCCTTGAATGTTATTAAATGAAAACTACATTTTCGAGAATATCGGAATTTGAACGCAATGGACGAAAAACAGTTAAGATGCGCGTGATCTCATAGTGAGTAGGAATTGTCGCTGCGCACGTGATGACAGGTGGACGTTTGTTATTAGATACCAAATGTGTTTTCTGACCAAGAACTGGAAAACGTGTTTCAATTTGAATAGTAACTTGCACGTAAGTATGAAGATTTCGCTGCAAGGACGTGATACTTCAAATTTCCGTTTATTCACTGCTTCTGTTTCTTGTTGACATAGCACCATAATTTGTATTTAATGAGTGTTAAAGATAGCAGAGTTATTTCAGAGATAACATAGTGAGCGGATTTTGACGAATAGGTTGAGTTTCTAGATGGTGAAGTTTGAACACATCTTATTTTGTGCCAAAACGCATCCAAATATTTAACCCGATATTGGAATTGTTTTTCCAGTTGTCCATCTTGTATCTTTTTGTATTCTCTTAGAATTAAAGTGATATTGAGTTTCGGACGGCAGGTTTGGCAGGTGATGGGATCTAGTCGGTAATTCTAGTCTATTAAGATTATATTTTTCTATCTTTAATTTTATTTGCATGGCTGTAACATGTCAATAATAAAAAATATATCAAATACACTTCTTGCACATTTCATGACAAAAGTGATTGAAGCTGCAAATCTTTTGTCATGTGTCTTGTGTCGGTGTCTCGCTGATACCAATGAAAACATAGTTAAAGAAATCTACTATATCACCTAAGATTCCAAGAGAATAAATATGGAGAAAACAAGAACCTGGCTAATCAGATCAACTATAAACAACTAATATCTGACATCTCTACCACAACCAATACCAAGCACTCGACAAACAAGAAATGTTTACATTCGCATTCGTATAGTAGAGGTAAGCACCAGTTATACCCAGCCAATCCTGTTTTACGGTCTAGTACGAGCGATACAAACAAACAGCGTTTATTGTAGTACGGAAACATGTTGTTTCATTGAAATAATTTACCTGATGGATTCGTGCCAATTTTCAGGGAAGTCAGGAAATAACCATATCAAACTGTACTTACTAATCAAATCTTTTCTGTCTAAAAGTTATTCGGTTACTGATTTAGACTCTAGTTGGCCACATTGGATCTCTGATAATAGGTACAGCATATTTTCAAGGTGCTTCAGACTATCTAATAGAACAACTAATGGAACTTTGGGACCAACATTGAAATCGGGAAAATTGCAGGTTTACGACTACGCCAAAAGTTCTTCATGATGTGTAGAGTCTTTATTATATCAATTTCACTTTGCAAAGGGTAGTCAAATATTGATGGTGTTTCAGCCTATGTAACAGAATAACTTTCATAATTGTGACCAACATTGAAATCGGGAAAATTTCAGGTTTGTTCCTATTATAAAAGTTGTTCAGTTTGATGTGTAGAGGGTGGTACACAGTGCTTGAACAATTTTAACTATGGAGCGAAAATCTATATCGCGAATAAAAATCAGCTTTTCCGTTGTTCCTTAGAACAACAATTTTTTTCACGATTTCAATGTGTTGGTGCCGTAATAAAATTTGTTCAGTTTGAAGGTATAAAGTTATGTAACGCTTTAAGATTTACATCATGCACAAATATTAATAAAAAAGTTCTTACCTAAAATATTTTTGAATACTAAATTCCACTGTGCAGTGCAAATGTCTAGATTAGAAATTACATACGGAAGCTATCACTGATAGCCATTCACACAGAATGTTTATGGCCCTGGGTGGTCCAATTTAATGTTCAATTAACGATCGCCAATGTTTAAGTGCGCGCACGCATGTGCCTTCAAGTTTATAGTGAGACACAATGGTACCGTTTGTACGGCTATAGTATAGGCTGATGATAGATTTATAATTAAAAAAAAGAGGTGGATTATGTACGTCTGTTGTACTCAAGCTAATAAAACTTTCTGTGTTTAAAAAATGGTATCACTTAAAACTTTTTTAGTTTTCACTTTTCGTAAGACAATTTTCATACATAATTTTGATATATCATCGACGATATAACGGTGTCGATCCTTGTAATTCATTTTATTTTAAAATGACATCTTTATTCAATTTTTGTTACTAATTTTTAACGCATTAATGGCAAATATCTTAAATCCTTTTAAAAAGCTGTCCCATCTCCTCTTTGCAGAGTCTGCAGCCGTTCCTGTCAGTTAATTTCAGTGTATGCATGCAGTGGCCTGTGCTATTGTACAAATTTGATTCTTGCTAAGGGCAAGGAGACCGTTCGCCAGTTACGATTTCAGCCTTGATAAGTGCTTTGGAGTAACACATACCTGGGATGTTGCACCAAAGCTTTATTGCCTCTCATAAGCTGGCCCTATATATTCAAAGAATCACGAGTTAACTATTAGGGATTCCAAGAAAGGGTTCAGGGTCTATGAACTGGTTTTCACTCGGTTACTTACGCCTGTATTTAATAAAGCAAACGCTCGCTCTAACAATTTCATTAATGCAGGCATCAAACATCTCAACCTACTTCCATCCGCTAATAAGACTATTAGGTGCCCAGTGCATAGCGTCAGTTGCGTAACTCCAAACTATGTAACGTGTTAATAGCCCAGTAGATAATTTCCATAGAACTATTAGGTACGTTTCATCACAGGCGGAAAGCAGTAAATTATATATATTTACTTGCGGTGCTGTAGAGTTCTTTAGATGACGGGATGGAATGGCTTTATGTTGAAGATAGTCATATTTAAAAGATATATATCACCTGCATTTTTAATCATACAATATCAACTTTGTCTACAACGAGCGTTAATCCGCGACTTCGTCCGCACAAATTATATACCAGATTTTAAGTCAGATCATAAGCTATCAAACAAAAAAAGTTTCATCAAAATCGGTTCAGTAGTTTTTGCGTGATACTCGTTCAAACAAACAAACAAAAAAACACCCAAACAAACACACAAACAAACAGACAGACAAAAAATCCAAAAATTGGTGAAATGGAATCAGGGACACCTAAAAACCATATCGTAACTTTTTTTTTTGTTAATATCTTCAATGTACGGACAAACTTCCTGCTACAGTTTTATAATAATATAGATAGAACTAGAAGATTTTCCATCAGCGAGATAAAATATTTTTGAAATATAATCGTTAGCTTTTAAACACAAAAACTTTCATCTAAATCGGTCCAGTAGTTTCACGTGATGCTTGAAACAGACCGAAACAAAACAAAACAAAACAAAAAATCTGTGATTCGCAGTCAGGGACACCTAAACACTTTTTATGTAGGTAAATATTTTCAATGTCCAGACACAATTCTGTTAGTTTTATAATACTCAAGTGTGTAGATATTTTGAATGATATTTCATTAGATATTTGAAATATATCTGACTACCACACGTCCCCCACACCCATGAGGAACATGCTTATTCGTGAGCATGCTTGTCTATGTATTATTGTACAATTTTTCGGACTTTAAACAATTTATTGAAGACATTTTCTTTTATTTAAATGAATTTAAATGTGCATGTATAATTATTGTTTTTATATGTCCATGTCTATGATCTACTAAACTAAATCAATGCATAACACCATTCCTGTACTCGTCAGTAACTGTTCCTAGGAACACTCATTCATTTCGAACACGGCCCATCCGGCTCGTTTCCTGGCCGCCTGCGCATGATTTACGCCACCATTCGCGCATCCCGACCTTGATTACGTTTGCGAAACAAAATCAAATGTGCTGTAAATCATTATCATTTTAGTAAGGTGGGTTGGTTGGGTTGTAAATTCTATCTGTTCATCAAATACACTTGTAAATGCGAAAGAGAAATTTTGTTTTTCTGTTTGTTAATATTTAAGGTATTTTATTTATATTTTATATTTATAAGTCCAATGCAATGTTAACTATAGGTGATCATGAGGTAATCAGACCAAGAATTTATTTTTGTAAGAAGTATCAACTTTTTTTTAATTTTTTTTTATTTTTAATGAGGGTTTTTTCCACATGCAATATATCACCCTCATCGGAGCGGAATACTAAATACATAGCTTACAGGCACATATTATATTACTTACGATCTAAAGACCTTCGAAAATGTCTCTGTGACAGTAATGAATGAAGGAATGAATTCTCATAACCAATTTTGACTACAAACAATATTTTATTAGAAAAGTCGTCTTTACTCCCCTAAATCTGATGAAATGGAAAAAAAAACATACGGTCGAAGGTGCTGTCGCAATAAAGTACTCTTCAATAAAGAGAGTTCATCATTGGGATGTTGACATAGTCTTAGAATTGCAGCTACTGACGAAACCTATTTATATTTTAATATCAAAAATAATAATAAGTACCTACATAGTTACTAATTCCAATTCTTTTCGGTAAACAAAATGATCAAACAGCATAGGTTTTCGAGGTTTTATTTCACGTTCTTCACAGAACCACATTGTACATAGTCTTTCAGACATTCTTCACAAAGACACCTCCTTTTATTGCAGTCTCCAATGAGTCAGCTTCAACCGTTGATGTGTGTTAGTTCTTTGTATACTCCTTTGTGATTATTTCTGCCAGGTACTGGTAGTCCCGTAAGGTATGCGTGAATCACAGGGTATTTTGATTTAGCTTTGCTGCTAAGTTTTTTTTTTGACTGGTTTCAGTTCTGAAGGTGATTAATTTGTCCTTGTGTTAACGACATACGTATCCGTATACGTTTGACGAAGCCTGTCGTGGATACGCGATACGTTTTGTATTTCTTATTTTAACAACAATCTTATTTACTCACGAGTAAATTCCCATTTGGGATGGTTAGAAGCCTTGCTACAACAATCGACTTATCGTTTAAAGTCTACACTTGTAAACCTTCTAGCATATTGGAAGTTTCAGTCTGAAAATTATCAAAAGTGTTGAAAGAATTAAAACATATGAGCGTTAACCCGCGACTTCGTCCGCACAAATTATATACCAGATTTTAAATCAGATCATAAGCTATCAAACAAAAAAAGTGTCATCAAAATCGGTTTAGTAGTTTTTGCGTGATACTCGTTCAAACAAACAAACACACAAACAAACACCCAAACAAACACACAAACAAACAGACAGACAAAAAATCCAAAAATTGGTGAAATGGAATCAGGGAGACCTAAAAACCATATCGTAACTTTTTTTTTGTTAAAATCTTCAATGTACAGACAAACTTCCTGTTACAGTTTTATAATAGTACGAGCGTTAACCCGCGACTTCGTCCGCACAAATTATATACCAGATTTTAAGTCAGATCATAAGCTATCAAACAAAAAAAGTTTCATCAAAATCGGTTCAGTAGTTTTTGCGTGATACTCGTTCAAACAAACAAACAAACAAACAAACAAACAAACAAACACACAAACAAACAGACAGACAAAAAATCCAAAAATTGGTGAAATGGAATCAGGGACATCTAAAAACCATATCGTAACTTTTTTTTGTTAATATCTTCAATGTACAGACAAACTTCCTGTTACAGTTTTATAATAGTACTAGCTTTTGCCCGCGACTTCGTCTGCGTGGACAATTAAATTTGTTTTATGTCTCGTCTAAGGTCATGAAGGTCATGGTCCGAACCAAGTCTAGGAATCCTGGCATGTAACATTAGAATGGCGATTAAGGAATGGGCTAATAAAAGTCACAGGCTAGAATGCTCTGGCCTCTCGGGTCTGCAACACTGCAGGAAATTCATCAGCAATCTTCTAATTATCATGTGGGCAAAGCCCTGGTGTCAGAGTATAACAGCAATATAACACCACGAATCCCACAGTTCATACTGAACAACAGCAGGAGCAAAGCTCGTGCCATCGTTGGAGCCCTCACCGGGCACTACGCAGCAGGCACGATAAAGCTCACTCTAGATCCCGGTTGCCGAGCGTGTGGAGAGGAGGAGGAAACCATGGAACATTTGTACTGTGTGACTGCGATGTCTTGGTGGGTAAACGTATGTGATTCCTGAGAGATGGTTATTCATTACATGTTTCTTACTCTGGACGCTATTGCCTCCCTCATTTTCCAAGTTTTTCAAGGATGAAGAAAATAATATGTAGGGGTCAATACAAAAGATACCATTGGGTCGAAGTGTTGCTGGCTTGCCATTTCCCATAATAAGATAAGAAAGTCATGAACTTAAGCTAAATCAAAATCAGAAAGTACCCCAAGTAATTCTGTAGGTATCAGATTTAAAAGTCATTCACTGGATCCATCACTTTAATTTTTCTACTGTTCGTCGTTTATTAGTTTTTCATTTATGTCGAGCAGCATAATAATCATCTTACGACCCACTGCGGGTCACAGACCTCCACTCACGTATAAACGTTAGAGGATACTCTACCACGCGGGCTAGTGTAAAATGGTGAAGGCAAGAGCTAAAATAATAATATTCTAGCAAGCTAATGGTCAATTTGCTAAAAAAGATTTTCAATTATGTAAGTAGCTACATTACCGACCTGTGGTGTTATAGTATAAGAAGGACTTTTTAGATACGTAGGTACCTTTTTATACGTTGTGGTAGAATGATGTTCTATAGTTAAGTTGCACAAACCCTCAAAAAATCATAATTGAGACCGAAAATCAAACAAAACAAAAATTTGGCAAGACTTACTGCAACAAAATTCATCCTTTCTGTAAAATAAGGTTATCATTCCGTAGCATTGGCTCAGATTGGACTCAAACAATCAATATACTTACAACGATGTATTACAACGATAATATAAGGTCTAACAAAATTAGCTGAAACTATTTTAAGGGTATGCTCAGACCATCAAACTGAACAACTTTCTCTATGGGACTAATATGGAAATCGCGAAAAAAAAAATGATGTCCAATACAAAACTGCAAACACAAATGTATGGGGCAGAAGATTTTTTTTCGAGATTTCGTTATTGGTCCCGTAGAGAAAGTTGTTCAGTTTAATGGTATGAGCATACCCTTAAAACAGTTTCACCTAATTTTTTTAGACCTTATATAATCAACTAAATTTGTAAGCTCCTGCTATAGCTAAGTTTTTAAATTAATAATTGTAGCATACTTGCTTTAAAAAAACTCCCAACGCCATCTATTAAGATGAAAACAATACTACGATTAAATTACTACGATAAAATTTTTGAAAACTTGATTTTTGATAGTTGACGACCCGGTTGGTGTAATGGTTACCTCGCCGGACTGCCAAACCAGGGTCCTGGGTTCGAAACCCGGTTCGGTCATGGATGTTATAAATGTTTGTGCCGTTGTTGTATGGTTTCTATAATAAAAAGCCTATAGTGCTTGCTTGGAATCATAACAATGTTCCTGTAAGCGTTATTTATTTATTTAATTATTTTTCGAATTCAGCCGGTAAGTAACTATACAATCAAATCTGTAAGACCGAATATCTGAGATATCTTGAGCGTGAATTAAGTATGGTACTTGCTTCAAAAAAACACCCAACGCCATCTATTAAGATGAAAACAATACTACGATAAAATTATGAACACTAACTTTAGAAAAGGTTAAAAGAAAGAGGATTTTTAGTATTTGCCGACCCGGTTGGTGTAATGGTTACCACGCCGGACTGCCAAACCAGAGTCCTGGGTTCGAGTCCCGGTTCGGTCTTGGATGTTATATGTTTATGCCGTTGTTGTATGGTTTCCACAATAAAAAGCCTTTATTGCTTGTTTTGGATAATTAAAATAATGTTTGTGCCTGTGAGCGTTATTTATTTATTTGTTTAATTATTTTTCTCGCGTTCTCCGCTGGAGAATACGCGTGCCCGGTGTGGGGCCGATCTGCCCACGCCAAGCTGGTGGATACCGGCACTAAACGAAACGTGTCGGATTATAACTGGTTGCTTGAAACCGACTCCGGTACAATTGCTTTACCCACTGGCTGGCATAGCGCCCCCAGATGTAAGTAGGGCTGTGGCAGGTTCCTCAGAGAGAGCCCAAATGGTGGACGACACACGACATCCCATGCATGGCTTTATTCCTGCGCCGCAAAGGCTGCCAAGCCGACGCAGCTTTATGAAGTGTGTCGACCCCCTGAATACTGGCCCAGCGCAAGTACTCTATGGCGACAAAAAGTGTCCCTCCCAACTCCATTTGTGTCGCCGTCTGAGAGCCGTTTGTGTCCCGCCTAGACATGACTTGCCTTGGGCGACCTGGAAGTCTTTAAACCGACTTCGAACCTAGGTCGGACGCAGTAAGGACAACATGGTCAGGTGGGGATACTCGGATGCGCAAAATGTGACTTGCTTGTGTGGAACTCCACAAACGATGGCCCATCTCACATCGTGCCCTGCGTGCCCTTACATCTGCACGCAGGAGGAGCTCATGACCGCTAGCGACGGTGCAGTATCGGTTGCCCGATTTAGCAAGCTACTATTTAGCGACTTCAGAATTTGAAGTCGACACGATAACGTTTATGCGTGATTGCGCCACAAACATACAACATTACAACCTTACAAACATCGTCACAAACGTTCACGTTTATAATATTAGTGAGATTATTAGTTCTTCTTTGTGATGACATTTTTCATTACTGAAAACAATCAAGTGTACTGGCAGATACAAAATTATTTTTTAAGTATTTTTATCACTGAACGGAACGCGTCGGGGTGCATTATATATATTATATTACTTTATTTTTTATTTATTTAACTTAATATGCTGACACTTTTTTAAGAGGATGATCAGACCATCAAACAGCTTTTTCTATGGGACTAACATCGAAATCGCGAAAAAAAATCTTCTGTCCCATACATTTTTGTAGAGTAGGATTGCAGTTTTGTATGGAACAGTTGAGTTTTTTTCGTGATTTCGACTTTGGTCCCATACAGAAAGTTGTTCAGTATGATGGTCTGATCATCCCCTTAAAAAACTGTCTGCATATAAGAAGGACCATATACATCTTGCAATTCGGTCAGATGCGCGCGAAATCGGTGCCTGCCGCATTTTACTGCAACGTCACCGTTTGTCGTTTGACAGCAGGGGTCTACCCGGACGAATACTATATACAATGTTCTTTGTTCTTGACCCGGACATTCGAACGTCGCAATTGCATGAAAGTTATCGTTCCAATGTCAACTCTATTACAATGAAGTTCGGACCGGAACCGAAACGGTCGCGTTATATCGAAAATCTAAAGTCCGGGTACATGGCCTGGTCAGCACTCGCTGTCAATTTGCGTGCATTTGAAACAACGGCAACACGTATGCGCCTGGATTCCAGCGAATAATTTCGTCCGGAAGAACGCAGTCGGCTATTGCCGATTGTTACATTAATTTATGTAAAGCTCATATCAAGCGACAGTCCGTAGGGCTGTGGCAGGTTCCTCAGAGAGAGCCCAAATGGTGGACGACATACGACACGGACGGACCGCAGCACGGACTACAAACTTTGAGTCAAGATAACTTTAGAACTAAACATTTAAAAGGAAATCACAGATATTGGCTTCTAGATTGTTTTAAAACCATTAATTTTTTACTTTAATTACTAAATGTTCAAACTAAGCTTCGTTTTGTATGGAGCCCGTAGAAAAATAAATTATCCTCTTAATTGAATCGGGCGCAAAATGCACGGCGGCACATCGCATCGGCGGCATAAACAACCAATCCTTATTAATTTGTTAGAGTTCGTTCGTTTGTATTTTAGTAATAATTTACGGTATTTCAAAATAGTTTCTTACCTGTCTTATAATTGCTTTAAAATATTAGCTATTATCCAGTCTTGCTTAAAATGTGTATTACATCACACTGTGTGATTACACCGTAAATAAAAACATTCCGAATTAAAAATCGAGTTTTAGACATCTTTCGGCTGCTGATTTGAAATCATGATTATATTCTCTTTGTTTGAAATTAGCGTGCAGTTTTTTTTTAAATAATTACTCCTGCTTTGGTTGCACTGTAATTCTACAAAATGTCAAGAAATTTGTAGTTCGAATCTTTTTTTCTTGTGGCCAGTACTAAGGTTTTTTTTGTTATGCAAAGGTTTTCTCCATGGAGTTTGAAAGATTTTATCGCCAAAAAGAAGAACAATGTTACACTAACAACCGGTGCAGTCATCAGCACTGGACAATGATAAAATTTATAATTATTGGTATTTATTTTGTAATTTGTTGTTATTTTCGCTATTTATAAATCAAACAGTCTTCAGAATCAGCTTACTTTATTACAAGTCTTTTAATTTTAATTAGTGTTACTTACTTGAAATTGAAATGGCACCGTACATTGGTTGCACTTGTGGTTATATGTTTATATCTCCGGCTCCCGTCAATGTAGCGAAATAAATTATATACCAGATTTTAAGTCAGATCATAAGCAATCAAACAAAAAAAGTTTCATCAAAATCGGTTCAGTAGTTTTTGTGTGATACTCGTTCAAACAAACAAACAAACAAACAAATAAACAAACAAACAAACACACAAACAAACAGACAGACAAAAAATCCAAAAATTGGTGAAATGGAATCAGGGACACCTAAAAACCATATCGTAACTTTTTTTTTGTTAATATCTTCAATGTACAGACAAACTTCCCGCTACAGTTTTATAATAGTTTAGATTAGATGGATCACACATATAGTCATTTGCTAAACTCTGCCACCGCATCTGATGGTGTTCCCTTATAGAAGAGATGCGGCCAGAAGCTCTACAACACACATCTTCTTGAAAAGTAATAGTATTTTGCGTATATCTTTGGACACAGATTAAATATAAGGTATTTCATTCGCAATTTATTTATTTTTTGAATGAAAAGTATTTTGCCAATAAGTGAAGCGAAAGAAACAGCATCGGGACGATTTTTCCAATAAAGCCCGTGAGGAAATGTTGTAGTCAATGTGAATACGTTCGATGTTCCATTATATGTCTAAATTTCTAAATTACAAGGAATTCTAAGTACAAAGACTCACCTTTCAGATGCCTATTAAACAGATTGATTGAAAAAAAAGTAGCGGCTCCAATTTTCGTTAATTTTAATTTAAAATTATGGCTCAATCGTATTGACGACGATTTTGCCAATGTCCAGTAAAGAAAAAGCACTCTTGCTTGCCAGTGTACGTAATAAGTAGGTATAATATAATTGTTTCTTCACTGTGCCTTCTGCTTATCAGAGAAAAATGCAGGGAAACGTCCCCAACGTCAAGTTTTTTTACCGTTACTCCGTATGTGGTCCAATGAGATACCACAAGTAGAAGACATTGAATAACGCCTGATGTACAAGTCCATATCCTCTGCTGATCCCTCCTGGTCTAATTCAAAGAGATGGGAACCTTTACCTGACTCCACACCCTAAAAAAAATATATAATATACTCATGACAAATTCTGGCATACAAAGTCATAATCAATTTTATTGTTAAGTAACATAATTTTATTTTAATTTCAAATATCTTTAAAGATATTCTCACCCTTTTTTCTTATCTGCTATGCTGTACTAATCTTTATTTTGAGTATACAATAGATATTATGTTGTACTAAATAAATAAAATAATGGTATTTTTTTTCTAAGTCAGCCGATTTCGCAAAGTGCCTGCAGCGGAAGCAAGGACAGTCTGTTGTTTAGCATTATTAAAATTTCTGCGCGATATCGAAGTTTCCTGAGTCTTTTCAAATTAGTATCCTGACTTCGCTGTTATTTTATAAATGAATTTAAATTTTAAAAATTAACCTATCTTAAAATAGTAACTCATAGTAAAATCAGTTAATCACATATAATGGCAGTAAAGGATAACACACTTTATCGACATTTGTGATTTTATGTAGTTTTGTGTATTCATTCGTGAAGAAATTAAAGAATTTAGCATATGCTCACGACTATATTCCCCGAGGGGGTAGTCAGAGATATTCCGAAACCTCAGAATATCCACGTTTCACTAGTAGTACCGAAACTCTGTCCAGTGTGACGGGGAGTGAGCCCGTCGCCACTTATAATGGACAGTGGGTACCGTACATGCCTCGAAATTGAGGCATGCTGGTTTCCTCACGTTGTTTTTTCACCGAAAATCCAGTTGTGTTACAAATCGTACATAAATTCCGAATAACTCATTGGTACGAGTCGGCCTGGACTGGGATCGAACCATCGCCTCCTGCACGACAGGCAAGGTTACTGGACAACCACGGCTTTTTTTCTGAAAGAATTTAGCTCTGTTTCAATACGATAATAGACAAATTCATCTTCCGCCTTCTAACCAATTATACTTTTAAACAAACTATTTGCGTCATTACATAATGACTAATCAAATACCTAAGCCCACCTACACCCAACCTCGCCCAGCAATGTGTCCTTACTAGATCTTCTAAAATCAAAGTGTCCGCTAAACGGACGGCAATATACAACAATCATAAACAACATTACCTGTGAAATATAGTCTATTGGTAGTTGGTACACTGTAGTTTTACGTTTGTAGTGTTACCATGATGCTGGCCAATCAGGAGACAGTTTTATTAGTTTGGAAACAATAAGAATATGTGAGAAAATTAAGGCGACACGTATTGTAAAACTTTTCGCGACAATGAGATTCTTAGTGTTAAGTACCACAATTGCCAAAACATAACAATTATGGAATCACCCAAAATCTGTTCGTCGATCCGTCCATTTGTCACAGGCGTGTTTCTCAGAGACCGTTAGATATAAGAAGTTGACATAGTTGACATTGTTACAGCAATAAATAGCTCAATTTCTTTTTTCTATTTCTATTTGATAGCAAAACATTTTGATGGTACATCCTTACTATCATTCATACGAAAGTGTCTGTCTTTCCTTGTCGCAACAAAACAACTAAAAGACATGATTTTCAACTGGGAAAAAGTTGGACAGGTTTTTTGGTTTCACGCCACTAAAAACCACCACATATCGTGATCACATCTATTGGTATATCACACTCAAAATAACCTTGTCTAGTTGTCAACTTAATCTTTGAATACTCTACTTTGAAAAGGTTCTTGAAGAAGGTGACTCGAAAATGGAGTCTATATTTGTTAACCTTATTGATAAAATATTCAAATAATAACTCGCGGTACCAATGTCTCTCAAAGACCTACAATCATGTCCCACATACACCGTGTGGCACGGTACTGGCAGACAGCCAAGTTCATCCGCTATTTGCTTATAATTTGGAATCAATATGCTCGCACACGTGCGGCCGACTGTTTCACTCATAAACGTTGTAATTGTTGTTGTAACTCACTCGATAATAGTTATTGTGACTTAGGGAGGGATGCGATTTGCGAAGCTATTTGTTATCTATGTGTATATATTTTCTGAATTCAAAATCGCTAACAAACATCGGAACATATCGTAAGGAAATCCAATATTTCGAGACGTGTCAACAACGGGCTCACTAGTTAGAGTTTTGGGACTGCTAGTTGAATAATGGTATTATGAATAATGCTACTTCGACGATTACTAATTGGGGCAAATCTGACCGACTGACTAAGGCCAGCTTATGACGGAATTACCTCTATCCTCATTCATATCCATACCATCTTCTCTTCTATTTTTTCTGATTCGCGAAGCACGTCTTTATTCTGTAAATACAGCAAATTTTTTTATTTGTGAAAATAAACCAATCAATCAATTATACTTTATTTGACACCAAAAAAACAGAGTATACAGAGAGCAAACAATCAGGAAATACAAAAGGCACAAAAACAGGCGGTCTTATCGCTAAAAAGCGATTTCTTCCAGACAACCTTAGGGTAGAGAAAATAAAACAACATAGACAAAGAATCCACAACGCAGGGTTCATCCAAAATCGCATAATGCTTCATATTCGTTGGAAAGTTCGGTCTGTAAATTTAACCTAGAATTGTATTCTAGTTTTCAGTAGTCTTAAAATGAAAATCATAGGAAACTACATAACTGCATAACTACAAAGTTGCATTTCGTAATTTAAAAGGTTTAATTTAAAACTAAAAAAATCAAATGATATTACAGTCTATTACATACGCATACATAAAGAATATTGATTTGTTTTTGGAGTCGCAGTCAAGCCATCACAATTCACGATTGGGCTTGGTTTTAGTTGGTATAAATTATTTGTTACAATTATTATCAATATTAAATTACAATACAATGCAACAAACGATTAAGACTAGGAAACTTGTCTGGAAATGTTCTTCTAGAATGTTTCTACCTAAATTAATATACATGTTTTGATACTGACAATATTGTCAAATATGAGTGCTGTCGCATGCCTGTTAGAAGTACATAAGTACATAAGTTAGAATATTGTCCTCTTCATTTATTTATATACTGTTTTACTTGTACACCGTTGGCATGTCTAATAAATAAATAAATAAAAAAACTAAAGTACCTACATCAGTCATTATTATGAGAAGACACTCTAAGATGAGAAGTGAAATCTTCAGATGATTCTCCACCGGAAAATTGTGGGGAGATAAATGCATGGTAAAAGGACTGACTACCTGTTTGATTGGTTTGTTAAGAAACCACCTCACAGTTTAGGGCTACCTATTTCCATTACAAGGTTCTTATAGCCCAGTATAGCCCTAAGGATAGAAGGATAGCCAACATCTGATTGAAGATGGTACCTCAAGAATGCAACTTTATAAGCGAATACCAATATTTTGAACCCATGCCATGAATTTAAAACGTACACTAAAAAAAATTACAAACATTTACGATGTAAGTATAGATGGTAATCTAAATAAGCTTCACAAAAAGTAGGCGACATCCAAACGCATTGTGTCGGCGGGTGTCGGCACGTCACCGGACAGTTTGGGGTTCTATTCCCGTCCAGTCGCACCTGTCGCCGAGGAAACGAGCGATTAACGATACATTTGTTAGGCGGGTTAGCGGGAATAGCATCGGGATTTGTGTGGGATTTTAAACATGCTATTTTGTAATTTTTATTCAAATTGGTGCTACGGTAACGTAGGTGCGTTGACCAGTTCTCAATAACAGTATTGAGAACTGGTCAACGTACCTACAGATACAGATCTAGTTCGATTTTGAGGTCTACAACGCTCTGTCTAGTGTTTCCGTTCGGTAGGAACTATCGATAGTATAATATAGTCTTGATATCGTCGGCTATCGATACTGTCAAAAGATATGACATCACAGCTGGCAAATGTGCATGATCAAAGAACAAATACAAATCGTATGATAGCTGAAATTATGCACAGGATAGGAGGAATATGCTTCCCAAGGAAATGGAAATTATCGTTTTCTACAGTGGTATTTCTTATAAAATTAAAATTTACTAGTTTTGTAGGCGAAACGGGATTAGGCAATGTCTATTATCAATATTATCGACAGTCCAAAACAATCGATAATATCGATACTAGAAACTAGTAAGTATTGTTCTTCAGAAATTCGATAGTATCGAAAGTATTGCACTCTATTTGTCTCGCTATGGCATTGCCTCGTTAGAAACCACGTCAGAGGTCGTAAGGCGGTCTGAGAAAACTCTGACACCAGGGCTCTGCCCACACGATAAGAGAGATTGCCTCGTTACGCAGCTTTCGATAGTATCGATACTATCAATTGGCCTCTATCGATTCTAATGGCTTTTTTGATGAAAAATGTCGATTGTAAAACTATTGATAGTTTTGGCAACACTAGCTCTGTCTTATGCACCTAGCATACCACCTCCGAGAAAACTAGAAAAATCAAATTGTATAATGATGCAGTGGTACCAAATTTTAAGTTGTTTAATAAAATGTATTTAAGAATTTGATAACAATACGATGATATTATATGTTTAGAAAGATAACAAATCATTTACAGATTTAAGGAAATAACTAAGCCTATAAATATATTGGTAGTCTAAACTATTATAAAACTGTAACAAGAAGTTTGTCTGTACATTGAAGATATTAACAAAAAAAAAGTTACGATATGGTTTTTAGGTGTCCCTGATTCCATTTCACCAATTTTTGGATTTTTTGTCTGTCTGTTTGTTTGTGTGTTTGTTTGTTTGTTTGTTTGTTTGAACGAGTATCACGCAAAAACTACTGAACCGATTTTGATGAAACTTTTTTTGTTTGCTAGCTTATGATCTGACTTAAAATCTGGTATATAATTTGTGCGGACGAAGTCGCGGGTTAACGCTCGTAAGTAAATAAAATAATTACAATGACAAAAAAAAAATGGTCTTCTCTTATAAGGACAAGTGTGCCATACCCTCACACTGAAAAAAATGTTTTGTTAAAAATATAACCTAACTTTAGTGACTTCCAAATTGTTTTGTAGCACATAAACAATCGTTTGGTTATAAATAGCATAACTTTTTGCTATTTATGTATATGCAAACGTTTGGTTATGTGCTGCAATACAGTTTGGAAGTCACTAAAGTTCGGTTGCATTAAACAAAACATTTTTTTTTCAGTGCAACCGACGGAAGTGTATGAAGTATGAGAGTCGATGAGGCGAGAGAAATATGTCAGGATCGTAGTCTGCTCCTGTGAGATAATGGCGTGAGTATATATGTAGGTATATAAGGTCTAACAAAACTAACTGAAACTATTTTAAGGGGATGATCAGACCATCAAACTGAACAACTTTCTCTATGGGACCAATATCGAAATCGCGAAAAAAAAATCAGCTGTTCCATACAAACCTACTCGACCTAAATGTATGGGACAGCAGATTTTTTTTTCGCGATTTCAATATTGGTCCCATAGAGAAAGTTGTTCAGTTTGATATTGTGATCGTCCCCTTAAAATAGTTTCACCTAATTTTGTTAGACCTTATATATGTAAACAAAATATGACTGCTACCTTGATTAAGAAGCCATAAATAAAACCTTAAATCCATCTATCTAGCATCAAAACACGCTAATACCGTTTGCCCGTTAACCTCGGGCAAAACTGATAATAAAGAACAATAAAAAACTTACAATAACCTATGAAAATTCTTTCAAGAAATGCTTTTACATGGCACGATACAAGACATTTATACTTCGTTAAAAAAGTACGCCTTGCTACAAATTAGTTGGTAGTGCTGGCAAATAGTTATAGCAAACTTTCTGACCACTCTGAAAGAAGGTCGTGAGTTTTCTTAGGTCGCATCATCATCATCATGACCGTTATCGGCCGCACCGACTGTTTACTCACAGCCGAGAGCGTCTTAATAGGGACAAAACGCTTTTCGCGCTGCTGTTCACCAGGCGGTTGGTTAGGCGACTTATAGCAGCGATTACAATACCCTGCATTTAGGGCCGATTTCGGCATACATTGCTTGATTTGTTCTCTCTATTTTAAAGTGCTTTGTCTTGCGATCAAAGCAAGCAATGTACGCTGAAATCGGCCCTAAATGTAGGATGTTGTAATCACTGCTTTACCCGATTTTTGCAGTAAATGTGTGCCCACACTCTTTGCACGTCAGCACCGCTACGACTAGATTGTATTATGAATGGCCGCAGGTGGATGGGCCTTCAGCTCGTCGCATTGGGCATCATGGTCCGAAGGTCGCGCCTGTTCAAACGCATACACCAAATTAGATCTAAATGTTAAGTGATTCTATAGGACCTTATATCTATCTATCTATAACGTCACGCCTCTTTCTCAGTGGGGTAGGCAGAGACCAGGGCGCGCCAATTACTACGATCCTTACATACTTCTTTTGCCTCATGCACATCCATACTTCTCTTCTCTGCCCGTCGGTTTCGAGTACTCCGCACCTCCCCTTTTTGTAGGACGCAACTGATTTGATCAGCATACGTCCTACGAGGGCGCCCTCTGCCGACGCTTTCACTCACATTAGCAACATATATCTCTTTCGTACATCTGCTATCACTCATCCTAAATGCCCTCTAAAGCAGCAGAGCTACTAACATCAGTTTTACCGATCATTCTCAGTATTTCAAGCCTTGGAAATATCGGGCATAATATGGAAGTCGCTCCACATTGAGGCCAATCTTTAGCATGACATAGCACGCGAGAGATCATTTGTATTTACTTTTTCGAAACCGTGGTAAGGTATTAAAACTAAAATTATTTGATCAAAACCTTTACGTATCATACAGAGATAATTTATTGTTGTATTCCTTCAAGTAACTAATTAAGAAACAAAGGTTTCGAAAGGTTTTATGATTGTGGAAGAGGCGAAAGAGGTGTGTCAGGATCGTTGCCGATGGCGATCCATTGTCTCTGCCTACCCCAATGGGTTACAGGCGTGAGTATGTGTATGTATGTATATGTATGTAGGTTTGGATGTCGGCCGAAGGGTACTCATTGAAGCCCTGCGATGGCAATGCATGATCTGACTAAAATATATATCTACAGGTGTGGATGCAGCTTATGTCGCACTGTCTATTCTGTTGTACGACAAGTTAGTGTGTGACCGTCCCGCGGGGCAAAGACATTGGGGGAGGCGAGGTACTCGAGATGCTAGCGGGGAGCGGGTAGTAAAGGGTGGAAGGAAAGCGCGCGCCCCTCATTGGCAGTCGCACTTGCTGCCTTCGAATTTAGCCCAAATATCCCGAATTAATATCGACGCTAACGACACGACCACGACAATCGTGAACACTAAACCGCTAGGTGTGATAATAGTTGAGAGTTTGCCAAAAGATTAGAGATGTATTGGCGTCGCGTGGGCGTTATGGATGACCGTAGTTTTTGGAGCTTATCTAGCCATAATTTATTTATTTGAAAATAATGCACGTGCTGGGGTTAATGACTTGTTGCTAAACTGTGAAGGGGGAAGGTGGATATTTTTAGAGGTTTTTATGCTTTTTGTAAAACTAAAATGTCACTTGCATACAGGTCCACAATCTCTTCCTTAAGATACTTTCCTAAATGCTGGATAGATAACAAGGTGTAGATAAGTGATTACCTAAACACATAATGATGTTTTGCCTATTACTGCTTATATTCAGCACAGGTGAAAGAAATGATTGGTGGTGTGTCGTATCGGGAAATTGAGGTTCGTTCAGAAACAAACTAGGTACTTCACCGACAAGAGCGCATCTCTTAATTTCGATAGTGATTTATTTTGAATAGGAAAAGTTCTTTATTTGTCTTCTGAGCCCTCGCGTTTTTGTTATTTTACCATTTGCTACTAAATTATTATACTTACTTATTAATCAACTAACCGATATTATTTAATTATGAAAAAAAAACTAGATGCTTATTTACTACGTGCTCATTTATGAATAAAATATATTTTTTTATATTATTGTGTATTTTATATTATTTACCAATTTATTTTAAAGAATACCGTATTTCAAAATGGATACTTCAAGATAATGTGTTCACAAAAGATTATTTGGGCGACACATTCAGCAACTACCGCCACAACAACATAAAGTAAGCGCCTTGGATCGAGGTTTGAAAAAAAAATGTACAGCTCATTAGAGAAGAATGTAAGTGCACTGTGCCATAGCGTTTATTTTATGACCGTTATAAATTTGTCAAACATTTGTCAAAATTATGAAGAATGTTTACGGAATCGCAAAACAAAATCATAACCGATTTTTCTTTTACACATAAACTTGTAAAAAAGTCGGTTATTCTCTTTCGTAACAATAAATTAACCTTGTCACAACTAATAACCATATGTCCTACAGTTTCCCGCCATTTTAGATTATAACATTCCAAAAGCACATGTAGTCATATTAATTACTTTTTCACCCAATTTCGCGGACTGTCAAACAAAGTAACAAGTCAAAAGAGTTTGTATACGTGGGCTGAATACATCCAATACCTTTGCCTGTTTGTTGCCACCTTTGCGGCATTTTACATTTGTAACACGTTCATTGCTTTCTCGGGTGGAATATACAAAAAAAGTGCGTACCAAGTTTTGTATAGCTCGATGTGTCGCCGTGTGTACCTTTGTAACATAATATGCTGGCCAAAATAAACTGGCCGCGCGTAGGTCGAGGAACGTATAACGTCGCGCGTCCAGCTTATGTTGGTTTTGTATAGCTTGATAATGTCTCCGTGTGTAAATACATAAGATGATAGGGTGCGATTACATTGAACAATTAATCGGGCCCGATTTGGCATAAATTCTTGCTTTGATCACTACACTTTAAAAAAAACAGAGAGAATAAACAAGGAAATGTACGTCGAAATCGGACCCGACTAATTTGGCAGTGTAAATGCACCCCATCGAAATCAAGCTTCATGGTGTGTTACATCGCAACTTTTGTTAAATGCTGCTTCTCATAGGGTATTATTTAATGGGTGATTTTACCCATGATACTGAACAACTTTCCCTGAAAAACCTATAGGAAATAAGTAAAAAAAATTTTGGACATACATAGCTGATCGAACTATTGTATGAAAAGACGAAAAATTTTTTGCGCCTTTCGTATAGGTAGGTTTCTTTGGGAAAGTTGTTCAATGAACCATTGTATGAAGATGGCTTACTGTCTTATACTGTGCCCTAACGCCCTGTATAATGACGGTGACAATGATGAGATACCGATCCAAAGATCGCGGATCCCTCTTGAACTTATACTGATCTTCCAACACTCTGAATAAAGCAGCATTGTATTAGAACATAACTTTACTGTCACTAAAACAATATTTTTTTATTTATTCGTGAAGACACGGGAAAATGTCCGCTCGTGTCTGCCTATTCGTTATCTGTCGTTCTATTTTCGAATTTGAATTCATAGCGAACGGTGAGCTTACCGGAAATGATTGGATAGTGAATCTTTGTTGGTACACCGTGTATTTCTGGCAGGTATTTATTTATGATTCAAGAATAATATCCGGATTTATGCCTCGAGAGTAATATCAGGATAATACTATCATTTTTCTAGGAAATAAGGATAGCACGCAAATTTTAAACACACTTCGTACATTAGAAGGAACTTCTGAATTTAATTAGCCTGTTTCATCACACTGCTGGGCATAGGCTTCTACCTGCGTACCTGTCTTGAGCCAGCTTCAACCACCCATCACTGAAGTAATCTAGGTCATCCTTCCATTTTTTCCAAGGTCGACCCTGAACGTCGACGTCCTATCGCCAGACCCGTCAACTTAAAAAAAAAATTGGCCTATCTCTCCGGATACAACATTCTCTGTGTTTGTACTAACATCGAAATCACGAAGAAAAACTGCCGTTCTAAACAACTAAACAACGAAAATACCTTTTCGAACCAATTGAATGGGATAATAGTCCAGCAGGTTAGCCATAATTCCTTTTTGGGTGATAAATACTATGCAAGAACGTGGCAAGTGACTATAGAGAGCCTCAGGTAATTTAGCCCAGTCATTTTACGGAGTTTTGTTAGGCGGGGTAGGGAACTAGGGAATAATTATTAATTGGACTTTTAAACTGTAACCGGCACCATTTAGTGACAAAAAGACTGTCTTAAAACATATTAAAATAAAAATCGCTACGCAACATAGAATCAAAATTGTGTTTCCCAGAATGTTTTTTAATTAATAATATTAAAACCAATGCACTCATTTGTCTTAGATTTAATAATATAATTTTTTTTAGCAATAAAATAGGCATTGAAATTTTAAAAATGAGTTATTTATTTGAAAATACAATTGTATTTTTCAAAAACTTCTAAGTAGACAAAAATATTCACACCATGTTTGTAGTATGTATGTATAATGGTAAAGCCTTAAATATATGCAAAAAAAAAATTTACCATCAGGTTTTTTAGAACGAGATAATAGCTAAATTTTAAAATTGGAACTGTTGCTGACGTCATTTTTTTTAATTTTGGTACATTTTTAGGCTTAAATTGGCTCTTCAATATTAGACCGAAAAAAAATATCAATTATTAATTAGTCCCGGCTCAAACCGTAAAATGACTGGGTTAAATTTACCAACATCATTTGCCTCAAAAATACAACAAAAGAAACCATATTTTTTATAGTATTTAATTTGCTAGAAGAAAAGTCATTTAGAGGTATGCTCGCCTTTACATTTCACGGCCGGCTTATTGCAATTTTTCATAATTATATTTTTTGTGAAGTTACTAGGTATCTATCGAATCTAAGGACCACCAAGTGAAGAAATTAGATATGCCATTTTAAGCTGGAACTACACGGTGCATTAATAAATCTAATAAATTAAAATTCCTAAACAAAGAAATTAGGCGGTTTACCTATAGACATATTTAGCGATCTATATTTAGACCGAGAATGTGGGCAAGCGGCGCCCCGTCACGGTGATTTGTGCGTTGTACCTTATTTCTATTTCAGTACGTTCCTAATTTGAACGGGTTATTGGTTTTATGGCGAGAGGTAAATGCGGTTTAGTCAAAGGTTTTCAAATAATTATAACAGTTTTAGATGTATTCACAGCTTCAAAGGTTTTAGGGATGATTGCGTAGGTCGTGTCGTCAAGATAGGAAGAGAGAGCTCTCATAGTTTTTTATAACATGCCAATTTTTATTTTTGATATCTTTATAGCGTGACAAATTTCTTTTTTGTTATTAGTATATTTTTCCAATTTTCATTTTAGATTTATATACCTTGTCATTATTCGTTTTAGACATTAGTCGCCTTAACTTCTTTGCAGGAGTACCGACTCGTCACTTGACAAGTTTTTTTCACCGCCAACAACTTAAATAACGTAATAACTTTTACAAAACTACGTTGGCAAGTTACATCCTAAGGGCGGGCTGCATCTGGGCGGGCCACAGTGCAAAAATCCGCCCAAATCGCTTCTATACAATGTATACTACCACAACTACCGCATACTACTAAGTACGCCCGGCCGGAGCGGGTCGCATTTTTGTGCAGCGGATTTCCATCCATGCGATGTAGCCCGCTCCGCCCCGGTGCGGTCCGTCGTAGTGTGCTTAACAACCGAAACTTTTTTAAGTCTACCAGTATCACAACATTCAAAATCCGTCAATGCGTTGCGACCCGGCCAGCTTTAGTGTGCGAAGTACGCATTTACCGCTGTGATGCGGCTCGCTGTGCTCCGATTCGGCCCGCCCTAATATGCGCTTACCTTTAAACATAATTCTCATTTCCGAGGACAAAAATCTGAGGGCCGGGTACTTTATGCATCTGCGTTACGTTTCATTACGAGCCAGTGTTGTATCTCGTTTTCATGTCAATCTGCATAATTATACCTTGCTCCTTTGAAAGTAACCGAAAAAAACCTATCAGACGTAGAAATGAGTAATTACTAATTAATAGGTATAGCCTAGTATTCTACATCGAGGTTTATGCGCACGGCCAGGTGTAGGAAGGTGTAAACGTTTAATGCTCGTTTTACAACCGGCACGCACGTAAATTTATCTTTGAAATCACTGTTTAATTGATGTTTCTTGTTACAGTCATGTTGATTTATATTTATGTGGCTATCATTTTGTATTTCTTTTAGTTCAGTTGGGTCACTTCCTATAGTTTTTATTTTGGCGTAATCGTGCTCTGTGGTCCTAACGACCGATTCATATTGTACTGATCTCATATTGAACAAATCTCAAAAACACCAAAATGACTAATTTTGTAAATGTCCTTTGTTTATTAATGTTGGAAATTCCTAATATCTGATAGATAAGGTATATTCAGACAGGATTAAAATTGGACTACGTTCATTATTTTGATAATAAAATTCGTATTAATTAAGATGATAACTATCCTCTTAAGGTGGTTTCAGTCCATACAACAGTTTGACGCACAATACGCGTAGACGGAATAAATAAAAGTAATATTTTATATATGGAAAAATAGTTTAGAAAATCTAGTTACCGCGTCACAAATAACATTTGCAATTTATAATATATATAATTACGAAGATATAAAGCTTTTAAAATTTTGTATGAAAAATTTAAATGTAATTATTTTATAAATTGCAAATGTTATTTGTGACGCGGCATCTAGATTTTCTAAACTATTTTTCCACAATTATATAGAAAGTTACTTATATTAATATAGTCAACGCGTATTGGGCGTCAAAGTTTTGTGTAAAATTGACCCCTCTGCAACCACTTTAAGAAAATGACCTCGAAACTTAGCTATGGTGGTTTTTATGCTTTAATAATATAAACCATTCTTATTCTTTTCATGTTAACAGTTCTACGATTTTCTTTCTAGATCTTATTGGCCAGGTATTCGGCGAACCATAAATGATCTTATTAAGTGTTCGTATAAATACAGTTTGTTTGTTTGCAGTTGAGTTGTGGGTTATATTCTAACTAGCTGGTGCCCGTGACTTCGTCTGCGCTTCGTCTGGACAATTCACACAATATCTTTATAAATTGTAATCTATGAGTTATTCTGATGTATAAGCTATATTATTGTATGCATGCATATGCTCACGACTATAATCCCCGAGGGTGTAGTCAGAGATATTCTGAAAACTCAGAACATCCACGTTTCACTATAGTACCGAAACTCTGCCCAGTGTGACGGGGAGTGAGCCCGTCGCCACTTGTAAATGGACAGTAGGTACCAAACATACCTCGAAATTGAAGCATGCAGGTTTCCTCACGATGTTTTCCTTCACCGAAAAGCCAGTGGTGTTATTAATCGTACATAAATTCCGAAAAATTCATTGGTACGAGTCGGCCCTACATATTATTGTAAAGTTTCATTAAAATCCATTCAGTAGTTTTTACGTGAAAGAGTAACAAACATCCATCCATACTTACAAACTTTCGCGTTTATAATATTAGTAGGATAAAGTTTTATTAAGATTAAACCATTTTGAAGTTGATACAAAATTATGGAAATAATCGTCGAGATTTTTATAATAATCGTTGAGTTTACCTAATATATTTTAAGCATGAGTATTATGTATAAGCTTTTATGTGTATGTACCTCATAAACAGTTGAATAAAAAATATCCTACCTCATAAAAAGGTGTATTTAAGCGAAAGGTAAATTAAAACACGCGAATCATCTCGCTGTAAACATCTGTCAGATTACATTACTGGTTGTTCCACAGTGGACACTGGAAATTATAAGAATTTTGACTTTTTTTTTAATTCTATTTATTATCACATAATACTTATAGCTTTCTGACGTAATTTTTTTTAATATTACACTGCGTCGGAAGGTGTGCAGTTGTAGAGACGATGCGATCAGAGCACACATCTTCTAAACAAAACTAAATATACAAAGTAAAATTCCAAGTACAATATTGAATTAGGAACATAGCGTAACATTGTCAAGACAAGACCAGACTTTTTGGTCATTCATATAATCATCGAGTATAAACTAACCTTTTTTACAGAGAACTTCAATGTACGATACAACGACTAACTTATAATAATATATATTGTATCCTGTAGATTTCATTCCTATTTTCATCTCCATGCACAAACGAGTTGGTATACTGACTAACACACAATCCACAACATTTTTTTTAAATCATTGATCCTATTTGTTTGTTTTTACACAATGATGACTGTATGGAATAGATTGGATCTCCCATCTCAAGAGAACCTAAGTGTGGATCCAGGTCTTATGATAGCACTTTCGGTTTACCATGAGGCACATCCAGGGGCACATACAACGATCTTTCTCGGTACCCAAATTCCTTTAAAGTACGAGTGAATAGGCTTCTTCTGGGTAAGCTCGCTACATCTTCGACCCCATCTTCGTCCTGTGGATTGGATTGAGGTCAAGAGCATAGCCATATGTGATAAAAAAAAATCTCGCGCTTTACTCAAGCTCAGCTCCTTTAAAACGAAGTGCAGGCCAGTGCCTGATGAGGTGCGGGATCTGTAGGCCTAGCATGCCACCCCCAAGAAAACGATAAAAATCAAGATGTGCCTCCATCTTTATTATTTTACGTATGCCAGAAAGAGCGCGCATGACGTTTTTCTCGTTTAAACGCTTTGTCGTGGATGGCATGCTAGCCGTGCTGATGTTAGAGAGAGGGTGGTACTGTATCTATTATGCTATTGAGCTTTATCGACTGTACCTGTGCAAGAGGTGCGAATACGTTTGTTTTAAATTACGCTCTTCAACACAAAAACATAATTATCACCATTGTAACAGCATAATTTCCCTCGCTTTATTCGCTTTCCACGCGTATTTCCGGCCTCGTTAAAAAGCCGGGACTCGTGAGTGACGTGACGTGTGTTTACCTCAGCGCTACCGACGTGAGGCGGTGAGGTAACCAGCTGTTAAGATAACCTACATATTTCATTCATATCGCGATGAGAATAAGTGAGATTGGGAAAGAGGTGAACGTCTTTTTTGTTTATTTGTAGGAATTTTAGAATGTCATTATAATTATCAAGTCCAAGATTTTCAACAATTTGTGGCTTACAAATGTGGCATATAAATTTAAAAGAAGTATTGCCCTCGTTAGATTGATAAGGTCCTTAATGGCACTCCTCGACGGCGCGAAATGGTGAACTGATTGAAATTCCTCCAATTTTTCCACCCACAATGATGCCTATTTTGGCGCTACGGTTATGGCCTTTACGAACTCTGTTCAACTGGCACCATTGTGGCCACTTCAGGATAAAACCCTTATTTTTTCTCCAGGAGTAACCGTTGTACCTATAAAGTATTTGACGTGAGCTATGGAACTAAATACATGCATGCAGGTACCGAATGATACTTGTACTTTTCTTTACGATGTTTTCCTTCACCAAAAAGCAGTTTCATGTCGTCGAATGTTGAACAAGGAAAAGTGGTGAATCAGCATCACAGCAAATGAGATTGTATTGGTATTATCATTTACGTTTGCCGATGATGATGAAATATGCCACAGAAATTAGAAAGGATATAGAAATACAAATTTTAAGCAAACAAATTCGTGGGGATCATTATAAGATACTCTATCCTTTCCTAATTTAATTTCATTTCTTATATTCGTACGAAATTTAGGAAACTTTTGTATCGTTGAAAATAAAACATACACTCGGGCGTAATCGTGGATAAAATATTGATATTTAATATGTAGATGACACGATTGTATCAAGACCTCCGCTTCCAAGTACCTAGTAGACAAAGTTGTATTACGTTATGCAACACAACCTGCCCACCAAATAATTTCTACTCTACACACACCGAGCCTCGGTGTCGGACGCTCGGCGGAGTAACAACTCTGTTTCGAACGTTCGTCGGTCTAACTCCTGAGGATGCTCCTTGGTGGAGCGAAACACGAGTAGAGTAGAAATTATTTGGTGGGCAGGTTGTGTTGCATAACGTAATACAACTTTGTCTACTAGGTACTTGGAAGCGGAGGTCTTGATACAATCGTGTCATCTACATATTAGTCATGGATTTCCGCAAAGTAACGCCTGATTCAATTAATTATATTGATATTTATTATTATAGAATCATCTTGTAAATGAAAAAAAATATTATCCTGCTATTTTAAGACGGTTTTTAAAAGCTCATTTTTAATGCACGTAAAGTCGTAATTTCCAACAGCGAAACCATTATAACAAAACAGTTATTGTTATGAACATTCTGCCAAAATAATAAATAACATTAGCGGTTACAGCTAAAGTACCTTCTACGTGTCATTATCGCATTCCAAAACAAAAAGAACATAACTAACAAATCCTCAAAATCCGACGCGCGTAAAATCGTCAACTATTTCTAGATATGAGCTAATACTAATCTCTTACATGCCTACGCTACGTTTTTGTTTTCTTTTTTTCATAATGTTGTTAGTTTTGGACGCCACAATGTCGAAATAAAGAGTTGAGATGGTGGAATCGATCGTTGTTAGCGCGCTTGAAGTTCCGTAGGATTATAAAAGATGTATAATTTTAATAATCTTTACAACGATCTAAATAACAGTATACGTTTGTTTGTGTATTTTGTTATGAATTATCCGAGACCCCTATACACTATGGACAATCTATGCGGATATACAGGGTGGAAAAAAAAGGCCGTGGTTGGAGGGAAAGTACCCTTAATATTTATGATGGCAAATTTTACTGAAAGGAAACATTCCTTTATTTTCAAATTTAATAAAAACTGCATTTAAAGATTTTTGAAAAATCATCTGCTTGAGCCGGGAATCGAACCGGTGAAACGTCAAAAAAAAAACATCCTGTATTTTATGATACCAACCGAAAGAGTCATTTATAAGGATCAATTTCTTTTAAACAACATAGTATCTTAAATTACAGAAAGACCAAGAAAAAATGATTTTTTCATTGTTAAACTTACTCACTATCTAAAGAAAATACTTTAAAGTATGTATTCTACGACTGAATTCTCTACGAGTACTAGTACTTTTATATCGAATTGATTGAATATTTAAAATATCAAGTTCAAAGTTTCTGTAAATAGAACATAATAAATAATGTAATTAAAAAAGGTGGATAGGTACCAACGGGGACATTAGATGGCCGGCAAGATCCCCGGATCTAACGCCGCTAGATTTTTTTTTTGTGGGGTCATGTTATAAATCTGGTGTATAAAAGAAACTACAGGTCAGTAGAGGAATTAAAAACGGAAGTACAAAATATTATTTCAAATATCCACCATAATTCAATACAAAAGGCCATGCTATGTTATCTTAGTACAAAGTGGAACGCTGATTTTCCATAGACAGCTTCCGCCATCTATCGGTTATGTTTCGAAGCACTATGTGTTGAACTAGGGTTCATATCGGAGTAACAGCGCACTACACCTCACGCGCTGCGCTGTAGTAGTGAGAGATTTCGCCCATATCAATCACGGTCTTGTTGGTCTAGCGGTCTAGACGATCGGCTTACGATCCGGGTAGCTAAGGTTCGATCCTCGTGTCGGCCGATCGTCTTTTTCCATTTATTTCATAATGTAGCGCCCCCTAGTGCTAATAAGCGGCAACGCAATTAGGATGTCCTAAAATACAAGGCGAGTTACCTATCTACCTCCAATATACATATTAATCTATGCAAAAGGCGACACGTAGCGAATTTATTCGAAGAATACGTCTGTGCATACGTGAAAATGGGTCTCATTTTGAGCAATTTATAAGTTAAGTAAAGAATTTTCTTTAGATAGTAAGTTTAACAATAAAAAAAAAATTTTTTTCTTGGTCTTTCTTTAATTTAAGATACTATGTTGTTTAAAAGAAATTGATCCTTATAAATGACTCTTTCGGTTGGTATCATAAAATACAGGATGTTTTTTTTTTGACGTTTCACCGGTTCGATTCCCGGCTCAAGCAGATGATTTTTCAAAAATCTTTAAATGCAGTTTTTATTAAATTTGAAAATAAAGGAATGTTTCCTTTCAGTAAAATTTGCCATCATAAATATTAAGGGTACTTTCCCTCCAACCACGGCCTTTTTTTTCCACCCTGTATATAATACTAGGACGATTGAAAATAAAATGTTTGGAGTTCGAACCCATCAACTCGTCAATACCCAGACCAAACTAGGTACTTACAGTAGGAAACCCACCAAGAAAGATGAAATTTGGACTGTACAATTTAGATTCATAATTCATTATCTAAGAAAAGATTTCCAGAAATTATATCAAGCTTCTAAGTTGTATCAAATGAGATTACACATTTAACAAAATGAGTGGATAAACTGAGTGAGCATTCGGTAAAAACACTGCACGTTAAGCTAGTAGCTATAATTTTTGCAGGAATCAAGAAAATCGCTTAGTCAAAAAAAACATAATTACGTACCTATATTTCTCTCCATATTTGGAATCAGATGTCGAAAGTTGTAAGAAAATTTTATGACTAAGAAGAATGAGTTTTCTGTATCAAAATGTGGAATCCTAAAAATCACAGTACGTAGGTCGGTTGGTAAGTCATGATAGATAGCGGTTTAAGTGTTTTATTTTAGGTGTTGACGATATTGTTATGTCTGCGGTACGGTGGCGCCGGTTGATGTGAAGGTGCGGAAATCTCACTTACCCGCTTTTGCCAGTGGGCCGTGACGACGATGGAAGTCTCTTTGAGCCTTTGATGTTAGAAAATATTGTTTATTGATGCTAAAATATAGTGTTTTATTTACGTTTGTGGGTAAGGAGTTAGGAGTAAATTAATTGCGAATTGATTGTTTCGGTTAAAATTGTTTGATCGTGTAGGTGTTATTTATTAGGTGTTTGGTAATTTTTAGGAGGTATTGCTGGGCGTTTTAAGAAGTCAGTTGTTTGTACCTCATAGTACTTTCAAGAATATTTTATTTAAATGATAAAAGATAATTATAACATTATGATAACCTGAGTTTTAATTTGAGGACGTTTATGAGTTGATAACGCTTATTATACTAAGTACCCTATTTTGATAATAATGAAAGGATTGTAACCAATTTTATAACATAACATAAATATACCTTTTAATTTAACAAAATGCACACTAAACGAATTTGAACTTGAAAACTTGAAAGTTACAATAGGCGGCATTATCACCACAAGTAATTTTTTGATACATGCAGAGCCCAATACGGCAAAGTACGAAATCTTACGATTGTGTTGAATCTTGAAGCGGCAGAAGTACATACCATACACAATACACATACATACATAAACTCACGACCGTAATCCCTTTCGGGGTGGTCAGAAACATTGCTACAACTACCAACTTTCTAAGTAGGAACGACATGCGCTGTTTAATGGCAGAAAATATCCCTAAACATAACAGAGAGAACATAATTTAGAGAGAAAAAAACTTAAATTATTTACCTTTTAATGTGTCATGTATGTAATTTAACTCAATTTGTACGACTTTTTACGTCGAATACATAAAATTGTTCTAAAATAAAAGAAAGCCCATTGTTTTTAATTGGTCTAAAAAAACTTCGAAATATTCACAAACTAATGCGATAATATACGGCGTGCATTAAACAGCTGACAGGTCACAATCTGGCGGCTATAAAATATCAAAGTCAACTTTTACGAGTTAGGTGAGATGAAGCTAGAAGAAATAGCCAAGCTATTATCATCTTTAACTAACGTAGAACAAGAAAAACGTGTTTGTCTGTTAGACATTATGCACATACACTTCTTGTTCTTCTTAGTATGCTGACGGTTTGGTATGATCAGACCATCAAACTAAACAACTTTCTATATGGGACTAACTTCGAAATCCCGAAAAAAAGAAATCAAGAGGAGAGCGATTGTTGACAGTCACACGTTGAAATCTAAAATTCGAAAAATGACCTTTACAATAAGAAGTTTGTGTATTCATTCGGTCATAGTTTTGAATCTAACAATTCCAAAAATAGCACTTATGGTCCACGCCAAAACTGCAAACGTTCTTGACTCACATGTATGGGATAGCTGATTTCTTTTTCACGATTTCGATAGTATTTAGAAAATCTATTAAAGAATGAATTGCTCGCAAATATATATTCTCCTACTATATACTATACCGTATTATATAAGGGTAAATTCACGAGCTATAACATAATTTGACATCTGTACGACAGATCAAATACAGATACTTACCTACAATCGTAGAGAGATGCCAACCAACGCGCTGAGTACGGAACCTAGTGTCGCATTACCACCAGTACCACGCGATAGAAAGTATTTTGTTAGCTTGAATGTGCTCATTATCCATTGCGGTATCAGAACTCAACGTTCTTCAATCAATCTTTAGTACTATGCAAGCAATGGAAACTATTTACACATAATATCTCGACTGGCTTTCAGCCTCATAGTATACCGCCTCCTTACTGTCGCGAGCAATGTGTTCTGTTTTTGCGCATATTGCTGTGACTGGCCCCGCCCCCTTTTCACATCTCCCTTTAGTTTTCGTGATCTTTGCCTACAATAATGCTGAACAACTTTTTGAAACTGTATTTATGCAAATAAAACACTTCATTTCACTTTATACTACTCTAAAATACAAGGTGTATTAAAACACGCTTCTTCTCCTTTCGTTCCTGCAATGAGCCGTATTGTATGACAATCACTCATGCTGTAGTAGGGAAATTAGCCAATCAGCAATGGTCGTATCGAGGCTGATTGCCCAGGTTGCGCTAGACAAACTCAGGTTTCGTTACTGGGGGAGGCAATGAAAGACATTGTACCCTCAAGCGCAAAAAACACGCTAGGTGGTTAGACTATCAAACTGAACAACTTTCACTATGGAGACAAAGTGAAAAAAAATTAAAAACGTGCCGTCATAGTATGGCAGCGTAATATACGCTTGCTGTATCTCGCGTTTATCTCATTCGTTCGCGCGCAATAGAAAGAGAGTGAAGGCGCGATAACGCTGTATCAAGCTGCCATACTAGTCCAGCTGCTGTCCCTTAACAGTAGTTTTGTATGAAACAGCTACCACCACAACTCCGGCCACCAATTCGACAAATTTACGGTCTCTTTTACTGGCCAGTGGACACAATACATGCCTCTAACATGAAGCATGTACACAACTTTCTAGCCATGAAACCAAAAAAAATTTAAGTTCCTTGATGCACGTGAAACCACAGGCAAAAGTTAGTCACATTTCTGGTTTTTTTCACCAATTAAATTTCGGTATATTATTTTTAGATAACTATTATAAAGGTGATAAATGTTATACAAGTATTTTATAGTGATGATAATGCTATGGATAATTTATGAGTGAGCGGTGTTACAAATATTACGTTGAGTTTATGTTGTCACCAACTTTTTGTTACGTTCTAGTTTACGGGTCTAAGTTGTTCATAAACTTTCCTTTTAATGCTTGTTGTTTCAACAAAACTATTTAAATACACGGAAAAAAATATTTTCTTGAAACAATAACCAAATATGTTTCAACAGATATTTGTTAATCTCAAATATAATGTCTTGGACTAAGATAATCCCTTAGTGGGATGAAGAATGTTTAATTCCTTAAAATTCAAGACTGAATTTATATCTTGAATCAAAACAGATTCGTTTCTCGCTTTACGAATGAGAGAGTTTCTTTTATTAAAAGAAACATTTGAATTAGTTCTTAGCCCAAAAACTATATACGAAACATTTTATGTTTCAAAAGAAAACATTTTCGAGTTTCCTTATATCGAAATGCAAAAATATCTTGACTCAAATAATATTACTTACTTCAAGTACCTACTTTTTTTCTGTGTCACTTTCGACAAATAAAAGTTTGTGAGCATGTGGAGAGCACGTTGAGAAGAGGAATGGACACTGAATCATGAGAGTCCGGCTTTGAATCCGTACGGACGAAATAACATGTACCAATGAGTTTTTCTAACTTACGTACGGCGACATATCAAGATATACAAAAGTAACATAAGCTGGGTGCGCGACGTTATTCGTTACTCGACCCACGCGGGGCCAGCTTATGTTGGTTTTATATAAGGTCTAACGAAATTAGTTGAAACTATTTTAAGGGGATGATCAGACCATCAAACTGAACAACTTTCTATATCGAAATCGGGAAAAAAACAGCTGTCCCATACATTTGACTCGAGTGCTTTGTATGGGACAGCTGATTTTTTTTCGCGGTTTCGGTATTGGTCCCATACAGAAAGTTGCTCAGTTTGATGGTCTGATCATCCCCTTAAAGAAGTTTCAGCTAATTTTGTTAGACCTTATATAGCTGGATGTGTCGCGAGTACGTAATACCGACTGCAATATGCTTGATAGTCGTGTGAGGCACTATGTAATGGATGAAAAGAAGGAAGGAAATTGATAATATGGTTCAAATCAAGGTTTAAATCGATAAAAAATACAAGCCCACAGTTTACGGCGACCAAAAACTATATTAAAAACAAAAACTCGACACACGATACCTTAGACGTTAATAAAATACGAAGAGGGCAGAAAGCCAAACTGTGCCCGTTTTACGACCGTCCCGCCCCCTGCGGTCAAAAATATGAAACCTATCAAAATAGAAAATACAGTGAGGTTTTATGAAATGACCTACCCTGTTTATGTACCGCGGCGAACGATGCGCTCTCATACATTGAGAAAGATTTTTGTTTAAAACCTTCACCCGGTAATATTTTTCTGTGTTACGCCCATACGTTTTGTAGGAACGATTTCTTGAATTCGTTCTTAGATTTTGGTCGGATTTATTTGGAATTGTCTTAGGAGGAAATGCAGTGAATATTTATAGATTTGATGTTTACAATATTTTGTTTTCTTTAAGGTCGTACACAACAGTTTTGTTTTTTACAGATTAAATAGTACTTTAATATACAGGGTGAAATTGATATCATTAGCATCCTTTTAAACGAAGACTCTTGTCTACCCATCAAACTAAACAACTTTTACTATGGGAGCAAACCGATCGGAGCAAATAAAAAATCAGCTGTACCATACTAAACTGCAATGCCTACGCGCCACAAATGTATGCAACAGCAGATTTTTTTTGCTCCGTTTGGTTTGCTCCCATAGTTAAAGTTGTTCAGTTTGATGGGTAGACTCTCAGTTTAAAAGGATGCTAATGATATCAATTTCACCCTGTTATTTCATAACAGAAATTACTACAAATTTTTCTAAGCGCCTATGGAACTCTACATTTCGATCTACGTAGGAACATAAACTCAAGACGTTTCGGGATGGTCAGAAACCCTGCTACAACTAACAAATATGGATAGCATGACGCCTGCATGCGAACATACTAAATTATAAAACCTTGTCTCTTCATAGCTCTAATAGGTTATCTATTGATAAAATTTTTACTTTATGGGAACGAATGAAAATTCATATTAAAATGTTTTTTTATGCGAGATACTCGTATTAGTACCACTAATAATTACTACCGTAAGTATCACTTATGTGTATATATCAGGTTGTCCATCAACATTTGCTTATTTCCTTTAAATAACCGTTATGAACCTTAACTAGTTAGAGTTAAGGTACTTTATCAAAGTACAAGAAGAAAACACAGGAAGCCAACAAATCCGATTACGAGGCGAGTGCTTCAAGAAACTTTGCCGTGCGGTAACGAGCTTAGTGACATTCTACATTGATGTAAATTGATGGAGGTCTTATTTTAAGGTTAGATTATGACTCCCATAAGGTTCGCCAGTATGATTATAAGGGAAGATCTTATAATGAGCTGTGTTGGATGCCCAGTAGGCCTCGCATGCCACCCCCGAGAAAACGATAAAAATCGAGATGTGCCTCCATCTTTATTGTTTTACGTATGCCAGAAAGAGCGCGCATGACGTTTTTCTCGTGTAAACGCTTTGTCGTGGGTGGCATGCTAGCCGTGCTCGATAGCGGGCCAACTGTATTTAGTTGGATTTTAATTGTAAACTTCGATGGTGTTAAGACCTCTTCATGATGCGCAGACGTATGATCAGTTGCTATAAACACACCCTATGCCAAACCCATCATGGTCCTTGTTTCGAATCTCTGATATGGATGTTATGAGAAATTGATTTGTAGACAGAAAAACTCAGCTTTTCTATATGTAAAAGTCGAATCGGGAGGTACCGCAGTTTTTTATGAAACAGCACATTTTTTTTTCGATGGTCCAAACCTCCTCTTTGAATATTACCAATGTGTTTTTATACCCTGTATAATAAGCCTCAGAGTTTCAGTTTGGTGTCAATATCAAATGTATCCCTGTGGTATTTATTTCTTTTATTTTGTATGACATAGCTTTGAAGCGTAAGCACTTTTCTCGTTTAACTGGTTAGCTCTGATAGAACCATCGATAAAATTAATCAAACAAAACATCTATTGATCAACAAAAACCTATTGAATATCGCCCGCAAATTCAATTTCTTTTAAAAGGTAATGGTCATTAGTTCCGTATGTGACCGCTAGTGTGTCACACTGGGGGGCGCTATAGGAGGGCTGGGGGCGCTACGAGGGCGCCACGGGGCGCAGTCTGCTGGCCAGTCGTCCCATAATGTAGGTATTGAGTTCACTTTAAGTGCAGTAAATTGATCTCCCTTGTTTAATTTTGAATGTTTGTTTAATATGGTTTTTGTTTGAGAAATAAAATAAGAGGGGCATATTTTTTAAACATTTGTTAGAAAACAAGAATTATTATCCAGAAAATTTAACAAGTATTTAATTTAATAAGTAAATTAACAAGAACCTTGCATACATTTTTAAAAGTAGTTTGATAGTCGAAGTAAAGCTTCTTTCCACCCGAAATTTTTCCCAGATAGCTATTACAAGCTGTGTGGTTCCAATTAAAAATGTTTCATCCTTTACCGTTAAAATCGAATATACTTTGACTTTGATTCGTAGCAAAGTTTTTTTCCACCCCAAAATTAATATGTTTATAACAATTTTATTAGTTAAATAATTTAATAAATTTGCTTAAAAAAATATATGTCGATCAAACGTTATAATTACTGAATCATCAATAATCAGGCATTTTACAGATACAAAACTTCCAACACGCTTTTACGTTTTTTCGTCTCGCTCGTAATTTATCCAACACGTGACAAACAAAAACAATTAAAAAGTTTTCCCACCATATCTCTGATTCATTAACAGGCCAAGTTGTAAATAACCTATTTAAAACAAAGGTTTAAAACTAAATCCACGTTTAGGTCGACTTAATGCTGGAAATGAAAGTAATTTGTAAAGATTACCGAACAGCTCGGTCGCTCTCTTCATTAAGGAGGCTTTCACTTGACTTTTGTTCAGTTTTACTTATTATGTGCGCTTCAGTTGTTTCAAGACGTTGTTAGGTAGATATTAATCTGTAGCTATATGTGAAGAGATGTCTTGTTCAATCTAGGTACTTTTAAAGTTTAATGGAGACTAGAAAATAACTACTAAAAGCTAACTAAGCAAGTTTAGAATATCCTCTGGTATCTTATTATAATAACTTAACACGTTCCGGGACAGTGGCCGCCTGTAGCCGTGATAACAATAAAAGTTCTATTGTGTCTCGTTCACTGCCCCGGAACGTGTTAATAATGTTTATGCCCTATAAAAGATATGTTGATCTTACTGTGTCGAAAATGTGGGAATACTTATTTATCTTTCATATTAATTATGAACGTCACTGTTTTTGGAAAAGAGAGACACATTTTTGCATTTTGTATAAAATATTTTTTGTAAATAAATTGTGACTGTAGAAAGTCAAAATCTGATATCGGTTACATAAGACAAAAAAGTCTCAAAAATTGTTGTTCCGTAGAAAATTTCAATAGAGCTGCTCGACCGAAATGTAAAGACCAAATTTGAAACGCGAATAAAAAAATTTACAAAAAATTAAAACCGATTTAAAAACTAAAAAAGTACAAAATAATAGAATCATCTCAACATCAGTTCAAAATTGACGAGTAATCAGGTCACAAAAACATAAGGATCGAATTGTGTCCTCCTTTTGTTGAAGTAGGTTAATATCCGTTATTTTTCGCGATTTCAAAGTTGGTCCTATAGAAAAAGTTTTTTACATACTTTGGGAGGTGCCCAAAGTATGTAACACATTTAATTTTGCACCCTGTATACTGAAGTAGATCCTATAGCCAGCTACAACTGCATGCTTATAAAGATAGTTGGTAGTGGTAGTGGTAGTTGTATTTGTACGGGATTATTGTCTTGATAATTTGTATTGTATGATTTGTATGTTACATGGTACACATCATTGTAAAGTCTTGTCAACAATACAACATCGTTTTGTTCTGTACAGTTGATAACTTGTATCAGGTGACTGTCCCCGTCGTTTGAATAATTCAACGGAGTTAAGAAAGCAAACGTCTGAAGTCTATCCACCTTGGAGGAGGCACTTAGCATTTTAATTGAATGTTTGCACAACAGCCATGTTTAGATATTGAGGGCCAGTGCTGTTATGTTAGGTTAACTATTTAAAGTTGTAACATTTTGAAATATTTTTTTTGTTTATTATATTTTTGTTTGGTAATGGAACATACATGGATGACGACCCGGTTGGTGTAATGGTTACCTCGATGGACTGCCAAACCAGTGTCCTAGGTTCGAATCCCGGTTCGGTCATGGATGTTATATGTTCGTGCCGTTGTTATGGTTTCTATAATAAAAGAGTCTAAAGTACTTACTTGGGATCATTGAATACTTTCGAAATTATCAGGTACTGCTGCAATTATTCTAAAGTTTATTTGTAACAAAACTTACTTTTGGCCCATTTAAAGAATGTGTTTTAAGTAAAAAAAATCATAAATGAATGATTTCATTACAGCTTTATCGGCCCGAGACATTTTGTTTTTAGAATTAAACAACAAGTTCCTACCGAACGCTCTGTACTAGGTACTAAATTACAAACAAAATTCATTATTGGTTGACAAAGTTGGCATAATACTCTTTTTTTTTATACAAACTCGTTAATAATGTTATAAATAATGACTATAATCTACAATATAAATTAAAACTCAACCGTCAAAATTAAAAGTAAACATACATCATTCATATTTTGTATGCTACTTTTATAATATTTTATTATATGCAATGTAAGATTAAAATTTTACAGCTACATTAATTCTACGACATAGCCGAGGTTAGTGCTACCGGGCCAAAGCAAGCAAAGCGACCTATTAACTGCCTCGAAACGGGAAAAGAACAAGATAAGAGTTTAACTTTCAGTTCAATCTCGCGGTCGCGGTGCCCAATAATTCACTTTAAGCTCAGTTTAATTCTTCCCTTAACTGGAAGTTGGGGATCTGGCCCTCTTTTGAAATTATACGCTTCGTAGGTATCGTTTAATGATTAGAGAGTAAATTAATCTTTCGGAAATTTATTGTTTTTACATTAACTCCAGAGAAAAAAAGACTGTAAAACCACGACCGTATTCTGAGTTGGGCTAGTCAGGAACCTTTGCCAGCAATCATTTAATAAATAAGGTACCTAGCCGCAACAGCCACAAGACTAACTTGAACAACTAAACGCTTATATTAATTACATACAAAACATCAATACCTATAATCCTTCTTGCAGTGTTTTTGCTAGCGTACCTTCCTACCTACCTAAGGCCTAACTGCATAATCTAAAACTTCTAAAAGTGAATTTTCTAATCCATTTAAATCTATAAAAAGAGATAACCTCTTTTTATGGATTTAAATGGCTGATGGAAATTGCAGCAGATTCTCGCCACCTAGAAAAGAAATATTGTCGTGAAAGAATCATCTTTAAAATTAATTGGGTTCCTGAGATCTGCCGATATTAATATAAAATATTACTCACAAAAATTTGATTACGTTCAATCGTGCCTCTACCTACATTTAGTTAAATAAATAGATACTTAAAAAAACCTTTTAGCGTCCACATAAAAAGTTTCAAACATTTACACCTACTCTATATATCATTTTGTCACACGTCAAACAACACGCTATTCCCATTTAGAAGATTCAAATATAAAAACACTCAGGTGACTACGTTTTGACACACTAATTTATATCTTTACGTTTTCTTTTACCAAAACAAAAATAAAAATAACGCGGTCAAACACCTCTATGACTCTTAAACTCTATATTTTACAGGTTAAAATTGCCAACATTGATGTTTTGTAACAGAAAATATTGTTATTAATACCGCACTGTCGTAATGCAAAGTAGAAAAACTTAATTTATGTTTTAGAAAACACGTGAAAGGTGAACGAAGTCGAAATATTTCAAATTAAATTGAATCTAAATTTGTTTAATTGCTATTTCAGTTGACCTGAATAATAACTATTCAGATTTATTGCTAACTATTTTCACGTTTGACTAAACGTTTAAAAATGTTACCTCGAAAAGTACCTCCTGAAGAAATGAAGGGCAATCTTTACAATAAACGCTTGAAGAAGATACTTTCATTTATTTATTCAGACTTAAATTGCATGTATGTACAGAAGTGTGGTGTTACATTATTTGATTGGGTTCCAATGCAATTTTACCCAGAGGTGTAGCTTAAGAATAACTTATTAAATAACAATAATTAATATACAGTGATGTCAATGAATTAATTGATACAATTTCTAATGTCCATAAGTTTAATTAATTGGAATATAAGTTCAACAGTTACAATAGCGACAGCACCGATATTTAATAAATTCAATTCAAATAGGTATCTAAACACTTAGTCATTTATTAAGAAATTCATTTAAATTATATGGACACATTGTTACATGGATTTTAACTTCTTCATAAATTTACTACCACTGAGAGACTTGACATCCTCGGGCAACCTATTGTACACTATAACAGCGTTATACATTGCAGTACGCTGATACGAGGCTGTCCTACACATGGGCACCTGTAGTTCAGGTTTATGAATCTGATTTAGTCTGCTACTTTTAAATTCTGGTCTGTTAGGGAATTTAACGGGATAACGCCGTACCAGTTTACACAACTCCAAAATATATAAGTCGGTAATAGTGTGTATTTTCAAGTCTACAAATGAAGATCGGCATTAATTAAATGTTATAATATTGATTAAATAATTATTTTATATCTTGGTCTTGATATAGAATTATACCTTGGATAAGTTATATGTCAAGATAGACAGTCGAAGATACGAAAGCGTAGAAAAAAATTGCAACCAGTACTGGCCTCTAAACCCTAACCATGTACACGCACACATACATAATTTATATGACACCTCACGCACACCAACCTAGGAAAGTTGGCCTCTTTTGTGTTTTACGGTAGAATCCTGAGGCTCCTTCTAGACATATACTTTTTCTAAGAATTATACATTGAATGGTCCGAGATCCGACCATAAAATTATGCACCTATTTCTTTGGTGAATGAAATGTGATTCTAGTGAATGTTTGCACAGGGGTTCATACACCGCCGCCATGTTGGATAGAAAAATCTTGCAGTAAGTACCATTTCCATTATGATTTTTTGGAAAAAAAAATTCCACCTGTCTGTTTGGAAAGTAAAGTAAGTTAGTCTTTCGCAACTCTAGGGGTTGCCAGGTTAAAAATGACTTCTTTAAACCTGGCAACCATAGAGTTACGGCAGTTTGAGAGGTGGCAATCCTAAACGAAATAACAAATAAGATATCCAAATTATGTTTTTTTCTAGCTACATAGGACTCATAGTATACAATATTATTAGATAGATAGATAGATAAACAATACTAGTTCTAACAATAATACTTATTCCACGGAGATGCTTCAAACCATCTAACTGAACAACTTTCAGAATGGAGCCAATATTGAAATTGCGCATGGCTGTTTAACACACAAATTCCTGCACATCAAAATATCATGTGAACAGCACCTACACTTTTATAAAACTGTAGAAGCTTGCAATTAATTACCGAACTCCAATCTTATAAATTGTTATTGAAAATTCTTCTTCACCTAGATACTCAGCAATAACGCATAGTATCTCAAGAATCCCACAATTAATATTTAAACCAAATCATAATCACGTCCCCCAAATCACCTCGGAATCCCACCGATCCCGCACAATCCCCCAAAAATCCCGCCACTCGTTTATTAAGACGCGCGTTAGTAAAATATTCATTAATTGATTCCTCCCCTAAGACGCTCATTACTTGAGGGTTGATTAAGTGAAGCAACCTGCGATGTACGTGGGAGAAAACTTTAGGGGTGTTTAGAGGAGACGTGGTTTTGACAAGACGTGATCGTGTCGTTTACGTAAAGGGTTAAAATTAGGAGTATTACTGAGAAAATACATATACATGTACATAAAAAAATAAAATCTACAATTTATTTTATACTTTATTAATGCGCAGTGGCAATAACTGCCTCCGTTGTCTAATGGTTAAGAGCATTGGCTCTCGACAGGGAGGTCGTGGGTTCGATTCCCACGGGGGACACCTAGTGAAATGTCACTTTGTGCGTTTTTCCCCAGTTGGTTAGGACATTGAAAAGAAAGAGAATTGATTCCGTGCTTCGAATGGCACGTTAAGCCGTTGGTCCCGGCTACTATCTCCTATCTCTGGTGGTAGTAGTCGTTACATAAAAACCACATCAGAGGCCGGAAGGCGGTCTGAAAAAACTTTGACACCAGGCCTCTGCCCACACGATAAGAAAGAATACGCAGTCATAATTGAGGTGCAAAGATGTAATTTAATTCGTATATTTTGTAACAAAAATAAAAATAACATACTGTACATTAATTAAAATAAAAAAAGTAGAGTCGGCATGCATATTTGAATTAGAATTATAAGATTAATAAAGAAAGAAATAATATAATAAAGAATATCAGTAAAGATTACTTAAGTTTAAAAGTGACCTACCATTAACCTTACCCTTGACCTACCTGATTTTATTTTTAAACATTAAATTAAAAAGATACGCAATATTGCGTAGAACTTTGATAAATAATTTACAACATCTTTATAAGATACACGAAGATACGTCATTCGTGCAAATGCCAAGTACGCAATATTTTGAAACCATAGTGTACTATGTCATTTTGTATGGTGGACGCAAACTGCTCAAACGTAGGTAGCATTCCAAGACTTAAAACTTACCTCCGTGAATTTATATTTTTATCTAACACGATGGGAGGAGGGCGGTCTTACTCGGATAATGTAAAGAAGACTAGGCTACAATAACACGGTACGTGTATATGGAGGGATGACTGTTCGAAGCACCGCTAATGGGTTGATGTCATTCCCTTGCTTCTTGACGGATAGAGAATGATATGGAGCTCACTGTTACAATAGTTAACATTAAAAAAAACGTTTCAGTGTTTTCTGTAGTAGTGCTAGCTCTTAAGTAAAACAAAAACCGGCCAAGCGTGAGTCGGTCTTGCGCTGCGCTAAGGATTCCGGAGAACAACATTTTATTGTTGTCTATACTATTATAAAACTGTAACAGGAAGTTTGCTGTACATTGAAGATATTAACAAAAAAAAAAGTTACGATATGGTTTTTAGGTGTCCCTGATTCCATTTCACCAATTTTTGGATTTTTTGTCTGTCTGTTTGTTTGTGTGTTTGTTTGGGTGTTTGTTTGTTTGTTTGTTTGAACGAGTATCACGCAAAAACTACTGAACCGATTTTGATGAACCTTTTTTTGTTTGATAGCTTATCTGACTTAAAATCTGGTATATAATTTGTGCGGACGAAGTCGCGGGTTAACGCTCGTTGTTGATACAAACTTTGTGTAGTGGCGAGACCGACTCGCACTTAGCCGGATATTTAAGTTTCTACTACAATTCATACTATTTATTTATGTTAGCTTCGCGTATAGTTGAAAAGAACACAATACCTACAGTTATATTTTAATTTTGTAACAAAAAATATGACTGACATAGCCCAAAGAATTGCTAAACTAAAGTGGCAGTGGGCGTGGCACATTACTCACAGAACCGACGGCCGATGGGGCCGAAAAGTTCTCGAGTAGCGACCGCGTATCGGAAAGCGCATCGTGGGTAGGCCCCACACATGGTGGACCGACGACCTGGTGAAGGCGGCGGGAACCCGTTTAATGAGGGCAGCGCAGGACCGGTCGTTATGGCGGTCTATGTCCAGCAGTAGACGTCCATCGGCTGAGATGATGATGATGAACAAAAAAATGTAACGCTATAACGACTCCATTCCTTTAATCTTACCTAGGAATATTAATTAGAGGTAAACAAGTTTCCTTTGTGAACATTTTCACTTCGTTCGCTCCCAGTCGAGCGATGACGTCATGCCACAGATGACAAAAGCTTGTCTGATGTCATTGTTTTAATGAAAAATGTATTGGTAAAGTTGTATTGAAAAAAAAGATTTATTTTAATTTCTTATACCTATTGTAAAACACTGCTTAAACAAATACATGTATGCTTTATTCCTTTTTGGGTTTGCGCGTTTAATAATTTGATATATCAAAATAAATTTACGAATACTTTACCCTCTTACCCTATTATATAAGTTACTCGGACGAATTAAATTAGGTACTTAATAGGCGCGTTTAGTTAAAGCACAAGTTTGATTCATACAAAGAAACACTGTTTTTTTTACTGACTTATCAGCATTGTTCAGGAAGCAGATACTGCTTATTACTGTGGACTATATAGGGACCACACCAGTGACGGCAAAGCGTTCTGGTAGGTCTACCGAACCAGGGTAGCACACTTGGTCTGTCATCTCGGTACGTATTTAAAGTATTCCTCCTGTTGCTTATCTTCGGCGATTGTTTAAAATACCAAAGCTCTACTACACCAACGAGCGCCTCTATCCTTAAAATGAATAGATTCAGCATAAAGCAATCCTAATAGATTAATCATAATCAGCAGCGACGAGGTGCGACTGGCGACTAATTACCGCGACTGTTCCCATTAATTTATTATCTGTTCTGCGTGTGACGTCACCAACATCAGCTGTCTACTTCGATACAGGGAAACTTGTTATCCCTATTAATATTATAAATGTGGAAATAGGTGACGATGTTTGTGGCTCAATCACAGACAAAACGGCTGAATGCACACGGATAGCTTTCATGCTGGATTAACACATAGGATAAAGGTGGTTATTTTGTTCCGTAGCGCCATAGTACCCAAAGGGTTATCTGACTAATATTATTAGGAATAATAAGCTACGCTATCTGTCCGTCCTAGCTCAAAAAGGCTGTATATTTTGATACTGCACTCTAAGGTAAAACTTGGCTTTCGGCTTGTGCTAAAGATCCCGCACAAAGTATTTTTTTTTGTAATATTATATGGAGGCACGGAACCCTCTATTTTTCTGTTCGTTTGTTGAGTTCGACATGCACTTGGCCATTTTTCAAGTAAACGCAGATGAAATCGCAGGCAAAAGCTAGTAAAGTGTAGTCTGGTTGAAAGTTGAACACTTTGTTTCTAAAATCAAAACTACTAATTTAACAAGTTTCTCTAATTCACCCCAAACAAACAAGACTATAAAAATGAATGTCTTCATAATTCCGTCAATTTATTTTACTTTACCGTGCGCATGCGTGACACTACACTACGTGTAAAATGAACATACGCTCCTCATAAATTGTACTGTAAATCCATGTGCAATGAATACTGTAATAATGTAATGGAAAACACACTTTATTTGTTCTGTTGATAAAGATTAAGAGAAGTTTGTTTGTTTATATTTTCAATAATAACCAATTAAAGTCAATGAAATTTTACAGAAATAATCTAAAAAGTAATCTCTATACTTGTAATTAGATATAAGATTTACGTTAAAATATACAGTTTTGATGGTAAGATTAATTTAAGATTTGTATGGAAATGTTTGGGGCACTGTAACTTTAAAACTATTTTAACAAAAATCTGACTGACAATACAAGCATAGAGATTAGTTTCAGTATTAAAAATATAACCAGACTTCCGTTTGTATGAAACGCACCAACGGTAATACACCAAAGTAGCCGACCCTCCGACAAATGTTGGTATAAAACCTCCTAACCTTTAAATTTTCGGTCCGCGCCATCAATTATTATGATCCAAAATAATTCTTAGTATGTTTGAACAAAAAAAGATGAAATTAATTAAATTTGTTTTGGATCACAGAGTATGGAATGAACGTAGTGTGGAATTGTGCCAATAGAAGTTCATTGAGTAAGAATGCGATGGTGGCGCGCCTGGTGGCGAGTAGCTGTAACTGGTGTGGTTCGTATCGAACGCAATTCTGGTTTGTAAGAAAGGCTTTGATTTTAAAATGTATAAATGAATGATATATACATTATTAAATACTTTTTTCTTTATAATGTATAATTGTAAACCTATATTTTATGGGAAAACTATAAGAGAAAATTATGTTCATAATGATTATGCCTTCTTGCATGGTTCCCGTGTCTTTTCACTGTTTCTGTTTGGCAACAGGGATTGGCATGACTTGGCTTCGCTTTGATTAATATTATTTTGTTGGTTATACAGGGTGAAATTGATATCATTAGCATTCTTTTAAAATAAGAGTCTACCCATCAAACTGAACAACTTTCACTATGGGAGGAAACAGATCGGAGCAAAAAATAATCGGGAGTGCGATTTTTCAATCTCATTCGCTGAGCTCAGCAGTTGAAAATGTCAAAATTACAATGGAGATATGCATTTTTCTACTGCTGATTTGACTTTCAAAAATCATACTCCAGGAGTGCGATTTATGAAAGTCAAATCAGCAGTAGAAAGATGCGTATCTCCATACATTTTCAACTGCTGAGTTCAAAGTATGAGATTCAAAAATCGCACTCCAGCTGTTGCATACATTTGAGTCGAGTAGGCATTGCAGTTTAGTATGGAACAGCTGATTATTTTTTTGCTCCGATCTGTTTCCTCCCATAGCGAAAGTTGTTCAGTTTGATGGGTAGACTCTTAGTTTAAAAGGATGCTAATGATATCAGTTTTACCCTGTATAATGTGAAAGACGACCTGGTGAAGGTGGCGGGAACCCGTTGGATGAGGAAAGCGCAGTACCTGTCGTTGTGGTGATCCTTTGGGGAGGCCTATGTCCAGCATTGATGATGAATGTGAAAGACTTTATTGATGCTTCAAATTGATCGACTTTTTTATGAAATTTGTGTTAGTTTTAAATGTAGGTACAACAATTTAACATTTTCGACGTTACTGCGTATTTATTGGTAATGAGCAGTTTATAAGCAGCCAGGTAGGATATTTTTAATCCGACTTCAATGAAATGAGAAGGTTCTCAATTTGATTCCACGATAATTTCGACATTAAGATGAATTCTGTTTTTGTTCTGAATGAGTTACCACCGTGTTGGTCCCATTTAATTGGATGAAGATCTTGTCCGAGCATGACCTTGTGTGACAATGTCCAGGATATTTATTATTATTATATATCCAAAGATTTTTAAGCTCGACCCGAGGTCGGTTGTTTTGAACGAGGTACGGTCTTACGCCAAGTATCCTTGCTCTGGAAGTGAATGAGATCGTGTGTGTCTCTTTGTGTGTTGTGGATCGAGATTGTGTGTTGTGTGTTGCTTGAGGAAGCGCGTATGGGTAGGTTTTGTGTGATAGTTTGTAGATTGAGATCTCGATTATTCTGAAGTGTAAGAGAAGTTGGATTTAGGAAACCGCGTACTATAGAGCAGGTGTCAATAACTATTGATTTTTGTAGAGGTATGTATGTTTTTTCGTGAAGGTCTAATAGTTTTAGGTATGACACCTGTTGATGAGATAATGATTGGGATGATTCTGACAGTGTTTTGGTGCCACATTTGTTTGATTTCATCTGCCAAATTGATGTATTTTTGTATTTTATCTGTGTGTTTCTGCTTTAAGTTATGGGTGTTGGGAACGGAGATGTCAATCAGGTATGTGGTCTTTGTAGATTTAATGGTAAGTGTGATATCGGGTTTATTGCTAAGTACGGTGCGGTGTGTGATTATGTCTCGATTCCAGTATAGTTTTGCTGAACTATTTTCTATCACATTTTTCAGTTTGTATTTATAATAGGGGCTGTAAGTATTATTATTATTAATCTGATGATGCGCTTCAGAACTTGTCCTTCTTTAGTTTTGAAGTTTACACATACTAATTCACTCTTCAATAATTCGCTTCCTTCCTTCCTCAGGTTCACCTGAGCAACAGAATTGAATTATTATTATATACCTAATATAATAATTTTTTGACTATAGTAAAAATTTCATTGAACAAAAACATGTGCAACAATGTCCAAAATATTAATTCAATGTTTTTATCTAAAATGGAAAAGTACGCACCATTTTATTTGAAAGATAAAACGTATAAAATATCATGAAAGGATAATAAAAAACACCAATTATTGTTATCGTAGATCTAACAGGGCAATCTCAATTTTTATTACAAGCACACGTCCAAATTTTATTTACGCTTCACCCATTCACCTTTATAGCTTTATAATCCTCGTAGCAAATAAAATAAATATAAAAAATCTCATAATGTCTGAATGACCGTTACGCCCGCAGGCATCCCTAATACAAAAACATTTTATTTGCGAAAGCACGAAATTAAAAATCAAATGCGTGTTTTGGTTTCTGTTGTTTTGGTTCCGTATAGTAACAGTGGTTTTTAATGTTATAGATGAATATCTGGTGAAGAATTTCGACTACAATTTCGTGAATTTCATGAGTGAATATCCATTTAAAAATTGAAATTTAATAAGTTATATTATACTTTAATGTTTTAGGTAGGATAGTTTTAAGTTTATAAAATTTATATTTGAAAAGTTAGGTATTAAAAATTACCAGATTTGATTTCGTAAGATTCACTTTTATTTCTTAACACTTTTTGGTCTATGGTTACACGTAGGCCATCCAAATTAAAACAATTAAACGTCTTTGTGTCTATTAATAAAGACGTAAAGCATATCTAACGAATGCTACGATGTAAAAACTCAGTCCCTCAGCAATCCATAGTAAATTTCACACATTTGTACCTATACAATTTCACACTCAATAACAGCGGTTCATCTTTCCCCCAGAGGGACCCTAAAACTACTCTCACAAAGCTCAAAATAAAATAGGCCACGGTGGAGGTGGGCTCAAAATTAAAACTTGAAGGAACAATAGTTTCATCCCTGCGCACCCCACTGGCCGCGGGGCGTAATAATAAGTGAAGGGTGAGTCGTGGGGGTGATCGAGTGTAGAGAAAATGACGTTTAGTATGAAGTTAGGTAATTATTTTGATGGTTAAGGTAAGAGTAATGTGCTTCTTGGTAGTTTTATACCATATAACCCGCAACTTCGTCCGCACAAATTATAAACCAGATTTTAAGTCAGATCATAAGCTATCAAATAAAACAAGTTTCATCAAAATCGGGTCAGTAGTTTTTGCGTGATGCTCGTTCAAATAAACAAACAAACACTCAAATAAACACACAAACAAACAAACACACAAAAAATCAAAAAATTGGTGATAAGGAATCAGGGACACCTAAAACCCTTATCGTAACTTTTTTTTTGTTAATATCTTCAAAGTACAGACAAACTTTCTGCTACAGTTTTATAATAGTTTAGATTCAAATAACAAAGGCCTCTGAAAAATTTAGGTACACCGTGAAAAATATCTAGTAGTAGGTACTTTTAAATGTGACAACTATTTACTTATAAGTAGATATTAGTCAAATCTATCACAATCCAATTTATAATATAAATTGTCTCGTAGTGTCCGCTATTTTCTAGTAAGGTCTGCTAAAATAAATACGTGCTACATATACTTACTACCAAATATTTTCTCCATGTATGAATGTCAAATAATGCGTAAAAAAAATTCCAAAGAAATCGCATCCACCGAATTTCAAAACTGTATACAGGGTGAAATTGATATCATTGGCATCCTTATAAACTAAGAGTCTACCCATCGAACTGAACAACTTTTACTATGGGAGCAAACAGATCAGAGCGAAAAAAAAATATCAGCTGTTCCATACTAAACTGCAATCTCGACGCGCGAGTTCGCGACTCATATGTATGCAACAGCAGATTTTTTTTTGCTTCGATTGGTTTGCTCCCATAGTAAAAGTAGTTCAGTTTGATGGGTATACTCTTAGTTTAAAAGGATGCTAATGATATCAATTTCACCCTGTAGATATCTACATAAACTGTGCAAATGCCTTTTGATTTCTTTCCGTACCATCTGATTGAAAGAGTACCTGATCATTCAAATAATTTATTTATAATATAATCTTAAAGACAACTTTCTGCAGTAATTTTTTTTGGGATTCTATTAAATGTCACGTCGGAAGGTGATAGAGACGATGCGGCCAGAGCGGCAGCTTTTTGTTACTTCGAGTTTAGGCTTATATACAACGTGTTAATGACATACATACATACATACATATGCTCACACCTATGTCCCACTACTGGGGTAGGCAGAGACAACAGATCGCCACATGCTACGATTCTGACACACATCTTTCGCCTCCTCAACATCCATAAGTTTCTTCATACAAGCTCGTCGGTTCCGGGTACATTTTATTTGGCCTTTCTTCAGTACGCATCCGATTTAGTCAGCATACGTGAGCCTAGGGCGACCCCTTTCAACCATTCCATTCACACTTTCCTTGTAAATTTCATACGTCAACCTACTTTCGCTCATTCTTTCCACATGGCCAAACCACCTCAACATACTTTTTTCAATCCTAGTCACTACATCTTCTTTCAGACCACATCTTTCTCTAATCACACTATTCCGTAACCGGTCCTTCAAAGTCACACCACACATACTACGCAGGGAGCGTATTTCAACCGCATTTATTCTAGATTCATGCTTCTTCTGCCATACCCAACTTTCACTTCCATACATTAATGTTGGTCTCAACACACCGTCGTGAACCGCCAAACGAGCCTTTTTAGACATATTTTGACTCTTCATGACGTGTTAATGAATTAACGCAAAACTAGAAAGTAGTTTGTTTAGAATCGAGAGCAGAATCGAATTATCATGGTTTCAACATAGATAATTTTTTTCAAAATATTAAATAATTGGTTAGTAAAATTTAAAATTTACTGAACCCAATGTCAACCCACCCCACGGGCATACTCACCATACTTACTATCAAAACAAGATTATTAAAATGTATCCATGATTACGTTAGCGCTTTCATTCATTGCTGAAATGATAACAAATCCGTTTTGCTTCAAAACTTAAAATGCGAATAACTTTAAATTTTGTTATAAATCAGTTGGGGTGTTTTAGGTTTAGCACTTATTCATTAACACGTTTTATATGTTTTTTATTTCATCTTTGGCCTGTATTTTTCAAGTGATACGTTCAGACAAAAAATAAAAATGCATTCTATAATTTGTCCAATAATTTTCTTGCAAAATAATGAAATTGAGAATGTCAATACAAAATGTACAGTTTACTTTATCTATACACGCCAAGTAAAACGTACATTTTGAATTGGCATCCTCAATTTTAAATCCTATAGCATGGACGTATTACAACCATGGTATATTCTACAGGGTGTAAGAAAATTATCATTAACCTTTAAACCACATTCTCCACCCATCATACTGAACGACTTTTAATATTGAAGCAAATCGATCGGAGCCAAAAAAAATGTACTGTTCCATACTAAACTGCAATACATACTCGTCTAAAATGTATGAGACAGGTGATTTTTTTTTTGCTGTAATTGGTGTGCACCCGTAGTAAAAGTTGCTTAGATTGATGGGTAGAGTATGTGGTTTAAAGGTACTTTTCCGTACACCCTGTATAGGTAAAAATATGGCAGATGGGTCTACTCAGCTTTCAACTCTCAATAGGTGCTTGAGGTAAAATCTCATTAATATCGGACAAGTGAGAATAGCCGAGGGGTAGCTATGTTAGTTATTCACCCCTTATTCTAGCATTAACAAATATTTGACACCCCTTAGGGTATACCTATGGATGATCCATTAAATTGAGTCCGACAGATTGTAATGAGAGTGTTTTACTAAAGTTTCATCTACATACATAAATAAACAGACAACCTTTACACGCATGATATTTAGTATACATGGTGTAAATTTCAATGCGATACATACTTAAGGGGCACCTCATACGTTCAGACGATCTAACTGAACAACTTTCACTATGGGACTAAGATAAATGAGGAAAGCTATACATCAATATCTAAACATAGCAAATATTATCACTTAGATTAATGACTAACTGATCGGGTTAGAAACACGGAACTGCGCTCCAGAACTGGCATAGCGGACGTGGGGCGCAAGACAGCTCAGCTGAAGTGGGACTGGGCCGGACATGTCTGTCGCATGCATTTGGAAAGATGGGCCAAAATCACAACAGACTGGGTTCCACAGGATGGTCGCCGGCGTCGAGGCAGATCCAGAAAAAGGTGGAGAGACAACATGGATGCCTTCTTGGAGAGTTGGTCAGAAGTTGCACACAATAGAGAGGATCTGAAAGTAAAAGGGGAGGCCTTTGCCCAGCAGTGGGACATTAAACAGGCTACGTAAAAAAAAGATTAATTTCACTAGGGAATTACGTGATAAGTAGTGAATAGAAATATACAGGGTTTTTCTTAACATGCTAATACTTTTTTAAGACGATGATGAGACCATCAAACTGAACAAAACAAACTGCTGTCCCATACATTCGGCTTGAGTAAGTTTGCAGTTATGTACGGAAGAGCTAATTTTTTTCGCGATTTCGATGTTGGTTCTATAGAGAAAGTTGTTCAGCTTGACCGTCTGATAATCCCCATAAAAAAGTGTCAGCATATTAAGAAGGACCCTGTATAACGTCCTTTATAGGACTAAAATACTATGACACCTACTAGATTGGCTAACCATACAGCAAATACAAATCATAACACACAAAAAACTTGCCATTATCGACCAACCACCCTCAAACTATCTAATCAGTCCCCCCTCACTCCCCCCGCATAACTGCACTCATGTAATCCTGATCGGATACCTGACTATAACAGGATTTACCATCACGCTAGCTTAGCAGGGGCCGGCAGTATGTTGTGCGATGATTGTTTCTGCTGACTGTATTAGTATTTAGTCGGTTGATATGTTTTGTTGGCTTTGTTTCTCAAAAGCTGTTAGAAAATTCTACATGAAAACGCATGATGTACCTTACACCCTAAAATACTCCACTGACAAGAGCGTAGCTCTTAAATAAGACGATGATGACCTTATAGCCTAGTAAAATCGTTTTCGCTTAGCGAAATTTGTAGGGTTCGAATTTGTACCGAGGGGCGTGTATGGAACGATTATTATGACGACTACTAAAAAAAATGTGTGTTTGATGAAACTAGTTGAATAAAAAGATATTATTTACCGTATCTGTAACGTACAAAAAAAACATATTCTGTGTAACTTACCTAAACTGAATTGAAGTCCGAGGACCTGGTGACTGGTATACCGGAATACCAACCCAATCCAGAAACCAGTCTCCACACAACCTACATTTCCGTGTAATTAATTATTAAGTTCTTTGTTTTTAGTACCTAAGGAAATGTACCTTGTGGAAGAAATAAATATATTTTTTTATTTATTATTTATTTTATTATAGTATATAGTTTTGTATTGTATTATAGTGGATGTACGATCAATTGTTTCTGCCTACTCCAATAGGACACAGAGCGTGAATATTATGTAATATCAAGGACAATTTAAATCTGGAAACTGAACAGCTTTCATTATGAGAACAAGCTCAACTGCCTCCGTGTTCTAATGGTTAAGAGTATTGGCTCTCGACACTGAGGTCGTGAGTTCGATTCCCACGGGGGACACCTAGTCATATGTCACTTTGTGCGTTTTTCCCCAGTTGGTTAGGACATTGCAGGCTGAAACATCTGATTGTCTGAAAAGAAAAATGATTCCGTGTTTCGGATGTCACGTTAAGCCGTTGGTCCCGGCTACTATCTCTGGTGGTAGTAGTCGTTACATAAAAACCACGTCAGAGGCCGTAAGGCGGTCTGAAAAAACTCTGACACCAGGGCTCTGCCCACACGATAAAAAGAAGATGAGAACAAGATTAAAATGTAGAATATCTTGTGAGTCTTTTAATTATGTCAATTTCAAATCATAGGTAGAGTATTTAAGAATCCTAAACAGAATTTAAGTTGAGACTTGTACGGTCACAGTGCAGGACAATAGTTTTTCTTTTCCTATGGATAAAGAGAAGGGACGGATTATTGCAAACTCCACAACGAAGAGATCAAAGTTTTTTCCCAAATTACATCAAGAAGACCCACTATTTCTAGAACAATAAAACGTCTATCACACGAGCGCCACAAAACATCAATCGAAACCCATAATGAGTGCGGCACTAAAAATAGCAGTCACCGTACCTAGTACAATACTCATATATATACACACATGTATATAGAGATACAGAAGTCTGTGATATAGAGCTATATATAGCCGATATTGTCAAAGTAACAAGTAACAAATACTCGGGCGCAGGAGAAATACATCACCGATCGCGCGTGACTTCCGAATATAATGCGATTCGTACCTACAGAGCAAGAGTAGTGGTGGTGATATCGATAAATTTATGAGGTATCATTTAGCATATAACTGTTATTTAGCTGTAAGTTCTTCAAAAAGGAAATAAAAAAATACATAATAAATAACGCTCACAGGCACATAGGTACATTGTAATGATCCCAAGCAAGCACTATAGGCTGTTTATTATGGAAACCATACAACAACGGCACAAACATATAAACATCCATGACCGAACCGGAATTCGAACCCAGGACCCTGGTTTGGCAGTCCGGCGTGGTAACCATTACACCAATCGTTTCGTAGAAAAAAAAATTAGAAAAATGGAAAACAATATCAAATATAAGAAAAGGCATAAGAAATATTATGGGTAATTCTTGTCCAAATACGAACAAGGATATCGTAGGCAAACCTGAGTACTTTCTAAATTATAAAAAAAAATTCGCCCTCCCACTGTTCTGTTTTTAATATTTTACAAAATATTTCACGAAGGTATATACCTAGATGAATGTGATTTAGGTTCAACGAAGCCTGCGTTGCGAATTCTATTTTTTTATTAATTATAAATGTTTTTTATTTGAATAATAATCATTGAAAATGAATTGAATTTGATCAGTAATTTTTGACGCTATAAAGGGTCTTCTGTCCATTTGAATAAATGAATTACTTGTTATTGTCTAGTTTGTAAATATCTCACAAAATGTTTCTGCAGTGTGTAAAATTATTTATGTTTGTCTCGGAGATCAATATAAAATATTTTTCCTTTTTTCAGTATGATTTCAAAACTCTGACACCAAGGCTCTGCCCACACGATAAGAAGAAGTATGATTTCAAAATTATGTCAGTAAGTTCTCACTTATAAAACCGGAATTAAGAAGATGATAATCTAAATCGAAAGCAAAATGTAGTGTTGTGTACAAGATGTGAAGATGTGATGAGTCTTGAATTGTGATAAACCTACATAAATAAATAAATAATATTGTAAATGCATGTGAAAGCAATAAATGATTATGATTATGTTCAAACATCTTAACACTTAATTTATCGTGTTAGAATTGATTCTATCGACAACTTTTTCAAGGCACATCACTAAAACAGCTGACAAACTAACGTATGATACTCAATGGATTCGTTTTGTTCGGATCACCTAGTTCATTAGGTACCTTTATAGGTTTTCTATAAATAAGCATCTTCTGCTGATAGCATCGGGGCCCATTTGATTTGTAGCTTGTATTTGAAGTGGTAGCATTAATTATAGTTGCGTAAGTTTTATCTTTGATTTAGTTATCTTGATTTTATCGATATCTGTAGTGATGTATGGTGTAGGAAATTTAATTTTGTAAATAACAGTATCAGTAAAGAAATGCAGTCAGGTACTGAAAAGATATAAATTGTGACATCGGCAAAGAGGGTACAGTATGGACATTCCCAGAGTTTGACAATTTTGAGTATGAGTTTTCAGTTTCACACTGAGCCTGGACAGAGTTTGGAGACCTATTGCTAGTGAAATTTAGATATTAACATAACTTCAAACATACATAGTAGTGTATATTTTCACACCAAGAATATACAACTACTATTTATAACAATAGTGAGAAGGGTACAAAGGGCGGTCTTATCACTAAAAGTAATTCATAAGCGATAGATATTCTGACACCTCGGGGAATAAAGTCCTGAGCATAATGCCCATTTATACAAACAATGATACTTATTCCCTTCGCAGTGGTCAGAAACTTCGTTACAACTCATAATTTCTATCGAATCGAACCGTTAAACAGCGAAGTCCATTAAGAAAAAGTCAAACCCAAATATTTTCTACCCTCGAAAAGAAACATCAAGCCAAACCATAGAGTATGTAAACAAGTTCCTTATCCCTTTCACCCCTATGGTCCGGGGTATGATAAACCGCTGGACATTTGTCAGCACTACCTTTCGTACGAAACTCCTGAAAAACAAAATTTTACGCAACACATATCATAGTGGACAGGGGCGCAGGTTGTGTACGCACTGTGGCATAGAAACGCTGAGGTAAAATCACGTTAAATTGCAACTTGTGTAGCACAACTAAAATTTATTAAATTCCGCCATCGACACAAGTGCGATAATTTTATATACCAAATCATACAGTACTTCTTTTGTCTAAAAATCAAACTAAAAATTTCAGTCTTGTTTTGTGCGAAAATTACTAGGAATTACATTCAGTGACTCGATAACTAGACTTGGTACTTATTTTCCTCTTCTTGTTGAAGATCCAAATTTTTTGACAATGTTATTCAATATCCTACATCATAGATTTCTGATAATATTGCACTTTAACCTAGATTATAGTATCAGATTTCACGTTTAAATCCACTCATCCACGTCATTTGACTCTTTTTGATTAAAAATTAATTTAGCAATCTCTTGAAATGATAGATGGACGGGAAAATAAAGTCACTCTTTAGTATTATTTTAAGAATGAAAATCAGCGTCAAAATACAACAGTGCCTAAACAAGAAAGGACGTCACGGAGGGTCCGTCCGGGGCACGGTCAGTGCGCGCGCTCTAAAGAAGTGAATAAATCTGCCGGGCCAGCGACAAGGTGAATATAAATATAAAGAATCCGCGGACAAACTTCCGGACTTATCCAGGGTTGCCTACTATCGTAGATTGGTAAGACAGCCTTACTTATTATTATTATTACAAAAAAGCCTTATGAACAGACTAAAATACTTTAGTGTTGCGAAAGTCGTCACAATCATCAAAACGGCTTGGTGGCGAAGATTTATACTTATTTATAAATCCACAGCGAATTAACTGCAGTATTCGAACTTATCAGCTTAAGAGGATAAATGAAAAATGCGAGAGCTCTATTGATCATTTTCTCTACATTATAAAAAAATATCAAAGATGTCAGTGTCTTTAATTGGATAAGAGAGTTTTGAGAATTGGACGAAACTTTGTGTATGAAGTGGTTTGCAAGGTTCTTAAGGTACCTACCGAAGCGATGCTTATGATAAAAACCACTCTCTCTACAATAAGCAATCACCCATATCCATATCTCGACACAAATCGACAAGATTAGATTTCTATGAGAATTTCAACATCGAAGCTGATGCATTTATATTCAGACAGTGGCAGCCCTGTTATCTCACGGAGCGGTCACCGTGGCGTGGCTAGGTGATCATAAAGCCTCGCGCATGTTCTTACATAATATTATATTCTTGAAATATTTCCCTGTGGGGCGAGGCGCGACCTGATGCGGACAGAGTAGGGGGTGGAGGCGAGTGCTGTAGAAAATAATGTGTGACATGATACATTGAAATTTTGAACCTTATTTTGGGGTTTATAATTCCCCTGGTTTTGTATTTTTAGTCGAGTAGGCACGAAACAGCTTTATATGAAACAGCATTTTTTTTCGCAAATTCGATGTTGGCTGCATGTTGAAAGCGGTTCAGTTTGATGGTCTAAAATGCCCCTTTAATTATAACCACACCTTTCTGTAATACCTGTATACATTCCATTCTCTCTACATACCTATAATCAATAATTATTTATTTCATAAAAATATTTTTACATGTCAAATGCACAATGATGATGATGATGATGATTACGGTCCGGTCCTACATAACAGAAGGTATGTAGAGAGAATGGAATATGGAACAGATACTGGCACCTTTCGAAAATGTCATCTCCATCTCCACCGGTGGTGGAGGCGTGCCCTGCAGTGGGACGTGTAGTGTTGATGAAGGTTTCAGTGTAGGTATTTGACGTCTTTGAACCAAATTTTACAATCATAGGTAAGAAGAAGAAGAAATGAAGTAAAAGTACATTGAATTGCTTCTCCACCGCACTTCTGTTCCGCAGTGCAGGAGGGATACTCCGGAAATGGTCAGCTCGGAGACAAACTACTCCGTCCGAGTCACGCGTCATAACGCCGCCTAAGCTTGTTTGTAAGGGATGAGGCGGAAGGTATTCCTCTATGTGTATTACACCCCCAGCCCCAGTATGCCCTTTCTGCAATAGTTCTATGCCTCTTCTTTAATATTAAGGATCAAGATGCACAGGTTTTCTGGGAAGGACTTTAAACATTTATCAGAAATGATGCTCGTGGTGACTTGACGCCCTTGCATACATACATATGTACATAAACTCAAGACCATAATCCCTTTCGGGGTGGTCAGCAATTTTGCTACAACAACCAAGAATCTTTTGAAGCATGCAGTAGTAGCAAAGGAGGTTTCAGGATGGAATGAAATGTCAAATGGTGATAGATGGCTAGCTTTTCGCACACAGAAACACAGCTGGAACCGCACGGGGACGCCCTAGATGAGAATTAAATCATACTATAAATATCTGCTGCGAACCATGGAACATAATATCCTGTGTGACTGCGACGTTTTTGGGGCTAAATGAATTTGGAGATGGATATCCAAAAACGGGAGGTTACCGGTTTCTTGCCTCATTTACCATGTTTTTGAAGGGTGACGAAAATAAATGTCTAGGGGCCAAGATCCCATTTGGTCGAAGTGTTCCTGGCTTACCAGCCCCCATAATAATATAAGATAAGAAATACAATCATGAAACTTATTGCCTAATGGGCATTCACGATCTGCAAATTAATCGTATCGGTATACGAAATTCAAAAGAGTCTGGTACAAAATTAATTTCTCACATCGGAGCATTTTGAGTTCCTTTCTATATTGAAATTGAACACAACAGCAACAACGAACTATTTCCGATAGGTGCAAATATAATTTTCTCAAAATATATTGCAAGGCATGCGTCAAAACTAAAACAAACCCAACCAGGTAGTGAAATACGCTAAGTAAACAACGACCACCGTGGTTGCACTAACCAATCCACACGAAGTCCTTTAACATAGCTCTTATAGCTTCTTTATAAATTGGAAAATTGCTTAATTCTTGGGACTAAGTATGTTGCCATTAAAATAGTAACAAAATTAAAGTCCCTGGTGCAACATGCGTAGTGTCCACTCAGGCGCATCTAGCCAATCGACCGTTGGATTCCAAATTCAAATTACATGACCTGTTGACAGCGCGCCATCTATTGACCGTGAAATGCTTTGATTGGACACATTTTGTACTACGACCACACAGGTTCTTTGAAATTTATGTCTTACATCAAAGGCTTTTATGGTCTATATCTATTTCGCTTTTAGGATTTGTCAAAAACTTAGATTTGGTAGGAAAACGTGGTAGGTACTATCGAAATATTCCTATAGCCCAGTCATTATATATGTATTTATGTATTTGTTGTATTCACTTCTTTTTCACCTATAATTTTGTTTTTTATAACACCGACCCGTTCTTTGTTATATTTCCCCTACTACCCTAAGGTTGTCTGGAAGAAATCGCTTTTTAGCGATAAGACCGCCTTATTTGTACCATATTCAGTTTATGTTTCCTATTGTGCATTGTATTTTCTTTTGGTGTAAATAAAGTCATTTCATTCATTTCATTCATTCATTTTACGGAGTTTTGTTAGGAGAGGTGGGAAGTAATTATTAATTGGACTTTTAAACTGTAAGCGGCACCTTTTAGTGACAGAAATAAAAATTGTGAGTCCCAGAAGGCTTTTAAATTAATAATATTAATTCCAATGCACTCATTTAAATTAGATTTAACAATATAAATTATTTGTGAGCAATAAAATAGCCATCGAATTGTAAAAAATTAGTACTCATGTATTTTTCAAAACCTTCTAAGTAAATATTTACACCGTTTGGGGTACGTTTAATGGTAATGCCTTAAAAAAATTTACCATATAATTTTTTATAACGAGATAATAACAAAATTTTAAATTTGGTACTGATGCTGACGGGATTTTTTTTTAATTTTGGTACATTTCTAAGCTTTGGCTCTTAAATACTATACCGAAAAAAAATATCAATTAATAATTAGTCCCGGCTCAAACCATAAAATGACTGGGCTACTATGTTGCATAGCACATAGGGTACAGTAGTCAGAATATTCACATTTAATTGAAATTAAACTAATATAACGTTGATGTTGGAGTCGTCATAGCTAAACATGGTTAGGAAGACTTTAATTTCGTAGAATAATTTAATCCAAGTTCACCTTATTGCGATGTTACTGCTTACAACACAAGTGCCTAGAATAATAATTCACTTTTGATTTTTTCATTCATGTATTCTTTTCATAATTTTAAAAGGACGTGATATGCCACATTTTACTTCTTTGAATCTAAAATGACTTATTCAAACATTTGAATAATATTTCAGCACCAGAAAATCAGTAGGTACTAATGGAACAGAAAACCAATAAAGGTAGTCTAAAAAGAAGCATTTCAAAATGAGCACTGCATACCTCCGAGCGTTCCAATGAAAGAAACCACATGAAAAACCGGCTGGGGAATTATGACCTCTACAGCGCAAGTAATAAGGCCAAAAGTGTTAATAAAGTCGATGTTTTGTTTAACCTAGCCGCAATCACACACTTATTCAAACATTTTTTAATGTGCTTTTTATAAACAAGGGTCGTACGTCGCATAATAACTGTGGAATCAAAGGGTTTGGACGAATGTGGTGATGAGAGCTAAAAGACAACCAGATTAGGTTTTAGAGGTGAAAATGTAGTAAGCCAGATGAGTCGTATCGAACTGATGTTTGACTATGTATTTTATAAATTTGGCAGTGGAAAATCTTGTACCTTACCTAGGTATGGTTGGGACCCATGATGACCCATCCTACCACCAATGGGCAAGAGCATCCGCAGAGACTTATAAAAATATCAATATACCAAATGCTTTTTTTTCACCGCTCCGAAACTTCCAGGGCTTGTTCAGACCAACAAATTGAACAACTTTTACTATGGAAACAAACTTGGATTCATCAAAAAAATCTGCTGTCTTATACATTTGATGAGTCGAGAGGCATTGCAGTTTAGTATGGAGCAGCTTATTTTTTTTTTTTTTTTGCAATTTCATGTTGGCTTCCATTGTAAAAGTTGTTCTGTTTGTTGGTCTGAACCACCCCACCATAAACGAGTCAATGACATTCCATTAAAAGATCCAGCGCAGTCTCAAAGAATCTTCAAGCATAATTAACTCAACCCCAACTCTCGTACCTCCAAACTTCTTAATTACCTGATTCATAATTATTTTACCAAACAGACTTACAGAAAACTCATTAGCCTGGCGACAATCTTCATTATTTACCTTGAGCTCTAATTAATTCCTTGTCATGGTTTTTGCTTCGGCATTTGAATTATAACTTGAAGAGAGCAAAAAACGGGCGAAACAAACTATAGCGGGAACTCCAAGGTAGAACAGAGCAGATAGACGTTTCAGCTACCTGATTAACATCTTTTGGCAATTAGTAAAACACACAAAACTCCACCCCTGGCGTGTTCTTCTCCCCTGGTGTTCCTGGTAGGTGATACTTAATATTCACTCGTAAATTACTTGGAAACTTAGTGCCAAGGTGGCTAGATTTAAATTTAAATGTACTTGGAAGTAGTTGCTGAGAGATAAGGTTTGGAAATTTATGACGTTGTAGCGAACGAGTTGGAAAACTCCAAATTTTACCTACAGAGTGAAATTTTAAGCGTAGCGTAGGCGTAAAGTGATACTCTTGAAGGTGAAGCATTGGTTTTATAAGACTCTTATACGGGGTGTAAAAGAAAAGATGTGGCCATTTAAAGTGACTCATCATACCATCACAACTTTTACTATGGGTATAGTAATAGCCATTTTAAAGATCCTCGCGCATAGTGAGAACGCCAATCATAGTACAGCTACTGGTTGGGCTTTCAATTCATCGCGTCGGGCATCAAGTTGTGAACAAACTGTTCGCTTCAAAATATTTGGGGTGTTTCTTCCTACCTCCGCCACAGTATAAGAAAGTGTATCCGCTCTACCCCACGGTTTATCGAAACTAGTGGATAAAAATCTTTCAATTTATATTACACTGCGCTCCAAAATACAAATCGCCGATGTCGGGGAGAAAACAGCTATACTAAAATGGGAATGGGCCGGCCATGTCTGTGGAATGCAACAGGAGAGGTGGGCAAAAATTGTTACGCCCTGGATCCCAGAAAATGGTCGTCGGTGTCCAGGTCATCCTAAGAAGATGTGGCGGGATGAATTGGATACTTTTGACGACAAGTGGCCAGAGGTTACCCAGGATCGAGATGATTGGAAGATTAAAGGGGCTAATAAAAAAATATATACAGGGTGAAATTGATATCATTAGCATCCTTTTAAACTAAGAGTCTACCTATCAAACTGAACAACTATGGGAGAAAACGGATCGTAGCAAAAAAAAATCTGCTGTTGCATACATTTGAGTCGGAAGGCATTGCAGTTTAGTATGGGACAGCTGATTATTTTTTTGCTCCGATCGGTTTGCTCCCATAGTGAAAGTAGTTCAGTTTGATGGGTAGAATCTTAGTTTAAAAAGATGCTAATGATATCAATTTCACCCTGTATACATTTATTATTTATTTTATTTTATTATTATTTTATATGGGGGCTTTTCACCCTGAGGTTATGTCAGCCCCATCGTGCCTTATGTATAGCATTAAACAGAATTGCTTCTTAAACCAATTACATTTAATTAAAATCCATTGTACCCGTGCTCGTTCACAAAACGGTACCAATATCCGATTTAACAAAAAAAGAAACCTTTTATAATCAAATTAAATTTTCCACGCGGTCAAATGTGAAAAAGTTGGTCAATTGGAGGGCGGTTATGGGTAGAAATTTGTGTAATTACATTTAAAATGCCAGAGGACGGCGGTTTCGTTTTGCCGAATTCCGAATTATAATTAAAACCTATAGAATAACCTACGTATACAGGGTGTAACAAAATATCCTAGTTATACAGGGTTAGATTGATATCATGAGCATCCTTTTGAACTAAGAGTCTACCCATCAAGCTGCACAACTTTTACTATGGGAGCAAATCGATCGGAGCAAATAAAAAAATCTTCTGTTCCAAACTAAACTGTAATGTCGACGCGCGAGTTCGCGACTCAATGTATGCAACAGCAGATTTTTTTTTTTGCTCTGATCGGTTTGCTCCCATAGTAAAAGTTGTTCAGTTCGATGGGTAGACTCTTAGTTTAAAAGGATGATAATGACATCAATTTACCCTGTATTTAAAGAAATGGTTCAGATCACCAAAACTGTAAAGCTTTCGAGATCGAGAAAAAAATCTCCCGTTTTAAACAAAACTGCAGTATTTACTCGACTCAAATGTAAAGGTCAGCAGATATTTTTGAATTTATTCCGGCCTCGCCTCCATAGTGAACCACTTTAGACTACTAGAGTAATATTTAAAGGGGTGGTCCCTTTAAATATTACTAGGGTGGTTTGTTACACCTTGTATATTCTTACCCACTTGTATGTATTTAAGTGACTTCTTGGCTGTATACAAAAATTCAATTGTAAAGGAAAACGCGCAATCCCGTTTCGCCTCAAAACGAGTAAATTTGAATTTTATAAGAAATGCTACAATAGAAAAAGATAATTTCTATTTTTTATTCATAATATGTTTGCGCTTGGCTTCATCTCACCTGATGGGAAGTGTAGATGAAGCCGAGGATGTAGCGTGCTCACCCAGAAAAGGCCTAGTAACTCTTCTTTTAAAAATATCCTGATTGTATTTCCTTGGAAACACAGACGCAGGGAGTGAGTTCCAAACCTTACCGGTTCTCATTATAAAAGAGGATGCGAACCTTTTTGTGCGGATTTTTGGAATATCGACTACGTATGGATGCAGTCCCGCACTATGTCTTGTCGTACGTTGGTGGAAGGGGGATGGTGGGATCAGGTCATGTAGCTCCTGGGCACACTCGCCGAAGTGTATCCGATAAAACACCGGAAGTATGATGTTCTTCCTATTTTGTGTATAATTTAGCTATCATACTATTTGTATGTGTTCTATGATCATACTCACTCGTTAGTTGTGAAACGATTTGAAACGAATACATTTCGTCACTTGGGTATTGTCTTTTTACTGGTTTGATCTTTCAGTCATTTGCCCAAAAGAAAAGTCCTCAGCTATTGTTATAACCCGTATCGATCTCGAATCCACTGAAACACCTCACTCGCCACTTTCCACTCGCCACTTGAAACACGACTCAATATAAAAAAATTGGGGGAAATGCATCGAACAGTAGACAATAACTGACGGAGTAGAAAATTATAATCCTTGTTGGATGTGGCATTGTAGAATTTATAATATCACACGGAATATTTAAGAAATATTTAACATGTCATGTCTGCCGCATGCCAGAGGTGCTATGGGCCAAAACCGCCACCAGGTCCCGCCAAGTGGCGGGATGAAATTGATAGTTTCCTCGAGAACTGGCCTGTCAAAGCGCGGAACAGACTAGAGACTCTTGGAAAGAACGGAGGGAGGCCTTTGCCCAACTGTGGGACATCAGTGGCTGGTAATAATAAAATATTTAATATAGAAAGTAGGTAACTAAGGAGAGCAAAAATATACCGCTTTTGAAATAAAATTTGACTCTTTTAACTAACATGAACTATCAAATACCCCATTTTAAATTCTTTACTTGTCTTGAATATAATAGAATGTAAAATCGGCTAAATAGGTACTATTTTCTATGTTTGTATACACTCTTATTATAGTCCTAGATAGAAATGGGTAGGTAGTGACTTGTGAATAGGATTCTGTTTATTAATGTTTATGAAAAATAAGAAAGTTATTTATTTGCTAGATTTTTTGTCAAAATCTAGACCAGGAGAACGCAACAATTGAAAATATCAATATTACTATGGAGATATTCATCTTTCTACTGCTGATTTGACTTTCAAAAATCATACTTCAGGAGTGTGATTTTTGAAAGTAAAATCAGCAGTAGAAAGATGTATATAGTAATTTTGACATTTAAAACGGCTGAGTTCAACGAATGAGATTCAAAAATCGCACTCCTGGTCGCAGAATAAAAGCAGAGATGAGTAACTTTTCCTAATGAAATTGAATGCCATCACACTTGGTACCTAGTGCCAACTGCCAATATTCCTAACTTTGTTTAAACTTAAGGACTTACTTGAAGTTTCTTCTCTTCTTTCTCTTCTCGGTAAAATGATAATTTCAATTGGACTCACAATTATATTATTATAACTAATCCTAGCATGTTTCTGTACAAATAACAAAAAATGCCGCATCTCAACTCAAACTGATTCGTATAAAACATTTTTACCTTTTTTATCTCCGACAATGGTACTCGATATGATTGCTCCGGGGCTCGTGGGGTAAATTGTTCGTTTAACCCCCGTTTCTGGGGTAAATGGTAAACGGTAGGTAACTGACAGATGTGCGAGAGTACTTGTTTGGATACCGTGTTTGATTGAGCTTGATTTTTTTTACTTTTGAATTTAGTGGCTATTAATTTTTTTAATAAAGCTTAAAATAATTATGTACATAGCTGGATTGTATATGGTTGGTTTTTTAAGGGGATGACCGGATCATCAAATAGGGTATTTGACTACATACAATATAATATTATTTTTATCTTCTCAATAAAAAAAGGATAGAAATTAACGCTAAACTTAAATTTTCATGGAGTTTTTAGCTTGAATACTATTTTTAATAACAAGATAAACTTTAAATAGTAATGAAATGTTGATGACGTCACAACTCACAATTGAGTACAAATTTCATGTATGAAATGAAAGCGCACGTTTTACCATCCTATAAAGAGTAGCTGATTTGACTTGTTGTCTAGTTGCCTATTAAACAACTCTCTCTCTAAGGGACTTACATCGAAATAGCAAAAAAAATTAGCTGTTACATACATTTAATTTTTTTACGATTTCTGCTTTGGTCCCAAAGTAAAAGTTATTAAGCTTGACAGTCTGAGGCACCCCAAGTATACGTATTTAAATGTAACACCCTGTATGCGAGGATTTTCATCACGTTCCCATTAATTGCTTCTACTTTCTAAATGTAATTAACAAAACACCTGATACTAAAATTTGTAGATATTTACTGAAGGTAATGGACAGACAGACGGTTAACAAACTGGATTATACCACCTCCATCAACGTCCTGCTTGATTGATGAGCTTCCTGACCAAATAAGACTTTTCCCAATCAATTTTCATCCTTAACTGCTTTACAATAAAGACTTTTTCCACTAAGATTTCATCATGACAACACCTTGGACTAACAGTTCAATAGATGATTTTAGACTTAAAAGCTTGGGAATTAGAGTTGATTGGACGGTAAATAGTAAGTTGGTGTGTTATGTGATGATCTGTCATTGTAAAGTTTTGCTTTTTACCTTTAGAAAAAATAACTTGTTAACTTCATGACAAGATAAGATAAGATAAATATTCTTTATTATTATGACAATTTTATTATTCTTCTGTATTTTCTGTTAGTACCTAAGTATACTGTGTTTTTTTGGTGTAAAATAAAGCATAGTTTGATTGATTGAATTAGCAAAGAAATTTCAGGATATTTTGAGAACGTCTTTTCAAATTTGGAACTAACTTCATAATCAAATATTTTCGTAGTCACTTTATGGCTTTCAATGACCGCTATTTGGACGTATTTTGTCCATTGCTTCAACTTTTTCTTAATTATCTAAGCCCCACTTCCGTTAACCTAGGTTAGAAATTAACTCCGGATAAAATAGCCCCTTCAGTGTTTTTCTATTCAAAACATAATGGGTTAGGTACCAATTTAACCTGGATTACACAAGTGGGACTAAGCAATGTTTATGTTTTATTTTCTTAGTAACAAAGGATTAAATCGGTGATCGGGTACTATGCAAAACTATAATACTTATTCTTCCGATTCCAATGTGCCGTTATTATCAGGCTTTACTTTTCGAGGCTTTAGGTGACCCTATTTTAGAGATCTCCATAATATTTAGATATACAATATTTTAGTACCTATGTGAGAGTAACGCCTTAATTATTAACGTTCTTACGGATCAATTAAAAACGTGTGAAGGACCCGTTAAAATGTAGATACAATATAGTTACAATAATTAAAATCTTTACTTCAAAAATCATAACCCTCCTTTTCTTTGCCGTAGTCGGGTAAAAAAAAGTCATTCGAATATCTAATGTCTAGACATAACTAAAATACCTACATTTTATCGCTTTTATATCATTTAAATGGTAATTCAACGACTCGCCTTACGGGTATTAGACAATTACCAACATCGACAACTTTACTTTTTACCACTGATTCAAACATTATACACCACAAATTGGATCTTAATAACAAGAACATAAACGCCACCTTCTCTGATGTCAAAATTTACGAGCAGCAAAATGAACATTGCAAATTTTTGTCGTTGTAAAAACGATACGTATGGCGAATACCGTGATAAAATCTCAATACGCATCACCCTGTATTGGAAATGATTTATATGTTATTTATTGTACAGGGGGATTGTTATCGTAGTATCGGTGCATTTGATGTAGTTAGGTTATAAAAGCAGAGGTAGAAAGGTTATTTCTTGGGGTGCGGGCCTGTGCGAAATGGCATGTCCTTTCATTGAATGACACTGTTTTATGCATTGAGAGAATGCGCTGCTCGTTGGCATAATGGAGCCATAGAATAGATATCCTACCAGAACAACTGCTTTATACAAGCTTGCGGTACACCCCTACATGCGATGAGATTGATATTTTACAAATTTTGATTAGAGCAGAATTAAACTTACATAAATAGTACAATCTCAATTAAATAAAGTTTGTTTTATGCTTGCTACGTTTCAGGCGCCGCCCCATCTCTTTCTCTCGCATCAGGCAGTAATATAAGCTATCACACGCCCATTTTGCTTCAATTATTTTTCGACATAGGCCATTAAATAATATCAAACGCATTTAATATAGTCATTTTGCTTTATCATTTCAGCACGGCTAGCATGCCACCCACGACAAAGCGTTTAAACGTGAAAAACGATATGCGCGCACTTTCTGGCATACATAAAATAATGAAGATGGAGGCACATCTCGATTTTTATCGTTTTCTCGGGGGTGGCATGCGAGGCTTACTGTAAGCTTCCTTACATGCTCAAACCAGTTAAGGGACAAAAAACACAAAAACAAACAAATCAAACAATTATTCTAAATGTGCTCGCCAGTTTTCCGGGAACGCATGCCTGACCATTGTCTGGTTGAGATACAACAATTAATTTCTGTTACTAGTTTCTCATGCTACACTAAAGGACAAAATGAGAGGCACACTTTCGAATATAAAAGTTTTATGAGGCAATTTGTTTTGACTGACTATTTGATTGACAAAGATAACTTATCTAGGCAATTCAAATTACACTGGACATGCTGAAGCAAGTTTCCAAAACCTTCTCAAATCTTGTAGGAAGCGTAGGAGGGTTAGCGTATAACTGCTGATTTTTGATATTTTTTTCTGGAAACACCGCCTACCTTTCTTCTTTTCACCGTTTCCTCTACCCTAAGGTTGTCTGGAAGAAATCGCTTCTTAGCGATAAGACCGCCTTATTTTGTGCCTCTTGTATTTTATTTCTGTATTTTACTGTTTATGTTGTTGGTGTAAAATAAAGTATATTTGATTGATTGATTGATTGAGGGTTAGGATCATACCGGCATATACTTACTTGTACATAAAGGATTGCTGGTCTAATCCATAACATTAAATAGTTTTACATCTATATTTTTTTATTCGTCATATCGATTCTGAAGCTTGCTTCTTCTTCAGAATGCTTTAATTCTGGATCTGCTTCCAAATACATATAATAAAATTGTTCTTTCATTAGTTTTTGGTCAATATTCCTAAATACCTAGCTAGAACGATAAATCACTTTTTCTTTTTCTTACTAGCACTAGTTAAGACAGAATAAAATAAAATATTTGAACAGTATTATCATAGGGTACGAATTGTTCGAACTATTAAAAAATCATAAACTATAGGTACCATTAAAATTGTCCCCAACTACAAAACGAAGATTGCGCCTAAAAACAACCTGAATGATGTATGAACCAATATGAATCACACGGGGTTTTGATTCACAACGATTTGTTACACTAATTAGAAACAAGAATCTATTTAACATGCGCTGCAGATTAGTCTTGTCATTCCTTGGCGTTTCCTTTTGTTTTTGTTGAATACCTACATTTTATAAGGTTATACGTCGGTCATGGACATGGAGGTGGTAACATTATTGAAATTCAAATTGAAAAATCATTGAAAATACGTACTCTTAGAACATTTTGCTATGCACGAGCAAAATGTTCTAAGAGATTTAAATATGAAAATACTAAACAGTTTGAAGCTATTGTTTCACTAATTATAGGCTTAGGTCTCTTTTAGTGATAAGGTATGAAATTGTATGTACCTAAATGCACTTGATCAGTTGATCTTGTATCGTGGGAATGCTAACGCGATTCTAGGGTCCCTAGTTTAATGGTCTCAGATTTAACTTTACGATTATAAATCTATGACTCTGACACTCAGTTTCAGAAACGCTCATTAGAGTCAATCCTCCATTAAATCTCTTGCTAGCTTTTACTACGTCTACAAGACAAAAAGGGACAGCAAGAGATTTAATGGAGGATTATCTTAAATGAGCGTTACTGCAACTGAGTGTGAATAAATTAGAAAGCGACTGTGAATGAATTTTCATGATCAATTTTTGTTTCAACTATATCGACCGCATTACTAGAATTAAAAAATTTATAAATAAATAAATGAAATGAATGAACAAAAATGAATGAATTATAAAATAGCAGTCAGGTATGCAGGATATTTTATGTGCATAAGTGTGTGAATAAACATAATGCAATGCACTCTCTTGTCTTTACCCTTCTGAATTTGATGGAAAGAGAGATCGGTACGATCAAAGGTGTGGTCGAATTCAGTGGCTGTAAAAGACAGCCAGAGCTTCAGATAATGTTAATAAGATGGAAGGTAACTGAAGATGAGGCCAGAGTTTACAAACACAATCATTTTAAATTGTCACCATAATATGGCAATTACAATTTAATATGTATCCCAGCAAACTTCTTAAAATCTACTTGGAAATATATAAATATGTCCTTGTCTTGTCCGTCTGTGACTTCTAATTTTTATGTCACAGACCTTTCAAACTCCAGAACTAATGAACCAATTACAACGCAGGTTTCTTTTAAAGAGGAGATTCATTAAAATCAACAATACGATTGTAGTAATTGAACTCTACAAACTTACATATAGTTGAACTAATTATCTAGATTCTAAATAACTTTTAATGTCTCAGTCAGCGAATCGAAGAATGTGTTTTGAAATCTCAAATTAAATAACATTTTCAGAGAGATAACACAAACACATAAAAACAAAATAATTATTTTAATCTAAAAAAAATTTAAAGCTGCCTCTTGGCTCAAACTAAGCCTATCATAACTAACAACTGGCATGCTGTCCATCGCACGCATCCATTACACCGCCACATTCCTGGAATCACCAATTAGCTGACACTTGCCATTTGATTAATTAACACTAATTAGTATTACACCCATAGGTAGCAGACATAGTTACTTAGTTTATTATGTCATACAAGTGTATAAAAGATATTGTAAAGTAGCACCTGAAATCATGATGATGAATCATGATAACATTCAAATTGTTTATCTACCTATCATACATAAACCCATGACCTTTTCGAGATAGTCAGAAACTTTGATACAATTATTATATAAGGTCTAACAAAATTAGCTGAAACTGTATCTAAGGGATGATCAGACCGTCAAACTGAATAACTTTTTGTACCGATTTGTTTTTTTGGAACCGATATCGAAATAGCAAAAAAAAAAATCTGCTGTCTCATTCATTCGAGTCGAGTTATGTTTGCAGTTTTGTATGGGACAGCTGATTTTTTTATCGGTATTTGAGTTGTAGTTGTTGTAAGGATAGAATGACGTGTTAACCCTTGAACTACCACCGACGAGATATTATTGAACCACCAAATTGTTTATCTATTATTATCCTAAAACCGGGCTGCGAGCGGTTAAGTGACGATAGCTGGCTACGCTACCCACATAACAATGTACAAAAGAAACCCTTTATCCCATAGTTGCCACATTCATGAAAAGAAAAGTGATCTATTTTAAGCCACATAAACCACATATGCGTGGCTGACTAACACCCACAAACCGCTCCTTCAAAGTAGGGCTATGCCTTTGACTATTTATTATAAGGACTTGCCTTGCGGTAGCATTTACCCTCGGCCACGGTATAATATTAACTGATCATGTGCATTTACATTTAATTTTATACCTTATCACTAATTGCGAAACAATAATTTTGAACTTAGAATGTTTGGGGTTCACACGATTTTTAACGTTCAAAATTAGAATCTAAAGTTATGGGGAATAAAATCCAATGTTGCGGATTTTGTGTTACCTCGCCCCCCGCAAAAAGTGGCAGAAATGTTTGTTCGTAGAATTACACATTAACTAGTCCCTATATAAGTATTCAAAGGGCTATGCCCACCAGTGGGACGTTTATAGGCTGCAGATGATGATGATGATGACATAAACCATTAGTGAATATCAACAAACAAAGTAGCTTTTATAATTAAAAGCAAAATTCAAAACCGCACAAAAGAGTACAATTTGAATGCTATTACGGACCCGTTGATTGCATTGAGATAAATCGGCGTCACATTTTCACGGTCACGGAGGCCACATCAAAGAGTTTCTGGCCAAGTGGGGGTGGACGAGGGGTGAGGGGGAGGCAGTGAGGGCTGGGACCCTACTGACCACCCTATGTAATATTATAGTTTGTTCTATAAATTAATGTGCAACTTTGAGATTGACTCAACAAAACATAGGTACGCATGCAGTATCACTATTCATTGTGTAACACAGAAATTGACAGTAGGTATTTAAACGGGGGGCTTAACACGTTCCGGGATAGTGACCGGCTATAGACGTGATAACAATAAAAGTTCTATTGTGTCTCGTTCACTGTCCCGGAACGTGTTAAGCTATAAAACTGAACAACTTTAACTTTGAAAAGGGACTTACATCGAAACCGCATAAAAAATTAACTTCTGTACAAAACTGCTCTACTTTCTCGAAACAAACGGATTTTTTCTTTTGATGCTCATAGCGTCTCAAAATCAGCTATGAGTCATAGCTGATTTTGAGACTATACGAAGTTGAAAATCGATCAGCTGATCCGCAGTAATCCGCACTTTTGTATAGGAGTCCAAAAAAAATTCTCATTCCGAGCCCATGTTTCTTTGGGAACATGAGTCGAAAATTTGTAATTTTAATAATAATTTAAAATTTTATCCTTCTGAATAATTTTAAGTTATACTATTAAAACAATTGGGGTTGAATGCAGTGACTATAACTGGCAGCCACACAGCCTCACTGTGATGCCTCAGCGTCAGAGATGTTGACGATATTAGCCCTTTGACTACTTATTTAGGGACTAGTTACGCGTGTAATTCTACTAACAAACATTTCTGCCACTTTAAGCGGGGGGCGAGGTAACATGAAATCCGCAACTTTGAATTTTATTCCCATAACTTTAGATTCTAATTTTGAACGTTAAAAATCATTGAAAGTAGTCTCGCGTGAACCCCAAACGTTCTAAGTTCGAAATTATGGTTTCGCAATTATAGGCTGTCTCGTTTAGTAATAAGGTATAAAATTTAATGTAACTGCACATGATTAATTGATCTTCTACCGTGGCGTGGCACAGGGGAAATGCTACCGCAAGGCTGGTCCTTATAATAAATAGTCAAAGTATTAGCCTGATATGAGTCTAAGGAAATCCTTACATCATTATAAATTGAAGGCCCCCACCACGTTTTTCTGTCTGTAAGGGGTAATTTCAGAAAGTACTGAAGGAGTTTTGATAAGGTTTTTACTATTAAACCGACTGATTTACGTATAAGGTTTATGTACCTGTGCGAAGCCAGGGCGGTTCGCTAGTTAGAAAGAAAAAAATATTGTCATAAAGAAGGTGCACTCTAACGGCGCGCATGATTGAGACAGGGGCCGGTGCAACAGTCGTACCTCACAGGATCGCGATTCGACACCTGAGTACACTGCACCCCTGCTTATTGTAGGGGACCGGCTACGGCTGCGCTGCTGTGTGGAGACGGCTTTATTATCGTCTAGTTTTTGTAGTTTTGGTAGCTATTTTAGTGCCTTTTTACTGTCTGATTAACAATTTTGTAAACATGAAATAAAAAAGCATTTTAAAAATAGTACAAGTTTATAGTGTTATCAATTATTATTACATACCTAAAAGAGATATGAATATATTTTATTTCTATTATCTTCACTTTTAGTTTGTGAGGTATGTGCCCTAAGTACCTAATTAAAGTATCTACTTTTAATACATTGAGTCAACCAGTTATTTTTGCTTAAGCACGTATGCTAAGTTTTCGTCCAAACTATGCAGTACGTACGTGATTCTACAAACAAATAGGTATTATATTGTTCTATTAAGGTAAGCGGGCGGGCCGTATCAGAGTGGAGGAGCAGTCCGCACGGCAGTGGAAAATTAGTACTTCGAACTCTAGAGCCGGTGCGGTCGCTACCATTAACTTGTTTGACTGATAGACGTTGTAAAAAGTTCCGGGTAGAGCGGGCCGCATCGCATGGTCGAAAATCCGCCCGCAAAAATGCGACCCGTTTCACCCGGCCGTAGTTAGTTCATATAAATTGTATAGGAGCGATTTAGGCGGATTTTTGCGCTACGGCCCACCATGACGCGGTACGCCCTAATATGGGCATACCTTTAGAGGTGATTAACTACGACGACATCTCTGCTGCATACAACTAAATAATTTCTAATCGAAACAAAAGTCGTCTCCACACTCAAGCGCAACGTTTTAAACAGATTCGATCACCAACATTAGAGGGTGGGCAGCAAAAAAATTGTCACAGGAACAATTACACGGCATCTGTCGAGCTCCTGCATGCGCTGGATTGAATTTATGCTGATTGGATTTACACTGTGAGGTGAACGGGGAATATATTAAGCGACGTATGCGCACATGTGCTGAATTCGTGAAGAGATTAGTCATCGTTTTGGTACGGAATGTGGGGTGTTTGTAATTACTTTAGGTATGATGAAAAAAAAGGAAATTTTTTTTTTTTTTAATGTAAGTTGTTTTTTCCTACATACACAATTACACAGATTAATGGCCACTAAAAAATTTTTGCGAGATTTCTGCAGATTATACGAATTAAAATTTCGTAATTTAATTCATTCATTCCTAAAAACAGTCCATAATGACGTTACATGTCTAATAAACAAAGTCAGAAAAATAGAAACACCTTAACTTATTTCAACCACAATCCTATCCCAGAATTTTCACAACTCAGAACACCCAAAAGCCAATAATAATTATGCACTAGGTGGAGAGGATCGATGGTGAAACAATAGTCCGCACGCGTCCGTAGTAAATACCTGCGTTTTATCGTACGGCATATCGTAGGCGAGGTGAAACCGGCACGGGCGTTTACGTACCAAACGGGGTCGTAAGAGTCACCGGCGTGTGTGCGACGCTTTATGTCTGAATAATTTTATTTTGTATTTGTTTTCTTAAGCTTTTAATTTTATGTAATGTAGAATTAAATATATTGCATTTCAGAAGAGATTAATCATAGGTAGTTACTATGAAAAGATTATAAATTATTAGGCTGCATCCCTTTTTGAGACATTTACAAGTTTATAACCACCTACCGCTACCACTTATGTGCACCACGGTTACTCCTGTAAACCAGAATCAACAGCACTTATCCCAACTTGCCCACTCCTGGGCTAGCAATTTAAACTCCAGGTTATCGTGTTGTGGGGGCTGGCAAGCCAGCAACACTTCGACCCAATGGGTCCGGGTTAAGTCAAGGTTAAGTCAGTAACCCATGATTTTTTGTAAAGAAAAATAAATTAGAGAGCTTTTCTACCTAGTGTTCATTGCACCAGGAGTGCGCAATTGGAGCTAACAGGTTAATAAACCAAAAACAAATAATTATAAAATATTACATTGATTTTTGCCCTTTGTTAAGCGGTGTATGACAAAATTTATACCTGAGTCCTAACCCTCCGAGCTTCTATTTTGTACTTATTTCAATTTGAAGCAGAAAAAATCAACAAATTACTTATCGCAAAACACAGATTACGCAAAATAACAAAAATTTTCTCTTTTTCTTTTCGTGGCGGCATGAGTATCGTAAGACAATCACTCATGTTAATGTGAAAAACTATGCCTATCAGCAAGACTTCACTGTTCATTGGTTCAGGTCTACTTTACCATAAATATTTCTTGATTTGTAAAACAATAAAAACATCAACAATTTTAACCACAGCACCCACAATACCATCCGAATGTAAACGAGAAACAAAATAACGGTCCCGTACCTGCCAGTGTCGTTGAAATTTGGCCAACAGCCAACCAGTGGGGCAGATACTTGAATACAAATTATATACTCCTTGTCACTGCTGTTTCAACCTGAATGTAATGCGATAGCTGGGAACTAGAAATTATTTTTTTACCTCATACAAGAGAACTGCACGCAGTGTCCTAAGAACGTCTTGACGTGTCTTTGACCAGTGTATACTGACTGGCAGTAATTACACAAGGACCTGGGACTCGGTCGCTCACTCAAACCCTCATAGAAAGGCTGAAAGTAACCCAAAGGGCAATGAAGAGGGCGATATGCTCGGAGTTCCCTTGCGAGATCGAATCAGAAATAAACAGATTCGCCAAAGAATCCGAGTTGCTGATATAGCACAAAAAATGTCTAAAATGGCAATTGGAGGGGCACATTTCTCGCAGAACCCATCGCCGATGGTGCCGAAGAGTTCTCGAGTGGAGACCGCGTACCGGAAAGCGCAGTGTGGGTAAGCCCCTACAAGGTAGACTGACGACCTGGTGATGGCGGTGGGAACCCGTTGGATGGGGGGAGTGGAAGACCTGTGGTTGTGGGGATCTTTTGGGGAGTCATATGTCCAGCAGTCGTCCTCTATCGGCTGAAATGATGATGATAATGATGATACAAGAGAACTGAGATGGATTTTTATGTCCCTTGATCACAACTAGTTAATCACTACCTTGCCTTGATCAAAACTAGTCGAGTACTTTTTAAAACAAACAAAACTTTCCTAAAACCATCAAAGACTAATCTGCAGAAAGTCACAATCCATATTTTACGAAGATCCAATTCTAGGAATAACTAAAAATAATCACGCAGGTACTAAACACAGCTTCGCCATTAGATGCAATAAACTGACAAATCTCGCCGGCCATTACTGCGCCAAATTATTAACTGGACGAATAAAATTAATTGCCCCATATAAATTATGTAAGAGAATCAATTACATTTTATGAGTTGTGTCACTACCGGTGTAATTTGGTTTCGTCAAAGATTAATATAATTATAGAAGAGCTGATTATTACAAAAATAATGTGATCGTGTTTTACCTACATTTACTTATTGTTCTGGTGAAATAAATGAGTTATCTATCTATCTATCTACTATTTTCATAAGTGCACTCTGGTTTTTCTGTCTAAATAAGTTCTTTGATTTCAGAGGTAGAGAGAGGCATGAGCATAATAAGTTTGTGCCGTTGTTTTATGGTTTCCATAATAAATAGCCTAGTAACTTACGTTTGGGATCATTACAACGTATGTGCCTATGAGCGTTATTTACTTATTTATTATTATTAAACTTAATCTTCTGAGGATTAAACTTTTTTCGTATGAGGACGTATAAGTCACATTATTGTTATTTTGAACTATTTATTGGTAAAATGTTAATTGGACAATAATTTAATTTGAAATTTTTAATCAATATCTATCTATCTATAACGTCACGCCTCTTTCCCAGTGGGGTAGGCAGAGACCAGGGCGCGCCACTTACTACGATCCTTACATACTTCTTTTGCCTCATGCACATCCATACATCTCTTCATACATGCCCGCCGGTTTCGAGTACTTTTGATCAATACTAAACAAAATTTGTTCAACAAATAAATCAAAATTTAATAATTTACCAATTTTTTTAAATATTTTAAAGAAATAAAATTTTAATAATAAAAATAGGCATGAATACTTATACTTCAAATTTTTTTGTCACCTCTATTCCTCGTTTAATCTATCATCCCCGCGTTAAAGTGAACTCATAAACTAAGGTAACGAATGTTGTATTACTAATTGGGTATTAGTTTGACCTAATTCTAGGTTATCGTTAACCGGAGCTTTAATCGCAGTTTTGTTAAGTGAGGTTTACGAGTTGGATACGATGTTTAACTTTTATGTGGTGTCTGAGTGAGTAGATGTATGTATTTGCTATTTTATTGCTCTATCTGATGAAGTTATTGCTGGATTACATTTTAAGCGGAAACGACTATTATTTAGTACTCTTATTGGTACAAAATAGACCGCGTAATATTTTATGATGCAACGCTCAATGTGGAAAGTACTAAGACCGTCGCTAATTATATGAAAAAGCTGCTAAAATACCTCGAAGTTGACGCACAAGGTATCCCCCAAGGATCGCTATAACCGCTCCTGCGCTGCCGTCAACCAAAGGGTTACAACAATTTATACCTACCAAATTGTTGGTTCACCTTGTGGAGGATACCATTGACATTATTTTACAATTATGTTTAATATGTTTACTTTTATAACCAGAAATAAGACAGGTTTCAAGAAATAGCTACGGTTTGCACTAAGTAAAGGCGTATAAAATGTTTGTTGGCAGTTGTATGTAGAGCGTCTCAGTGGCGCGTTGCGGAGAGCTATGGAAACTCAATCTTTTGGTCCAGGTTCGAATCCGCACGGCCGACATGCCATGTACCAATGAGTTTTTCTAACTTATGTACGTAATACCGACTGCTCTCAAATTGTAAAGGGAAACATCGTGAGGAAACCTACATACGCTGAAGAAGAAATTCCGATGCGTATGTGAAGTCTACCAATCCGCATTGGGCATGCGTGGTGGATTAACGCCCATACATGCCCCCTTCATGTTTAGGCTGTGATAATGATGATCCAAGAATTGTCTCTGAACTTATTTTTGGTCAATACTGCCATACCATTTAAAAAACATAAATAACTGAAAAAACAAAATAGAGTCAACTAAATAAAAATAGCTTCGCAATTGGCTCTGCAAATAATAACAGCTGTAGCGGAATTTACCGGTACGGCAGTGGACTTTGAAAGAAGTTAGTCGAGCGAGAGCCGGTACCCGGTCGGTTCCCGGTAAAAGTACCGGAATAAATACACGGACGGTATTTAGGAGCAATGCGCTGATCGGTATGCATTGGAGTTGTTTTAACCACCTCTATGTATTGACTTAATTTTCACAGCAAGGACATAAGAAACTGAGTAGTTATTTTCGATTTAGGAACGACCCCTATTTTATTTCACAGGTGGATATGATTTCTTTTGCAGTGTTTTGTTGGCTATGTGTTATGTGTACCTTTCCTATCATTATCATAGGCCTTAACATCTGTTGCAAATTTAATTAGTGTTGTAGGAGAATCACTGTTTGTGCCCAACAATTACGTGCGCGCGGCGGCACCAGCTTGTGGCCGTGCCGGCGGCGCGCACGGCGGCGCACCAGCACTCTCCGCTCGTGCTCGCCCTCAGACGTTGCACCACACTGCAGCAGCAACACTCACCACAGTTTGACATTTTTGCTGATCTCTGGTCTGATTATTTACGAGAATGCCTGACCTTTTCTGAGAATGTTTTTGGAGAAAAATGTAATATTCTTGTTTGATTTGTGTACTTACTTGCATGGCGTATTGGAGTTTCTTTGTAAAGCTGTGTAATTGTTTATCTTATACATAAATAAATCATATAATATATATAAATAAATCACTTTTTCTCATGGCTTGCTTATAGTTGGTTGTGGTAATGTATGTAAATGTAAGTGTTTGGACCATGGTTTTTGTCATCTCCAAAAGGAAAATAAAACGCGAATTTAAATATAACAATCAACAGCCTCGAAAACAACACATTAAAATTAACACCAAAAATGATTGTTTGCGCCATCAATAACTAAACTAATAACTCTCCTTCTGGCGCAGTCGGGTAAAAAGTCATAAAATTCGTGTAAAATATCATCACAATCAAACCCAACTCTATACAGTTACAGTAAGTACAGTCAAATACAAAAGGGCCACGTGCCGACTACGGCGCCAGGTGCTCAAACCGCACAGCTCTAAATTTAACGTCTTTATTTGTGTTTCCAACTGTACCTTACTCGAGATGTTTTTACGTTCAATTCTGCAAACGTACCCATAATTGGAAGGCGTCCATTTTAAAATAATACACTTATTTTGGTATTGTAAGGTGATGGTTTGAAGTGTTCTTGGGATCGGGGCACACCTGGCTATTTGGGTCGTAAAACATAAACAGAATCTTAAAATGGTTCGCATGTTAGTATAAATAAATATTCATGAAAAATTGCAGGGCTGTAACAAACCAACTACTACCAAATCTCTTTCTGGGTGGTCAAATCGAAATACTTGCAGCATTTGCCTTCATTTTCTTGAAATTGATATCCTACCTCAAGGTAGACCAGCAAGCCAATCTAAGAGTCACTCAGATGTGCCTTCTTATGGGGTAAAGACAACTCAAGTAATAATTAAAAATGATTGTTGGCTATCATTAGGGCTATAGAAACTGGATACTAGGTATTAGAGAACTACAATTAAATTAACATCATGATTTTACTGCAATTTCAAAAAATAATTTTATTTATTATTAAAAAATAATATAAATCTCCTAAGAGATAAGCTCGCCCTTTGTACATGCCTTTTCTATTGTCTGTATCAACGTGTCTGTGTGCACAATAAAGTGTTATAATAGAAATAATTTTATTCTTAAAATTATAAAGGTATTTCAATTCAATTAATTGAATCAGGCGTTACTTTGCGGAAATCCATGACTAATATGTAGATGACACGATTGTATCAAGACCTCCGCTTCCAAGTACCTAGTAGACAAAGTTGTATTACGTTATGCAACACAACCTGCCCACCAAATAATTTCTACCGACGCTCGGTGTCGGACGCTCGGCGGAGTAACAACTCTGTTTCGAACGTTCGTCGGTCTAACTCCTGAGGATGCTCCTTGGTGGAGCGAAACACGTGTAGAGTAGAAATTATTTGGTGGGCAGGTTGTGTTGCATAACGTAATACAATTTTGTCTACTAGGTATTTGGAAGCGGAGGTCTTGATACAATCGTGTCATCTACATATTAGTATTTCAATTCGATAACTGAGCAACTTTTTAGCCCGTGTTTCAGACAAACCTGTTACTTCACAGAACTATGACGGTTTGAATAAAATTAATTTTCTTTTAGCTATAATCATCCCATTGCAAGGACTCTTAAATAAAATAAAGAATAAAAACACGTTCCTTACAATCCAGAAACAACACGAGTGAATGCAAAATGTAACACGAAAATTTAGCAAATATTTCTCCGTAATTAAGATCTTCCAAGATAGGGCATTAATATTTGATAACACAATTAATTTCTACCAGAGGCCTGGTATCGTAAAATTTTCAATTTGCCCAAAACTTTTACCTGATAAACGTGAAGTTAGGTGCGGTTAGTAAAAGTCTGCGAGATAAGAGATGGAGAGAGAAGGGTCCACGTAACTCGATTACCAGCGGCTGTGCTTCCTAAATTGCCTCGCTAATTAAATTTGAATTTATTTGCAACAACTACACGGTTCACATTATAGTGATAGTAAGACTATAATATCTACCTAAGTAGTTGATGCATCACAACTTTCTGCCAAATTTGATGAACCATCGGTGATGAAAAATGCCCGACCATCATCGGCTAAAATATAAGGTCTAAGAAAATTAACTGTAACTATTTTAAGGGGATGATCGGATCAAACTGAACAACTTTCTCTATGGGACCAATATCAAAATCGTGTAAAATCTGCTGTCCCATGCGTTTGAGTCGAGTTAATGTTTGCAGTTTTGTATGGGACAGGTAATTTTTCCTTCGACCTGCGATCCTTTATTGGTCCCTTAGAGAAAGTTGTTCAGTTTGATGGTCAGATCATCCCCTTAAAATAGTTTCAGCTAATTTTGTTAGACCTTGTACAATATCGCGTGATATTTTGTCCAGAATTGGTGCAACCTGAGCAAGCTAGCATAAACTATGTAGATTGCGACCAGTAATTTATATTAAAAGTTATTAAGAAAAAAATTTGAAGGTATGTACCAGTATAAAGGGCATAACGAATTATTTATGAAATAACTTCGTTGTCACACACGTTTTTCTCTGAGACCGTTAGACGTAGGCAGCTGAAACTTAGCAAATACAAGGTGAAATTGATATCATTAGCATCCTTTTAAATTAAGTCTACCCATCAAGCAGAACAACTTTTACTATGGGAGCAAACCGATCGGAGCAACAAAAAATTCAGCTGTTGCATACTAAACTGCACCCGCCGGCGCCGCCGCTGCCAGCTCGACTCAAATGTATGCAACAGCTGACTTTTTTTTCCTCCGATCTGTTTGCTCCCATAGTAAAAGTTGTTCAGTTTGGTGGGTAGGCTCTTAGTTTAAAAGGATGCTAATGATATCGATTTCACCTTGTAGTTGTTTTGTCTGGTTTTCCTCTGAAAATGTTCACCCTCCACCTCTGTAGAGGGGGTAATTATATTAAGATACTAAGGGAGGTACGCAATTACAATTTTGTAACTTAGTTTTCCGGTGGCTTACTGTATTGTGTGTCGTTTATAGCCGGCTATAGCCGGTCACTGTCCCGGAACGTGTTAATATTGCGGAACTTTTATTGTTATCATTACTATAGCCAGTTACAGTCTACGAACGTGTTAATAAGGTAGTAGAAAGTCAAACATGTTTGATAAATCCATTTGCCATACGTGCCGTAACTATTTCCAGGACTATTTCCACCTACGGCGCTAATTTGGAGTAAAAACAAAGCCCACATAAAGGATTTTTAAAGCCCTTTCACACAAACCACAAAGCAAATCCGGACGAAGAAATAAACGCATGTCAATTCGTGCAACTTTTCGATAATTTTGCGCTCCCCTATTATCTTTTTTCTCTATTTTTTACTGATTTTGTTTTAATGTAAAATTGATTGAGTGGTTGCGAATTGCGATAGACCGACAAGGGTGGTCATTTTTTTTTTAAGATCCTTAAACTATGGTAGTCCCTCTGGAATAAGTATCATTGCATATAGGAAACTTGCACCGGGATCTTAGAATACATGGTTTGCTTTCAATCAATCAAACCCACTGTTGGGCACAGGCTTCCCATTTATTGCGCCATTCCTCATGGTCCAGTACTAATCTGATCCAATCCTGTGACCCTCACAATGCCATTGGATTAGTTTTGCACATACCTCCTCATACAGACTCCATAGTGTTACTTGCTTATTTTTTCAGTCACTGTTTGTCTTGTATTGTTCTGATGAAATAAACGAATTATCTATCCTATCTCCAGGCTGAAATTGATATCATCACTATCCTTTAAAACTAAGAGTCTACCCATCCATACTATGTACCATACTAAACGGCAATGCCTACTCGATTCAAATGTATGCAACATAAGAATTTCTTTTTGCTCCGATCGCCGATCGGTTTGCTGCCACAGTAAAAGTTGCTCAGTTTGATGATTAGACTCTTAGTTTAAAAGGATGCTAATGATATCAATTTCACCCTATATTTATCTATAGTCTACGTGAAATTTAAATTAGTGAAATTAATAAAGCGTGCATGTACACAGTTAGTGTGTAAGAGCTCTTACTCCAAACACGTTCAAATATAACTGTGTGAAAACAAGCGTGCAGGAGCACAAGGTAAACATAATTATTTTAAAATGTCTCGCTGCCGCAGCTGTTCACGATAATCATAATCATAATAATAACCATTTGAATACCTTCTCTTACTGTTTCGTATTGCTTTAAAACTGAACTGATTCTGTTGATCCTTTAAAAAAAAGTGTCATTAATACACGACATTCCATCCTGAACTCTTCTGAAAATTCAAAAAGGGCTTTTGCTTTAAATGCCAAGTTTTAAAATATTGTAGTTGGAGCAATATTTCTGAGCACCCCAAAGTGCAATTAACAGTCGTCAGTGTTCGCACCTATTTCAATTATTGTTACTTAAGTAACCTCTTTAACCTCTTCCTACATAAGCAGGACTCGAGCAAAATCATCCCGTCCGTTTAGAAACAAATCATCAAATACGTACATACGACTCTGAAAAACATCTAAAATCCTCCACCAATTCCGTAACCTAACCCATCAATTCCCAATCCAATCCGACCAACACTGATACACTAAATCGCAGGTGAGATTGGCACCAACCCAAAGATGTCAGTCGTTAAATTTATCTTAGACACCTATCATTCACACCTTCGCAGAATAGGTGCACCTACGATTTGAAAGCGCGCTGCAAATGCGCGTGGCGCGTTGGAGGTACGCAGGCACGCGGGCACGAAGCCCGCCGGCACGACGACCGCTCCGGGCACGCGGTGGGCACGCCACGGGCACGCTAACAGCGGCCCTCGGCGACGACACGGGTCGGGGTGATAGCGATTTATCGGTGCTAAATTGTTTTGAAAAGGTGAACACTAAATTGGCTATAGTTTTAGATCAGATCGACCGCATAATTTGTTGGGCTAATATTGAGTTAGTTACAACTACGAACCGGTTTCGTAATTACAACTATTTTGCACTTGATAAAGTTTATCGAATCCTTTTATTTTATCGGTCCAGAGATACTCCATAGATGTTACCGTAGATTATCTTCGTAGTGGTATGAATAACTGTGTGTTTCAATAAATAATTGAATGTGAAACCATCTTTAGGTATCGTTGATCAGAAAAGAGTGGCATGATGGGGAGGAGGCTTATACCCTGCAGTGGGTGGACAAAAGCTGATGATGATGACTCATGATAAGTGAGTGCCGATAGTGGACTTTATTTACGCATCAAAACAGGTATCTTCTCCAGCCTTTGCATACATTAAATCCAATTTTGTACTTATAGTAAAATAAAATGTTAGCAGGCAGGAAGCGAACCTGTCTACCTGGCTATGTTGATATAAAGCATGCAAGTTCAGGCAGGTTGTTGATTTGAATTCCATCGGCTACTAGATTTTTCATAGCATAGCATAACGTTTACGTCAGAGATATTCTGAAAACTCAGAACATCCACGTTTCACTAGTAGTACCGAAATTCTGTTCAGTCATCCAGTATGACGGGAAGTGAGCCTGTCGCCTTAATTTTGTTCAAACATGTAATCATGGCATGGCTATAACACGGGCAATAATCAATAATAGATCGAGGATTATTTTCAACTGTTTTGCAAAAAAAATATTCTAGAGCTCTTAATTCGTCTATGTATATTTTTCTGCCGAATCGCAATAGCACAGGTGTTGATTTTTTCAAAACAGAATAATAAAATCTAATCAGCGAGCCGACTCGCTAGCTAAATAAATACTAGTGGATGGGAAACCAAACATTACCTAGTACAGTGTTGCTACTAGGGTAAGGCAATTCGAAAGAAAAAATAGTTGAAAACAAGTATGCCGCTCAGACAGCAAAAACTAAAGTGGCAGTGGTCGGGGCATAATGCTCGCAGAAACGATGGCCGATGAGGCCGACGAGTTTTCGAGTGGCGACCGCGTTCACGACGAAATCACAGCGTGGGTAGGACGGAGGAGGACCGACAACCTGGTGAAGGCGGCGGGAACCACTTTGATGAGGGCAGCGCAGGACCGGTCAAAATTCAAATTCAAAATTCAAAAATTTTCTATTCAAAATAATATCACATAGATAGCTTTTTGACGTCATTTTTTGAGTCTACCACCGCGTCGGAAGGTGTTTCGTTGAGAGAAGAGGCCATCCTTGGGGGTGGCCTATGTCCTGCAGTGGACCAACGGCTGAGATGATGATTTGTGTTTCTTAATAGAAACACTTTTATTTCATAATTAATATCAGTATAAGCTGTACAAGTCCCTGGTACTATTGAAGCTGTAAAGCAGTACAGATATACGGCTACATGGTTATCGCATCCGGAACGCTTCGGTTGTAAATTACCTGTTGGTTTTACTGAAATGTTTGATGCGTTTGCGCTTGATCGACATTCGTACGACGCTTGAGATGTCTTGATGCGTAACAAAATCATCAAATTTTTTTTTTTCGGCACTATGTAAGTGTTGATTGGAATCCCGGAAAAATATCTCCCAAGGCGCGCCACAACACTTTATCCTCGGGCCTTCCTCATCCAGTCGCTCCCCACTTCCATTACCTGTCTCACGTTCGTTAGTGGCCCAGCACCGAAAGGGCATCCACACCATGCCTGCCAGTTCGCGGTATCCATTCAATAATTTGGACTTCAAATCAAATCAAATCAAATATACTTTATTTTACACCAAAAACATAAACAGTAAAATACAGAAATAAAATACAAGAGGCACAAAAGGCCATCGGTAGTCAGTTCTTCGGCAGGTATGACCAACCCATTACCAACTTATGCTTGCTAGTTTTCAGAGCTATGTCATCCACTAGTTCTTTGACATATCACCTCATTCCTGATGTGATCTGTCAGATTAATACCGAGCATATATCTTTCCATAGTTCGCTGAGCATACGCTGTGTAGGCTATGCTACCTACGCTTGTACCATATTCTTCCCAAAGAAACAATGACCAATGAAATTGTCAAGGTGAATCTTAACATAAATTGAAATAACTAAAGTTTGTCTTTAGTCGGTAATCTTAGCATAATTTACTGGTGAAAAAAAATCATAAATATTTGATCTCTGGATTTGACTGATTTAACCCTTGTAATGCAGACCTTCTATAAACAATAACCTCGTAACTCTTAAAAACTGTAGAATTCTTATAATTTGTAAAGCTTTCTGAATTGTGTGTGGAATAAAATTAAATTTAACAAATTTTTTTATGACAACGGCAAAGACGCGTTGGATAAAGATAGCTAGATAGATCGTTTTTACAATTCAACACTGTGTCTTTGGTATCCTCGTTTTCTATAAACTTTTTGATTTCTCCCATTCTTATCAAGTATCAAGACCACTCCCGCAGCTACACCTGAAGCGGGCCATGTGTTTCACGTCGGGTGCGCGCGCGCAGCAATTCGGTCGCAATCACCATTACCTACCTGCCTCGATATTTTTATACGCGCTATTTTCAACATTAACGCCCGTGTCGGTTATTTGATGGAGCGCTTTAAAAATTTTATTACCTTTTTTCTTTTGTGGATCGATAACCTCAGTGGATTTATTTTTGGATTTAATGTTGGCTGTAATTTTATTTTTGCTACTGCACTTTTTCAGGTGGGATTGAATTTAATTTTGCTTCTACATCTATTCGGGAAAAGGCAGAGGAAGATATAGACAGAATTATCTAGCACAGGTGAAAGAAAAGATATCGTATCTTATCCAGAACTCAAGGCAACAAAAAAAGAGACAAAATTGGCAAATACTCCACCAACAAGAGCGTAGCTTTTAAATAATATGATGGTATTTTACTTATATAGTATACTAATAAAATTGTTGTTCTTTACTAGATATTTTTGTTCCTTTAGGCGTTGTTTGTCAGTCAGTCATTCACACAGTCACTGAATTGTTTTATATGTATAGCTACTTCTTCTTGTTTTAACGAATTGTTGGCAAGTCATTTTATATTTTTCCAGCCCCGTACTGAAGTCAGAAAATTATCAGTTGTAGTTAGCTAAATTATTTAGTTGCCAGATTTTGTTGCCATAAGTAACATTGCTTACCTATTTTTGTCTTCAACATTGCCATAAATGATCTCTAGTATTTGCTCTCTAATAGCCATGTTTTTCTTTCTTTTTGCTGTCTCCCCTTTGGCAATGCCTCCATCACCTCAATTGCAATTGAACTCGGATAGTTCTTTGATTAATTAATTGCGGGTTCCAAGACAGATCAGAGTCATCCCCCGGGCTCGCTGGACTTCATCGTCTAGTGTTGTGAATGGTCGCCGCTGTTGATCCTGGCTTACAGGAGTTACAGCGGTGGGAATGTGTGGTGGGCATATTACCTATTTGTGTAACTATTTAATATTTACATTTAAATTATAACTCTCTTATAAAGTCTATTTCAATTCTCCAAAGGTAACATTAACAATAGAATCTATTTAAGTTGACATTATTAATTGTAGTTTCTATTGCCATGTATCATTGGCGACGTTATCCGATCTAAACAAAGAAACAAAGCTTGCACTTTGTATGCGCAAATGTCATAGTGAAATACTGATGTTTCTTAGAAATACTGAGTGAAGGTGTACGGCAGCCGTTTGTGGAAGAGGAACGGTAGAGTAGACTCTTATATTGTTTTTCATTCCTGTTGTCAGTAGGGAAAAGCATATGCTTTCAAGGGTGTTCATCTTATCCAAATAATTTCTGTGTACTTTCTAGCATAGGACTTATTATTATTTACATACTGGTTTGTGGTGAGAAATAAACATTTTAGTTATTATTATTATTAATAAAACAAGATTTGTCATAGTGAAATACTGATGTTTCTTAGAAATACTGAGTGAAGGTGTACGGCAGCCGTTTGTGGAAGAGGAACGGTAGAGTAGACTCTTATATTGTTTTTCATTCCTGTTGTCAGTAGGGAAAAGCATATGCTTTCAAGGGTGTTCATCTTATCCAAATAATTTCTGTGTACTTTCTAGCATAGGACTTATTATTATTTACATACTGGTTTGTGGTGAGAAATAAACATTTTAGTTATTATTATTATTAATAAAACAAGATTTGACAATTTAGCACAGACATTTTACGGAGTTTTGATAGGAGGGGCAGGGAGTAATTATGACAAAAGACTATCTGAGAACATATTTAAAAAAATTAGCTACGCAACATAGATATCAACATTATATCTCCCAGAAAACTCATTTTTAATTAGATTTAACAATATTCAATATTTTTGAGCAATAAAATAGGCATGTAATTTAAAAAAATGGGGTATTCCATAGAAAATACTAATGTATTTTTCAAAGCCTTCTAAGAAGACAAAGATATTAACATCATGTTTGAAGTATGTATAATGGAAAGCCTTAAAAATATGCAAAAAAAAATTATGAGCAGGTTTTTTAGAATGAGATAAATGCTAAGTTTTAAATTTGGGGCTGTTGCTGACGTAATTTTTTTTTAAATTTTGGTACATTTCTAGCTATATGCTATGTTGTTGTTGTCCTATGCTACCCCGATGGTACAGAGGGCCCTCGTGAGACGCCGCCACATCTCCTTGTCCTACGCCTGATGTTCTATGTCGAAAACATACATACATACTATACCGAAAAAAAATCAATTATTAATTAGTCCCGGATCAAACTGTAAAATGACTGGGCTAATTTGATTATTAAGAATCGCAGATGTGACCTCTGGCGAAGAAAGAGCACGCTACCCGACCCGTTTGTCCCCCCCTCGGAAAGCCTTCCCCCAGGACATGAACTGACCAGGCCGATTTGGAGGTCTTTAAACAGGCTCCGAACTCAAGTCGGCCGGAGTAAGGAGAACCTGTCCAAATGGGGTTTTATCGATGGATCAGACCTGAGGTGTGAGTGTGGTGTTGCCCCTCAGACTATGGCCCATCTCATATCTTGCCCTTCCTGCCCGCAAACTTGCACGCGAATGGAGCTTATGGACGCTGCTGGTAGTGCTATCCGCGTGGCAAAATACTGGGCTGGAAAAATATAAAATGACATGCCATCGACTCGATAGAAGAAGAAGAAGCGCATATTCGTAGAACTAGGGAGGAGCTTTCAATGTTTATCCACTTCGACTTTTATTTTGTTTACCTGTTATACTGTAAGAAAATGTTTCCAACTTGAATAATAAACTAAAACATCAAATATACGTATTTTAGTTTCTATCATGGAAAAGAAGAAAATTCCCCCTTGCATCATAATTTAAGATCATTTTTTTCATGTTTGCGGCGCGCTTTCTCGTTGCAATTTCACTAATTTAATAAAGAACAAAATCCCCAAATAACTCTTGCTACCACGTAAATCTAAGCAGTTGCAAAGATCCCCGGCAACGTGTTAACCTGTTGAATTAATTGTCGATTAGTCTCCATTACCCGAGCTTAAACCAGCTCCTAACTAATAGTTACTAATAGTGTTTGCACGCGATGACAACAGCTTACCGTTGTCTGACGTAAAGTACTGGTTATTCTCTAAGCTATGCTATCAAATAACGTAGCATTAGGATATGCTTAGAAGCATACCCTCACGAATAGATATTTTCCCTCTGTAAGACAAAGCTGGACATAGATTTTCTGGAAAAGGAGAGGTATTCTATTTGATGTTGCAAAATGCCTAGTAGATATTCTCTCTCTGTACCAGATTTTTAACAGATTTTTTGTCACTTGTTTGCAGAAAGTACCTATGTGACTATGTTTGGATATTTATGACTCAATCACGCTTAAACGGCTGAACGGATTTTGATGACATCGATATAATATGTTTAGGATTACCATTTTTTACCTTTTTTTATGTCAATCCAGGTGTACTCACGGACAACTTTTTATTGAGCAACAATCAATAATGGAATACAATACAATGCGATGATAAAGAAAGCTACGTACATTAAGTTTAAAAAAATAGTTTTTTTTTTCTTTCGAACAGTGCACTTTTTAAAATGAAAATTGGTTTAGTCGTCGTCAAAGCTATAAAATTAACATAGCGTACAGCTTTAAGTGTGACTGAAATGTAAGCAGTCCTTACTAAATTAACACTATCCTGTAGCTGGACTGCTGGACAAACAAAGCAGGTGCCGTGTACTGTTCGTGTAATTAGTAAGTGTCTGATGAGAGCACATTCATTCTTTGTGAATGCCTGAATTTATTTACCAATACCTCTAACGAGTCCCGGGTAAATTATTTGTTTCAAAAGGGTAAATTATTTGTCGACTTTTCATGTAATACTATCTTTATTTCAATTTGTATGACAAGATTGGATTCTTTCGTACATCAAAAACGTATCTAAGGTACCTATCAAAAGTGTTCCGTTATAATTCTGGAGTGCTATTTTTGAGTCGTAGTAGTTTTTGAGAGAATTAAGATATGTGCCATTCAAAAATTGACCTCCTGGAAAAAGTTTTCAAGTTTTCGTTTTTTTTAATTAAAACCTTATTTTAAACGCTGATGATGATTATTCCAGTTCACCTATAAGTACTTTTTCATGAACATTACATCAACATCATGAACAAGACTAAAAATAATTATAACCAATGAAGGGTGATAACGCGAGGTACGATAACCTCGCGCATTGCGTTTAATGTCGCCCAGCGGTGCTATATTACAGAATATTACGGCGTATTACAGGAATATTACACAGAATTACAGTCAACTGTTCGTAATGGCAGTTTGTAAAGGTATCTGAGGCGCGTTTATATTGTACAGATTACTAGAACGTATCTTATCTTATCTTGTTGTGGGGGCTGGCAAGCCAGCAACACTTCGACCCAGTGGGATCTTTTGTGTAAGCCCCAATACTTGTTGTTTTCTTCACTCTTCAAATACATGGTCAATTAAGGAGGCAACACCATTGAGGGGAAGAAACCTAAGATCTCCCGGTTTCGGGTATCATCTCCGAGAAGGCACATGCGTTTTACCGCCAGGACATCACAGTCACAAATAACATGCTCCATAGTCTCTTCATCCTCTCCGCATGCTCTGCAGCTGGGATCCAGGGTGAGTTTCATTTTGTGCATCATCGCGCTTGTGGCGTAGTGCCCAGTGAGGGCTCCGACTATGGCACGAGCCTTACTCCTGCTATTATTCAGTATGAATCTTGAGACGCGAGTTGTCACATTGCTGATAAATTTTTTGGAGTGTTTTGTAGGCCTACTACAAGGCTAGACCACTCCAGTTTGTATGCTTTATCAGCCTAATCCCTTATGGCCATTCTTATACTGCATGCCGGGATTCCCACACTTAGTTCTGGGCCAGCCATCTTTCGTTCTGACCCAGCCCTCGCCAGCTCGTCAGCATTCTCATTACCCTGGACGCCGGTATGTCCCGGAACCCAAACTAATCTTACGGTATTGTGAAGACCAAGCTTGTTCACTCCGTTCAGAATTAGATTGGAACTTACCTAGTAGGAGTTCAAGGCTTTGGCTGCTTGGCTGTCACTGAGGATATATATTATAGTCTTGTTGGTTACCTTCCTATATATATTCTCCTGCGCACATGATATGATAGCATATATCTCTGTTTGAAAGACAGTTGCAAATTCTCCTAGACTAACACTTTCGCTGTAGTCTTTGGAGTGTATGCCCGTACCTGACTCGGTTTTTGAACCATCAGTGTACCAAACAAGAGTGTTCGCGTCCGGGGTACGCATTCCACGTTTCCATTCATCCCTTGTTGGGACATATATTTTGTAGTTTCTCTTGAAGATTCGTGTGCTCGGCATTGTGTCACCGATCATGTTGAACCCTCTCTCAAGTTCACTGTTCAGTCTCAGTGCAGTGTGCCTTATCTCTGGCATATCATTGTGCCAGTACTAGAACGTAAGTAGAGTTAGTTTCAAGGTATTCTTTTTTATTTTAGAAAATGTAGGTACAGCTGCAGAAATAATTATAATTAGTATGTATCATCATTATCAGCCTATAAACGTCCCACTGCAGGGCACAGGTCTACCCTCAGGGAGGCTGTATGGGCATTAGTCCACCATGCGTGCCCAATGCGGATTGGAAGACTTCACATACACATCAGAATTTCTTCTTTAGCGTATACAGGTTTCCGCACGATGATTTCACGCTTGAGAGCAGTCGGTATTACGTACATAAGTTAGAAAAACTCATTGGTACATGGCATGTTGTCCGTGCGGATTCGAACCCGGACCCCCATAATTGGGTGTCCATACCTCTCCGAAACGCGCCATAGACGCTCTTTATAATACATAATTATTTAAAGCCAGTTTTTTTTTTCAACAACGTAAGCCAATGTTGATATAGCATTATTTGATGTATTTTTTAAATGTATGATGACATGATGAGGGTACCTACCTTAGAAACTTTGTAGTGAAATAATGTAACGTTTAATTATTCTTTAAGTATGGGTTCTTAATATACTCATTGCATTAGTCAGAAAAAGAAAGATACTAAAATAAACAATAGGGATGTGTATCTATATTATTCTCTATCAAGGTATTGAACTTAGGCTAAGATGAATTTTCTGTCAACAATAAAAGGAAATAATTCTCACGAATGTTTAGAATCAAAGGAAATTCCATAACTTTTCCCTGTATTTGCTATTTTATTTTACATTTACACCTAAACAAGCAATCTGAAATATTTCAAGTCAAGCAGTCAAGTAAACTTGGCCGTGCAAACGAACAGCCAATAAACGGCAGGTATTTACGACGCAGTGCGTGGACGCCATTGTTTTCAATAGCACTTCGCCTAGCCTGTTTTAGCCAGCCTAGAATAACTAATCAAATTAAATCATAATAATAGTGCGATAGAACACAGAATTGTTTGTTTAGCTTAGTTTTTACTGAAAATGTTGCGAACCAGAAGAAATATATGAGAATGTATGAGAACCTGAAGAAATAGCATGAGGACAGGACCAAACTGGACGAGAACTGTGACAAAAAAAAATAAACTAATAAAATCAAACCTCATAATACCACCTCTCTCCTGAAGAAGCATATTAAGAAAGAAACTGAGTTTTTTTAACCATCAAAATGCACAAAAATAACAGTTTTAATGTTTTTGAAAGTTACATGGTTATTAATTAAGCAAAAGTTCTATGATTTTAACGGGTTTTGATTTTGGGAAATCCAAAACAAAAAAAAATTCGGGAACCCGTCAAAATAATTAACTTTAGGTAGTATTACTGTTCTTCTTTTCCTCACGTACCCAAAATGTGAGTGAAACGAGCAAATCTCATCTTGCGTGTGCGTTAGAACGGAAAACCCATTATAGCTATGCGCAATGTTAAAGCAGACCTATGGGTTTTCTCTTCTGTGGCAGTAGGTACCTAAAGTCCTGGCGAATAAGGTTGAGAAGGAGTGGGCAATATTCCACCAAGTTTAACGTACACACTTATGTTTTACCTTCCTATCCTTATTCTTCGCATCTTAGCGCATTTTAGACTTCTTGACTTTCAAAAATCGCACTCTTGAGCATGATTTTTGAAAGATGCATATGTCCATAGTAATTTTGACATTTTCAACCGCTGAGCTCAGCGAATGAGTTTCAAAAATCGCACTCCTGGTTATGAATGAAAACAAAACTAACATGTCCTTTCTCACATCGAATCACACGACTAAACAAATTCAAAACAAACCACCTGCTAAACTAAATATAAACAAGTATCCAAAGGTTTATCAGTCAGACAGATGTCTTGAACATTTAGTAGACAATGCTCGCTTCCCTGTTTTGCTTGGCATACGGTGCGCAACCCGACTCGAAGCCCGCTAAAATGGAATATTGTTTGTGACTGGACTAGTGTAGAGTCTGCTTAAGTTTATTTACAGGATACATTTTTTACGTTACATTCTGCTTTATTTTCATTCTGCTTTATTTATATTCTGCTTTATTTACTCGATTCAAATCTGTGAAACAGCAGATTTCTATTTTCGTTTTTCAAAGTTGGCATCACAGGGCCCTTAAGGGGATGATCAATCTGTCAAACTGAACAACTTTCTCTATGGCACTAACATCGAAATCACGAAAAATAAATCAGCTCTTCCATAAAAAACTGCATACTTACTTAAACGTATGGGACAGCTGTTTTTTTTTCCTGGTTTCGATGTTCGTCCCATAGAGAAAGTTGTTCAGTTTGATGGTCTGATCATCCCCTTAAAAAGTACCTAGCAGTATATTAAAAAGGACCCTGTATACTAAACGCTGTTTAATTTGATGAATAGAATTCATGGTTAAGGTGGTTTCAGTCCATACTAAAGTTTGACGCACAATACGCGTAGATGGAATTAATAAAAGTAATATTTTCATTATGGAAAAATAGTTTAGAAAATCTAGTTGTATGAAAAATTTCAAAGCTTTATATCTTCGTAATTATTTTATAAATTGCAAATGTTATTTGTTACGCGGCATCTAGATTTTCTAAACCATTTTTACATATATACAAAGTTACTTATATTAATACCGTCTACGCGTATTGTGCGTCAAAGTTTTGTATAAAATTGACCCCTCTGCAACCACCTTAAAGTAGGTATCCGCGCTGACTAACATTTTATACTGTATTAGCAGGTTCATTTATTTTAAATCTTTTATAATGGATCATGTCAGGGGTCTACTTGAGATGGCTTGCAACCTGGACAATCAATCTTTACAACGATGGTAAGTCAAACTGAATGAGATTGGGATTCTGAAACCACAGAACGTCCACGATAATACACCGAAAAAATGTTTTGTCTAAGATAACCAAATTTTAGTGACATACAAACTATTTATATAAGATCTAACAAAATTAGGTGAAACTATTTTAAGGGGATGATCAGACCATCAAACTGAACAACTTTCTCTATGGGACCAATATCGAAATCGCGAAAAAAAAAAATCAGCTGTTCCATACAAACGTACTCGACCTAAATGTATGGGACAGCTGATTTTTGTTCGATGCTGATTTCGATATTGGTCCCATAGAGAAAGTTCTTCAGTTCGATGGTCTGATCATCCCCTTATAATAGTTTCATCTAATTTTGTTAGACCTTATATAGCACGTGATCAAAATTTGGTTATAAACGACCATAACATTCAGTGTAAACTAAAGCCACCTCCACACTATAGCCCGCGAAAATCCTCAGCGACAACAGATTATATTTAGCTCTCACACCTAGGAAGTTCATTAAGCTGCGACTATGTTGCTAATGTAGCCAGAGTCTAATTGAGCAGTTTGCGCGGTAAATCGCGTGCGAACGCGTTCCGCCGCGCCGAGTCGAGTCGCGTTAAACGCTTTACAGTTATGAGGTGACACCTTAAGGTAAACGCAAGGTATTTAAAGTAGCATGTGTGAATACAGCTTTTAGATTATGCGATTAGCGAATGATTTAGTACTTTAGTGTGTTGTTTTTAGAGGCAGGATTTGTACGTATTTACCAGATTTACCTAGATCTTCCTGGATACAAATATCTAGCTTGATGCAAGAGAAGGATGCCTATACCAAACTATACAGGGTCCTTCTTAATATGCTGACACTTTTTAAGGAGTGATCAGACCATCAAACTGACCAACTTTCTCTATGGGACCAACATCGATATCGCGAAAAAAAACGGCTGTCCCATACATTTGAGCAGGTTATTTTTTTCGCGATTTCGTTGTTGGTGCCATAAAAAAAACTTGTTCAGTTTAACGGTCCGATCATCCCTTAAAAAAGCGTTAGCGTATATTAAGAAGGACCCTATATAAAACGTTATAATTATAGTGAACTAGCTGCTGCGTCCGTCTGCGTGGACCTTAAAAAAGTATTCTATGTGTTAATCCAGAACATATTCTATGTGTTTGTCACATTTTATCCAAATCTGTTCAGCCGTTTATTTGTGACGAGCGTTAACCCGCGACTTCGTACGCACAAATTATATACCAGATTTTAAGTCAGATCATAAGCTATCAAACAAAAAAAGTTTCATCAAAATCCGTTCAGTACTTTTTGCGTGATACTCGTTCAAAGAAACAAACAAACACCCAAACAAACACACAAACAAACAGACAGACAAAAAATCCAAAAATTGGTGATATGGAATCAGAGACACCTAAAAACCATATCGTAACTTTTTTTTTGTTAATATCTTCAATGTACAGACAAACTTCCTGTTACAGTTTTATAATAGTATAGATTGAGTGACAAACATCGAAACATCTAAACATCAAAATTTTGACATTTATAATCTTAGTAAGATATTGCTAAGAAGTCGCGCATGTCGTTTATACTTTCAGGGGTACTTCAGATTATCAAACTGAAAAACTTTTACTATGGGTTATGGCACCAACATTGAAATCGAAAAAAAGAACCTACTATTTTGTACATTTTGAACTAATAGCTATTAAAATATGTAGATGACACGATTGTATCAAGACCTCCGCTTCTAAGTACCTAGTAGACAAAGTTGTATTACGTTATGCAACACAACCTGCCCACCAAATAATTTCTACTCTACATGTGTTTCGCTCCACCAATGAGCATCCTCAGGAGTTAGATCGACGAACGTTCGAAACAGAGTTGTTACTCCGCCGAGCGTCCGACACCGAGTCTCGGTTAGTCATGGATTTCCGCAAAGTAACGCCTGATTCAATTAATGTAATAGTTATTGACATTTTCTATGAAACTGCTGGTAATTTCTTCGCGTTTTCAAATTTGGTTCCACAGTGAATGTTTTTCAATTTTACACCCCACAATTGACTTGAACTGACTTGAACTTGGACCTTGTTCAGTTGTCCACAATTGACTTGAACCTCTAAACCACCTTTTTTATCTGTTGACTGTATTGACTACTAAATTATGAAGAAAAGGTAAAGATCCAAACAAAATTCCACTTGCTGTTATAACCATAAACAATTTCAGAACGCCTCTCATAAATCGTTTGAGGGCCATAAAATATGCATATAAATTATTACACTACACATACGTACAAGTACGTGCGTATAAAATATCGTACGTACGTATAAAACGTACGCGAAAGGACTGCAGGCGAGTGATGTATAGGCCCGGGCCGAACTGAAGTCATTTAGTTTGTTAATTTATGTGCGATTCTAGACTTAGGTTAAACCTACGTATAATATTCAACGGTTTTATTTCCATGTACCAACTTATTATCAAATCAAATCATTTATTTCAGAACACAAATTCCATAGTAATGTCACAAATTACAATTTCGTTGTTTAGCCCAGTCATTTTACGGTGTTTTGTTACGCGGGCTAGGGAGTAATTACTAATTGGACTTATAAAAAAAAATTCGCTACTCAACGTAGAAATCAAAATTATGTGTCCCAGAAGAATTTTAAATTATTAATATTTATAACAATGCACTCATTTGAACTAGATTTAACAATATAAATTATTTTTGAGCAATGATATACACAATGAAATTTGAAAAAATGAGGTATTTATTAGAAAATACGAATGTATTTTTCAAAACCTTCTTAGTAGACAAAAATATTTACACTATGTATGTAGTATGTATAATGGTAAAGCCTTAAATATGTGAAAAAAAAATTTATCATCAGGTTTTTTAGAACGAGATAATAGCTAAATATTAAAATTGGAACTATTGTGATTTTTTTTTATTTTGGCACATTTTTAGGCTCAAATTGGCTCTTCAATATTATACCGAAAAAAAATGTCAATTACTAATTAGCCCCAGCTCAAACCGTAAAATGACTGGGTTAGTTAGTATATCCAACTTCAATTCATTTTATAACTAACGAGCGTTAACCCGCGACTTCGTCCGCACAAATTATACACCAGATTTTAAGTCAGATCATAAGCTATCAAACAAAAAAAGTTTTATCAAAATCGGTTCAGTAGTTTTTGCGTGATACTCGTTCAAACAAACAAACACCCAAACAAACACCCAAACAAACACACAAACAAACACACAGACAAAAAATCCAAAAATTGGTGAAATGGAATCAGGGTCACCTAAAAACCATATCGTGACTTTTTTTTTGTTAATATCTTCAATGTACAGACAAACTTCATGTTACAGTTTTATAATAGTATAGATAAATTATCATCGTAATTTTTATTTATTTATAAAAAGATGTGATGGTCTGGAGAGGAAAATCTTTAGTCTATTAACGATGTATTGGTAGTAGTTGTAGTTATTAAGGTTTACAACAACCACAACATTTTAGCATTTGCAAATAATATATTGCTACAATTAATTCTAGTAAATGAAAATTTTAATCTGTTTCCTAAACTATAATTTTATAACAACAATACAATCTGTTTAGATTTTTAAATATTATTTTTTCCGTGTAGTGTCTCGCTTTATATGGATGACCCGCTTAGCTGGATTCTCTAAGGGTCCAATTCATACCAATGAGTTTCTATGAACCTAGATTCTCTCACATCACAAATAATTATATGTAAAAAAATTCTATCAAAACCAATTACCAATTAACCTCAAACAGTTTCCAAAATGACACAACGATTTGTCTTACACAAAAAAAATCCGACATTTTCCACCCATTTCTTTTATCTCCGTGATTCGTTACGGAAATTATACGGTTTTCAGAAGCACTTTCATGTGTGTTATGTCATAATTAGCGAAATGAAAACAAGGTCACAATATTGTGAGAGGAACGCTTAAGGCGGACAGAGTTGTGGTATTCTGAGAAACGAGATGAAGGTGGCGACGATCGATCGATGTTAACATATCAACTGGTCATTTTTGTATACGACAATATGAGAGCATTGATTGAGGAGTATAAATAGCTTTGTTAGTACAATTATGTGTCCGAATCGACAGAAAATTGTTTTATTTATTTTGATAGGTTACTTTTTTAGGATGAATAAATAATTTTCATACAAAAGACATGATGAAGTCAACAAAATAATGTAGTAAGGTGAAGTTAAATGTATCCAAAATCGGTGAACTTGTATCAATGCAAATGTAAACGCAATTGAAGAAAAGAAATCTGTTGTTCCCGTTTACTCCGATGGTAGAGGTAGACAAAAAAGAGTCGAGAATGAGTATTGTGTTGTGTGTGTGCAATAATTACTTTAACAGTCCTCTAGCTGAAAATATCTGTATTCTGTTCCTATTTATTCAAATTTAAATAATTTATTTCAGACAAGATGTTCATATAGTGTACATACATTTATCTTAAAGCTAGTGTTAGTAACAAAAAAAAAATTATTTTAAAAACCCGGTGTGGAGCTTCACCCAGTGATGCAACAGCGGGGAGTCCCACCGGTCTTTGAACACATTCAGGAGACTGTTAGTGCTGGCTCGGAGCCTGCCCAACATGGAGGCGCACCGTTTTCTCAATATAGCATAGAAGTCGTCCGTGTGCGCTTCTGCAAACATTCCCGACGCGCTACAATGCAATTTAATAAGACACTTTTAATGTGTACGTATTCATAATATTTTGAATCATCATCGTTTCTCAAAATAAACCCACGTAACTACACGTCATAACAAATTTATAGTGTCCTCTTTCTACTTTCGAATCACAAAAAATATAAATAATTTGTAGTTTCACGACAAAATATACATTTGGATAACTTCCTGCGTATGATTTACAACAATTATAATGAGTTGAGGTGTTGTCACACGTTTTTATTAACAACTTACAACTAATATTACTACGGTTGTTGAAAATTTTATAAATATCCGGGAGTCTACTTATTTTTTATTACATCGATAATTTTTTGATGTTTAGTGTAATTTTCTCACCTCTATTTCTGACTAGAGGTAAATATTGTAGACGATAAAAATGAACGGTTTGTTTAAAAATTTTATCAAAATAAATAATCTATTTATTCAAAATTATGTAATGACTGTCATATATTCATAATTAAAAAAAAACTAAAATGTTTTGTCTCTATAAATGCTGAAATTATAGAGCATTCAACATTGTATAACATTTTAAAAAAGTGTGCTTCGTTCGATTACATGAATTATTGTTTGCGAGCATACATTTTTTCTTACATTTTTTTTTACATAAGTTCACGCTATTGTCCCGAGGGGGCACGCAAAGACCTAAAGTAGTTAAAATTTAGCTAGCCTTTTGACCATACACAAACACACTGCAAAACTAAACCTTTCTTAGTCACGTTTGTAAGAAACCACTGAGAAGAAAATACTTACTACATAATACTTTATAATAGTTTGACCAATTCTCATCATTATCATCTTATTGAAGAGCTACGTTCTTGTCGGTGGAGTCTTCGTCAACCACTGGGGTAGGCAGAGACAACGGAACGCCACCTGCTACGATCCTGACATACCTCTCTAGCTTCCTCCACATTCATAAGTCCTTTCATGCATGCTCGTCGATTTCGGGTAGATCTGACCTGGATCTTTTTAAGCACATTGCCATAATCACAGTCTATATACGATCTACTGCAGGCCACAAGCCTACCCTCAGGAAGGGTGTCACATACACCCTGTATGGGCGTTAGTGCAACACGATTGGTAAACTTCACATATATCCTCAAGATGTTTTCCTTCACCGTTTGAAAGCAGTCGGTATTACGTACATACGTCAGAAAAAGTCAATGGTACATGGCATGTCGTTAGTGCGGATTTGAATCTAAGACCTCAAGATTGAGTTTACGTAGCTCTTCTATTAAAAACAAATGTAGCCCATGAAACTTTTTAACCACTACCAAAAATCCTCTTAAAATCCAAGAGCGATACATTGTAACCTTCAAGTTGGCGTAAAAAACTAAAAGCAGGGATTAAAATGGCTCCCCGAGAGTTAAGGTGGGGCTACATGTGAAACCACTCAGTGGTCGCCATTAGCTGCACGCTGTGCTGTGTACTACGGTGTGTAGGTAGCCTTACGTGTAGCTGTTTTAGGTTTAATACCTTGCCTCTTTGTTTAAGTGTTTAATAGTTTATGTTGGTTATGGTTTTAAGAGAGGAGAGGAGAGTTTTAAAACTCCGCAGGAAATTAATTTCAAATGCAGGGTGTAACAAAACAACTAGTAATACAGACCATCAAACTGAACAACATTCACTATGGAGCCAAATTCGATCTCGCGAAAAAAATATCAGCTAATTCATACAAAACTACAGTACCGACCACACTCGCCTAAAATGTAGTGTATAAATAGTGCAAATGTTCAGAAAATGTTTTGAAGAACCCCTTTGAGTATTATAAGGGTATTTTGTTCTACCCTGTATTACCTAATGAAATTGATTTCTTACGGAAATTTCAAACTTGACGCAAACTTATTTACGCCAAACATAAAAATACGTTCGTTACGCAACAGGAGATAAAAATGATTTCTTCCATTATCTCCTATCCTTTCAATGTTATGATGTCACAGTTTTTTCAGACCGCCTTACGGCGTCTGACGTGGTTTTTATGTAACGACTACTACCACCATAGATAGTAGCAGGGACCAACGGCTTAACGTGCCATCCGAAGCACGAAATCATCTTTCTTTTCAGACAATCAGGTGATTCAGCCTGCAATGTCCTAACAACTAGTCCTAACAAAGTGACATATCACTTGGTGTCCCCCGTGGTAATCCAACCCACGACCTCCGTGTCGAGAACCCAATACTCTTAACCATTAGACCGCGGAGGCAGTTAATAATTAGTGTATTGCATTAATAATTAGTGGTCTTGTTAGGACTGGATGTAGAAGGCCGAGAATGGAATTTTGTGGCGTGACTTGGGAGTGGCCTATATCAAGAAGTAAACGATGATAGGCTGATGATGATAATGATAAAAATAGCAACCCTTGGTCAAATTGCACGATTGAACAGATACTTGCAGCTATGTTTCTGACTACCACGATATTAAACACTGGCGTGTGTTTATGAGGCCCAATGAATTGCCTCCGTTCATACAAAGCCGTAAAATTCAAAATCTAAATATGACTCAGCATTTATAAACCCAAGACGTTTAATTTTAATCAACAAATTGTCACCGAACAAAGGTGTGACACTTTATTAAAATAAACAAAACATAACCAAAAACATATTCTCAAAGAAAATGTGCTGTCACATAAACATGTCAACCATTTTAATAAAGTTTACTCAAAATGGCGGATTTTGTCGACCGGACGAATCATATCATTTAGTTAGATCGTTTTAGTGTTGTAAACAGTCTGCTTGGTGATGCCTCATTTGATTTGGGTCACTTTATCGAACTCGAAGCTATATTATACGAGCTACCTCCAAGTTTAGCTATCCTAGTTAACTTTTAACTACCGAAGAATGCTGCGAATTAGTTGGGTTCAACGAGTCACCAATGTGGAGGTTCTACGACGTGTCAGGAAGTCCCGGGAGCTGTTGCAAACCGTTAAAAGGAGGAAAGTCGCCTACCTTGGTCATATTTTGAGGAATGAGCGATACCAACTGCTCCAGACTATAATAATGGGCAAAGTGGAGGGCAAAAGAAGCGTCGGTAGGCCACGAATGTCATGGCTCGCGAACCTTAAAGAGTGGACAGGCATCGCCAGCGTCGAAGAGCTGTTTCGTTTGGCGAGAGATAGACAGGGATATGCAGAGCTGACTGCCAACCTCCAGTAATGGAGAGGAATCCGAAGAAGAAGAACTTTTAAGAAAACTTATATTACTTAATCATAATCACACAAATAATGTAAAAAATCCTGTTGAAAGTGTGTCTGAGTTTCGCTCGTCGAAGATAGCGTATCTTTGTTGTCGTAGAATTTTTCGGAACTTGATTATACAGTTTTTGAGAGTTACGCGGTTATAAGAGCAGACAAATCTGTGCTCTTAAAAATCTACCTGCAGTTCCTCAGTCATCCCGTGATCATGGCAGTTGTAACACTGCCGAAATATCGGGAACTCAAATATATCAAAACGCGGTAAGAACCCGTTGAAATGTTCATTTCTTGATTATACACTTATACACCGCAAACAAATATTAATAAATACAAGGAGTGCAAAATGAGAGGTAGCTATGTCTCTTTTAAAAAAATATAAAAAGTAAAAGTATTTATTAAAATAATAAATGAAAGTACAACTTCAAATCTGCAACATGATTCGTGAAAAAAAAAATAATAAATAGGATCCCAATCAGCAATATGCTTCGTCAAAATCTTAAATCTATACATTCTGAATTTCACAAATTAAAATCAAAGGAAATAACTCTACAATTAATTTAAGAGTTTACCATGTTGCCAAAAGCTGCAACTCAAATGCTGCAGACAGATGTGTAACAAAGTCTCAGTATAATTTTATTACAATTTTTGTAGGTAACTGCAAATAAATAACATTGACCTTGTGACTTCACATCAAATTATAAAACAAAGTGTAACATGTAAAACATAACAAATTTAAATTCAATGGCGTACACAATCACTATATTATTACATCGTGTAAGTGATGCCAATAAATATAACGCTTATTTAACATCACCAACCAATCGATTACCACGCCATTGTAACTGACCACGATAACTACAGCCAGTTGTGGTATATTACATTTGTAACGGATTTTTTACAATAAGATTGAGTACATACATTTCTTTACTGAATTAGACGTGGCAGAAATATAAACTTCTATAGATTGGCACACAAACATGAGAATTATCGTAAACTTGAACAACATTCACTGTCCTGCCTGATTCTACTAATTCTAGCTTTCAGTTTTGTATTGATTAAGAATACCTACTATATTAGTTATAATAATGTTTTTTTTTATTTCGTACCAAAATTTATAAAACGAAACTTCATGAAATCACCTCGTTGTCTGTCCATCCGTCTGTCAAATGCGTTTTTCTCAGATACCGTTAGACATAGGCTGCATTTGGCAAAATAATTTTCTATTCTTTATTCTAACTTTTATAAATATCAATTTATAAAAGTTATAACAATCCTGAGCAGTATAAAAGACCGAAGAAACACGTCACATTAAACATCGTGTTCCAAAATTGAACAGTTCACTGAGTCAAATCAATTGACTCATCTCATCCCCGTCATAATGTATTCCAATTAAATGGAGCTTAGTGTTGTGTGGCTTTTCGTTTTGTTGTTACAAACCGGTGCAAGTTCGATGTTGGTCTTGTTAAGGCAAGTCCACAGTGGATAGTAATTTGAATTCTTAAAAATATTGCCTGTTATCCTGTAGGATCCCAATGTAGGGAACAAGAACTAGCCTCGTCTCACGACTGACGGTGAGATAACGGTTAGACATCACTACACACGGTATTGCGGATTGTGAAACCAAAATGGTCCAATTCATAATCAGCAGTCTCTCTTTTGTAACCATTACTGGGACACAGAATCGGGAGATAAAGCCACTCCACGGTTGCATGCGCAGATTGGTAGACTTTACCATACCACACCTTAAACACTATCAGCTGTCATTTCATACAAATGGTAAAAATTGAAGAGTTAAGCATTTGTGCGATGCTGTTGCGTGCGAGCGAGACAAGAATACGCATTTGCTTAAGAGAACCATGAAGTATCCAGAGGGGGTGAAGTAAAAAGTCGGTGGGAGGCAGCGAGTGTCCGTACTGTATTTAGTACTAGATAATCTTTTTTTTTACTGTGACCATACGCATCAGAATTTATTCTTCCGTTATTGCAGTTTTTTTCATGATGTTTTCCTTTACAGTTGGAGAGCAGTCATGCATGACTGTAAATTGTGTGCGTATTCTGAGAGTATTTTCAAGTTGCTTTAATGAACTTTGGACCTGGCTTAACTAATAGGTACAATGCAATCTAAAAGCAACTATTGGTCCCGCCAATCGATTCAAAACTTCAAAGTGCTTTCAACAATATTGTTGTATTTCTTCTACTTACTTTGTACTTTGTTACCCGTGTGATTTCAGCTTTATATAGATTACCCTACCCAATTATATAATATATAATAGGGATTAGAATAGGGATAAGATTCTTTATGGAGTATTTTTGTGGGCCAAAGGCTAGCCATCTATCTCTACTTGACATTTCATTTCATCGTGAAACCTTCAATATGCTAAAGGTAGACCTTGCTACAACTGGACGCTTAAAAGGTTTGTTGGTAGTTGTAGCAAAGCTTCTTATTACCCCGATAATGGTTGTGAGTTTATGTATGAGAATTGCGATTTAAGGGCCTATGTCAAAATTAAATGAAGCGAAATGGGCGTGTGATAGCTTGTATTACTGCCTGATGCGAGAGAAAGAGATGGGGCGGCGCTCGCGCCTGAAACGACGCAAGCGTAAAACAAACTGTATTTAATTGTGATTGTACTATTTATGTAAGTTCAATTCTGCTCTAATCAAAATTTGTAAAATATCAATCTTTTTTTTAAATCAAGTCTCGTGTTTCTATTACTCAACCCTTGGAACTGCCCAAGCGTTTATAAATGAAAACGGAGGCTACTTTGGCTTTTTTTTTCTATTGAGAAAATGTGTCTTAATCGTGTTTTGGCTCTAATCAAAACTTCAATTTTATGTTCAATTTACACATATCCGCAATTCATACTCCTACTGTTAGTACTTCATGATATATGACGCTTTGAAGAATCCTACTTTTTTCACATAGCATCTTAAGATACATTGCGCGTTGTGTCCGAATCATTACGCAAGCACGCAGTAGCGCGGAGGCAGTGTATTTTAAAATCTTAATTCGCGCCGCAGTTCGCCCTGTCCCGTGGCCAGACGGTTATTCGTCCTCTTTGACTACTTATATGTGGACTAGTTACGCGTGTAATTCTACTAACAAACATTTCTGCCACTTTTTGCGGGGGGCGAGGTAACACGAAATCTGCAACTTTGGATTTTATTCCTCATAACTTTAGATTCTAATTTTGAATGATAAAAATCATGAAAAGTCCTCTCGTGTGAACCCCAAACGTTCTAAGTTCGAAATTATTGTTTCACAATTATGGGCTGTCTCGTTTAGTGATAAGGTATAAAATTGAATGTAAATGCACATGATCAAATTGATCTTATTCCATGGCAGAGGGGAAATGCTACCGCAAGGCTAGTCCTTATAATAAATAGTCAAAGTTCGTCCTACGCGCGGGCGGATTATATTGGTTTTGTATATCATAATGTGTCATCGTGTGTATTCGGCTTTACAACAATAACTCAGGTATGTTAATACGCTATCACACGCTGGCGTATCTTAATGCCAGTAACTCGCAAATCTTATAGCAACACCTACACTTTCATATTTATTCTGAGATAAGCTGGAGAACGTAATTAATTTAATTAAATAGTTTGATCAGTTCACTTTACTTAAGTAGTTTATTTACTTTATTAATAAAATTTTGAAATAAACATTAAACAAAAAAAGAATCAACGATCCACAGGTACATTATACAGGATGTAAACTGAAATGCACTTGGCTAGACACCGGTGGACCAAGATGGTATTAGAGTGGTGGGTGGCCAAAAGAAGGACAGAGATCAGTGGGCAGACTACCAGCACTTTGATTCGATGACATTGTGATTGTGAGGGAATAGTGAGGAATGGCCTAATAACTTTTTTATAAATTAACTGTATTTTACTTGTACTGCATCTCGTCAATTTGTGTTAGTATCCTTGCTAGTAAATAAATTTGTTAAAACCTATAACGTAATTTGCTTATTATTAAGTAAGTGAAGTAGGTAACTACTTTGACACTGCCATAAATGATCTCTGGAATTGGCTCTCTAATAGCCATGTTTTTTCCTTCTTATTGCTGTCTCCCGTTTGCAATGGAGGGAAGTTGGATATTTCGTTTTCCTACTCCTCCTATCTTCTTTGATTAATTCATTGTGGGTTCCACGACAGATTAGAGTCATCCCCCGGGCTCGCTGGACTTCATTGTCCAGTGTTATGAATGGTCGCCGCTGTTGATCCTGGCTTACAGGAGTTACAGCGGTGGGAATGTGTGGTGGGCCTATGCCCGTTTAAATAAAATTGTTTTGACACTTTCTACAGTTGTCAGCATTACTGAACACGTGTTGTTTATCGACCAATGAGCGTGACGAATTTGCCATACCTATCGAGTTTTAATGATGGACCTTCCCAGAATTGGAAGACCTGGAATACCATACACTCGCTACCAGAATTTGCCATACCTATCGAGTTTTAATGATGGACCTTCCCAGAATTGGAAGACCTGGAATACCATACACTCGCTACCACACCCTCGTTTTATCCCTTATCTATCCCTAATCTCAAGTATTGTTTTTTGTTCAAAAACACAGTTGAGTAAAGATGTCGAAGCCTCGTAGCAAGCTCAAATGCGATTCGCGCAAACACCATACGCGAATGACACAACCGCTCGTGGCCAAACTTGCAACGTGACTAGCAGTAACTATTTAGTCGTATCGAATTCCACTGTCAAATCAAATAACTCTTCTATAATAAACAAATTTGATTGGCTGCTAAAACTGTACAACAAAACGTGTCAGCCGTACAATCAGATTTGCAGAAATAGCAGGAAAACATGGTATGACACCAATTATTTTGCATCGCAATTTAACATCCGGAATATTGACACAGAATAAAAATTTCCTACTAAGTACTACACAGAGATCTAGAGATCGAATCAAAAATAAAGAGATTCGCAGAAGAACCAGAGTAGCTGACATAGTCCAAATAATTGCTAAACTAAAGTGGTAATGGGCGAGGCACATTGCTCGCAGAACTAATGGCCCATGGGACCGAAGAGTTCTCGAGTGGTGACCGCGTACCGGAAAGCTCAGCGTGGGTAGGTGGTAAAGTGGACCGATGACCTGGTGAAGACGGTAGGAACGCTAGGATTGGATGAGGGAAGCGCAGGTCAGGTCGATGTGGCGATCCTTGGAGGAGCTCTATGTCAAGCAGTGGACGTTTATCGGCTGACGAAGTACTACTCACGCAACACGAAACATGAACTATAATGTAGGTGCAATTTGAACGCTTAAAAGGAGAAAACTATGTACGTTCACACAGGTTCTTCCGGTAATAAGCCTTTTTTTGCACAAAACGCTTTCGGCCTCTCAGTCTCCAGAGTGAAACGATTTAGGATTGAGTGAATAGTTGACTTATTTTAATGTATACAAGAGTGGATTGGAAGAAAAGAGGGGAGGCCTTTGCCCAGCAGTGGGACAAAAAAAAGACTACATAAAAAAGTTCTTGATCATAAAAAAGCATGAACATTTATTTCCAAAAACGCGTGCATTTATACACAGAGCAGAGAGTACCTAGATAAGGTTTCAGACCAATACCTCTGCTATTCTGCACTCTATAACACGCTTATTGGTATAGTAATTGGATATTGGGCTGATTGCTTCGTGTCGGGTTCATTCCCGGTTAATTTCACGGGCTCATTGCGAACAAATACGAGACTCATTTTGTCAATGCGAGTCGGATGGAGCGATGAACGCGGATTCGCTTGTTAATGGTCATGGTTGCCTGGTAGTTCGCTTTGAGTGTCATAGCGAATTTCATTATTTTTGTTTTGATTTATTGACTCCTATTTCTCCGCTTTTACAAAAGCAGATTCATAACTTATTGGATATTTGTATCTCCAAGGATACCTACGGCAGAGTAATTGCATGCATCATTCAAAATGTTAGAGAAGTCCACGAAGACACTTTTCACTCTTGGCACTTATCGTTTACAGCACAGAAAAATATACATACACACATAAACTTACGGCCGTAATCCCTTTCAGGGTGGTCATTGCTACAACTGCCAACCCTCTGAAACTGAACTGAACTGCTTGGATATTAACAAAGAGTGGGGCACGTCTTCGTGGATTGTACCTACTATACAGGGCGTTAAGGAAGACAATGCATTTGCATTAGTTCAAAGTATGATTCTACTGAACAACTTTCTCCAACGAACTTAAGGAGAATTCGCAAAAGAAATTGCATTTAGTATGGAGCCAACATAGAGAAAAAATAAAAAAATCAGATGGACAGCTGATTTTTTTTATTTTTTCTCGATGTTGGCTCCATAGTGAAAGTTGTTAAGTTTGAAGGTCTGAAACACCATAAATAATGTATTCTTTTCTATTCTATAAAGTATACTAAATTCATAAAAAAAAACACACTCATCCATCAATCAACAATTTCACAAATTAATTCGAACGAATAAAATACAAACGCAATACTTGTTCAATTTGAATGTGAGCACGCCATTTAAAGTCGGATGCACACCGCAAATATCCGATGCGTATCCGCGAGAATATCCGCGATATCCGACACGGTCGAACGAATACGCACAAATAAATGGTTGATTTGATCTGGGGCTTTGCCACGCCGATGCTTGTGTGAGGATCCAAAAAAGGCAAATGAATCGGTTTTATTGTGGCATATTTTAATTGTAAAGGTTAACACTTTAGTAAAAAGGGTTTGTGAAAAATAAAAATCGTAAAAACGTTTAGTAGTGTACCTATCTTAAAGTATATGTCAATATCAACCTTACCTCTCCTTCTGCCTCCGTGGTCTACTGGTTAAGAGCATTGGCTCTCAATACGGAGGTCGTTGGTTCGATTCCCACGGGGGACACCTAGTGATATGTCACTTTGTGGGTTTTTCCTTAGTTGGTTAGGACATTGCAGGCTGAATCACCTGATTGTCTGAAAAGAAAAATGATTCCTTACCTGGGATGGCACGTTAAGCCGTTGGTCCCAGCTACTATCTCTGGTGGTAGTAGTCGTTATTTGACAACTTATGTCAGTTCTGTAAGGTATGCTTGCTGCATAATTCTTCATTTTATTGCTGCCGACAGCAGCAAGCCCTGGTGTCAGAATTTTTCAAATCACCTTACGGCCTCTGACGTGGTTTTTATGTAACGACTACTACCACCAGAGTTAGTAGCCGGGATGGCTAAGCGTGCCATCCGAAGCACGGAATCATCTTTCTATTTCAGACAATCAGGTGACTGGGGAAAACCGCAAAGTGACATATCACTAGGTGTCCCCCGTGGGAATCGAACCCACCTCTGTGTCAAGAGCCCAATGCTCTTTACACACGGAGACAGCATGGGCTGAACTGCTTAGCGAAAGTTGTTCATGTTTGATGGTCTAAAAGACTAAACCACTCCAATTAGGGTGTTTTGTTACAAATCTTAAAACATATTTTAATATCTCATCATTTTGAACAATATAACAACCCAAAACTTACCTAAACAGTGTTTCATCAAGGTCAAAAATACCATAGAAGTCCTAGCCACTGTAGCCCTAAAATAGTGCTGCTAACTTATACAAGCCGACTCATTTTCGACTTATCTCGTCCTCTCAAGACATACACAACACATCTTTATAAAAGGCTTAGTTCGAGGGATTTGACGGAAGGTTGGGGGTTGAGGGGGGAGGGGGTGAAGGGAAATGTTAAAGATTATTGTTTGGAGTTAACAGTGCCGAGGTGTAATTTAATTCTGAGACGTTCTTCTTGCTACCTCTAACGATTAGTGAGGGGGTGTTATCGACAATAAATAATGATTTATTTTGTAATGAAAAAAAAAAACACCTTTTATCATGACGCTTTTCTTTCAATAATGGGCTGTTATTATTGAAAGCGATAAAAGTTTTTATTTCTCATTTTTATTTGTATTTGTGTTTAGAATTCACAATGAAAAGGTATAATACAGACTAAACGGTAACTGTATCTAGTAGACCTCCTTTTTTTAAATGTTGTTCTTCTGTTATTCAAAGATAGTTCGTAATTTTCAGCTTCATCGTATTTTCCTTCATGTGTGCCAAGCTAACATTTCTTATAGTGAAAACATTTACAATTGATTAATCGCCATCTCCATCAAATTAATATAATGCTTTTGCTTACAATGAACTGGTTGCTCTATTTTGAAGGTAACTAAGGTACTTTTTTAAGTTCTTTTGGTTAGAAATTTATAAAAGTAATTATAAGTATTTGAAGTAACTGGGAGCTTTTTTATTGGCTCGTCTTGTATTGCCGTAACGTAATACTTATTATCGACAACTCCGTGTCCCATCACTACAAGGTGGGTGTTTATTAACCCTATATGTTAAGATTTTAATTGCGGGCATCAAGTGGCTTTTGTGTACAGTAACTTGTGTCGGAAACACTTGTGGGCTTTATCTCTTTTGCACGCGCGTGCTTATTTTATAAGGGGTTAGGTGAATTGTTATGTTAATGTCTTTAGAATGTTTTGTTTTATTTCGGTTTTTAGAGGACTGTTGTAGGTGAAAGAAGAGATGCTTTAGTTTGCTTTAGTGTAGTGGGGAACAGGAACGCATATAATGTGTTAACTATAGACTCTAAGGCCCACCCACACAATAAACCTGATTCGGAATTAGTTTCGTGTGGAGTGTTGTCGCTTTCAGAGATTTTTTCACTAGATCTCGTGATTTTTTTATATCTTAGGTGGCATATTTTCAAGTTATTTTTGAGCGTAGGCGTTGATTGAACGATACCGTATCATGACGGTGCAGCTGCGACGTCGTTGCGGTATAGTTGCGAAAACGCCCACGCTCAAAAACCGCTTGTGTGATAATGGTTCATGCTATTTTGTATGCAGATTATATCTAATGTTAAAACTATCTAGTCTTTTGATATAGTTGCATAATATTGAAATACAATTTACAAATCATCATCGTAACATCATGACCTCATCACATGATAATAATTATCATCTATAGAAATTGTTTTTTTCGTTTTAATAAAAACCTAAAAATGCAAATGTCATTCATTTGGCATTTCACACATTTTATTTTAAGCATTTTTCAAACAGCACTCTAGTATTTTTTGAAACCATAATATACAACACTGAATTCCGAATCAGGTTTATTCCGTGTGTATGTGGCGGACCTAATAGTATAATTGCATAAGTCTGAGATAGCTTCAATACTGTATTTATATTGATTCTTAATTAATAACACTGTATGTGTAATAACGGTATACAAAACTTTAGCTTAAGAATTTTCATTTTAATAAGTAGTTATTAAAATGTGTTATGTTGTAAGGTTTCTGGCCGCACCTTCTCTACAGCCGCAGCAGTAGTAGCTCCAAAAAAGATTTGATAAGTATACGTTTTAATAGACTTTGACTTTTGACTTTGAATATAAAATATCTATGTTTGATTTGATTTGACGACCCGGTTGGTGTAATGGTTACCACGCCGGACTGCCAAACCAGGGTCCTGGGTTCGAATCCTGGTTCGGTCATGGATGTTTATATGTTTGTGCCGTTGTTGTATGGTTTCCATAATAACAGTCTATAGTGCTCGCTTGGGATCATTACAATGTATGTGCCTGTGAGCGTTATTTATATATTTTGATTGTTGGTATTCATTTTGAGTTTTCATTGCATTAATATTCGCAAATCGTGAACTTGTACTTGTGTTAATAAGTCTATCTTTCACCCATTAATTTACTGCATATGTAGGTATAAGTCCCTTATACTTAGTTGCAGAAACGCTCATTAGAGTTAATCCTCCATTAAATCTCATGCTAGCTTTTACTACGTCAACTAGACAAAAAGTGACAGCAAGAGATTTAATGGAGGATTAACTTTAATGAGCGTTTCTGCAACGTTTGTTAGTCACCTCATATTATGAGACCCACTACAGAAATAAATGTGTTCACCTATCCTAGCGTGATTCCGACGCGGCTAACAGAATGGAAAAAAATAATAAGATTTTTCAAATACAAGCCCATTTAGAATAAAGAGGAAACCCAGCAGCCCTATTAAATCTTGATATAGGCCACCGTTTATAAACCTGCTTACGTATCATAAATCTACCGTTTCCTATAAACATCGCACACCTACATCATTCGTCATATCTTTATCAGCAAAAAAAGCAATATCCACCTTTGGAAAAATGAGCGAAGCAGCCCCTGTGTGCCCTTAAGACAACTATTTATCGAGGAAAAGAATTCACCATAAATCTCTGTGTTTTAGGGTGTCGCGGTGAAATAGAAAATCACTTATACTTTGTTCTATATAAAGACGAAAAAAATATTGTGGGATGGGAGTGCGAGAGCTTGCGATCCTTCACCAGATCCAATGCAACATGGCTGCTGCTGAAAATTCCAAAGGAAAATTCTCACAGATTTTTTTCCTAAAACTTTATTATCTTATCTTATTAAACTTATTTATTTTATTATTATTATTATTACTTATTTATTAACTTAACATCGTGAGGAAACCTGCATGCTTCAATTTCGAGGCATGTATTGTACCTACTGTCCATTTATAAGTGGCGACGGGTTCACTCCCCGTCATACTGGGCAGAGTTTCGGTACTATAGTGAAACGTGGATGTTCTGAGGATTCAGAATATCTCTGACTACCCCCTCGGGGATTATTGTCGTGAGCATATGCTTATGCTAATTATAATTTTGTCCAGACAAATTACTATTAAGTACTTAAACTTTTTTCGCAATTGTATACTATGGCTTGTAAATATAGTGAATGCAATAAACCATAGTTCAATATCAAACCTACTGAACCCTGTCAATTATTTGCTTTTCGCCCTTATTTGGAAGATGAGGGCTGAGGTGTTTCGGCCCATCATATATCGATATCTTAAGCGTTTTATGTTTGAGATTGCGTGTCTTTGAAATTGTGTACATTACAATACGATACTTGTCTTAGATAAAACTGTAATATATATTTTGAGACATTTTTTTTTTTTTATATCTTGGACATTGTCACACAAATTATCTAGTCACATTTTAAAGTACCTGGACTTGTATTATGATGACTAGACAACGATATAGAATACATATATAAATACAAACATCCATGACTCGGGTACAAATATTCATATTCATCATATAAATAATTGTCCCTTACGGGATTCGAACCCGCGACCCTCGGCACAACAGGCAGGTTCACTACAGACTGTGCTACCAGGCCGTCAAACATTACAGCGAACGACCGTTTAAATACGTCATACGTTTAATAAGGAAGAAATCCATATTACTTATTTTGTTTTATTGAATATATAGTAAATATATTGAGTAAATTTAAATGAAATGAAATTAAATAAAATTAAATGAAAAATGAAATGAAAATTATTTATTCATAAGATTTTTGGTGATGTTAAGGTGTTAGTAGAAATTCATCGAATAAATTGTTTTCGAATAAATTCATCGAATAAAATGGTTATACAATTAAACTAACTATTCGCTATTTCACAAAGAAGAATGTTTTGTTAAATATAACTAAACTTTAGTGACTTGATATCTATTTTGCTACATAGACCAAGAATTGCTAGTAGCAATGGACAGGGCACATTGCTCGCAGAACCGATGGTCGATAGAGGCGAAGACTTCTCGAGTGGCAACCGTATACCAGAAAGTGCAGCCTGGGTAGGCCCTTCACAACGTGGGCCGATGACCTGGTGAAGGCGGCGTAACCCCTTTTGGATGAAGGCAGCGTAGGTCCGGCCATTGTGGCGATCCTTGTGGGACGCCTATGTCCAGCAGTGGACGTCTATCGGCTGCTTTGACTACTTATATAGGGACTAGCTACGCGTGTAATTCTACTAACAAACATTTCTGCCACTTTTTGCGGGGGGCGAGGTAACATGAAATTCGCAACTTTGGATTTTGTTCCCCATAACTTTAGAATCTAATTTTGATTCTTAAAAATCTTGAAAAGTAGTCTCGTGTGAACCCCAAACGTTCTAATTTCGAAATTATAGTTTCGCAATTAAAGGCTGTCTCGTTTAGTGATAAGGTATAAAATTGAGTGTAAATGCACAATTGATCTTATATCGTGGCAGAGGGGAAATGCTGCCGCAAGGCCAGTCCTTATAATAAATAGTCAATGATCGGCTGATATGATGATGATGATGACACAAACAAAAGTCATGAACTTTGACAAGAATCTATAAACTTACAAAATAAATTGTATAACTATTTGAAATCGTATCATTTTCAAGTTACAGTAAAATTACCATTTACAACTTAACCACTAAAGGTACGCGACAACTCATTAACTCGAAAACTTAACAATAGAACCGGCTTCCTGACACTCTCGTTTGATGTCACAAGTGACAGGAAAGCACGGGGTGGAGGGGGTTAGGGGGCGAGTTCTGAGGATCACCGTGAACAAAGATTTAACTAAGAGACAAAACATGCTTACTTAAGGTCGTTACCTATTTCGGGTGAACAGGGTGATCCAGAATTTATCTTAATTTATATTTTTGAGTAAAATTTTTGGTGATTATTTACTGATTCATCATTTTTGATAATCCATCCTAATATTTTCAACATGTTAACAACCAGCCAAGAGCGTGGACACGTCGAAGATGTACTTATTATAGTAGCTGCTGAACTATTTTTGCAAAGACTTTGTTCAGAAGAGGTTTTAAACGTTCCGAAGTCAACAAGGAACCCTTATACAGGATGAAATTAATATTATTAGCATCCTTTTAAACTAAGAGTCTACCCATCAAACTGAATAACTTTCACTATGGGGGCAAACAGAACGGAGCTAAAAAAAAAATTTGCTGTTCCTTACTAAACTGCAATGCTTACTCGACTCAAATGTATGCAACAGCTGATTATTTTTTTGCTCCGATCTGATGCTCCCATAGTGAAAGTTGTTCAGTTTGATGGGTAGACTCTTAGTTTAAAAGGATGCTAGTGATATCAATTTCATCCTGTAGTTTCGCCATGTCCGTCCGTCTGTCCGTGGCTTAGCTCAGAGACGCTTAGTACTAGAAAGCTGTAATTTGGCATGGATATACATATTAATCTAATCACGTCAACAAAATGGTAAAATAAAATCCTCCCCTACACGTGAAAAGGGGATGAAATCTTTTTTCTTGTCTACCCCATGGTATGGGATATCGTTGGATACTGGATAGGTCTTTTAAAAATATTGTGGGTTTGGGAAAACCATTTTTCGATTTAGGGATCCTTTAGCGAAATATTAAGCTTTAAAGAGCCATAGTATTGATATATTTGCAGACTCAGTAAATAAATTCAAATTTTTAATTGAGAAAACCAACCCATGGTTGACGGCTGCTACCTTGCAATCGTTTTCCAAATGACATTGTATGTTTTTTTTTTCAGTTCACTGTGTATTAAAATATGTAAAATTGTGAATATATCGTTAGCAAACCTTTAAATAAATTAAAATGAAAGTGAAAATTTTTGTTAGAATCAAGTGTCCCCGATTTTTTTTGGTCTAATCATCCCCTTAAAAAACAGCTCAGCAGATTAAGAAGTACTCTGTATAATATCTAACCCCTTTGAAAATACAATAGTCGGGAGCGTTATGCCACAGTATAAGAAAGAATATCTATTACTACATACGAGTATGTTTTGATTATTAATGGTATCTCCATAGAGAAATTACGAGCTTTTACTCCCACGTACATCATCTTCTTCTTCCTATCGCGTGGGCAGAGCCCTGGTGTCAAAGTTTTTCAAATAGTTATTGAAATAATAATTCATTTAAGGGTATCTCCTTATTTTGCTGGATCCCTCTGTATAAAGGTGCTTACCGGGCCTTTGTGACCGAGTCGCGCGCAGCCACCGCTCTAAAGATAAACTTTTTAACGAGCGTTCTTACATTATAAATTACTTAAATTGTGTTCAATTTACAATAAATAGTTTTATTTGTTTTCTAACTTATTAGACTAAGAGATAAGTGTACTTTTTGCAACCATCAGCAGCAAGGCTGATTCCGTGTTTATGGGGTGTAGAGTAGAGCATCTCTGTGATAGGGATGGACTAGGTCTGCCTGCATAACTCCAGTTTATTAATGAACAGAATACTTTTAAATTAATATTATTAATTTAAAATGCTTTCTTTGATACACAACTTTGATTTCTATACTGCGTAGGGAATTTTTTAAAATATGTTTTAATATAATCTTTTTGTCACTAAATGGTGCCGGTTATAGTAGGCCTACTCCCTACCCCGCCTAACAAAACTCCGTAAAATGACTGGGCTATTAGGCACGTGGAATAATGCTTAAACTCCCCCCCCCCCCCTGAGGGTAGGCCTGTGCCCCACAATGGTACGGTATAGGCTGATGATGAGGAGTTGTATTTAATACAACATATTCATTTATAGCTAGCACTTTATCTTTGTCAACTAATAATAAAAAGGTCGTTGATGATTTGCTATAAATAAAATAAAACATTTTACACATACTGACAACAAAATATATTTTTAGTAAAATTTGAAGAGAATACAATATATTTATGAAAGAAAATAAACAATTTTAGATAAATGCTCTAAATAACTCATATTACCAACCCAAACGGCACCAACAATCTCCATGAATAATACGATAAATATAATTGTGGCCGCACTGTTTCATACATATCCCGAGACAACGCGGTGGTGGAATATTTGGATCAACTGAGAAAAAAGAGTTATTTTAGGTGATCAATTAATATTAGGTTAAAGAGTTTCCACGAGTATAAAATATTTACAACAGGAATATACAGAGTGGTCCAGACCAGATACCTTTTTCTTTCGATTTTTGACTTCAGGACCTACCAGAACTTGCCGGTACAAAAATAGGTTCCCACCCGATTACAGGAAAAGATTGTTTGTTTAAGGCGGTTGCAGAGGGGTCAATTTTATACAAAACTTTGACGCACAATACGCGTAGACGGTATTAATATAAGTAACTTTGTATACATGGAAAAATAGTTTAGAAAATCTAGATGCCGCGTAACAAATAACATTTGCAATTTATAAAATAATTACGTAGATATAAAGCTTTGAAATTTTTCATACAAAAGTTGGTAAACTTGAATTGTTTTGCCCCACTAGACATTTTAAAAGCTTTATATCTTCGTAATTATATTATAAATTGCAAATGTTATTTGTTACGCGGCAACTAGATTTTCGGCATATATAAAATATTAATTTTATTAATTCCGTCTACGCGTATTGTGCGTCAAACTTTTGTATGGACTGAAACCACCTTAAGTACCTCTATCTTGAAGAATTTAACATTTTTATTTTTTTATAATCCAATTTTTTACCGTTGTTACTTTATTAACTGTATTCTCACAACAAAAAAACCAGTCCGATTGGTTGATTTAAAGTGCACAAAATTTCAAGTAAAACAAAAAAAAATTTAATGCTTTTGTTAGGGCGTCCTACAACAGATATGTCTTTATCTACCCAATACAATACTAACACTAAACATTATGAAATAAAAAAATTTTGCAAAAAAATTAAAACCGACTTAAAAACTAAAAAAATACTTAAATTGTGCTGCCCTCAATCGTATTTTATTGTATTTCAAAAAACAAGAATGTCGCGTTGTAGTCCTGATTGGCTTTCAATTTATCGAATCATTACGGATTATTATGTTTTATGTAACTAAAAACATTATAAAAACAAATCCGCAGTGACCCGATAAATTGAAAATTAGCAATGACTAGGTACAACGTGATATTCTTGTTTTTTGGAAATATTGTTTAATTGATATGAAATAAAAAAATGCGATTGGGGCAGCACAATAGGCTCGGTGCAAACTTGATTTTGGTTTATTAGAGTAGGTTTCAAGCTAAGCGCGATTAACCCTATGGTTATTTTTTGTGCTAAGTCCCAATCGCTAATCATACCGGCTTGACAGCGACTCCAATAAAGCAAATTAATTTTTTTATACATGCAAATTTAAAATAAATAAATAAATATCTTGGACATTGTCACACAAATAAAGAAAAGAAAAAAAAGACTCTATTTAAAAGACTCTGGTCATATTATTATTTTAGTCACTAATTTTTTTTTATAACATATTATTAGGATTATTACTTTTACTAACATGTAGCTGACAAATTTCAAATTAAAAAAAACAATTATTTTATAAAGTGTATTTTCTCACCTCTCTGGCCCACGTCGTTTTTGAAATATCCACCGAACTGATCGCCGCCGCCCAGGCCCCGGTATGGTTCGGCTGATACGTAAGCCACGACCACCAGCAGAAGGAATAGCAGCTTCATTGTAGATATTTTGCTTATATTTTCCTTCGAAAATAAAATTAAATGTTATTTTATTAAAGAGTTTAGCCCCTTTTATACGAAAAAATTTAGCCGTCTATAATATGTTTTCAAATAAATCGCATGAAACGTTCATAATTTAACAATTGATAAGAACAAAATTAGGAACAAAATGTGGTAAAAAAATTTAATGTTGTGCTTGTTAAATATTAATGAACAATCATTCTAATAAGCTTATGACAAATTGACAATGATATTTCAAAATTTTCCTTAATTTTTCAACAACTGTGCATTTCTAATTTCTTTGTAACTACAAAGATTACATTGTTCATGTTTTTTCTCAAATTATATTTTATTACTTACATAAATGCAAATATTAACGGCTAATTAGAATTTTTATAATTAACTCGGTTGCTAACAAATAAATATGTTATACACGGTTTTGGTGCATTAAATTTTTCATATAAATAGGGTCGAAAGTTTGTGGTAATCATTCTTCCTATTAAAGTAAGAAAAAAGGGTAACTATGAAATCCGCTCCATTCTTTTTGCTATGCATTTTTGCGATGGCAAGTGCTCAGGGTGGTCGCAGAGAACTGGGTGGTGTTTATGGTCGCAGGGACCAGGGTGTTGTGGGAGGTGTTGGTATGTATTCTTTTGACTTTTTATACTATTTGTACCGTTTATACTTGCAGTTTTTTTCTTTTCGTCTTTCTTGTATCAATTTTTAACAACAACTAGATACAGGCCTGGTAATTAAAACCAATAGACGCCTTCAAAAGTAGCACGCACGCAGCATATAAATGTGAGAGTCTTTCCTTTATAGGGTCCTTCTTAATATGCTGACGTTTTTTTAAAGTCATACTTCGTCAACGTCAACTTTCTCTGTAGGACCAAAGTTGAAATCGCGAAACAAAAATCAGCTGTTCCCTTTAACTACTTATATAAGGTCTAACAAAATTAGGTGAAACTATTTTAAAGGGGGTGATCAGACCATCAAACTGAACAACTTTCTCTATGGGACCGATATTGAAATCGCGAAAAAAAATCAGCTGTTCCATACAAACCTACTCAACCTAAATGTATGTGACAGCAGATTTTTTTTTCAAAGTTCAATATTGGTCCCATAGATAAAGTTGTTCAGTTTGATGGTCTGATCATTCCCTTAAAATAGTTTCACCTAATTTTGTTAGACCTTATATAGTTACGCGTGATACTAACAAACATTTCTGCCACTTTTTCCGGGGGGTGAGGTAACACGAAATCCGCAACTTTGGATTTTATTCCTCATAACTTTAGATTCTAATTTTGAATGTCTAAAATCATGAAAGTAGTCTCGTGCGAACCCCAAACGGCTGTCTCGTTTAGTAATAAGGTATGAAATTGAATGTAAATGCACATGATCAATTGTTCCTATACTGTGTCAGAGGGGAAATGCTACCGCAAGGCCAGTCCTTATAATACATAGTCGAAGGCTGTTCCATACAAGACTGCAATCCTACTATACCTAAATATATAGGAAGGCTGAAGCTTTTCCCGATTTTGATGTTGGTCCCATAAAGACAATGTTCAGTTTGATTGTCTGATCATCCTCTTCAAAACCGTTAAAACCGTTACAACTAAAGCTAATTCGGGTGTGTGTATATATATATGAGTGTGTATATTATTTACTGATATCTGCTCATTCTTGATAATTTTTTCTGGAAACACCGCCTACCTTTCTTCTTTTATCGTTTCCTCTACCCTAAGGTTGTCTGGAAGAAATCATGTATCAAACATATGTCATTGTATTGTACTATCTATTACATTACTGGTGTGTATAAATAAAAAAAAGAGTATGAAAACAATTCGAATATTAACATTTGCGTAATTTTATTTTTTACAGATTCAGAATCATGCATATCTATCCTGTGCCAGCTCGAGTGTAACCTGAATTGTAATGGACCTGTTACTGGTGCCTGCATCGATAATAGGTGTTGGTGCAAGCCTCCACAAAAATTCTAAAACATTTCCATACGGGTCTTACATTAATTTCCTTCACCCACTATCGGTTACCACGGCTAAGAATTACGTAACCTGTACAGTAGCTGAATAAAGGTAGTTTCCTTTATTCAGTTACTGTACAGCTACTATACAGCTTACGTGTTCCTCGGGCTATTATCACTGTGTCAAAGTCCATACTAGTGCTAGCGGTTTTACGGTTGATACCTAACGACTATGTGGTACTTACCAGATAATTTTATAGCTCTAAAATATACCTAGCGAAGAAAAATTCTCACACTCTCGGTCACCACGGCTAAGAACTACGTTAGCTGTATAGTAGCTAAATAAAGGTAGTTTCCTTTATTCAGTTACTGTACAGCTACTATACAGCTTACGTGTTCCTCGGGCTATTATCACTGTGTCAAAGTCCATACTAGTGCTAGCGGTGTTACGGTTGATACCTAACGACTATGTGATACTTACCAATTAATTTAACAGCTCTAAAATATACCTAGCGAAGAAAAATTCTCACACTCTCGGTCACCACGGCTAAGAACTACGTAAGCTGTATAGTAGCTAAATTAAGGTAGTTTCCTTTATTCAGTTACTGTACAGCTACTATACAGCTTACGTGTTTCTCGGGCTATTATCACTGTGTCAAAGTCCATACTAGTGCTAGCGGTGTTACGGTTGATACCTAACGACTATGTGATACTTACCAATTAATTTAACAGCTCTAAAATATACCTAGCGAAGAAAAATTCTCACACTCTCGGTCACCACGGCTAAGAACTACGTAAGCTGTATAGTAGCTAAATAAAGGTAGTTTCCTTTATTCAGCTACTGTACAGCTACTATACAGCTTACGTGTTCCTCGGGCTATTATCACTGTGTCAAAGTCCATACTAGTGCTAGCGGTGTTACGGTTGATACCTAACGACTATGTGATACTTACCAATTAATTTAACAGCTCTAAAATATTCCTAGCGAAGAAAAATTCTCACTCTCTCGGTCACCACGGCTAAGAACTACGTAAGCTGTATAGTAGCTAAATAAAGGTGTTAAGGTTGATACCTAACGACTATGTGATACTTACCAGATAATTTTACATACATACCTAAGCTCACGCCATTGGCCCATGGGGGTAGGCAGAGACCACGGACCGCCACACGCTACGACTCTGACACACCTCTTTAGCCTCATAATTTTACAGCTCTAAAATATACCTAGCGAAGAACAATTCTAATAAAATCAGATAACATTTCAATACACTTTACAAACATCCGTCTTGTAAGACCCCAGTTTTTGTAATTTTGATTGATATTTAATAAATAATTATAATAAAATTTTTAGAGTTTATTTTATTTGATATGTATGAAAAAAAAATCACATAAATATAATGGTATTCAAAATCTTTGAATAAATATTGTATAAGATAAGTTTTGCTAAATAATCTTTGATAAAAAAGAAATGGTGTCCTTGTGTGTGTGTACACTATATGGCACACATAAAATAAACTCAAACTTTTTTATTCAAAATAATTTCACATATATATAGCTTTCTGGCGTTTTGTGACTCTACTACTGCGTCAAAAGGTGTTCAGTTGTAGAGAAGATGCGTCCAGAAACTCTATATTCTCAACTCTATCTTTTAAATAAAACAAATTCAATTTTGAATTACATAGTGTAAAATGGTCAATCAGTCAAACAAATGAGCCCACATTTTACAGTACACAACTTTTTAAAGCTGTATTTTATGGTACATCAACATTATAGGGAAACCTGCAAGTCCTCTCTCCTCATATTAAAAGTGGTGACGCGCTTATATTGGACAGACTTTAGGCACTTCTACTGAAACGTACTAAATATTATAATTGTGGTAGGTTTTAATTGTTATACAGCATTTAAGGAAAAGTATCATTAACCTTTAAACCACATAATAGTGAAAGTCGAATATAATCCATTCATCCCTGTCTTAAGCTTCCATCCAGCCTTTGTCATAGGTACCTAGGTAATCTCTCCGTTTCGTACGGGGTCGACTCTGATGGCAACGTCCATTCTTCGGGAAAACATAATTTTATCCGATTTAATAAAAATGTTTTCGACTTAGTAGGTACATTAAAGTGGTTTAAAGGTTAATAATGCTTTCGCTTCCACCCTGTATAAAATCTACCCCTTTGGAAACAATAGCGAGCTAGCGAGCACTTCGTTTTTATTGGTATTTTGCAGGATCGAACTGTATAACGGTGCTATGGTATTCGTGTCCGCCAATGTGTAAAAATGAAAATTTTTGCTAATGCAATCAGATTTTTTTCTAATTTTAAGATGGAATAAAATTTAAATAAAACTTTTGACGGAAACCGAAGACAAAATTTATTTTCAAATGAAACAGATTACATAATTATATAAGAGAGAGATAAATTTAATAAAAATTGAAAAGAATTTTCTTTTGAAAACTTAAAATTCTTCGGTACCAGCATTCGCCACCAATCACAGCATGCCACCCAGGCACCTTCGAGATAATTGGCGGCATAATTATAGACCTCCTGAAAATATATTTCAATAATTAAAAGAATATAAGAAAGAGGTCGGCTCGCTGCATACAAACGAAGTTATATCCTATTTTCAATACTAATCTAAATATAAATTAAACACGATCTAGATACTAATATCTGTGCCTGTGGATTGTCAGATTTTCGTTAAATTGTACAGTTTCAATGCTAACTTAATTTATCGGGCATAGGCACACCACACACTCCCACAGCTGTAACTCCTGTAAACAAGGATTAAAAGTGGCGACCATTCACAACAACTTCGATCAAATATAGGCACAACAATGATTCAATTTTGGAATGATTTAAAGTTTTGTATGGAAATCTTTGGGCCACTGTAACTTTCAAAATATACATTTTAACGAAAATCTGACAAATCGCAGTCACAGAGATTATTAGTTTCTAGATCGTGTTTAAAACATGCCATTGACTTTAGTCGATTAATGTCCGTGAATATAATTAAACTTCGTTTATATGGCATATTTCTCTTAACCGACTACGATATCAGAGTATAAGTAGGTTATCGCGTTCGCAAGAGATCAGACGGGATGTATCTCGTCCCATGGACGATGTGTCGGGCGCTAGTGTAGGACTTGTATGGACTCACTGGCCACATCTCATCTACAGGCCATGAGTTGAAAGCGGCGCGGAGCCTGCCGAAAAATTAAAAGCCTGTACAGGGATATCGGCACTCAACACAATTTTCTGGCATTTGGACTCCATACTTTTGGCCCATGGGGAGTTAACGCACATGCGCTTATTAAAGACCTATCAAAGCACCTGATAGAGTTGACAACCCAAGGGCTGGCGCTTTCCTCGCTCTTCAATCCGAAACATTTCATCAAATACATAATTATCATCTAAAACAAATAAATGGTCTCACCTCTGAGGCCCAAGTCACCTCCTAGTCCCAAGCCACGATTCAGGCCCAAGAGACCTCCTAGGCCCAGGCCGCCTCCTAGGCCCAAGTTACCTCCTAGTAACAAGCCGCGTCTCAGGCCCAAGAGACCTCCCAGACTCAAGTCACCTCTTAGGCCCAAGTTACCTCCTAGGCCCAAGTTACCTCCTAAGCCCAAGGTACCTCCTAGGCCCAAGTTACCTCCTAGGCCCAAGTTACCTCCTAGTGCCAAGCCACGTTTCAGGCCCAAGAGACCTCCCAGGCCCAGGCCGCCTCCTAGGCCCAAGTCACCTCCTAGTAACAAGCCACGTTTCAGGCCCAAGAGACCTCCCAGGCTCAAGTCACCTCCCAGGCCCAAGTTACCTCCTAGTCCCAAGCTACGTCTCAGGCCCAAGAGATCTTCCAGGCCCAAGTAACTTCCTAGACCCAAGAGATTACCTAGGCCCAAGTCACGTCTCAAGCCTAAGAGAACTTTCAGTGCCAAACTACGACTCAGACTCAAGTCACCTCCCAGTCCCAAGAGACCTCCCAGGCCCAAGTTACGTTTCAGGCCTAAGTTACCTCCCAGGCCCAAGTCACTTCCCAGGCCCAAGTCACCTCCTAGGCCTAAGCCACCTCCCAGACCCAAGCCACCACCCAGGCCCAAGCCACCACCCAGGCCCAAACCACCACCCAGGCCCAAGCCACCACCCAGGCCCAAGCCACCTCCCAGGCCCAAGCCCAAGTTCTGCTCGGATGACACGCAAGCCACTACAGCCACGAGAACGAATAAGAACTTCATTGTATTTGTTTCTATTTCACTTCAGAAATAAATGTTACTTCATTATAGAGTTCAGCCCCTTTTATACGAAAATAAGTATCCGTAGATAATTTGTTTTCAAATTATTTCATGAAACGGTTTTAATTAAAACAATTTGATAAACATTTTAAAGTAGGTTACTTTTTAGTTTAGAAATTAGACCAAGAAATTCAAAGTTGTAGCGAATTGGAAATACTCTACTTTTTCTATATTTTTCCATTATTTTCAACATAAAAGCATTTCAAATGAAAATTATATACGCTTATTTAAATTAAATAATTAATATTTAGGTCATTCGGACATTATGCATAATATTTTCTTAAAATTAGAAACGTTTTATAATCTTTGTCTCTAACCAACAAATTATACACGGTTCTAGGCATTATTATTTTTACTATAAATAGTGGATTGATTAAATTGTTTGCATCATTGTTTCTGTCGAAGTAAGAAAACCGCCAAGAGTTTATCAGACTCACTCATGATAGGAGTCATTGTATAAATAGGACAAGAAGTAACTCTGGACAACATTCAATTTTTATAATCACCTGTTTTTATTATATACATTAAAAATTTGTTTAAAAATAAGCTGTTTATTTTTTTTTTATTTTGATTAAATTTTTTTATTTATTATTTAAACTTAAAATTTTTCTGAAGATGAGGTGCGGCATTATGGCCATTGCTACCTTGGCCTGAAAATTATTGAAAAAAACGTCGGAAGATATATATTTTTTGGCTTTTAACATGCTAGTTAGCTAGCTTTTATAGTCGTGAATGCTATGCTATGCTTCTAACCATAGGGTTTAAACTTTATTTCAGCCCTATAACTTGACTTTATAGTTCGTTTTCTTGGTACAAATCTTGCAAGTAATTTTTTCACGACTGCAGCAAAGTCAAAAGGAAGTGTTATGATTTTTCCAGTCAATGTATGTAGGTATACAGGGTGTATACTTAAATGTGTTAAGTACATACTTAGAGGGATGTTTTAGACAATCAAACTGAACAACCTTTACTATAGGACCGAACATCGAAATCGCGAAAAAAACAGCTGTTCCATACACATGGGCCGAGTGGCCGTTGTCGTTTTCTATGGAACATCAGATTTTTTCGCAATTTCGATGTTGGTCCCGATGTAAAAGTTGTTCAGTTTGTTGATGTGAAGCATCCCCTTTAATATGTAGGTATTTCATCATATCAGCCATTAAACGTCCACTGCTGGACATAAGCCTCCCCCAAAATGGGGGGGATTTGCCATAATCGCCACGCTTGGCAGGCGGGTTGACGATCGCAGTTGGATCGAATCAATGTGTGCACTCAGAGGATGCTGCTGCCCATCCTTCAGTAGATATTTAACCCCTTGTAGATATTTAACCCCTGTAAAATGTATGTATTATTATTGTTATTATGGTTCGGGTGATATAGGCTACATTTTATACAAAATCAATCGGTATGATGGATCTGAAAAAGACAAGAAAAAGACATGACATTTTTTTACTGTTATCGAGTGAAGAGTCAAATGAAAGAAGAGAAAAAAGTCAAATGTTTATTTTATTTTTTTTAACACTTTACTGTACATACGGAAATATAAATAAAATCAGCATAATAGACAATTACAAAGGGCGAGCTTATCTCTCAAGAGATTTCTTCCAGCAAACCCGTGAAAGAGAGATAGCATATAAAGTGAGGCAGGCATAGTGTGCACATTTAACTAATAAAATAGAATATAAATAAATGTTATATAAAGATACAGGTATATACTTACATACATACATACAGATAATAGGGTAAACTATACTATTGTTGGCACACCACTAGTCATTGGCACTTTGCGTTTTCAACACAAATATTAAGAACTTTTATATCATAAAATACATTTTGGTATTTTTTTTGGGTTCCTGTGTATGTCAACATTAATAAATTTCAATGGTAATATTTGTAACATATAACCTGACACCCCTGTATAAAAAAACAAAGTCGTTGACAGGAGGAAGAGCATTATGGCGCAATTTAAAAAAAAATTAACAATCTTTAGATAAGTTTGAACGATTATTATTTACGTATATAAATATTTAAATATAAGATATGAAGTGTGTTATTTTGCTTTGTTTTATGATAAATAATGGATTTTTATCGGTTTTCCGACAATTTTTCTAACAAAATCCTAAATAAATAGAGTGCCAATCACTAGTTATAATTTTGTACTAGAGTATAATTCATTGGCACCTATGCCAATCACTAAAAACCAATTCTAATATTTTGCCTTCAATATTAGACCAAGAAACGTATTGGAAGTTAACATTTTTTAGAAAATAATGTTAGAATTTTGTTTAACTACCTTGCTATCAATTTCTGGCACTGCCAATCATTATACTCAGTTATAGTGCCAATCACTGTAATTATATTAAGTGCCAATCGTTGCAATTGAAGGCATGGTTTCAACTTTTGTGCAAATATTTGTTTCAATTAAACACCAAAATATTATATACAAGGTGTAAGTGACAGCCTAGCAAATACTGAAATAGTGAACTCAGACCATCAAACTCAACAACTTTCACTATGGAGCCTACATCAGGAAACGCGACTAAAATGTATTTATTTATTTATTTAATTTTTGTATGGGACAGCTGATTTTTTTTCGTGTTTCCTGAGGTAGGCTCCATAGTGAAAGTTGTTCAGTTTAATGGTCTGAGTTCACCGTTTGAGTATGTGCTAGGCTGTCACTTACAACCTGTGTAATACCTACTTTGAAAGGTTCTAAACATTCCACTTTTAAGACTGGTCGTTTATTTTCTTTCTTCGGAGTTATGTTTAAACCTATAACAAATGCATAAAGGTATTTTATTAAAATATAGCTTTAAAGCTTTTGTAGTAAGTTGCAGTAGCACTTTTTTGTTAATTTACGTTTTATTTAAGTATTGAGAAATCACAAAAAAACAAAAATGTGACCAACGAATAAAACAACAACGATAAACACCTCACGTTTCAAAAGACTTGTCTTACTCAATAATACGATAATATCAATCAGACACTAGCTTGTTTCTTACTTAGTTACTTAGTTACTTAGTTTTTTTATTTTATGTATCCCTTCAATTACAGCTTTTTAAACTTTTTTCTTTTCTTCCGTAATCAGGTAACAGTTTTTAATTACTTTTCTTTTTTTAGTTTTAACATTTTTCTTTTATTTTTCCGTTTTAATTACAAGAGTGATATTCAGAACTGCTGATAGATAGCGCTAGTAGTACTTATTGATAAACCCTGATAAATAGTAAAATTGTTTTTCTATCGCGTAGTATATTTTTTCAGTTTGATGGTCTGAGTTCACCATTTCAGTATTTGCTAGGCTGTCACTTACACCCTGCATAAACTTGCTTTTAAGGTTTTGTAGCACCTAGGTTGAAGCAGCACTTTTTAAATTTGGGTTTTGATTATTGAGACATATTTAATATTACGGTACGAACGGTAAAAGGACTCTTAACTGTTAATATTGTAACGAAGCGCCGCTAGATGTCGCTACGCCTGCCTCGCTAGATGTCGCTGCATCTGCCAGCTAAGCCGGTACGTCACGCCCCCACCAGCCCGCCAAGCCACAAGTGCCCCGGCCAGAAACACATGTAGTGGGGGGTTAGTGGCCTATTTATAGTCCTTTATTTTCTAATTCGTGTAAATTTTTGCTGCTGTCAATCAACCCATTTAATTCTCAACTCTTCATAATATCCATCTGTATTCATAGTCGAGTGTCAGTGGAACGTTGCGGAGAGGTATTGATATTCAATCATGGGGGTCGAATTATAATAAGCAACTAAGTACATATTTTGTGCTGGCGCGCTATCATGTATGTATGCATGTTTTATTTGTTTGTATTTATGTCCACCTGAGCGGCTTGAAGGATTTTAACATAAAATTATGAGATTTGGTTTAATTCGTCTTGATAATGAGAGTACCATAGGGTATAACACGGTCACTTCTGACTAATTACGTCGTAGGTCTGCATCACTGTTCCTTAAACGTTCTAGCGGCGCGCACGAATTGATACTGTTTCTTATACAGTGCCCCAGGTTTTCTGCTTCTTTCGTGTCAGCATGAGCTATATCGCATTACGACACTCGCTGTTGCGGAATAAATCAGCAGTGGTCCTATCGAGGCTGGCTGCCCAGGGTGCGCCAGCGCCAGACGAAGTCGGATTTCGTCATTCGGGGAGGCTCTTTCCTTGCACCCTAGGGGGTTCTTTACTTGCACTCGTCTAGTGAGTCCGGATTAAAGCGCATTCCACGATATCACACGCGTCGCGTCGTTGTTTTGAGTTTAGTAGCAAATGAGGTATGATCTAAGGGTAAAATTAAAATATGGTATCTACGAATAAAAAAAAGGGAAGGATAACACATTTTTTAATAATATTTATATAAAAATAACAATGTGGGTATTCTTCTTCTTTTTTTCGTGTCAATGGTTCTGCAGTGATGTTTTTTTTTTATATTTTAGTAGCCAGTATACATTCCGTATGCATTTTCTTATTCAAATACTAAAACAATAAACCATTTAGTATTTGTGAAATTTTACCTAGATTTTTCAAAATGTCTGTATCTGCAACATGCTTCGTCAAGAATATATATATTTAACCAGGAACCCAATCAGCAACACGCTTCGTCAACATAAAGACTAAGGCCCACTCAAAGGTCCAGCTCCACGCAACCCCGGCTCCATGGTCCCCATGACACTAACGGCATTTCCCTTCTGGACGGTCAAAGACAACCTCTGCACCAAAAAAGCACCAGAGCGCGGATCGCCGCCTTTAGCTCTCAGCCGCCGCCCGATCTCCCGCACAAAAATGTTGGCCTCGGTACCCCAGTCTCAAACGCGATCGGTACGAAGTCGTAAGCCGGTACCAAATTACTGTACCTGGACTGCTTGAGTCTAGCCGCATTCTCCGCCGCTGAACCCGAGGCTCGCATGGTCCGATCCAAATAGGAAGGAGCAAAGGTGCTCACGCACGTGGCGTCCCAAATGAGACAGCGGCCCCTTTGCCAGGGTATCAACGTAAGACCATCAGGGCGTTTGCCGTCCGTGCGGGACAGACCAGGCGGCTCTAAAATGCATGGAACATCCACTGACACCAGAGCCCGACGTATGACGTCATTCAAAGCCTGGTGTCGCGGAAACCTCCCCACACACCGTCGACAACTAAGTCCATGATTTAGTATTTGAAATTAAAAAACTAGAAGATATTTGAATTTTGAATATTATAGTATGACAATAATTTGTTAGTTAATTAGGAATTTGCTTTATAGTTTAAAAACACTACATAATAGCAGATAATTATATAGAAGTAGCTAATTAATTTAAATTGTTTAACAGCAGTATTGAATTGCATTACACCTTTTCACATTGTAACTAAATAACAATTATGGAAACCATTCATTATCTACTTATAAAGTGTAAATTATTGCTGTAAGAAATCAGAAGTTTGCTGATGATGATATAACAATGACAGGACGTGATGGTTGGTAAAATAAAACTTGTGGCAAAAACAGAAGTAACAATTTATTTTCAATCGAAAGAGAATACAGAATTTTCCTAAAAAGGGAAAATTTCATTCAACATTTAAAAAAAACTATTTTTTTATAAAACGGTTTCGACACCAACATTTGCCAGCAATCATGCGAGCATCGAAACGTGTGACTCGGAAGCAACCACGTTCACATACTGCTTGACAGTACGTTATTTTATCGCCTGAAAATGTATTGCAATATTAAACTTATGAATTTTTTTTTCTGAAATGCACTTAAAACTTAAAGAAAATGTACATAACGAAAGTTAAATCTCGCAAAATCTTATTTGACTTTGACTATATTTAACATTGAATGCAGATCGGTTAAAAAAACCGGCCAATTGCGAGTCCGCCTCGGTGCGTTTCCATACAAACTTAGCTATAAAGGACAAAACTAACTGTGCGGAAAAACATTTTCTTCCATACATCGGTCTACATCACGGTTGATACTCTAGTTGAAAATGTAAGTTTGGAATCGATTTTTTTTAAATCATTTTTTAACTACCAATTAATGATTTTCGCATGTATTCCTTTACTTGTGCTGATAGACTAGCTTCTTGCCAAATTTTAGGATTCTACGTCAACGGGAAGTAGGTACCCTATAGATTTTGAATGTGATACGGTAGCGTCATCATCATCTCAGCCGATGGACGTCCACTGCTGAACATAGGCCTCCCCCAAGGATCGCCACAACGACCGGTCTTGCGCTGCCCTCATCCAACGGGTTCCCGCCGCCTTCACCAGGTCGTCGGTCCACCGTGTGCGGGGCTTACCCACACTGCGCTTTCCGGTACGCGGTCGCCACTCGAGAACTTTTCGGCCCCATCGGCCATCGGTTCTGCGAGCAATGTGCCCCGCCCACTGCCACTTTAGTTTAGCTATTCTTTGGGCTATGTCAGTTTCTCTGGTTCTTCTGCGGATCTCTTCATTTCTGATTCGATCTCGCAGGGAAACTCAGAGCATAGCCCTCTCCATTGCCCTTTGGGTGACTTTCAGCCTTTTTAAGAGGCCTTGAGTGAACGACCACGTCTCTGTTCCATATGTCATCACTTGCAACACACACTGATCGAAGACTTTCGTTTTAAGACACTGCGGTATTTGGGACGTGAAGATACTACGTAGCTTCCCGAACGCTGCCCAACCGAATTGGATTCGACGGTTGATCTCTTTCTCGAAGTTGGACCTACCTAACTGAATAGTTTGTCAATACGGTAGCGTGAGAGTATCAAAATATACAAATACAATAAATAAATTACGCTCACAGAAACATACATTGTAAAGATAGAACCCAAGTCGGGTAAGCTACTAGGTTTAGTAGGCTTTTAACTATGGAAACCATAGGTACAACAACGGCATAAACATATAACATCTATATGCAAACCAGAATTAGAACCCAAGACCCTGGTTTGGCAGTCCGGTGTGGTAACCATAACACCAACCAGGTCATAAAAAAAAATAATTTAACTTGATACCGTTACCCGTTCCTGAAACAAGGGTCTTGACAGATGGAGAGATGGACGGAGATTCTAAAGGGTTCAGTTTTATGCCTTTAGGGGTACGGAACCCTAAAAATTAATGATCGCACCTCTCACGCCCACACCAACATCCCTCCCATACACGTCGCCGCCAAACAAGCCCAAGTTTGGATCGGATGACACGTAAGCCACTACAACCAGAAGAACGAACAACAACTTCATTGTGTTTGCTTCTATTTCCCTATAGAAATAAATGTTACTTCGATACAGACCTCAGCCCCTTTTATACGACAATATGTATCCGTTGATAATTTTGTTTTCGAATTATTTCATTAAGCGTAATTTAATTAAAACAATTGTTAGGGATTGTTGGAGTTTCAAATTATTTTATGATTGCATTAACCGAAACTAAGACGCAATTTTTTATTTGTTTAAATTTTTCAAAATCAATTTATTTCTATAACAATAAAGTCAAAGATATGACTAATTTGAAGATATTTTATTTTTTTCATAATTTTTCCGTAAAATTTTCAACACAAAGCATTTCAAATCTAATCATTTTTTAAATGAATAATAAACATGAAGGTCATTTATACTAAGAAAGCAGTTTTACGCATTTTTTTTTAAATTACTGGTATTGGTTACTAACCAACAAATATGTTATACACGGTTCAAGGTAAATTTAATTATTCATATATATAGAGGCTTGATTAATTGTTTGCATCATTATTACTTTCGAAGTAAGAAAAAAAGGAGTTACAATGAAGTTCTTTCTGTTCTTTATGCTATTCATTTTTGCAATGGCAAGTGCTCAGGATCTTTACGGCCAAGAAAATGCTGGCGGTATGCAATCTATTCATTTCATATTTTGAATCCTATTCTTCTTCATCTTTATTCTGCCAACTTTGATGTGAAGGAATACATAACTTTATTATCTGGCTGGTTTCAATAATAATTGATAAGAAAGTTGAACTACTACCGGTCCGGACTGAGTCTGGACTCAGTCTCTTTTACAATAACTACAAGGTGTTGGGATATAATTTACAGTACCAGGGCCACGATAAATGCTAATTTGTTTTGTATTCTTTTTTACAGGATGCAAGTGCATTGTGTACCTGTGCCAGATCCTTTGTGATCAGCGTTGTCTTCGGCCTGCAATCGGCGCTTGTATAGAAGATCGGTGTTGGTGCCAGCCTCCGCAATAATAATAAAAATAACTTAATTTCTAACGTGTCTTACATTGATTTCATGTGTTAGTTGTCTGCTATCAAGCACTAAGGCTGTTGCCACAATGTTAAAACGGTGAATTAGATTTTGCAAATTGTATAAAAGGTTAATTATTCTATATTGATGTTGTTTGTTTACATTGAAGAAAATAAAAAAAAATTTTTGTAAGACTAGTATCTATCATAACAATTTGATTTTCAATAAATATTTTGTTGATGATAAATAGTTTTTTAAAGTAATTTTTGAAAGAACCCTTGTCCTTAAGAGGATAGGCGGGATTTCGAAGAAACTTGGAAAAAAGGTAACTTTTCCGACTGTTTGCGAAACAGACAACTGCAGCTTGGACTGATTTTATCTACAAAAAATGGACAAAATCAGCATTTCGTATTCTCCTGTTTGCTTTTCAAAAACTAGTACGATTTTAATAATTTTTTCAAGAATAATATGAAAAAGACTAGCTATATCAATGGCGTCAAATTTTTCTGTTGCGGCCACCGATAATTTTACTATTTTTTTATTGTATGACTGATAAAAGGAGTCAATTTATTTAAGGCCCACAAACAGTAACGTTTATTGATGGCATTACACTCTAAAAACATTATTTAATTTATTATAGTAATCAGACGAGAGATTAGGTAAAAATGCAAACGGAATTATAAAATTAATATAAAAAATGCACCGTTTTGACTTTTTTGCTAAGATTATATTTCCCTGTTAAAACGGCACATGGAAAACAATGCGTGTATAGGAACGTCTTAGATGTTCATACGAAAATAAAAATACAAAACCAACATATTTTACCAAGACAAGGTGTGTGTCATCTGCAATTACGCGGCACTCCGTTAGAAGAGGTATAGCTAATATTACCACTATAATTTAGAGAATATGAGAAACAAATCGACATGAGTTCCATAACAATACGCTAACATTTTTGGGGGCCCTTTTCCCACAGCTGGAGAAATTATCTTCTTTGCTCTAAGTTATATTGAACCCGAGATATACAGGAATGAATGTTTTTTGGACGGGACAGTAGAGTATACCTTAACCGTTATAGCTACAGGAAAACGTTCTTAAAAGACTATCCTTAACTTTTTGCAACATTTAGATCTGCATTCACAGATTTAAAAAAAACGTAATGACAGCAAGAAAATAGGTAATTTACACAAAAACTTTTTTAAACCAATCGTTCCAATTTCTGATAAGGATTAAAATACTCTATCAGACCAACCGAGGTTACAGTATGAAAAATTACAGATTCTTTACGTCCTTCTGTAAGGCTCGCATTCGGACGCATGTGAGGGAGTGCCACACTCACTTAGCATAAAAATAGGTATGTTGGAGTTTCATTTTCTACGAAATGTATGAAAAAAGTTATTTTGCTATTGGCTGTGTGCACGACACTAGCGCCACACTAGCGCGGCGCTGAGTAGCGCCAGAATTGTGTCAGACAGCCGTGATAATTCTAAATACACAATACACTATTAGTACTGTAAAAGTCTGTGTTTGTTCGAGGATTCTGCCAAAACTACTGGACCGATTTTGACTAAACTTTTTATATTTAAAAGCATATTTTATTAGTCTTAAAAGCAAGTTTTTATTTTATCCCGGTACGATGACGGGAGAGGATGCGGACGAAGCCACGAACAAAATCTAATTTGTATCGGAATTCACATTCAAACTTAAGTGAGTATCTAGATGCCAATAGAAACATCCATGCCAAATTTTAAGTTTGTAGTCTTTACAGTTTTGGAGATTTCGTGTTGAGTTAATGTGTGGATTTACATAGATTAGAGACGGAAAGGTCAACGACTCAGCATAATTGAAATTGACGAAATCGCCAACAACCGCTGTTATTCTGTCATAGCATAGCCTGATGCTCAAGAACTTGTCTCTTGTCTTATTTATACAGTAATACGAGTATACATTATTATTTAAAAAAGAACAACATTGAATTATAGTTATGCAATGCACGATTGCACTTGTATTTTTATTTTCTTTTACATCAATAGGAGTAAGCACAGTCGGTAGCAGAATGAATGCCCGATCCTGGATTTCTTCTCAAGGACCCGCAGGGAGCCAATTCCGGGGCAATGGCCCCTTGGTTGTGGTCCATCGCCGGGTGCTAATATAACCTGGTCATTTAGGGGGGCACCTATGGTGCTGTCGAGATCTGCTGGTCGTGCTTCCTGTGCGGTCAGGCTCACTGGGTGACCCTGTTGGGGGAAGCCCTATGTGCCGCCAGCAGCGTTTCCTACGTGTGAATTCCCGAACGAGGAGTTCTTCTTCTCGTGGCCCTGAAGTTTGCTAATGATGTTGATGATGACGAAAGGACGTGATGGTTGGTAAAATAAAACATGTGATAAAACCTGAAGTAACAATTTATTTGTAATCGAAAGAGAATACATTATTTTCCTAAAAAGAGAAAATTGCATTCAACATATTAAAGTATTATTTTTTGAAAGGCAATATTAGACACCAACATTTGCCATTAATCCAGCGAGCCCCGTAGTTTGGGTGGCACCTTCCACATATCTTGTAACAGAACCATGGTACATTTTCTCCTGAAAATGTATTGCAATATTTAACATATGAACGTTTTTTCTAAAATGCACTTAAAACTTAAAGAAAATGTACTCAAAGCAAGTCAAATAACGAAAAATCTTATTTTAATCCAAGATTTTGAGTTTCACTTGAGTATACATTGAATACAGCTCGATGCGGTCTCGCAACCTGAGGGTTCCGTACAAACTCCAACTGAAAATGTATGTTTGCAATAGATTTTTTATGCCATTTTATAAGTTTTCGGAAGTATTCCTTTACTTGTGCTGTGAGACCTAGCTTCTTGCCATATTTCATGATTCTAGGTCAACGCGTAGTACTATATTGGTTTTGGTGCGGTAAGTGAGATAGAGATTTAAAAAAAAATCACGCTCACAGGCACATACATTGTAATCATTCCAAGTAGAGTAAGCTACTGGGCTTAGTAAGCTTTTAATTGTGGAAACCATACAACGACGGCATAAACATATAACAATGACCAAACGGGAATTCGAACCCAGGACCACTGCACCAACCGGGTTGTATAAATAAACATCGTAATATGTGACATAAATGGCCGTATCTTTTCATAGCATTGACATCCTCAACTTGATACCTTTACCAGTTCCTGGGAAAAAGGGTTTGGACAGACGGACGGACAACAAAGTGATTATAATACAAGGTGTTACAAAAGTAAAAATAAACTTTTAAAGTCGTATAGACCATGAAACTCATAAACTTTCACAACGGGACCAACATCAAAATTGCGATAAAAAATCAGCTATCTCCCGCTGTGAATCCACTCCATCCGCTCCAGTCTACCTTTAGCTCATGTAGATTTGTTGTTTAGTGTGGAACATCAGATTTTTTTTTCGCGAATTTATTATTGGTCTCATTGTGAAAGTTGTTCAGTTTGATGGTCTAAACCACCTCCTTAAATATTTATTTTGATTTTTGTAACACCCTGTAGAAGGGTTTCGTTTTTTCCTTTAGAGGTATCGCGGACTTTTCCACCTGATCATTTAAAAAATTTTTCGCATAATTTCGCGCATAATTTATTGTTTGGAAAATATTCATTCATTGGTCTATCATCAATAGGGCGGCGCTAGACAGCGCTTTTATTTTTTTAGTAAGCAAGCAAAAATGAGTCTAGTGGTGGTCAGGCGGAAAAGTCCGTGATAGCACGGAACTCTAAAAATTAATGATCTCACCTCCCACGCCCACACCAACATCCCTCCCATACACGTCGCCGCCAAACAAGCCCAAGTTTGGATCGGATGACACGTAAGCCACTACAGTCAGAAGAATGAACAACAACTTCATTGTATTTGCTTCTATTCCCCTTCAGAAATAAACGTTACTTCAATAGAGACCTCAGCCCCTTTTATACGAAAATATGTATCCGTTGATAATTTTGTTTACTAATTATTTCATGAAGCGTAATTTAATTAAAACAATTGTTATGGATTGTTGGAGTGACAAATTATTTTATGATTGCATTAACCGAAACTAAGACGCAATTTTTTATTTGTTTAAATTTTTCAAAATCAATATATTTCTATAACAATAAAGTCAAAGATATGACTAATTTGAAGATATTTTATTTTTTTCATAATTTTTCCGTAAAATTTTCAACACAAAGCATTTCAAATCTAATCATTTTTAAATGAATAATAAACATGAAGGTCATTTATACAAAGAAAGCAGTTTTACGCATTTTTTTTTAAATTACTGGTATTGGTTACTAACCAACAAATATGTTATACACGGTTCAAGGTAAATTTAATTATTCATATATATAGAGGCTTGATTAATTGTTTGCATCATTATTTCTTTCGAAGTAAGAAAAAAAGGAGTTACAATGAAGTTCTTTCTGTTCTTTATGCTATTCATTTTTGCAATGGCAAGTGCTCAGGATCTTTACGGCCAAGAAAATGCTGGCGGTATGCAATCTATTCATTTCATATTTTGAATCCTATTCTTCTTCATCTTTATTCTGCCAACTTTGATGTGAAGGAATACATAAATATATTATCTGGCTGGTTTCAATAATAATTGATAAGAAAGTTGAACTACTACCGGTCCGGACTGAGTCTGGACTCAGTCTCTTTTACAATAACTACAAGGTGTTGGGATATAATTTACAGTACCAGGGCCACGATAAATGCTAATTTGTTTTGTATTCTTTTTTACAGGATGCAAGTGCATTGTTTACCTGTGCCAGATCCTTTGTGATCAGCGTTGTCTTCGGCCTGCAATCGGCGCTTGTATAGAAGATCGGTGTTGGTGCCAGCCTCCGCAATAATAATAAAAATAACTTAATTTCTAACGTGTCTTACATTGATTTCATGTGTTAGTTGTCTGCTATCAAGCACTAAGGCTGTTGCCACAATGTTAAAACGGTGAATTAGATTTTGCAAATTGTATAAAAGGTTAATTATTATATATTGATGTTGTTTGTTTACGTTGAAGAAAATTAAAATAAAAGTGTTCTGTAAGACTCTAGTATCTTTTCTTTTTTTTTTTTATTAGGAAATTTACAATAACACAAATAAATGGTGAAACCCGTCCCACGAAAATCTATATGGATTTATCTGGGGAAGGGGCGTTCACGTTCGCGGACCACCTGTCCATACACACAATGCATACACATAACTGCAGAGTTAAAGAATATAGTCTATGTCGGTAAGTGATAAGTAATGTTTCTTTACAATGGATTTAAACTTAGGATTTGTAATGTACGTACTTTGTATGTCAACTGGTAGACTGTTAATTATCTTAGGTAAAACATGATTACATAATCTCTTTCCGTAACTGTTACTATAATTAGATACTAGATCCTTAGTCTACTGTTTCTTATTTTTAAAGGTAGGTTACATAACTTTGAGTATTCGTCCTGCAATATAGCTATTTTTACTTTACATTGTACTGTTAATATTTTACAATAAGAAAATAGTTCTGTATAGTAATGTTGGTATTTGGTTTTAGTCTTGTTATATACAATGGTTTTTTTGTTCTACCGTAGCTGCTGATCCCGTAACCGATTACCGAGTCTGCCATCGCCAAATACAACATTCTCAGAGTACTATACGGCAGTTTGTATTTAATATACTTAATATGGCTCTTAGCTTATCACAGATATAGTTGATATGGGGATATCTATCATAACGATTTGATTTTCAATAAATATTTTGTTGATGATAAATAGTTTTTTCAAGTAATTTTTGAAAGAACCCTTGTCCTTAAGAGGATAGGCGGGATTTCGAAGAAATTTGGAAAAAAGGTAACTTTTCCGACTTTTTGCGAAAGAGACAACTGCAGCTTGGACTGATTTTATCTACAAAAAATGGACAAAATCAGCATTTCGTATTCTCCTGTTTGCTTTTCAAAAACTAGTACGATTTTAATAATTTTTTCAAGAATAATATGAGAAAGACTAGCTATATCAATGGCGTCAAATTTGTCTGTTGCGGCCACCGATAATTTTACTATTTTTTTATTGTATGACTGATAAAAGGAGTCAATTTATTTAAGGCCTACAAACAGTAACGTTTATTGATGGCTTTACACTCTTAAAACATTATTTAATTTATTATAGTAATCGGATGAAAGATTAGGTAAAAATGCAAACGGAATTATAAAATTAATATTAAAAATGCACCGTTTTGACTTTTTTGCTAAGATTATTTTTCCCTGTTAAAACGGCACATGGAAAACAATGCGTGTATAGGAACGTCTTAGATGTTCATACGAAAATAAAAATACAAAACCAACATATTTTACCAAGACAAGGTGTGTGTCATCTGCAATTACGCGGTACTCCGTTAGAAGAGGTATAGCTAATATTACCACTATAATTTAGAGAATATGAGAAACAAATCGACATGAGTTCCATAACTATACGCTAACATTTTTGGGGGCCCTTTTCCCACAGCTGGAGAAATTATCTTCTTTGCTCTAAGTTATATTGAACCCGAGATATACAGGAATGAATGTTTTTTGGACGGGACAGTAGAGTAGGTACCTTAACCGTTATAGCTACAGGAAAACGTTCTTAGAAGACTATCCTTAACTTTTTGCAACATTTAGATCTGCATTCACAGATTTAAAAAAAACGTAATGACAGCAAGAAAATAGGTAATTTACACAAAAACTTTTTTAAACCAATCGTTCCAATTTCTGATAAGGATTAAAATACTCTATCAGACCAACCGAGGTTACAGTATGAAAAATTACAGATTCCTTACGTCCTTCTGTAAGGCTCGCATTCGGACGCATGTGAGGGAGTGCCACACTCACTTAGCATAAAAATAGGTATGTTGGAGTTTCATTTTCTACGAAATGTATGAAAAAAGTTATTTTGCTATTGGCTGTGTGCACGACACTAGCGCCACACTAGCGCGGCGCTGAGTAGCGCCAGAATTGTGTCAGACAGCCGTGATAATTCTAAATAGACAATACACTATTAGTACTGTAAAAGTCTGTGTTTGTTCGAGGATTCTGCCAAAACTACTGGACCGATTTTGACTAAACTTTTTATATTTAAAAGCATATTTTATTAGTCTTAAAAGCAAGTTTTTATTTTATCCCGGTACGATGACGGGAGAGGATGCGGACGAAGCCACGAACAAAATCTAATTTGTATCGGAAGTCCCATTCAAACTTAAGTGAGTATCTAGATGCCAATAGAAACATCCATGCCAAATTTTAAGTTTGTAGTCTTTACAGTTTTGGAGATTTCGTGTTGAGTTAATGTGTGGATTTACATAGATTAGAGACGGAAAGGTCTATGACTCAGCATAATTGAAATTGACGAAATCGCCAACAACCGCTGTTATTCTGTCATAGCATAGCCTGATGCTCAAGAACTTGTCTCTTGTCTTATTTATACAGTAATACGAGTATACATTATTATACAAAAAAGAACAACATTGAATTTTTGCGTGCTTAGGCCTATAGTTATGCAATGCACGATTGCACTTGTATTTTTATTTTCTTTTACATCAATAGGAGTAAGCACAGTCGGTAGCAGAATGAATGCCCGATCCTGGATTTCTTCTCAAGGACCCGCAGGGAGCTAATTCCGGGGCAATGGCCCCTTGGTTGTGGTTTCCATCGCCGGATGCTAATATAACCGGGTCATTTGGGGGGGGGGCACCTATGGTGTTGTCGAGATCTGCTGGTCGTGCTTCCTGTGCGGTCAGGCTCACTGGGTGACCCTGTTGGGGTAGGCCCTATGTGCCGCCAGCAGCGTTTCCTACGTGTGAATTCCCGAACGAGGAGTTCTTCTTCTCGTGGCCCTGAAGTTTGCTAATGATGATGATGATGACGACAGGACGTGATGGTTGGTGAAATAAAACATGTGATAAAACCTGAAGTAACAATTTATTTTTAATCGAAAGAGAATACATTATATTCCTAAAAAGAGAAAATTGCATTCAACATATTAAAGTATTATTTTTTGAAGACACCAACATTTGTTATTAATCAAGCGAGCCTCGTAGTATGGGTGGCACCTTCCACATACAATGGCACAGTGCCATGGTACATTATCTCCTGAAAATGTATTGCAATATTTAACTTATGAACGTTTTTTCTAAAATGCACTTAAAACTTAAAGAAAATGTACTCAAAGCAAGTCAAATAACGCAAAAACTTATTTTAATCCAAGATTTTGACTTTCACTTGAGTATACATTGAATACAGCTCAGTTAAAAAATCCGGCCAAGTTCGATGCGGTCTTGCAACCTGAGGGTTCCGTACAAACTCCAACTGAAAATGTATGTTTGCAATAGATTTTTTATGCCATTTTATAAGTACTAATTAACGATTTTCGGAAGTATTCCTTTACTTGTGCTGTGAGACCTAGCTTCTTGCCATTCTAGGTCAACGGGAATATTGGTTTTGATGTGATAAGTGAGATTGAGAGTATCAACATTTAAAAATAAATTAACGCTCACAGGCAATTGTAATCATTCCAAGTAGGGTAAGCTACTGGGCTTAGTAAGCTTTTAATTATGGAAACCATACGATGGCACAAATAATTAACAATGACCGAACGGGAATTCGAAACCAGGACCACTGCACCAACCGGGTTGTATGAATAATCATCGTAATATGTGACATAAATGATTCAAAATTGCATCACCGAAATTCTAAATTGCAACATTGAAGATAGAGCCTGGACCCAGGCGTCCCTTCCGATCCGCCTCGGCGGCCTGGGCATCCGCAAAATTTCAAGCGTTTCATTGCCTGCGTTTTTGTCATCGGTCCACAGTACGCACAACCTCTTCGGGAGAATCATTAACCCGTCACTGGGTTCCGTAGAGGCGGCTTACTTGGCCGAGGCCAAACTCGCCTGGTCAATAGCATGCCCGAGCGTGCAACCGGTTGCTCCTCAGTCCCAGAGACAGTGGGATGAGCCGCTCTGCCTCCAGATCCAGCGCGATCTTCTATCGACTGCCGAGAACGAGACGGACCGCGCTCGCCTACTCGCTGTCTCTGAGAAAGAGTCAGGCTACTGGTTGCAGGCACTACCCTCCCCAAATCTGGGCACCCTACTGAGCAACTCATACCTATCAGTTTTAGTTGGTCTCCGTCTGGGCGTTCGGACATGTAGAGTTCACCGCTGCCAATGCGGTAAGGCCGTCAACGAACTCGGCCACCACGGACTCTCCTGCTCCCGGAGCGCTGGCCGCTGGTCACGCCACGCAACATTGAACGATGTTATCCGTCGGGCCCTTGTTACTGCCAACTTACCCGCGATCTTAGAACCTAGAGGTCTAATACGGAGCGATGGGAAGAGGCCCGACGGAATAACGCTCGTTCCATGGAAATTGGGGAGGTCGCTGGTCTGGGACGCTACCTGTGTAGATACACTGGCACCGTCTCACGTCCATGCGACCTCATCCAATGCGGGTGCGGCGGCGGCTACCGCTGAAAACCTCAAACGGCGCTTATATGTAAACCTCGGCGAGGCTTACATATTTGCACCGTTTGGGGTCGAGACATTGGGTCCGTGGGGGCCAGAGGCGCGCCGATTATTTAAAGAATTATCGGCGCGCCTAATCGAGGTCTCCGGTGACCAGAGGGCTGGCAGCTACCTCGGTCAGCGCATCAGCCTGGCCATACAAAGAGGTAACGCTGCCAGCCTCCTGGGCACCTTGCCGCCAAGCGGCGGAAATTTCGAGGACATTTTTTATTTGTAATAGTATTAGTTTTGTTTTTTTTTTTTGTTTTTTCTTTAGGTTAATGGTTATGTAAATAGTGCTTTAATATAAATAAATGACCGTATCTTTTCATAGCATTGACATCTTCAACTTGATACCTTTATCAGTTCCTGAGAAAAAGGGTTTGGACAGACGGACGGACAACAAAGTGATTATAATACAAGGTGTTACAAAAGTAAAAATAAACATTTAAAACTTTTAAGGGGGTTTTTTAGACCAACAAACTCAACAACTTTCACTACGGGACCATCATCGAAATTCCGATAAAAAAATCAGCTATCCCATAGGTACATTTAGGTCGAGTAGATTTGTATTTTAGAATGGAACATCAGAATTTTTTTCGCGAATTTATTGTTGGTCCCATAGTGAAAGTTGTTCAGTTTGATGGTCTAAACCACCTCCGTAAATATTTATTTTGATTTTTATAACACCTTGTATAAGGGTTTCGTTTTTTCCTTTAGAGGTATTGCGGACTTTTCCGCCTGATCATTTACAATTGTTTTCGCATAAATTCGCGCATAATTTATTGTTTGGAAACTATTCATCAATAGGGCGGAGCTAGACAGCGCTTTTATTTTTTTAGTAAGCAAGCAAAAATGAGTCTAGTGGTGGTCAGGTGGAAAAGTCCGTGATAGTACGGAACTCTAAAAATTAATGATCTCACCTCCCACGCCCACACCAACATCCCCCCCGTACACGTCGCCGCCAAACAAGCCCAAGTTTGGATCGGATGACACGTAAGCCACTACAACCAGAAGAATGAACAACAACTTCATTGTATTTGCTTCTATTCCCCTTCAGAAATAAATGTTACTTCAATAGAGACCTCAGCCCCTTTTATACGAAAATAAGTATCCATTGATAATTTTGTATTCGAATTTTTTCATGAAGCGTTTTTAATTAAAACAATTCATACGGATTAAAGCAAGACACAAATTACAATTTTATGATTGCATGAACCGAAACTAAGACGCATTTTTTATTTGTTTTTGTTTTTCAAAATCAATTTATTTCTATATCAACAAAGTCAGAGTTATGACTAATTTGAAGACATTTTATTTTTTCATAATATTTCCATTAATTTTCAACACAAAGCATTTCAAATCTAATCATGTTTTTAAATGAATTAAAAACGTGAAGGTCATTTAGACAAAGAAAGTAGTTTTACGCATTTTTTTGTATTATTGGTTTTGGTTACTAACCAATAAATATGTTATACACGGTTCAAGGTAAATTAAATTATTCATATAAATACTGGGCTTATAATTATTTGCACCATTCTTTCTTTCGAAGTAAGAAAAAAGGAGTTAAAATGAAATTCTCTCTGTTTTTTATGCTATTCATTTTTGCGATGGCAAGTGCACAGGGTATTTACGACCAAGGTGATGTTGGCGGTATGCAATCTATTCATTTCAAATTTTTATTTATCCTTGTCTTATTGTGCAATCTTTGATGTGACGGAATACATAATTGTAATATCTGGCTGGTTTCAATAATAATTTATGAGAAAGTTGAACTACTACCGGTCTGGACTGAGTCTGGACTCAGTCTCATTTACAATAACTACAAGGTGTTGGGATATAATTTACAGTGCCAGGGCCAGGATCAATGTTAATATGTTTAGTATTCTTTTTACAGTTTGCATTGTATACCTGTGCCAGATCGTTTGTGACCAGCGTTGTCTTCGGCCTGTAATCGGCGCTTGTATTGAAAATGAGTGTTGGTGCCAGCCTCCGCAAAAATAATAATATAATTTCTAAAGTGTCTTACATTCATTTCATGTGTTAGTTTTCTGGTATCAGTCACTAAGGATGTTAGCACAGTGTCATCTGTTAATCTTAAAAATGTTACTTTGTTAAAATTACTGAAAATGTTTCAAAAATATTTGTTTTGCAATACCATAGTATCATCATAACGATTTGATTTTCAATAAACATTTTATTAAAATTTACGACTTTAAAAAAATATGTGTTTTGAAGGAACCCTTGTCTTTAAATATTTTATTACATTTATTATTATATTATTTATTGGCCTAATTCATCCCACTGCTGGGCAAAGGTCTCTCCCTTGCTCTTCCACTCGTTCCTGTATTGGGCAACCTCTGGCTTTAAATATTTTAAGAAACTAAAAGTGAATACTCAATACAATACACAATAGGTACTTTATTGTATTCATGCTGCACATAAGTTCTTAAATAATATAGTTTAAAGTAGGTACAGATTCAACACGAACCCTGAAAAAAACAAATTAATCTGACGATATTAAAAAAGGAAAATTATACTTAGTTTAACTTCTTCTTCTTATCGTGTGGGTATATCGTCTACGCCATATATAGAGGACACAGGACACAAAAATTAAAAGAAATTACAATAAAATAAAAATAATACTTAATAATAACAACAAAAACAAAAATAACCAAAAATGAAACAGAGCAGAACATAATTTAACAATTTGGATTTGTTTTTTAAATTTTTTTTTTTTTTTTTTTCAATTTCTGACATGGTTATAGCACATAAAAACAGTTTACTTACAATTTATGTAGGTACATAATGACGACCCGGTTGGTGTTATGGTTACCACGCCGGACTGACAAACCAGGGTCCTGGGTTCGAGTCCCGGTTCGGTCATGGATTTTTATATGTTAGTGCCGTTATTTTATCGTTTCCATAATAAACAGCCTATAGTGCTTGCTTGGGATCATTACAATGTATGTGTGTGTGAGCGTTATTTATTTATTTATAATTAATTGTAGCATGAATCAGTATTACAACGCAACTGTTTTTTTATTTATTTGAAAACTTGTTAACGTTTAATTTTCTCCAACTATCTAATGCATAAAATGCAAGAATGCGTCGTCAACAACACATATATGAGTACCTATATAAATATACATTTGCTAACTACGCATTCTTGCATTTACTGCATTAGTTAATTGAGTTATTATATAAAACTTACATTATAACAAAGTATTGACTAGAGTATAGTCAACTTTTCTGAAAATACCAATTACTTTTTAAACGTACATACTTTCTACATTTTTAGTGTTTCAAGATGAAATAACGTTTCATGCAATAAAAGAGTACTTTAAGCTTTAGCCCACAAACTCACTGCAAAAATGCGATGTACGCAAGGCGACACATCAAGCAAACCCAACATAAGCTGGCCGCGCGACGTTATACGCTACTCAACCTACGCGCGGCCAGCTTATTTTGGTTTTGTATAGCTTTATATCGCTGTGTGTACCTAAGTTACGTCATTTTAGTATTTATATGTATTTTCAGTAGGAGGTCTAGGTTTTCATTTCATTATTTTGTAGAGTCCTAAGGTTAAGGCACGATGGGGCTGATATAACCTCATGGTTAAAAACTCCAACATAAAAAAAATTATGAATAAAGCATCTTAAGAAAGAAAAAGTGTGGTCTGGGCCCAGTCCGGGCCCCATTTAATAAGTAAACATGACAATTGTAACTTGCAATGACAGTTTTAAGTATATTTCTGAGAATGTTAGTATGTTTAGCGCCATTAGTAACCATGTACACTGAATTGTCTTTATAAATTACAATCGTCTTGTTTATTAATAAATAGGGCCCAGTTCTAATCCGATAACCCACTGCTGAATAATAAAATGTAGTGCCACAAAGCTAATATCATGAACAAACTATCACTTAGCAAAGGTGACCCAAAACCCACAATTGAAGGTGAATAACTAAATTGGGCAAACAATTCAAAAGGGACGATGTTAATTATTAGCAAGGTGCTTAAAGGTTAAATTTACGATGTGTTAATACGACCCGATGTGCGTCGCTAGCAATTATCTTAACCCTAAATTAAATTTACCTGAAGCTATGGGACTATTCGGAACCCATGGGGTTGGTAATAGTGTAGTTTTGTCCTATGATAATTAATTTGTAGGTAGGAATGGACAGTTAAGAACAGAAATACAAATACAATTATTACGATTTTAATGGTTGCGTGCTTTAACAATATTATCATGATGACATCAAAGAATAAAAGCTGGTTCAAAAATCTATCAATCTTTGAATAAAACAAAACCTTTAATTAAAAAATATAAATGAGAGAGAAATTAAATAATAAGACTAACGTGTTTAAATATTGTATTTAACTACATCAATTAATTATACTACGACGGAGACGTTGCGTTGCGTTATTGTTTGACGACGCATGTTGCTGAAGGAAATTTTGTAGCAATTTTGACGACGCATGTTGCTGAAGCAGATTTTGTTACTATTAATTTAATTCAATAAATATCGAACATCCACTTAAATTAATAAAACTTCTGGTGGCTATAAAGTAATGCCAATAAAAAAAATCAGCCGATCATTTTCTATTCTAAAAAAAAATATATTACACAACATAATGAACAAAACTACTTTTATGAAAAACACAAGATAAAAAACACAATTTAACTAGATAAGCAAAATAATAACATAAGTACAAGTAATACATACCGAAAGAAAAAAAAGAGAAAAAAACTTTACGAAAATATCTTCTAAATGACCGCTTGACAGCCACGTTGACGGCAGGGTGTCCAGGAGGCTGACAGCGTTCTTTAGGTAAAGAATTACGTATTCAATTTGTAAACAGGTCAAAAAATCCATCAACATAACAGAAGAAAATGAAGAAGATATCTAGTTAATTTTTGATATTAGCATGCGTAAAGCAGATAACTCTAAGCGTAAGGAAATAAACGATCTCCATGAAACTCAGGACACTACAGCCGAGGAACAATCCAGCCATGCCACCGACTGCCACTGTTGAAGAAAAATATCCTTTAATTATGTGCACTGAGGTCTACTTTCAGATGGATTGTCATTTAATATGTTATATTACCAAGTACATCAGTGAAACCGAATATAATATCGCGTCTATATCTCATTCTGGGGTAGGTGACGATGCCCCATTGTAGGTTGGTTCCTAAAAACCATTCTTGTAAGACCTGCAAAGAATTTTTAATTATTTTAATGCCTGTCAGAATAGTGATAATTAAAAAAATTACATCGACAGCAGTTATGTCTTAGTATGGATTTTTTCGTGGGTGTCGTACGAGACGACTAAGGGATGAGGGTTTCTTGTGCAGTGTTTTTATTTGTCACTACCAGACCTCATTCCATCCTGAAACCATTTAAGTGCTAAAAGTGAGCCTGTTGTTGTAGCAGAGCTTTTGACCACCCTGAAAGAAATTATGGTCGTGAGTTTATGTATGTATGTACATTTTACTACAATCATCCCAAATGTATGGAACAGCTGATTATTTTCGTGATTTCAATGTTGATCCTGCAATTCCTAAAGTGAAAGTTATTCAATTTGAAGCCCTTTATGATGAATGATTTTAATTGTAAATGTTTAAACAAATTTCATTTTCATTTTCATTTTTTTCGTTTTATAATTTGTGTTCTTACGTTTGACTGAATGACGTAATTTGTATCCTCACAAATAGGAAAGCAGCCGCAGTTAATTTTCTTTCCATTTTCTTCTTGGAGTTTGTAAAGTTTCTCTGCAAAATCAATTATATCATATTTTTATTTAACAGTATCTTATTATTTAACGGTATCTTTTCTGCTGTTTTTGAACAGTTAAGCAGGCACTATAGGAAACCAAATTGAAATTAATTTAAAAAACTACTTTTAATTTTCTTCGCATTATTCCGACAACTATCGGAACTCACTAGAAAGTATTTCGTCACTTTCTAAAGCGAAAATAATATTAAGAACTTAAATAAAAAATAAAAACCGTTACTAGTTTTGGATTTAGTATAAATTATTGTTTTACTTTACATTTCATAATATTTAATTACTGAAAATGTTAAGCTTACCTTTGAAATTAGATAAACAAATTAAATCTTTTACATCGCAAACTTTTTCATTACCTGCAAATAATTTAGTAAGATTATATAAACAACATACAAAAATGTCTTCAGATTTTATAGGAACCAAGACCAAAGTTGAAAGGTCGGACCTTTGAGCGGCTGTAACTCCTAAACCGACTGATGAACCATGTCAGTTTTTGTACTGTTCACCTAGCTGCAGTGCATACTACAATAATATCATACGTAAATTTTTTACTGACCTTTAAACATCAGTAACTTCTAAACCGACTGAAGTTATGCAGGCAGACATTATCCATCCCCATCACAGAGATGCTCTACACCCCATAAACAGTGGATCAGCCTTGCAGCTGACGGTTGCAAAAAGTACACTTATCTCTTAGTCTATGACTTTTGGGGGCGTTTAGGATGCGTAACGGCATGCATAGAGACCATTTTTAAAATTTTTGTTTGTTTGTCAGTCTATTTGGTTATCTTTTGTTTGAGCTCGCATTTCTTAAAACCTCCTGTACTTACCGATTTGGATGTAGTTTTAAGTTTTCATAGAAGCATAGGGCTTAGTTTGAATTAATATTTAGGCTTTATTTTATCGCCGGTAGTACCTACCAATTCTTCTATAGAAATGTGGTATACAGCCACAGAATTCGAGGCACAATCTAATTCGGCATTCCATCCGGCACGTGTTGTAAGTATAGATGGCATTGTGCTGCAAATTATTTTCATTGGGAAATCTGCAGCGTCTCTGTCCAACACTTAACCTGAAAATTACAACATTATGCATCATTAAATTTTTACCCCTTACGGGATTCCAACACCCGTCACCCTTGAATCAGCAGGCATGTTCGCTACCAACTGAGCTATCTGGCCGCAAATATGACAAAATATACGAAATAATCAACAATACAGTGAAATAAGATAATTGTGTTTAATATTGATTTATTTGTTATGATATTTATTTGCTATGGTTATGTGTATTAAAAGATGAATGAATCTGGATGAAGTGTCAGAATCTCGGTCTGGGATCAGAATCAAGAGTCTATAGCTAAACTTAAATAAGTTACCTAGTACTTATGGGGGTGTTGTAGGCCATCAATTTACACTCGCACAACCTAGAAACACAAGGCAAATGTTTGAGGTGAAATTCTGAAATGTTTATTATGAAAATCGTACTTAGCAGCTTCGGGAGCAGTGTAAACCGTAAGAGCAGTGACATACAGCTTCATATAGAAATCCTCGTCCGAATATTGGGACCTCGTTGAAATATCTGGCATTTCTAGAGGACCGTGGATGTAAACCTGGAATAGATAACCAACAACATTATCATTGAAAATTATTTTTCATCGGAAACGTCGGTGATGCTTTGCGTAGAAGGTATGGACACTTAATCGGTCCCGGTTCGAATCCAATGGACGATATGCCATGTACCAATGAGTTTGTCTACCTTTTGTAACTATAGGTACTGAAACCTACATTTGCTGAAGAAAATATTCTGATGCGTATATGAAGTCTACCAATCCGAACTGGGCAGGCAATTGGGCTTCTTGAGGGTAGGCCTGTACCCTAAAGTGGGACGTATATTGGCTTACGATGATGATCATTATTTTTCTTAAAGTGATAAAATATCTGAAGGTTGCAAAATTAAATGGCGCGTAAAATGGTGAGCTAGGTGGCCTGCCTTTCTCCCAAAAATACACTGCATAAGAAAACTTAATACCATGCCAGTTTCCTGGGTCCATGTATGTTATATGACACAAAGAGAAGTTGCTGGCTGTTTACTAAGAAAACACTAACATTATATGGTGTGGACAAATTGATGACTTGTGCGAATACTTCACCATCCAAAGGATGAACAAAAAATGTGTTATTGGTAGAGACCACTCCGTCCCATTTGTTTTCCGATCTGTACCTGTAAATAAATGCATAAATAATTATTATCTTGGACATTGTCACACAAATAACATCGTATCTAATGCGACGTGTGGCATGAAATATACCTATAATTTTAGTCTTTATACGACTTTAGGGAGCGGAACTCTACAATCAACAACGTTGACATTAAAAAAATTTAAACCGCCTTCAAAAAAACTAAAAAGTGAAAAAATAATATTGCAGCCGATGACTTATTCGTTCGCATCATAAGAACATTAATTTGTTCTATCAAAGTCGCTTTCAAGCCAGTACGATTCGCGACAGGGCTTGCATTAGTTTTTTGGCTTGGCTTGACACCGACTTCTATAAAACAAATTAATGTTCTTTTGATGCGAACGAAAAAGTCGTCGGCTGCAATATTATTTTTTAACTTTTTAGTTTTTTTGAAGGCGGTTTTAATTTTTTGTTAAAATTTTGTTTATTTCACAATTTTCAGTGGTGAATTCATTAGTTCAATTTAATAGTAGTGCTTTAAATTAACAAACGCACAAGCCGGCACTACGATTTTCAAAGATTCCCTCGATTTCTCCTAGATCCCATCATCAGATCCAAGCTTATCGCGGTATTACCCTTGGAATGTCTTCTTTCCAACAAAAAAAGAATCATCAAAATCGGTTCATAAACGATGAAGTTAACCTTGAACACACATTTAAAAAAAAACCTTCTTTTTTTAAGTCGGTTAAAAAGTGCAAAATATTAGTTCCCATGAGTTATGTTACTCTTCTTCGGTCAGACTATTTTACAAATAATTACAATATTAAAATAATACCTACTTTATAGAATTAAACACAGCAACGTTAGAATTGATGGAGTAACACAACCCCATCTCAGTTATAGTAGGTATAATATTTAGATTGATCCCTGAAGCGCCGATTGTAAGAGTCGGTTTGAAATTTATTGATAAATTCAGAATGATCTCCATGTAGCTGTCAGATGGTATACTGGGGTATTCTGGAAGTTCTTCAAAATTTATGTAAGTCGAATTGGCCAATTTGATGAGGAATTTTTGTAAAGCCTCCTTATCAGGGTCCGGAGATGAGCTGTGGAAAAAAGGGTTGATGTAATGATCATGAAACATGGACATTCGTTTATACAGGGTGTTAAATTAAATGCGTTACATATTAAATGTGGTGCTTCATACCATCAAACTGAACTACTTTCAATATTGAGCCAACATGGAAATTGCGAATAAAAAATCTACTTTTCTATAGAAAACGTCAAGTAAAAGTCATTCAGTTTGATGGTCTGAAGCACCCCGTATGATATGTAATTCATTTAATTAATTAATTATTGTATTTACTTTTACATTCTATATAAATTATTAAGGTTCCACAACCAAAGGGTGCCAACGGGACTCTTAAAAAAAAAGTTAAAAAAAATTAGGGGTTACAAGAAACATGTTTTTCTCAAAGTTTATTTTTCACTATCGTAAAAATTATACAGACGTCAAACTTGATGCGATTATAGAGCATACTTTGAGTCACGTTCCACGTTCTGACGCGAGCACTTGTCTCGCGTGGTTTTCGCGCGTCACGTTTTTGCCTGCCACAAGGCTCCACAATCCTCGATCTCTTCTTGTTCTTGATCAAAAACAATCCCCGAGATTGGGAAAGATACTCCCACAAACTACTTGACACTGGCGGAAATGCAGTGCTAACGCACAAGCAAGAGTCCATTAATTATAAAGTAAAAAAAGAGCATACTTTGAAGTAAAATTACAAATAGGTACTAAAAATCCGCCAAGTGTATGTTGGGCTCGCGCTTAGCTTTTTTATATAAAAGTCGTCACTGGTTCTACAAGGACACACATTAAAACTGGTCACCATTCGCCAAACAACAAATTACAAACCTGACAAAAGCGGCAAGTTTCTTAGGGTCCAGTTTTTTCACAGGACAGATGGTAACGCAAGGGAAGGTGGTGTTCCATGCAAACATGTCCCTGTCCATGGAGACAACCGTCGGGGAGTTCTGGTAGCGTGTCCACGTTGTTAGGGAGAAGGAAACTGAACCGTAAATTGATAGCAATACGATTGAGAACCAGAAGAGACTGAAAAAAAATAACAAATTGCAGTTGATGGTAGAAATCTCCCATTCATATTATGCCTGATGCGAGATAGTAAAAGTGCCTTAAAGTATAATTATAAATTCGGAAGAAAATATACATTTTAGTGCAAACGGGCATTAGGTTTATTTATGGAGTCTAAATTAAATGAAATATACAGGGTCCTTCTTAATATGCTGACACCTTTTTAAGGGGATGATCAGACCATCAAACTGAACAAGTTTCTCTATGGGATCAACATCGAAATGCCTATATTCCCCGAGGTGGTAGTCAGAGATATTCTGAAACCTCAGAACATCCACGTTTCACGTGTAGTACCGAAAGTCTCTCCAGTGTGACGAGGAGTGAGCCCGTCGCCACTTGTAATGGAAAGTAAGTACAATACATGTCTCGAAATTGAAGCATGCAGGTTTCCTCACGATGTTTCCTTTCACCGAAAAAGCCAGTGGTGTTACAAATCGTACATAAATTCCGAAAAACTCATTGCTACGAGTTGGCCTGGACGAGTTCGGACCATCGCCTCCTGCACTGCAGGCAAGGTTACTCGCTACTGGACCACCACGGTTTATAAAAAAACAGCTGTCCCATTCATTTGGCTTGAGTTGTTTTTCAGTCTATGAAAGAGCTGTTTTTTTTCGCGATGTCGACGTTGGTTCCATAGAGAAGGTTGTTCAGTTTGACGGTCTGATCATCCCCTTAAAAAAGTGTCAGCATATTAAGAAGGACTTATATTTATAGCTAACTTACACTTCAAAAAGATGCCTCCTCGCTGCAACAAGATGGTTCAATCCATGAATGGATGAAGTTTCCAGAAACACCACCAGATAAGATTTAGCTTTGTCTTTTACTTTGCGCAGTAGGCTTTTTTTGTTAGATACATTATAGTAGCGTGGTTTGGGAGAGCGGTACAACTCATCGTGAATTATTTGAGTTTTAAATGAGCGATCGAAAAACATTATTGTTGCTGAAATGAAAATCAAGTTACATTACGAAAGCACAAATACGACCTTGGTATTTTGAGCTGATTTTTTTTTTATTAGCCTATTTCATCCCACTGCTGGGCAAAGGCCTCTCCCTTGCTCTTCCACTCGTTCCTGTTGTGGGCAAACTCTGGCCATTGGTCGTCAAATTTGTCCAGGTCATCACGCCACCTCTTCCTCGGTCGACCTGGACGCCGCCGACCGTTTTCGGGGATCCAGGGCATGATGATTTTTGCCCATCTCTCAGGATGCATCCGACAGACATGACCGGCCCACTCCCATTTAAGTTTGGCACTTTTCTCTCCGACGTCGGCTATTTGAGTTTCGGAGCGCAACGTGGTGTTTCTGACCCGGTCGGTTCGTTTAAAACCTAGAATGCTGCGCTCCATCGCTCTCTGGCAAACCTTAAGCTTGGACTTTTGGGCCTCAGTGAGTGACCACGTTTGAGCTCCGTAAGTTAGGATGGGCAGGATACACATGTCGATGAGTCGACGTTTAAGCGAGAGCGGTAGTTCTCCCTTCATCAGCTCCTTCATGGACCAGAAGCTCTTCCAAGCATTGTCGACGCGTCGTTCGACTTCCTTGTCTTGCCTGTTTTCGAAGGAGACTATCTGGCCCAAGTAAATATACTCATCGACATAATGTATTTCCTGTCCGTCTAATGATAATAAATTAATTGATGTTGGTAATGATAATATTAAAAATATTTAACACATTTTTCATTTCATTCATCATCATCATATCAGCCGACAGACGTCCACTGCTGGACATAAGCCTCCCCCAAAATGGGGGGATTTGCCATAATCGCCACGCTTGGCAGGCGGGTTGGCAATCGCAGTTGGATTGAATGTGTGTACTCAGAGGATGCTGCTGCCCATCCTCCGGTAGATCTCTTAGTCGCCTTTTACGACACCCACGGGAGGAAATGGGATGGTACTATTCATAACACCACACGGACACCACACGGCTTATGTGTAGTATGACTTGATAGCCAGGTAGCATGCATATTTTTAGCCTACTACTGGTAAGTCAAAGTAGATTTCTTTCTCTGAAAATCGTTTTTTTTTCCGATATAAAACCTACCTAGATTTACTTGAAAGACGTCAAGCAAAGCCCGGTTACCCAGGTACTTAATCATAAAACAAGTTCACTAATATTGTTTGTCACTTTTATACACAGGTTTCTGTGTAATTGAACAATCTACTATGCTCATCCCACTGATAAAAAATTTCGATACTATTGTTTAATGGAAATGAGAAATTCTAGTTTTTTTTTTTTTTTTTTAATTTATTTTAAGTTTTCATTTTTACAAAAGGTACAAATTGCTTTAATTTTCGCCAAACTGCAGAACAGTTTGTTGGCGAAAAACATTACACTCAACTTTAAAAAATGAGTCCTTAATCTTACCTTTACAATATAGTTTAGTAAATAAAATTATGTTAAAGTATTATGACAAAGTATAAAGATAATATCACAAACCCAAAACAGTAAGTTTGTGACATCACATATTATACTCAGGTACCTACTAACAGCGATTGTTTACAATGTTTATCAAATTAGGTACTATCAAATGGTTACATATTAGAAGAACTAAACACAGTCTAACTATTTTCGACATAACTACGGTCGAATCACATACTGGTTTAAATGACTAAAGACCGTTTCACAGATTTTTGTTTAAAATACTGATCGATACCCATAAAGGTGAATTCACCTACGATTTATTCAACTACAATTAACTCATCTACGATGTATTCAACTATAATGAAATGACCTAAGGTTTATTGAAGTAACCGACGATTCACCTGAAGCCCAATTCCAAAGGTGTTTGTTGGGGTACGTATTTGAATGTCTAAAATAAAAAAAATTAAAGTGGCATAACCTACGATCAAAATCAAAATTTCTATGGAGCTCTGCGAAACACGTCCGTACTCTGGTCCCGCACGCGCGTTCGGTTAGCGAGGAGCGAAGCGACGAGCATGTTAGGTATCTTGCGACCCACAGCGCGCGAGCCGAGCGAGCGGAGCGAGCGTGCCGCGGCAGCGGCCGGCGAGTGCCAGAACCGAATTGCTACTATTTACCCTTGAACCTTATTTTTATTTGACCTTGAACATGAAATGGAGGGTTTAATTAAAGGGAATGTTTTTGGGTAGACTGGGTAAATAGTAGCAATTCGGTTCTGGCACTCGCCGGCCGCTGCCGCGGCACGCTCGCTCCGCTCGCTCGGCTCGTGCGCTGTGGGTCGCAAGATACCTAACATGCTCGTCGCTACGCTCCTCGCTAACCTAACGCACGTACGGGCACCAGAGTACGGACGTGTTATACGTAGGCGAGTCGTCCATTAGGTATTTCAAACGTAGTTGAAACATCCAATAGCTAAAAAAACCATTAGAATAAACGTTCGATAGTGCATTTAATTTTAGTTTAATCAAAACTATGTAAGTTGAATAGTACTTGAGTCGACCAATATGCGCTATAAACATATGTGATTCGACCGTAGTTATGTCGAAAATAGTTAGACTGTGTTTAGTTCTTCTAATATGTAACCTATCAAATTTTTAGTGATTCAAGAATTGTTTTTTTTAGTTTAGCTTTTAAGGATATTTTACAAAGATTCTGTTTTTGCCTTAGCCAGTCAATACTGTTAAATATACTGTTAAGTAGATTGTTCAATTAAAGCGTCGTGCATACAGGTCGATTATTAAGTTTGTTAAAAAAAAGGTATTATTACCTATTCTAGAGACATGCACTGTCAATAGTTTCACATAATAATTTACCCAGTACGAGAAGTTATGGTCACTGCACGTTATAAACCTCCACTAATCGAGTACCAACAAACAAAATTATGAAACAAAATGATCATAATAACCCTTCGTGACACAAGTTCATTAACGTAACATAATTATGTTATCGCCAAATAAATCTGTTCATGCATTTAATTAGTCACACTATCCTATATTAATGGGTTTCCACTTCAATGGGTTTTTGATACGATCTATTAGGCTTTTATTGCTGTAATTTCTAAATGTCATTTCATAATACACAATTTTTTCTGGATAATTATCTTTTGTGTATACACACACTATTTCATAGACACTATCCTATCGCAAACTCTGCAATGTGATTTTGATACGTTTTTCACTGTCATTTACAAAATTTTTTCCCTGTGAATATAATATAATATTTACTTATTTTATAGATTCGACCGAGAAGAAGCAAGAATGGTCTGCTCTTATACGGAACCATATTGGCTCGGTGAATTTAGATACCTAGTTATAAAGTTTTAACTTTAAAATTGAGTTCATACTTTTTTTTCTTCTATATTTTCTCCTCTCATAAATTTTTCGAACATTATATTAAATATTTTCTAAATAAACATAATTAATAGAACTTATGACAGAAGCCATCAAACTCTTTCATTTTTACTAAATTATGTTTTGAAACCCAAGAGTGAGAACAAATAAAAACAGTCTCTACTACCTTACAATAAGATACTTGCACTGGCAAAAAAATCTGAGTGACGTTAGAAAAATCGTCTCATGTCATCACTTTGACGGTTCACCAACAAAATTTTGAACATTATTAAAACACGTTTAAACGCAGTCAAACTTGATGATAAATGATAGCTTTCTGAGGACATGTTGAAGTCCTGTGATCTTTGGACACGTTTAAACATGTTTGTGAATAGCTACGCATTAATATTTTTCGTAAACTAATGTGGCGTTTAAATTGCATTAAAAATATTTAGTTATGGTTTGTTTTAGTTTACGTTGGGTAGTGTGAGTTTTATAAATACTTTTTCAACACACACTTGCTCATAAAATGGCCCCTATTTCACCGCAATTAGGCACATAATGACACCTATAATCAAACTGTGACTTTTTCATTACTATTATTTACAAGTGAGTTATAGGTTTTTTATAGTAGGTATCTAAACTTCTTGGTTGAGTTCTTGAGTTGCTTCGTTCTTAAAAAAGTTTCGATACAAAAAAGATCATATTCAATAGTACAAATAAATTCTCTAAATAAACTTTTTATTTACTAAATAAAATGATTTTTTATTATTATTTTTCAATGGCGCCTCAGCGGTAATCACCAACATTACACACTTGTACCATAATGTACTATTGTTCCATTTAGTAAAGTTGATGAACATTTTCTCATCTTTATTTCCTTGAGAATAAGGTACAGAAGTTTTCATAATAATTATATTTTTAATGCTAAGCTGACCGTATCTACTTCATAGTGTCTAATCATCATCATCTCAGTCGAAAGACGTCCACTGCTAGACATTTGCATCCCCAACGATCACCACAACGACCGGTTTTTCACTGTCCTCATCCTACGGGTATACAATAAATAAAAAGAAGGATAAATAATCTACTTTTGAACAATTAATTACAAAATATTTTTAATTTATTAACAAAATAAAAAATTATTCAGATTCAGATTTCAGATTTATTTATTCATAAACAATTTACATTTTGTTTGAAATATTAATATGAACTTAACCTAAAATATTACATCAGAATAACAAAACCTATTACATATATGACATAATAAAATTTAGTATAAATTACACAACAGGTCAATATTAAATTCATAATTTACATATCGTTTAAGCTACACAAAGAAATTTGCCTTCCATATTAGATAAACATGTCAGTAACCTACATTCAATTTTAAATTAATTGTAATGTCAAAATTGAATTGAATTGAGTTGAATGTCATAATACAATTTTAAATACAAATACAATACGTTAAAGATTCAATTTTACATAAACTTCCATATTACATAAACATGTCAGTAATCTACATTCAATTTTAAATTAATGGTAATGTCAATTATAATGTCAAAATTGAATTGAATTGAATTGAGTTAAATGTCATAATACAATTTTAAATACAAATACGTTAACAAATTCAAAAATCTTAACGGTCCATTTTAAATTGAGAACGATAAGTTGAACTTAGTCACGTAAAGGCAAGGTCTTTGACCTGCCAAACATGTCAAATAAAGAAAATATTGAATTAAAAAAATTCAATCAACAATCTTACAAAAGAATCCCCAAATCAAATACGTAGCTTTATAATTTAAAAAATAAATTACTTCTCACCGAAGCGAAGGTAAACAAGAAACCTTACCTAAAGCCCTTATAAAGTCTAATAATTTCCAAAGTGTCATGTCGCGAGAAATAAATGAAGTGAAGAAAATAAATTTCATTTAAAAATCACGGCACACCATTATTTCCCGAGCTTCCCCTAATTAATTTCTTGTCACCGTCTGGATCGACCGTTTTGGCCGTGACAGCCGCGGAGAGGGGGAAGAGCTTATCTGTTTAAGGTTGGAGGGAAAGAGATAGGCAGATAAAGGTGAGTGCGCATCATTAGCATCTTTTAGTAGTTAGCGGGAGATAGGACGTTTACTCCGGTCGAGTTCTGCTCGCCTGGTACCAACTTTTCATTAATGACCGTGAATGATAATAAATAATGAAACCCTGGTACAACCTCAAACTTCTTTGAAACCATATAAATAACAAACGATAGAGATCCAACCGTAAAATTAAGCACCTATTTCTTTGGTGAACGAAATGTGATTTTAGTGCATGTTTACACAGGAGTTAGTACAACACCGCCAGGTAGCCTAGAAAAATCTTGCCGCAAGTACCTTTTCCAATATGATTTTTAGTACAATTTTTTCCACCTATTTGTTTGGGAAGTAAATGAGGTGCCATCGGAAGGAGAATAATTTAAAGAGCTGGAAAAACTAGGGTTGCCACCTCTCAGTCTGCCCTGAACATGGCAACCCCAGAGTTGCGGCAGACAACAAAATAATTTAAAAAAAAAACCACAAAAAAGGTACAGGAGTTCGATTTTTGAATCTCATACGTTGAACTCAGCAGTTGAAAATGTATGGAGATACGCATCTTTCTACTGCTGATTTGACTTTCAAAAATCGTACTCGTATCTCCATAGTAATTTTGACATTTTCAACTGCTGATCTCAGCGAATGAGATTCAAAAATCGCACTCCAGAAAAAATAAACAGAAAAATAAAATAAGCTGGCCGCGCGACGTTATACGTTGTTCAACCTCAACTTGGCCAGCGTATTTTGGTTTTGTATTGTGTCGCCGTGTTTACACGTAATTTAAATTTATATCATAATAAATAATGTACCTACGTACAAGAAACAAAGTAAAATCTTACGAGTCAGAAAGGGCTGAGGCTGTGTACACACAAGTTACACAATTAAACAAGCTTAATTTTCTTGTACGAGTTACGTTGGAGATGTTCGGGGAGTATTTACAGAAAGTAACGGGTAAATATTGCGAGGAGCCGAGGTGGAAATCTTCTGCAGTTGGGTAGAGTGGAACAGGCTTGTGTAACTTTCGTACGGTCGACGACGTAAAAAGGGGTTAATCACAATATTTGAACAAACTCGATAACTTGTAAATATTAATTAGTGTTACTATCTTTATCTATACGACAGACACAGAACACATACTGTATATCTAACCTAAACTATTATAAAACTGTAACAGGAAGTTTGTCTGTACATTGAAGATATTAACAAACAAAAAAGTTACGATATGGTTTTCAGGTGTCCCTGATTCCATATCATAAATTTTTGGATTTTTTGTCCGTCTGTTTGTTTGAACGAGCATCACGCAAAAACTACTAAACCGATTTTGATGAAACTTTTTTGTTTGATAGCTTATGATCTAACTTAAAATCTGGTATATAATTTGTGCGGACAAAGTCGCGGGTTAACGCTAGTAAGCTATATTATTGTAAAGTTTCATTAAAATCCATTCAGTAGTTTTTTTACGTGAAAGAGTAACAAACATCCATCCATACTTACAAACTTTCGCGTTTATAATATTAGTAGGACAGTAGGAAGGATGACAAGGTTTGTACATACCTACACACATACTATTACGTAAACTGCGGTCCTCATTCTCTTAAAGGAAACAGAAACTTTGTGCCAAAAACTAAGGAACTGTTTCAGTATGGAATGGAAAATAGTGATAGGTTGGCTAGCCTATCAATCTAAATGTAGGTTTCTTGTACCCGAACACCTGCACGAGAGAGGACCTAAATTGAGCTACACTTGACGCTGTGAGGCTCGCTGAATACCTAGCCAATAAAATATAGAAACATAATCGTAGAACAATTAACACGAATATAAGGAAGAAAAAACGTACATGAATAATTAGAATATTACGTTATATAGTGATCATTAGAAAAGTATTTTTAAACTTCTATAGGTAATGAATAAGTCCTTTAAGTTTAAGGAGTGCTCAGTTGCAAAGAATATTGCAAAAACATTGTTTATGCTACAAGAAATTATAATCAAAATAATCAAAAAAGTCGGTCTCCACTCAACCACAGCATCGACACCGCCACTTAATTTGAATATCCAGCACAACCGAGTGTTTAATAAAACATCCAATTTGATTTACATTCCTACAAATCCGTACCTTCGCTTTATTTAGTGTAAACACACCCTTACTCTTACCTCCCACTCTGTGTACACTTCATTTTGAATTTTCTTCAAGACAATTTAAATTTTGAGTTTAATTTTTGTTTGAGTAAAGCATGTTTGTTTGTTAACTAGAGGTCGGCTGTGGGTTTCTTTAGAGTACGATTATTGACTAAGTTAACTTATAGAGTTAAGATAAAAGTGAAATTTAAGTCGTTGGCTGGTGTGGTCAGAAGATTTACTACAACCAGGTACCGCGACTACCTAATACCTGTACAGGGTGTTACAAAAGTAAAAATAAAAATTTAAAACTTTTAAGGGGGTTGTTGAGACCATCAAACTAAACGACTTTCACTATGGGACCAACATCGAAATCGCGAAAAAAAAAATCTTCTGTCCCATACCTTTAGGTCGAGTAGATCTGTAGTTTAGTATGGATCATCGCAAACGCATCGCATCATGTCGATTATGGCAAATCTCCCCATTTTGAATGCCTATGTCCAGCAGTGGACGTCTATCGGCTGATATGGTGATGATAATAATTATTATTATTATATCAGCCGTCGCTGTCCCATTGTTGGGCAAAGGCCTCCCTCCGATCTCTCCATGCGTCTCCTCGCTTCGTTAGGCCAGTTCTTCAGGAAGCTATCTATTTCGTCTCGCCACCTTTTTCTTGGTCTGCCTCGACGCCGATTTCCTTTTGCTGGGGACCAGTTGGTAGTGGTTTTGGCCCACAGGTCGTCTGATAATAATGGAACATCAATTTTTTTTGCGCGATTTCGGTATTGGTCCCATATTGAAAGTTGTTCAGTTTGATGATCTTAACCACCCACTTAAATGTTTATTTGTATTTTTGTAATACCTTGTATTTTAAATTGTGCATTTGTTTGCAAAAGGTTGCCCTTTAGCATACCTATTTAAAGTTTTAGGGTGGAATGGTGTAAAAAATGGTGATGGGGGCTAGCTTTTCGCCTACAAAAACACAGCATAAAACCATATCCCTTAGTTCCTTCTCACGACACCCACGCGCGAAGAAAGGGTGCTTCATTCTATATATAATAATCCGGCACCACACGGCAATCAAACAAAAGGTACCGATACGAATAAATAGCATAGTCTATTCTAAACTCGACTATATTTATTAACGCAACCTTTAAAATCCCCACCAATCATTTAACCCTAACAAATCATCCATTAAACACGTGAACAGAACAAACAAAACACCACAAAGATAAATCGACCCGTCGACATATTCGATCAAACCGATCGACCAATAAAGGTGGCCGGAGGTGCAAGAGCAAAACGCAGCTGACAGTTGAGATATCGACTCAATGTTTCGTTCAAGAAATTATAGTTAACGCTATGTCGATGGATATTTAATAAACATGAATAGATATTAATGTATCTTAAAGAGGACAAAGAGGACATGATCCTAGCTGATGGCCATCTAATGACTTGTGCCTATCTACAATGGAAAACAAGACCATTTTGATATTTTTTACTTATTTTTCCTTTTTTACGGGCATGGAGGCATGGGTCCACAACACATTTCAACTACTGCCCCTAATGTAAACCAAGAAAAACAGCGGCAACAACTCCCGAGAGGTGACTCTAATCTATCTATGAACCCGCAATGAAGAAGGAAGGTTAGAAAACATAAATATATCAACAACTACCCTCCAATGCAAACAAGAGACAGATATAAAAAGAAACATGTCTGTGTGCTCACTTCAAACTCGATGTGCTCTTAGTAGACCAAATCCAGAGATAATATATGGCAGAGTTGAAGACCCTGAATGAATACAACAAAAACAAACACATCCAAGAACCTAACCCTATTGTACTAAAACCATTACCTATTTATAATTATGGCAAATATAACATAGGCATAGGCAATATAACAAGTGGAAGTTACCCCTAATTGCAGGACTGTACAGCCATGAGAAAAAGTGCTTCTCCCATAGAGATCTAGAGAGATGCCAACCAACGCGCTGAGTATGAAACCTAATGTCGCTTTACCACCAGTACCAGTATTTTGTTAGCTTGAATGTGCTCATTATCCATTGCGGTATCAGAACTCAACGTTCGAGTAATCTTTAGTACTACGCAAGCATTGTAAACTATTTACACATAATATATCTCGACTGGCTTTCAGCCTCATAATATATTGAATCCTTACTGTCGCGAGCAATGTGTTCCGTTTTTGTGCATATTGGTGCGACATTGGCCCCGCCCCCTTTTCACATCTCCCTTTAGTTTTTGTGACCTAAATTATAAAGTACTGTACATTTTCAGTTTATGAATGCGAAAGGATAAAATAAGTTAATTTGTCAGCCTAACCGGCTGATTGAGTTGACAGAGCTCTGTCACTTGGCATCTGCAGCAGCCATCATTGAAGACGTGCCAAAGCTGTTCGTTTCCTCGAAGGCAATACAAATGAGGTGTCCACCAATTGATGTTTGCAAGCAACGAGACGTTACCTAGTGGACAAAATTAGAACAAATCATGAGTTGAGATTTCAATTCTTTGTATTATTCCCTGTTGCTTGTAATTAGGACTGCAATTCTGCCTATGTCAAGTAGCTCGTGGGAGTATTGATTCGAAAGGATTGTTTTTTGAGCAAAAACACATTTGAGAAAAGAGAAGGTGGAGCCTCGCCTCTAGGCTCTAACGCGAACCGCTCTAACACCGCGCGAATGACACAACCGGTCGTGGACAAACACGTGACTCGTCTGTAATTTTGATGTTTATTTTTTTTATGTACCGTCCGGATTAATATTATTTTGACAATTTTAACTTTTTTTTAAAATCTGGATCATCATATCAGCCGACAGACGTCCACTGCTGGACATAGGCCTCCACAAGGATCGCCATAACGACCGGTCCTGCGCTGCCCTCATCCAACGGGTTACCGCCGCCTTCTCCAAATCTGGATATTTACCAATATTCATGGGACTGTATTCCTCAAGTCAGAGTTCTGAAAATTTCCAAATTTTTCACTAGCACCGCCCAAGTGCCCAAACTCTGTCCAGTGTGATAGGCAGGGTCCGGAATTTTGGTAGCAGTTTTAATATGTCAAAGGGATTGTACGTTTATCGACTTCCGTTCGTGTCGATATATTAAATCTGAAATAGATTTTTAGGTCCCTATCATTATTGATACTTGGCAGTTATTCTATTGATGTTTGATTATTGTTTTAAAGATCTATGTCAACATAATGCCAATCATTTGGTATCTGTAAATATCATTCATTAGGTATCTAATTTCGAAAATGTTTCGTTATAAAAAAGAGCTTATTTATAAAGAAGAAGATTCCTTGATATACAGTTCTGGAGTACGATTTTTGAAACTCATACTTTGAATTCAGGAGTGTGATTTTTAAAAGTCAAATCAGCAGTAGAAAGATGCATATCTCCATAGTAATTTTGACATTTACAACTTCTGAGTTCAATGAATGCGTTGCAAAAATCGCACTCCTGTTTGTGGTGTTAATTTAACAATCGGAAGTCGATAAACGTGCAATCCCTTTGACATATTAAAAGTGCTACCAAAATTCCGGACCCTGGCTGATAGGTAGTAAGGCCATCGTGACGTTTAATATACAGTAAGCACAATTCAAACCTCGATATTGAAACTTTCATCGCAATACTTTCCATCACCATTCCACTGGTATTAAATAAATACTACTACTTATAAGGTAGGATTCTCGTACTTACCTTTCTTTTACAATTATGTAGGTACGAAAAAAATATCATTTTCAATTTAGAGGCTATATTATACCAATAGATTAACATGATAACTTCTAAAACAATCTTAAAGCAACCCAAACAACAAGGTTAGTGAAAATACATTTTCAAACTGCATAGCAACAATTTACATTCGCCTGCCAATAAAACACTAGCAATAGCCCAGGAACGATAGAACCAATAAGCGCAGGCAAATAGCCCGGTACCTCGCACCTCCTAATAAAAATTCCTGCAAATCAATACGTTCTCTTTTACGCTTTTTGTATTGTATTTTATTTTGTTATTCGCCTCCGACTCGTGTAAAAGGGACAATTCTCGGATCTGGTCTCATTTTAGGTGGATGGAGAAGTCTTGATCGTGTTTCATTAACTAAGTTTTCTGGTATGGATGATCTTGCTCAATTTAGAAAGGAAATAGCAATTGTCATGTAGAGACTTAGTGTTAATGTTTTTTAAATTTGATGAATGTCTTCGATAATAATCTAATTATACATGACAAGATAACGCAACGATTAGAATACCTACATATAGTCTGAATTGAATCTTATTTTCATGTCAGCATGAGTTATATCGCAAGATAATCATTCAGAATTTAATAATGTAAGTATACGAACTAGTATCGCTCTGCTATGGAAACAATCTGGCTACTCATTAACTTTAATGTATTTATTAGAACATAATATACCTACAGTCATGTAGTTCTTTCTTAATAAAATTGAACATCAATCATATAATTTTTTTATTGTTGTTGTAACTAAAATTTTCCATTTTGCAAAAATAATTCTTACCTACAATAAAAGATACCTACATAACATAAAACAATAAAATAACATATTATTGTATGCGTTACCTAATTAAATTTTGGGACGCTGTCCCTTACTATGCCCATCCGTACCATTCACTTTTAATCATTATTTATCCCAACAAATATCAAAACATTCCAAGTCGCCTACAAAAGCAACCAGTAAATAGAATCCACGTAGAATTCCTTGCTCTCGTATCTTTACGATTTGCATGCTACAGATGTGTGCCAATAGTAGTACCCATTGTTGTGTGCTTCTGCCGATTGACATAAAAGAGCTAAATGCCAGGGGTGTGAAACCGTTTAGCGTTTAGCACAAGTATTTATTGGCACGTACGCGTACGAAAAATTCGAATAAAAGGCGACGATAGGAATTTGGATGGGATAAGAATAATGTTTAATTTGTTAGATGAGATGGGACAGCGTGATTTGTGTGTTTGGTTGGAGGAATTAGGAAGTTTTGCTAACATTAAAAGAAGCTAATGAAAAAAATCTATTATACAGGGTGAAATTAATATCATTAGCATCCTTTTAAACTAAGAGTCTACCCATTAAACTGAACAACTTTCACTATGGGATCAAACCGATAGGAGCAAAAAAATAATCAGCTGTTCCATACGAAACTGCAATGCCTACTGGACTCAAATGTATGCAACACCTGATTTTTTTTTGCTCCGATCGGTTTGCTCCCATAGTGAAAGTTTTTCAGTTTGATGGGTAGACTCTTAGTTAAATAGGATGCTAATGATATCAATTTCACCCTGTATATTATATCGTAGTTCGTTCATTACATACATATTGATTCATAAGTTATCTATTTATATTTATAAGTTACGAGCGTTAACCCGCGACTTCGTCCGCACAAATTATATATCAGATTTTAAGTCAGATCATAAGCTATCAAACAAAAAAAGTTTCATCAAAATCGGTTCACTAGTTTTTGCGTGATACTCGTTCAAACAAACGAACACCCAAACAAACACACAAACAAACACACAAAGAAACAGACAGACAAAAAATCCAAAATTTGGTGAAATGGAATCAGGGACACCTAAAAACCATATCGTAACTTTTTTTTTGTTAATATCTTCAATGTACAGACAAACTTCCTGTTACAGTTTTATAATAGTAATAGATCTATTTTGTTCTCATCTCACTTAAATAAGTATAACCATTAGTAAGTAGTTATCTTATGTATTTTTAGCATGTAAGTATTTTGGAATTTGCTCCGTAAATTTACATGTAATTTATAAATTCAGCAACTACAACAAAGTAAAATATATACAATGATGCAGCGACCCAAAGAACCAATAAAATATAGTCAATAATTCACTTCAAAATATCTAAATACAGTTAAAAATCCACGACGTACTTCAACGTTTATGGTATCCGAGCTTTTGACCCGCGACTTTGTACGCATGGATTACCACTTTAGGGGTCGATTTTCGAAAAATCTTTTCTTAATTTAGTGCACCCCTGCATCCTCTCTAGAATATATATTCCAAATTTCATGTTTCTATCTTCAGCGGTTTAGGCTGTGCCTTGTCTGTCAGTCAGTCACAGATCTCTTTTATAAGCGTAGAGAAAATTTAATTATTTTCTTGGACCGATACAAAAAGTCAATGGAGAACTAATGAAATGTCCTATACGATATTATATCCTTCCCCTTAGGACCCGGCTTAAAATAGTGTAAAAGTGACGTTACAATATTAGTTGTCGCATAAAAACAAGGTTGACAGTTGACGACCACACGGCCTCCAGATTAAACTGGATTTCACAGTAACACGCTAAAAAGGTAAACATTATTTAACTATGCTCTGTAATGGGTTTAAAAATTTATCTATGGTTTTAAAGAAAGTTAGGTTTCAGAATATAATAATCAAATTATCTTTTTCAGTGTAGTTTTTTGTAGTCGTGGGCAAGCCCTGGTGTCAGAGTTTTTTCAGACCGCCTTACGGCCTTTGACGTGGTTTTTATGTAACGACTACTACCACCAGAGATAGTAGCCGGAACCAACGGCTTAACGTGCCATCCAAAGCACGGAATCATCTTTCTTTTCAGACAATCAGGTGATTCAGCCTGCAATGTCCTAACCAACTGGGGAAAAACGCACAAAGTGAGATATCACTAGGTGTCCCCCGTGGGAATCGAACCTAAAAATACAGCAACTTAATTATAACATTTTGATAATAAGGGCCTTTCACTTAAATCTCTTAATTCAACAGGTATATTTTTTACAATTCAAACTGAAAATTTTTACTGTAAGAATATTTCTATTTCTAAACAAAAGTAACAATTTTACATAATTAAATGTCTAACGATTAGACAACTTTTAATAAATTGATTTATTTATTTCAGACTCTCTCTCTCTCCCCATGTTTTTTTTTTATTTTTTTTTATTTGGGGGTGTATTGGGCCTTGACAGGCTTATCAAGCCTGTGCCACGTAGACCATCGCTGGTCCTTTGTGAACGCCCTTTTTAAAGTTCCTTACCAATCCCCACTGCGGCCAGAAAACGCAGTAGATTTTTGATAGGGACAGTTTGTATCTCATCTGGAGTCAGAACCTGCCTACCTAGATGAGTAGTACGTTTGTACATCAGGGGGCCACAGTCACATAGGAGGTGTAGAGGAGTCCTTGCAGAATCTGCAGCCGGTGGTGTCACTTAAATTTAGTGTGTGCATATGTTTATTTAATTTGCAGTGGCCTGTGAGTGACCTTGCTATTGTACAAATTTGATCCTTGCTGAGGGCAAGGAGACCGTTCGCAAGTTTGCGATTGTAGCCTTTGATAAGTGCTTTAGAGTGGCCCATGCCTGGGGTGTTGCACCAAAGCTTTATTGCCTTTCAAAGAATATCGCGTTAGACTGCCAGGTATTCCCAGAAAGGGTTCCTCATGTTTACTATTGTGGTAAAAACTATAATTATAACTTTAATAATTTGTCAAGCACACTAGAACAATAAATAAAAACCAATACGTAATTCAATAAGAATATTGTTTAACATAATCATGTTTATAGTTATCAAAACTAGTATGACAATTGATTTTAAGGAAGGATTACACGGATGATACAATGTAAGGCTGACACATGTCACCTGGCATTAGTTCCGTGTGACATGGGCATTTTAAGTCCTCGGACATGGGACCAAGTTATGTCAAAGTTTTAGCTATTCCCGTGCTATATTGGCAAGTTTCATGTTTAATTTTGTAAGTAAATAGGATAAAGGCTTTGTAACAATTGCGCGATCAGAGGCTAAATTATAGCTAACATAAATACGACGAAATATCATGGACATCACAAACTTTTTTTTTATTTAAAATAATTTAATCAGTATAGGAGCTTGAGGTAACAATAATATAAATAACTAAAATAATACTATCTTACTAAAATACACAATAAATAATTATAACCTAGTTTCCTAAATAAATAAAACTACACAGATTATACGAATAAATACTCAAATTATGACATAAAGTGATAAGATTTACGCAGTATTACAGTGCTCTGTGCTATCATTGAGACATTTTTTTTAAATTAAAATTTGTTTTATTAAGTCTCAGTAATAACAGAACATTGAAAACCCTACAGGGTACATAACTTCTTAACAAAAAGCAGTATTTGCAAAAACGAATTAAATATAGGTACAATAATTAACTAAGAATTGCGTGTGTGTGTGTGGGGGGGGGGGGGGTGAGTCTGGTCTAGTTTTTTTTTATCATTGCAGTATGCGTAGGATGGGATAGGATTCTTCTTTACTAAAATGTTGATAGCTTAGAAAGCAAATTGACGCTGTGCAAAGCGTGTTCTTACAGTTGCTATAGGGAAACGCAGGCATCTCTTGTGTTGTACAATTTGCCAGGGGGCGTTGCGAGTATGGTAGCGCATCGTACTGTTAAGTATGTACAGTTGACGTACAGTTAAAAGTTTTGTTTCTTCGTATAGCACCTGTGGATATTACTTGTATGCATTGAATATGGATATAGCAGAGCTCTATCACTTTCTTGGTTCAACAAAGGCAATTAAAATAATGCGAAATTTATGCTTTTATTAGTATGAGAGAGATAATTGACTTTTCTTAAACTTACTTACTTACTTACTATGCTGGCTCAGGGACCCGAAGTGGGTTTTGGCCTCCGACAGCAAAGCACGCCATTCATCTTTTTTCTGTGCCATCTCAGTCCAGTTGGGCACCTCCAGCTCCTCGAGTTTCGTATGTAATTCTCAAGCAATAACTGAAGAAACTTGCTTGAAAACGATTTAAAAAAATATGTATATGGGGGCAAAAAATCGACCTAAAAAGCCTAAAAATATGTATCATCTCAGGAAAAACTAATTTTCAGAAATCAGATACTGTATAAAGTGACATTTCAGATTTATTTTCATTCTGTTAAAACGATGCCGATGACATGATCATTCCCAACTAACAATTTAGTCGTATAGGTGTCGTATAGTCGAACATTAGACGCATAAAGCACCAGTATATGACGAAATTACAGTTATATAACTTTTATAAGTCAAAATAGTCATATAAATGGGGGCCTAATACGACCAAATTGTTTGCTGGGTTTACGCTCTACCTTTACCCGTATACGAAAAAATCAGGCAATCTTTTTTCAAAAACTCTATTGCACTGAAACAAAGGTTCTTTGTCTGCGGGGTGAGGTGCGCAGGGGGAGGGGGTGTCACAGGAGTGCGGTTACAGCAGTTAAAAGTAACAGACGCCACGTGAGTTAGCTACAATTTATATGTAAATCAGCCACGGGCCCGTATAGTCCAGGCGACGGCAGATTTTTTCATTTGCCCATTTGAACTCTTTTTTTCTTTGATGGATCTCTGGTGAACAACCGGCTTTTGTTTTCAAAAAGTTTATAGTAGTCTAATATAATTTTATTTGTTTACGAGCGTTAACCCGCGACTTCGTCCGCACAAATTATATACCAGATTTTAAGTCAGATCATAAGCTATCAAACAAACAAAGTTTCATCAAAATCGGTTCAGTGGTTTTTGCGTGATAGTCGTTCAAACAAACAAACAAACACACAAACAAACAGACAGAAAAAAAATCCAAAAATTGGTGAAATGGAATCAGGGACACCTAAAAACCATATCGTAACTTTTATTTTGTTAATATCTTCAATGTACAGACAAACTTCCTGTAACAGTTTTATAATAGTATAGATTGTACCTAGACTTCTACTTAATGAGTCTTCTACTAATATGGTAAAGAGGTAAATTTTATTTGTTTGTTTGTATATAGGGGATAATTTTTAGTACTACTGAAGTTTGTAAAAATTCTTTCACTAATCTATTATTAAACAATATTTAATTCTTTTCCTTTTTTTTATGTATTTCTTTTAATTACACAAATAGTTTTAATATTTTTATCTCATCCTTAAATATAACAGATTTATGTGGATGTTGCGTAATCCTCTTATTTGATAACTCTTAACGTAGATAATTGGAAGTTCGTTAGTTATCAGTAAAAAGCTATTTAATTTTGTCAACTTTCTTGAATTGGTGGAACTCTCCGTTGGGTGTGGGAGTGTGGAATAAACAATAGTTACGTAACTGGGGGTCGTTTCTGACTTTCGATATAATTATCGTGAAGGTTTTCGACTGAAATATCAACTCTATTTCAATGAATTTATTTATATCCTAAATCGAATATTTAAACACAGCTTATGCCGAGGACGCTATATTTAAGAAATTTCTGACTAGGTACTTCTAGTGGCGAGCATTTTTATCCAGTAACTCCGTCACACTACGAGGTAGAGAACCAGACAGCGGCTCCTAGACTATAATGCGGCCCGCGTCAGTCTCCCGAGACGAATCTAATTGCATTTCGCTGAGGTGAGCTCCTGGCTCCATCTACACTTACTTTTTACTGCCATGCTCCAGCGATAACCTGATAATCTCGTGACTACGCTTTTTATTCATGGTCTTTAACATAAAGAAATTTAGACAAATTAAATTAGGTATACTACATACACAAATGAATGGCCATTAGGGGGTGGTCAGAACTATTTCTACAACTACCAACTGCCTGGTTGGTTGTAATTTTAGCATCATTAAAATTTAGCATGTTGCGATTGTGTCATCATTAGCATTATCATCAGCCTATATACGTCCTACTGCAGGGCCTACCCTCAGGGAGGTATGGGCGTTAGTCAACCACGCTTGCCCAATGCGGATTGGTAGACTTCACATACGCATCTGAATATCTTCTTCAGCGTATGCGTGAGGAAACCTCACGATTTTCCTTCACCGTTTGAGAGCAGCTGGTTTTTAAGTAAGTATACAAGTTTAACTATGGAACAAAAATCGAGAAAAATCAAATAAAAAGAATCTGCTGTTTCATACAAAGCTGCAGCACTCGACTCAAATGTACTTATGGGACCGACAATTTTTATTTTTCTCCGACATTGTCTCCTAGCGAAAGTTGTTCAGTTTGAAGGTCTAAACCAATGTACAGGGTGATATAAAACACCATTGGTAATACTTAAGAGGGTGTGGTGGAGGGTGACCATCAAACTGAACAACTTTCACTATGGAACCAATATAGAGAAAAAATAAAAATAATCAGGCGTCCTACACATTTTAGTCGAGTCGTTACTGCAGTTTTGTATGGGACAGCTTGTTTTTATGTTTTCTCGATGTTGGCTATATAGTGAAAGTTGTTCATTTTGTCGGTCTAAACCACACGGTGTTTTGTTACACCTGTATACTTTATAGTCACCTCGTTAAGCAAGACGTCCACCGGGAAAAACGCTGCAAACCATTCGAAGCCAAAATACATAGCAATAAACTACCATAAATTGTGGAGGTATTATTAATTTTAGGAAATTGAACCTTAACTAAAGACTTATGGCAATCCAATACATCAACAAAAATTTGTGATATCCATCAAGTATCATACAATAACATTGTCACAAAAAGAGCTCGGAAAGAAATATATGGGAGAGTTAGTGGACGTTGTAATTCAATTTGCTAAATTAGATTTTCCGTCGAGTTACCTGCGTCCCCTTCTCATATCAGCGTCGGTCCTGTTATGAGATAAAAGTTGAAGATGCGCCAATGTTTGCTTCCAATGTTTCGAATTCGGTGGTCAAGAAAAAGCTTTATTTTAACAATCATGGTTATGAACAAAATTGTTTAGCTACGCCAGAATAATATACTTATCTATACTATTATAAAACTGTAACAGGAAGTTTGTCTGCACATTGAAGATATTAACAAAAAAAAAGTTACGATATGGTTTTTAGGTGTCCCTGATTCCATTTCACCAATTTTTGGATTTTTTGTCTGTCTGTTTATTTGTGTGTTTGTTTGGGTGTTTGTTTGTTTGTTTGAACGAGTATCACGCATAAACTCCTGAACCGATTTTGATGAAACTTTTTTTGTTTGATAGCTTATGATCTGACTTAAAATCTGGTATATAATTTGTGCGGACCAAGTCGCGGGTTAACGCTCGTAGACTTTAAAATATACATCCTTTGGCAACCTGCATACTTCAATTTCGAAGCATGCATTGTACCCACTATCCAATAAAAGTGGCGACGGGCTCACTAAACGTCACACAGTACTAATAGTGAAAATTGGATTACTTGGATGTTCTACCTTTCAGAATATCTCTGACCAAATACAGTCGTGAACATATGCTATGCTTTATAAATCATGGCGCTTAATATGCTTGTAAAGGTAGGTACTCTTTAGAAATGGATGCAGTTTGTGGAGTACCTCTTTTGTTTGGTGGATAATTGTTTATCAAAGAAAATAAATAATATAGCCTAGGTCTCTTTTGTTTTACTTACACAGGCCTAAACTTTCACCTCTAAACATACTACAATAGAAACTACTTCTTTGCGTTAGGATCGTAGATTATCTGAAGCAAGTACCTAACTAAAACCACTAGATCCAATTTACAATAAAATTTAAGGAACTTAAACAAAGTTGGTCAATTTAGTGAATGTTTGGCCAACGCAATGTATTCGAGAGACCAAATTAGATTGCATGAAGTGGGGTCAAGCAGGCGACAGTGAGGACAATGCCGAGGAGATATGATATTATATGAGACTCGCTTGCAGGGGAGAGGGACCTTCTACGGTATTTGTGACGGTGATGTTTTGAAACTATTTGCGAGGTATTTTCAATGTAAATATTATAATTATGAAATACTTAGTTGATTGAGTGATTAACTGATGGAACTAGAAACAATTTGTGATAGACCAATGCAACATATTCTGATAACAATAGGGATGATGAGTGATCCCTGAAATCCATATTCTGTGACGATTTACAGAAATAGGCTAAATTTAATAGAAAAATGTTCAAATGAAATTACAATTCAATAGAAAATAAAAAAGTTACAAGGTATTGAAAAATGTTTTTTAAAATCGTCTCCCTCTTTAATGCAAAACAGGTGTTTGTATGACACGTCGTCATCATTTGTATACTCAATTATTTTGTTATATGCCTATCGCTCTAATCGTAAATTTTGAACACTTAAAATTCTTCTATCGCATCATTTATATTCGTCATTAGTTTAATATGGGTTTAGATATTGTACTATTAACAAATCCTCACATTAAATAACATTATAAACACTCAGTTGCAGAAAAGGTCACTAAAGTTAATCTTCCATTCAATCTCGTGCTGTCACTTTTTGTGTTGGTGACGTAGTAATAGCAAGAGATTTAATGGAGAATCAACTCTAATGTGCGTTTCTGCAACTTAGTGTATGTTATTTCTAATACAAGAGCAAAGCAATTATGCCTACATATCAGCTACTGAGACTATCGTGAGAAGACCTTTGCCCTGCAGTGGGACCCTACAGACTGTAACTTTCTTGGGATGGGTACTAATTAGGTACCTATTTATTTATTTATTTATTAGGTCAGCCTACAGCTATTACATCTGACACAAGTTTAAGTACATTACACAGTGATCTTAGGCTAAGATGTATAACTAATTACAGGCAAACACAGCATGCAATGTAACTAGGGTTAACTATAAGATATGACAATAACGAGATTTTACAAAGTTGGTAGCAGTTATATAAAATAAATGAGCCTTTCCAAAAAGTGATAACGAAGAGATTTTACAATATAACAAAACAAAGCAACTTACTAGAATCATTAAGTAGGTAGGAAGGTAAAATTTCGAAACAACAATTATGCATAAACGGAAACATTTTCTTTCGGAATCTGGCCAACGAGTCAAAGTTGATGTCGCAAATATCACTTTTACTGTTAAGTAGTCTACTTAGGCGTGGGACGGGTGAGTTAGCACCTAGCACCGTTCTTCTAAACAATGGGGCGAGAGGGTCAATTTTGAAACGTGGATACCGGAATATAACAAGTCCATACAGAATAGAATAGAATAGACATATTTATTTGCATTAAATAGGGTACATGGATTGTCAAACATTTGCGTCCTTCAAAAAGCAAGTGAATGAACACTATCACTCTCTAAAATAAGCCATAGTTTATGTATGTTTATTTTATCTATTTGTTTATTTATAATTATGTTTATTTATATTATATTTATATATATTATATTTATATATATAATTAACTTCCATTTAACAAGTATCTAGTTTCTATCATTTGTGCTGTACACATTTTGTCTACCTCACACTTCAGAACTGTCTCTGTTGCGGGTTTGCTGGAAGAGATCTCTTTAGAGATAAGCTCGCCCTTTGTACATGTCTACTTTAATTGTTTTTTCTGTAATGTTATGTGTACAATAAAGTGTTAAATAAAATAAATAAATAAAAATACATGGTTGGTTGTTACAATAATCCTGTTCAATTGCATCACCTGATTCAGCTGTTTATAATAGCATGCAAATTACACATTTAATTTTAATAAAAAGGAAAATACATTACCAGAGAATCCTCAACAGGTTATGATGATCGTATGGATGTCTAAATATTATAGTATAATACAATTTATATCCATATGAACGTAACAAAATATTATAATAATACGAGCGTTAACCCGCGACTTCGTCCGCACAAATTATAAACCAGATTTTAAGTCAGATCATAAGCTATCAAACAAAAAATCGTTTCATCAAAATCGGTTCAGTAGTTTTTGCGTGATACTCGTTCAAACAAACAAACAAACACACAAACAAACAGACAGACAAAAAATCAAAAAATTGGTGAAATGGAATCAGGGACACCTAAAAACCATATCGTAACTTTTTTTTTTTGGTGGACCGGTGGACCGATGACCTGGTGAAGGCAGCGGTAACCCGTTGGATGAGGGCAGCGCCGGTCCGGTCGTTATGGCGATCCTTGGGATAGGCCTATGTCCAGCAGTGGACGTCCATCGGCTGAGATGATGATGATGATGATAGGCGAGTATATGTAATGATAAAAAGTTAGCTCTGAATAAGCAGGTTGCGGAGTAGAATCCCGAACACCACTTTTACCTAAAATAATCTTTAATTTTTCAATATCCTTTTTCTATTACAACTTAATAATCGTAACAAAATTATCACAGCACTTTTATTATCAAGAGAGCTCGAAATTATATCAAGTAACATAAAATAAATGAAATTTATTTAACGCTGCGTCCACAACACAAAACATCGCTGAAGACAATAATGCTCTTTACAATCTACGAGTCGTCGTAGCCTCTCGTAGCTGATCGTAGCATTCCGGATGACTACGGAATTTTTTTGGAAAATACAAATTAGATATATATATATAAGGTCTAACAAAATTAGCTGAAACTATTTTAAGGGGATGATCAGACCATCAAACTGAACAACTTTCTCTATGGAACCAAAAAATCAGCTGTTCCATACAAACCAACTCAACCTATGTGTATGGAACAGCTGATTTTTTTTCACGATTGCAATATCGGTCCCATAGAGAAAGTTGTTCAGTTTGATGGTCTGATCATCCCCTTAAAATAGTTTCACCTAATTTTGTTAGACCTTATATATCCATATATATATATATATATAGATAAACAATTTATTTACATAGGCACTAATTTTTAACACGGATTTAATTGTTTTCAAATTTATTTAAAATTTTAACTTTTCAGATAAATACAAATCGGCCGTATCAGTTTTATAGAGTTTTTACACCCCGCTTGCCAATAATTATGGGTTGGAAAGCCTTTTGGTTTTATAGGTATTTCTAGGCCTTGACACGACATTTGCAACAAGGTCGGGTTATACAAACTCAAAACTCTTTATTGACAATAATATCACATAGATAGCTTTCTGACGTTTTTTTTTTGACTCCACCACCGCGTCAAAAGGTGTTCCGTAAAGTTACGTTACAGAAAAAAAAAATCGTTTATTTCAGACTCTCTCTTTGAGTTTCTTGCAGAGATGCGGCCAGAAACTCTATTCAACTGACACCCAACCGGCTACCGTACAGCTAGTTAAGAGCTTAATTTGTGTGCTATTTAGGAATGCTCGGCCCGATTATTTTCGGAATCGCATCGATATCGTATCGCCAACTCAAACTAACTAAAACCGATCCAACCACATTTCTAAATCAAAACACGGCCCGTTACCCACGAGAGTGACTTGCGGAAAATTGGAAAACGAAACAAGGTGAAAAATATTATGAAGTGGAGCGCTCACCGCTCACCTCTCTCTCACCCACACACCCACCCGCACACCCACACACCCACATCACGCCCAGGGGACTTGTTGTCTTGCGGTTGAATGTTATTGTTGAGAGTTAGTTCTGTATTAATTTGTTGGTTTTCTTTTTGATATCTATAAATCTATTTTCATCCATTCTGTCTAAAAATGCATATTATAAACTGGATGATCATTCAAATGATCAAAATGCTAGAGTCTGAGTCCGCTAACTTATACAGGGTTCTGTCTGCAGTATAATACACAGTCTAGTTTATTAAATAGCTGATCTAAACTATTATAAAACTGTAGCAGAACGTTTGTCTGTACATTGAAGATATTAACAAAAAAAAAGTTACGATATGGTTTTTAGGTGTCCCTGATTCCATTTCACCAATTTTTGGATTTTTTGTCTGTCTGTTTGTTTGTGTGTTTGTTTGTTTGTTTATTTGTTTGTTTGTTTGTTTGAACGAGTATCACGCAAGAACTACTGAACCGATTTTGATGAAACTTTTTTTGTTTGATAGCTTATGATCTGGTATATAATTTATCTCGCTACGTTGACGAAAGCCGGAGATATAAACATATAACCGCAAGTGCAACCAATGTACGGTACCATTTCAATTTCAACTAAGTAATACTAATTAAAATTAAAAGACTTGTAATAAAGTAAGCTAATTCTGAAGACTGTTTGATTTATAAATAACGAAAATAACAATAAATTACAAAATAAATACCAATAATTATAAATTTTATCATTGTCCAGTGCTGATGACTGCACCGGTATAACATTGTTTTTCTTTTTGGCTATAAAATCTTTCAAACTCCATGGAGAAAACCTTTGCATAATAAAAAAAACCTTAGTACTGGCCACAAGAAAAAAAGATTCGAACTACAAATTTCTTGACATTTTGTAGAATTACAGTGCAAACAAAGCAGGAGTAATTATTAAAAAAAAAAAACTGCACGCCAATTTCAAACAAAGAGAATATAATCATGATTTCAAATCAGCAGCCGAAAGATGTCTAAAACTCGATTTTTATTTCGGAATGTTTTTATTTACTGTACGATGTAATCACACAGTTACGCAAGACTGGATAATAGCTAATATTTTAAAGCAATTATAAGACAGGTAAGGAACTATTTTGAAATACCGTAAATTATTACTAAAATACAAACGAACAACGCTAACAAATTAATAAGGGTCGGTTTTTTATGCCGCCGATGCGATGTGCCGCCGTGCATTTTGCGCATTTTTCTACGGCGCTCCATACAAAACGAAGCTCAGTTTGAACATTTAGTAATTAAAGTAAAAAATGAATGGTTTTAAAACAATCTAGAAACCAATATCTGTGATTTCCTTTTAAATGTTTAGTTCTAAAGTTATCTTGACTCAAAGTTTGTAGTCCGTGCTGCGGTCCGTCCGTCTCGTGTGTCGTCCACCATTTGGGCTCTCTCTGAGGAACCTGCCACAGCCCTACGGACTGTCGCTTAATATGAGCTTTACATAAATTAATGTTACATTCGGCAATAGCCGACTGCGTCCTTCCGGACGAAATTATTCGCTGGAATCCAGGCGCATACGTGCGCCACAGCCGTTGTTTCAAATGCACGCAAATTGACAGCGAGTGCTGACCAGGCGACGTTGCAGTGGAATGCGGCCGTCACCGATTTCGCGCGCATCTTACCGGATTGCAAGATGTATATGGTCCTTCTTATATGCAGACAGTTTTTTAAGGGTATGATCAGACCATCATACTGAACAACTTTCTGTATGGGACCAAAGTCAAAATCACGAAAAAAAATCAACTGTTCCATACAAAACTGCAATCCTACTCTACAAAAATGTATGGGGCAGAAGATTTTTTTTCGCGATATCGATGACAGTCCCATAGAGAAAGCTGTTTGATGGTCTGATCATCCTCTTAAAAAAGTGTCAGCATATTAAGTTAAATATATAAAAATAAAGTAATATATATATAATGCGCCCCGACGCGTTCCGTTCAGTGATAATCATACTTAAAAAATAATTTTGTATCTGCCAGAACACTTGATTGTTTTCAATAATGAAAAATGCCATCACGAAGAAGAACTAATAATCTCACTAATATTATAAACGTGAAAGTTTGTGACGATGTTTGTAAAGTTGTAATGTTGTATTTTTGTGGCGCAATCACGCATAAACGGCTGAATGGATTTTGATGAAATTTGGCACGCAGATAGAATGTGTTCTGGATTAAGATATAGGATACTTTTTATCCTAGCAATGGGTTCCTGTGGGATAAATTACAATGTTTTATCATGCTGAAACATGTACCACGTTTTTATTCTATGCTCACTAGCGCCAATTTGACGCTGACAGATGCATTTGTGTAGATTGCAGTGATAAAAATAGTATTTACTTTTTTCAACCGTTTTGACAACAGCTGTATATGGTATATGGTATATTTGGTATATGGTTAGATTTTCGTGCATGAGGTGGAGGTTCGATTCTTGGTCGAGAATGTTTTTTTTATTTTTTTTTAAATACCATACCATTTTTCACCGGATTAGACAGAAGCAGTTAGGCTTGATATGTTAAGGGCCTGACCTTCAATCATAATAATATCCTGAGATCATATCAGATCTAATATTAGTGCAGGATGTTTTATTTTGGCTTTTTTCTAATTTTAATCCTGCCATCCTACCAGGTATCTCACTAATATTAATATTATGTTTGTGGTTCTATCATCAACACGTCTCAGAAATTCGGTTTTACAGATTTGATTGTATAGGTACTGGGCGAATTGGAAAAATAATCTTCTTATCGTGTCGACTTCAAATTCTGAACAAAATCGCTAAATAGTAGCTTGCCAGAATCGGGCAACCGATACTGCACCGTCGCTAGGGCACGCAGGGCACGATGTGAGATGGGCCATCGTTTGTGGAGTTCCACACAAGCAAGTCACATTTTGCGCATCCGAGTATCCCCACCTGACCATGTTGTCCTTACTGCGACCGACCTGGGTTCGAAGTCGGTTTAAAGACTTCCAGGTCGCCCAAGGCAAGTCATGTCTAGGCGTGAGGCTCTCAGACGGCGACACAAATGGAGTTGGGAGGGACACTTTTTGTCGCCATAGAGTACACCTTGCTTGCGCTGGGCCAGTATTCAGGGGGTCGACACACTTCATAAAGCTGCGTCGGCTTGGCAGCCTTTGCGGCGCAGGAATAAAGCCATGCATGGGATGTCGTGTGTCGTCCACCATTTGGGCTCTCTCTGAGGAACCTGCCACAGCCCTACTTACATCTGGGGGCGCTATGCCAGCCAGTGGGTAAAGCAACTGTACTGGAGTCGGTTTCAAGCAACCAGTTATAATCCGACACGTTTTGTTTAGTGCCGGTATCCACCAGCTTGGCGTGGGCAGATCGGCCCCACACCGGGCAAGCGTATTCTCCAGCGGAGAACGCGAGAAAAATAATTAAACAAATAAATAAATAACGCTCAAGGGCACAAACATTATTTTAATTATCCCAAGCAAGCATTATAGGCTTTTTATTGTGGAAACCATACAACAACGGCATAAACATATAACATCCAAGACCGAACCGGGACTCGAACCCAGGACTCTGGTTTGGCAGTCTGGCGTGGTAACCATTACACCAACCGGGTCGGCAAATACTAAAAATCCTCTTTCTTTTAACCTTTTCTAAAGTTAGTGTTCATAATTTTATCGTAGTATTGTTTTCATCTTAATAGATGGCGTTGCGTGTTTTTTTGAAGCAAGTACCATACTCAATTCACGCTCAAGACATCTCAGATATTCGGTCTTACAGATTTGATTGTATAGTTAGTTACCGGCTGAATTAGAAAAATAATTAAATAAATAAATAACGCTTACAGGAACATTGTTATGATTCCAAGCAAGCACTATAGGCTTTTTATTATAGAAACCATACAACAACGGCACAAACATTAATAACATCCATGACCGAACCGGGTTTCGAACCCAGGACCCTGGTTTGGCAGTCCGGCGAGGTAACCATTACACCAACCGGGTCGTCAAATATTAAAAATCAAGTGTTCAAAAATTTTATCGTAGTATTGTTTTCATCTTAATAGATGGCGTTGGGAGTTTTTTTAAAGCAAGTGTGCTACAATTATTAATTCAAAAACCTAGCTATAGCAGGAGCTTACAAATTTAGTTGATTATATTATCGTTGTAATACATCGTTGTAAGTATATTGATTGTTTGAGTCCAATCTGAGCCAATGCTACGGAATGATAACCTTATTTTACAGAAAGGACGAATTTTGTTGCAGTAATTCTAGCCAAATTTTTGTTTTGTTTGATTTTCGGTCTCAATTATGATTTTTTGAGGGCTTGTGCAACTTAACTATAGAACATCATTCTACCTCAACGTATAAAAAGGTACCTACGTATCTAAAAGGTCCTTATAATATAACACCACAGGTCGGTAATGTAGCTACTTACATAATTGAAAATCTTTTTTAGCAAATTGACCATTAGCTTGAATATTATCGTTTTAGCTCTTGCCTTCACCATTTTACAGTAGCCCGCGTGGTAGAGTATCCTCTAACGTTTATACGTGGGTGGAGGTCTGTGACCCGCAGTGGGTCGTAAGATGATTATTATGCTGCTCGACATAAATAAAAAACTAATAAACGACGAACAGTAGAAAAATTTATGTGATGGATCCAGTGAATGACTTTTAAATCTGATACCTACAGAATTACTTGGGGTACTTTCTGATTTTGATTTAGCTTAAGTTCATGACTTTCTTATCTTATTATGGGAAATGGCAAGCCAGCAACACTTCGACCCAATGGTATCTTTTGTATTGAACCCTACATATTATTTTCTTCATCCTTGAAAAACTTGGAAAATGAGGGAGGCAATAGCGTTCAGGTAAGAAACCTGTAATGAATAACCATCTCTCAGGAGTCACATACGTTTACCCACCAAGACATCGCAGTCACACAGTACAAATGTTCCATGGTTTCCTCCTCCTCTCCACACGCTCGGCAACCGGGATCTAGAGTGAGCTTTATCGTGCCTGTTGCGTAGTGCCCGGTGAGGGCTCCGACGATGGCACGAGCTTTGCTCCTGCTGTTGTTCAGTATGAACTGTGGGATTCGTGGTGTTATATTGCTGTTATACTCTGACACCAGGGCTTTGCCCACACGATAATAAGAAGATTGCTGATGAATTTCCTGCAGAGTTGCAGACCCGAGAGGCCAGAGCATTCTAGCCTGTGTCTTTTATCAGCCCATTCCTTAATCGCCATTCTAATGTTGCATGCCAGGATTCCTAGACTTGGTTCGGACCATGACCTTCATGACCTTAGACGAGACATTAGACAAAATTACATGTCTACGCAGACGAAGTCGCGGGCAAAAGCTAGTATTATATAAAATTGATATCATTAGCATCCTTTTAAACTAAGAGTCTACCCATCAAACTGAACAACTTTCACTACGGGAGCAACCCGATCGCAGCAACAAAATAATCATCTGTTTCATACTTAACTGCAATGCCTACTGGATTCAAATATATGCAACAGCTGATTATTTTTTTGCTCCGATTGGTTTGCTACCATACTGAAAGTTGTTCAGTTTGATGAGTAGACTCTTAGTTTAAAAGGATGCTAATGATATCAATTTTACCCTGTAGTTATATAATATCAGCTATTTAATAAACTAGACTGTGTATTATACTGCATACAGAACCTTAGCCTAAGAGTTTATAATTGTAATAGTTAATAAGTCGTGTTATGTCGTAGAGGCCGCATCTTCTCTACAGCGATAAAACGCGCTATCATTTGGTTCAAACCCCAACTAAAACAAACAATTCTTATAACATTTCCCAGTTATACAATGGCTACGGAACCCTATCATGGACTAGTTCGATAACGCTCATGACCGGTTTTTTATCTTAAAAAGTGGAAAATTTTATTTAATTTTCTAGACTTAACTAAAACTAAAAACGGAATTAATGTGTCGCCTACGATAGCCACGGAAGAAGATGGAGTGCTCCGTTTTAAACTTCGAAAACCCGAATCAATTGGTTAGCAACTAGTAGAAAAGGTACAAGGAAAAAACCTTGCCGAATGGCGATACTTGATTTCGTCTGGTGCACCCTGGGCAGTCAGCCTGATACGATCATTGCGGACTGGCAAATCTCTCCAACTACAACATATGTGGTTTTCATGCGATATAGTTTATGTTGACACGAAAAAAGAAAGTGGTAAATTGAGAACTTAAGTGAATAATAACGCGCAATAATTAAATATTTGATTCATCATCATCATCATCAGCCTATAAACGTCCCACTGCACGGCACAGGCCTACCCTCAGGGTAGGTAATGCGTGCCTAATGCGGATTGGTAGACTTCACATACGCATCAGAATTTCTTTTCAGTGTATGCAGGTTTCCTCACGATGTTTTCCTTCACCGTTTGAGAGCAGTCGGTATTTCGTACATAAGTTAGAAAAACTCATTGGTAGATGGCATGTTGTCCGTGTGGATTCGAACCCGGACCCCCATAATTGGTTGTCCATACCTCTCCGCAACGCGCCACCGATGCTCTATATTTGATTAGCCTTGTTTATTTTTGTAATTTAAAAATTATGCTAATAATAATTACTGTTAATAAATATCTATTTTATATTCATTGTGCATTGAAAATTTATGTTTCTTAATGCTGCATGAAGTTATAAAATTGATTTGTTATTAGTTATGACCTAGTTTATTAATTTGATGTGCAGGTATTAAAAAGTAAAAAACAAATTAAGTAAGAAACAATACCGTAGTAACACGCTATTGTTTATTTAATTTGTTTTTTTTTTTCAAGGCTACGGCTATCGCCGATAACCAATGACATTCTATATGGGATTCACCATGTCTCTAATGTCACCTTTGTATGCATCAGTTATGCTTAGCTGTCATACATTGCCGCTGACATTTTTGTCCTTTCAAATCTTGCAAATGTATTTGGTCACAAAACAGTAATGTACAACAACTAAGCATAACTTTGTGGTCCCGTTAATAGCGCACTGAGGCGAAGTCCTCCTTGTCCCCTTGACCAATAAATATTTCCTTAAAGGTGGTTTCAGTCCATACAAAAGCTTGACGCACAATACGCGTAGACGGAATTAATATAGGTAATATTTTATATATGGAAAAATAGTTTAGAAAATCTAGTTGCCGCGTAACAAATAACATTTGCAATTTATAATATAATTACGAAGATATAAAGCTTTTAAAATTTTGTATGAAAAATTTCAAAGCTTTATATCGTCGTAATTATTTATATTAATAAATAATTACGACGATATAAATTCAAAGACGGTATTAATACAAAGTTACTTATATTAATACCGTCTTCGCGTATTGTGCGTCAAAGTTTTGTAAAAAATTGACCCCTCTGCAACCGCCTTAAAAGAAAAACCTATAGAACTGTTATAGGAATACGAAAGGGAATACATTCCTAAACTTATGAACCTATAAAGTCTTTCTTAATATGGTGATGATTTTTAAATGGCAGGTCTTATCATCAGACCATCAAACTGGACAACTTTCTCCACGTTTCAAGTATCGAAATCGTAAATCAGCAATTTCATACAAAACTGCAACCTACTAGACCCAAATTAAAGATTGAAAAATTTGTCTCGGGCGGGACTTGAACCCGCACTTTTCCAAACCGGGGAACTGCGTTATCCAATTTCGCCACCGAGCCCACTACCCAGAGAACGAAATGTTCAATCTTTAATTTGATTCGAAATAGCACAACATGGCTGTAACATGTTTAAAAATCAATAATATTTGAAATTGCAACCTACTAGACCCAAATTTATGGGATTGTTGGCCCATAGAAAAAGTTGGTATACTTAACTTGGGTTTTTTTTTAATAGGATTATCGGACCATCATTATGGTCCGATAATCCTATTAAAAAATGTCAGCATATTAAGTTAAACCCTGTATGCATGCTTATTATTTTGCCATGCATCAACAAACCAAGAAACACAAAAGCATCGCCCACAAAAGTCAACCCACATTTCCTCACCTTTCAAAATATCCCTCACAAAGGTACCTATTCATTTATAGTCAATCGAGTCTACAAATCGATGGGTTAACCTTAAACGACGGCTTTTAGCAAAGGTAGGGTAGGGGTCATAGATTAAACTAAAGAAGGAAGACGCTGTGCCTTTCTACTATAGCAGCACATAACGGGATCACGCGCTCATGACCAAACTTAAGGCTCAATTCACACCTAAACGCCCACGACCGGCAGCGGCCGGTATGTATGGTAGCTAGACGACACGCGGCGTTACCCGCGCGCTTTTGTTGGATTTTCTCGAACCCCTCAAACGATACTATGTATTTTAGAAATGTAGGTAGGTAAAGTTTAAAATCCTGCTTACCTGAATTAAACCTTAAAGTAAAGTTAAAGATAAGCACTATGTCACAATATGCCTTATATGGGTAAGAGCTGATTGTTCATGGAACCACCTTGTAACAGTTCTAACAAATAACAATAAAATTTTTCTTACCCCCCCTGTTAATTATCGTTCTCGTGCAATATCAATGGTTCCCTTGTTCAGTTACATGATAGAACCAGATAGATATATTTTTAATTTTTTTTAACCTGTGGTGTCCCACTGCTGGGCAAAGGTCTCCCTCAAACCCTTCCATGTCTCTCTGTTCAGTGCTACATCCCGCCACTCATTGCAGTAGTCATCCAGCTCGTCTCGCCACCTTTTCTGGGGTCTGCCTCGACCTCGGCTCCCGTCGTGAGGCACCCATTGTGTGACGATTGATGCTCAGTGTGCATTCTGCAAACATGTCCAGTCCAGTTCCACTTCAGTTTTGCTGACTTTTCTCCAACGTCAGCTATTTGAGTTATAGAGCGCAGTGTTGTGTTCCGCGTTACACTTGTCGAATTGCTCTTAAATGAGAGTGGAAGGTCACCCTTCATCAGTTCCTTCATGGACCAATAATCACCAGGACAAGTATCATTTTTTTCATTATTTTTATAATATTATGCAGTGTCTCATTAACGACAAGACTGTTCACACCGTTGTCTGCATCAACTTAATGTTATTCTCGGTGCGTTTAGTGCAGAACTGCAGATCTTCCTTCTTTTGATTTAATTTAAGGGAAGGGACGATCGTTTTTCTTCCAACTAATATAGCACACACGTAAATGGACCCTTTGAGAGAAAGAAAGTAGGGGTCCGTAATGGGACCGAGGTAGTTACGGTGAGGTTTGTCACAAAAGTGCTACGTTTTATCATAATGTGAGGTTGCATTTGCTGTAAGTATCATCGTATCGTATGTGCTGACTATTCTTATATTCTTAATTTATTTGAACAAGTAACAGAAGAGACTGTGCGAGCGCAATTTTAGTACTTGTGGGAAGAAAATTTCGTAGTCGTTTGAGAGAACTGTATGTATCTTCCTACTTACCTCAGAGACTTGCGGTACCCAAGACATCGTTTTATCGAAATATATACCCAGTTTTTTAACAGTCTCGCTGTAGGGAATGCAGACACCGTCGAAAATGACAGAAGGCAGATCTTCAAAGCTGATTCTCGAAACTAGCCGTGGACTACCGATGATGATGACTTGAGTTTTAGATGGATTTACCCTGAGGCCAAAAGATTTGCTCCACTCAAGGATACGAGTCAAGTCATCGTTTGTTTTTTGGACTGCTTGAGAAATATTATCCAAGCTTGATTTGGAATAAATCTGGAGATCGTCTGCATATGGTAAGAGGAAGATAGTTTTTGAGTAATAAATAGAGAAAAGAGAAGAGGTAAAGTATACAGGGTTCTTCTTAATATGCTGATATTTTTTAAAGGGATGTTCAGATCATCAAACTGAACAACTTTCGATTCAAACATCCGATTTTTTTTCGCGATTTCGATATTGGAACATAGTGCAAGTTGTTCAGTTTCATAGTCTTAACCACCCCCTTAAATATTATTTCTATTTTCGTAACACGTTATATATAAAAATTTAAACCAAACAAACAGTCAAGCAAACAGTCAGCCATTCCAAAGAATTTTAAAAGAAGCAACGCTCTCAATCTTTTCCCATTAAGAAAACCTAGCAAAGTAAAGTGTATAAAACATTTTCCTGTTACAACTGCGCGTTCACAGTCGATCGGCTGTTCTCTGCCCACCTCGCTTCACCTCTTTATGGCGGCGTGCCCGGGACTCTGATAGCACCAATTACCGCCGGACCTTAGGAAAGAATTATAAGGACATGACCAGAAAATACTGTATTGTTCTTGTAAAGATAGATAGATTGAAGTCACGCTCCAGTAAATCCAGTAATCTCGATGATAGAACTCTTTGGCCTCTTCAAAATTGCCATTGGTCTTATTTCTTTGCCCAAATATTTCTCCTTTTTGATAAGTGTGATTTCCTAAAAGGCTCCTATTCTACCTTTTAACATACCCGCAGACCTTTGTCTTTCTTAATACTTTTTGAAGTGTCATTTCACTAAATCGCAAATTATTCTTCAACAATTTAACAACTTTGAAAAAATGTTATCAAAAAGGAATGGAAAGGAAATTGAAATTTTTATGTTTTTCGTTTTGCTACAACTACTTTATCCCAATTTATTATTACGGAAAAAACATAATCCAAGTAAAGTTTCATGTAATCACCTTTGGAAAATATCCTATTTTACGATATGTAAGTATATTTGTATACTGTTGTATTCACTTTTCATTTATAATTAATTTTCTTTAACATCCAGCCGTTCTTTGTTATATTTCATCTACCCAAAGGTTGTCTGGAAGAAATCGCTTTTTAGCGATAAGGCGGCCTTATTTGTACCATAACCAGTTTTTCTTTCCTGTACAATGTATTTTATGTAAATAAAGCATATTTCATTCATTCATTCATTATTTTACTCGTAATCCTGAAGCAGGTGCTGAAGTCGCTTCGTGGTAGCTCCACGTTACTCCCAACGTCACTTACGCGATATATGGCGCGGTCACTCCCTTAGACTTTGTTACCTCCGCCGGGAAATTGCTCGCAGCCTTCTATACCTACCTATCTACATTCTTATAAATAACATTACAAAGTATTAGGTTTGACGTTCATTGTGTTTTTTTAATTGATGTTCAATTTTGAACTCGTCTCAGTATGGGAACCCAGTTACTTTACGGAAAAAAACAACAATTGCTCTACAATGCCTTTTAAACCAAAATATACAATAAAGTAAGACAGTTTGATCCAACCCCAAATGTATGGAACAGCTGCAATTGACATAAAGCTTTTTGAATATTAAATTAAGGTAAACATGCCAGTACACGCTTCTTCCCATGGGAGGTGATCAGGAAGACAATTTTGTTCGAGAAGAAAATAATACCTTGCTTATAATTAACAACATCAATCAGAGGTTGACATTGATCGAAGCGATGTTGGCTTTTGTTTACAAATACAGCGAGTAAAAACCTGTCCTTGTTACTTGGTCTGGGATTTACAAATTTTTTTTTAATCAAAACAAGGGAGCCCAAGAGTAATTGTGTGACGATCGCGCACCGGAAAACGGACCGTGGAACTAACGACCTGGTGAAGGCGGTGGAAACCCGTTGGATGAGGACAGCGCAGAACTGATCGTTGTGGGAATCCTTAGAGGAGGCCTATGTCCAGCAGTGGACGTCTGCTGAGATGACGATGAATACTAGGGATATGAAGTAGTAATAAAATGAAATGAAATTGTATTTATTTCAGGTCACTATGAACCCATATAAAAGCACAAACATAGTACATTAATTAATAATATCAAACTAGAGTCATCTCAACATTAGATTAGGTACATTACAAGACAAGACAAAGTGGAATTACGTACATATACGTTTTAGCTGGCGATTTTAGAGGCCGCATATAGTGAACTTACATGCATTATATACAGCCTCTATTATCCCATTGTCAGACGATCTCATTCTATACATGAACGATGCGTGTCTTTTTTGCATAATTGCATATAAGTTATCCACCCTGCTCAGGGCAAACATGGCAGAAGCGCTACACCGCCAAGGCAGCCGCAGCATTTGCCCCTAACTTCATCCGCTTGGAGTTTTTTGTTACACGCGTAGAACTCATCCTGTCCTATATTTTCTGAATTCCAGAATAAAACGTACCACAGTTATTTTTAATTTGATGTTTGACTTTCGAACAGTAAAAACCGCACAAGCGCTCGAATATTTTATGCCTTCTAAGAACGCCCTTTTAGATAAAATTGATTCTTCCATTGTCTAAACGTTTAGTAAACTGAGAAGCATTGTGAGAGCCCTGCTGTAAGCCGACACCACCTTTTACCCACCTTTTATACAGAACAAACAGCTCAGGTGTTGCTGAGGGGTGTATTATTTATATTTACTCAGCGAAAAACTGTGTACGATTGTGATATCAAATGTTTTGGGGTTGGAGATCTGTTTTGTGAGCGGAGTTTGTTATTTGTGACGTCATTTTTGGTAGAAATTTTAGATTAAAGCTTAATAAAGGTTTCAGAACAGAATTATGATTCAAATGTTTGGTTAGCTCTCACCCACCAAAATACTGCAAAAAGAGCCTTATTTCTTGTCTCATACAACATACCCATGAAAAGAGATAAGGCTGTACTGTGACGGGAACCAGATAGCACATAATTATAAATCTTTTATCTCTAAGGGTCATACGCACCTTCCAACGCGGTGGTAGAGTCAAAAAATTACGTCAAAAAGCTGTGTGATATTATTTTGAATAAATTTTTTTTTAATATGACTTTGATTTTGCCCCATAATGCGAGGCATTTCGTTGATATGACCAAATCTCAATTAGGGACTAACTTAGTTTGAAAGGATTTATTTTATTTTGTTTTGTTCGTACTAACCCTATCCAATCTTCTTTCACTATTTCCTCTACCCTAAGGTTGTCTGGAAGAAATCGCTTTTTAGCGATAAGACCGCCTGTTTTTGTGCCTTTTGTATTTCCTGATTGTTTTGCTCTCTGTATACTCTGTTTTTTTGGTGTCAAATAAAGTATAATTGATTGATTGATTGATTAACCCTGTATGGATCAGATTATTATCTGAATAAATAAAGATTTAAAAATCTCAAATCACAACTTTACTTCTCTAACCATAAAAAGAACAAATGAGTTCAAAAGCCGAACTTAACGCTAAGAGCAATTTTTGGGACAATTTCTTTCAATTGCTCCTCCATTCCACTTCGCTCAACTGAGAAAGGCTTCACGAAGTCTCGACAGTAAACTCTTATATCAACGCAACAAGAACCAAAATAAATTGATATGAGTGACTAAAGATGACAAAGCGGCCACTCCACTATGCACTTCACGAAGTCTCTCCAAAAAAGCTTTAAACCGATGTAATAAGTTGGATAATAGATTGATACATGGAACTATCGATGTGGAAGGAACTATAAGTAAAGGTGTGGACGAGAAGGCACGTACGGGGCCCTAATGGTGGATTATGGCAGGTAATCTAAGGCCACTTAAGAGTTATGACATTTGGATTGGTAGAGCGGAGGCCATTTCATGATTTCTGGAAAAGAATTGGGGTTTAAGATTAGTATAGATTTGTATTGTATTCCCTTTCTTCCTATGTACACCTTGGATAAAAATGGGCTCGCACTGACAAGAAAAGGCTAGCACATGTATCTATACTATTATAAACTATATACTGTAGCAGAAAGTTTGTCTGTACATTGAAGATTGATTCCATTTCACAAATTTTTGGATTTTTTGTCTGTCTGTTTGTTTGTGTGTTTGTTTGTTTGTTTGTTTGTTTGAACGAGTATCACGCAAAAACTACTGAACCGATTTTGATGAAACTTTTTTTGTTTGATAGCTTATGATCTGACTTAAAATCTGGTATATAATTTGTGCGGACGAAGTCGCGGGTTAACGCTCGTACTAAATAAATGCATGTGAGAGCCACCTCTCGTACCCCTAAGAGGGGTAAGGTCAAAATTAATAGGGGGTAGGAAGTGTCCATTCTGTAATGTACTAGAAACGTACCATTTCTTATACTGTGCTATGGGTATCTTTAAAGCTATGATTTTGTATATACTATTTTTGTTCATCATTATTGGCTTTTCGATCTTTGAAAGATGGTTTAGATGGTTTGGTTTTTGGTAATTAATTGATAATCCAAACTACTTTGAAACTAAAAATATAATACTACGAGCGTTAACCCGCGACTTTGTCCGCACAAATTATATACCAGATTTTAAGAAAGATCATAAGCTATCAAACAAAAAAAGTTTCATCAAAATCGGTTCAGTAGTTTTTGCGTGTGCTCGTTCAAACAAACAAACAGACAGACAAAAAAATCGAAAAATTGGTGATATGGAATCAGGGATACCTAAAAACCATATAGTAACTTTTTTTTGTGTTATTATCTTCAATGTACAGACAAACTTCTTGTTACAGTTTTATAATAGTTTAGATAACCGGGATCCCTGATCGTTCCATCAGAAGGCAGTGTAAATATTCGTAAAGCCTGGTCTGATTAGGCCTATGAAGGCGCCTTAAAAGTTTTCTAATAGCAAGTTGACCACTAACTTGCCTCCACCAATCCGCGCTGGGCTAGCGTGGCTCACTTCCTTCACCCTTATTCGTGAGAGGAGGCATTTGCCCTGCAATGGGGTTCTTCGGGCTATAACTGAACAGAGTTTTTTGATATTTTGCAATAAACAGGGCATAAATAAACATGCTCCCATAGCAAATGTTGTTCAGTTAGATGGGTAGAGTCGGAATGTGGTTTAAAGATTAATGATACTTTTCCTTACACCTTGCATATTTTTTTTAAATAAATTGTCCCTTCTCAAATAAGTATTAAATTCACAGGTCACATCAAAACCATAATTCCAATTACGAAAGTCTTTAAAAATTTTCCCACTGCCATATTTAACAGTTCCCCACCTTACAAATGAAACTTTTAGCTGTTCAAAGTAATTTCGACTCTACACCATTGTGATAAATGTGAGGGTAGATAGAAAGGTGGTTCTCTATTCTGGTGGAAGTATCAGAAGGTTTGTGACGTTTAATCTTGCGTACGACGGCCGCGCGTATCACTCGCCAAACGGTACTAGGGGTGGGCTTTGTTGATGGTTTTAATTAATCGATATTTTTTAATAGCAAAATCTTTTAGCGTTTCATTACTTTTATACAGGTTTGAAAAGAGGAATGCAACGAATGTTGTACGTAGTATTCGTTGTGGTAATTTTTATTTATTCATTATAAGTATTTCTTTGAGACTTAAAACTAAACTAACCTAGGATGTGGTGCAGGTTCGGTCCTTGTGAGAGGGTACCCAGAACGCTGGCCGCATTTCCTCGCTGAATGGCTATGCTGATCCGTTGAGCGAGGAAAGTGCCAGCTCTTGGGTCCCCTGTCGAGTCTATCAGGCGCTTTGACAGGTCTTTTAAAAGCGCCTGCGCATTAGGTCCCCACGGCCCAAGAGTTTCGACACCAAAACCCATAAAATGGTATTTCTTACGATAATAAAAAAATAATAATATGGAAGATGTCAGGAATTTGTATCAGTACAATGAGTCAAAGAACTTAGCGCAATCACAAACTTTAATAGTGATTTAGTATTTCATTATAAAAATATATGGCACAGATGTAAGGAAACCAATGTGTCTTACTCGAAGGATGTAGGCTCAGATTCTAGGGTATTCTAGGCCCGTACTTCCTTCTATCCAATTATTGTAGTAAAGCTTTTGTCTGAATGGAATGTCTGTAAATGGAATTATGGTGTTCGAAGATTTTGTACAAAAAAAATTGTTTATTTTTTCCAGTCCACAAACAGCATGCATGTTACAGATAAAGTTACAGCGTGTAGGATCCCACTGCAGTGAAAATGCCTCCTTTCACTATTAAAAACGTTTTTAGAACAGTTTTTAAAACGTGTTATCATGTAATTGGCGCTGTAAAATTTAAATGTTGTTGTACTAGAAATTAAGTAATTTGCTGTTTGATAACCAATAAAGATAAATTAAATTAAATTAAATTAAGGGTGTGGGACATAATCTATCACGAAAACATTTTAGTATTTTCAAACTTGAATGTTATCGATAATTTCAACCATCACCCCCTCACTAACCACAGCGTCTGCAGAAATTCAATTAACATTACCTCCAGTCGTGTGCACCTTTATTTCCGTTTGGAGTCACTTAGCCCCCCTCCCCCTCTGCTAGGGGGGGCTGGATGCCAGTAATGAGGTCCGGTGATCGTTTAGTTTCTACGTAATGGTTTACGTGAGTTTCCCAAGTTTTTCGCCTTGAAGTTTATGGTGTTCATTTTGCAATTACCTATACTCTATTCCAAATAGGAACGAAATTTTAAGGATATTTTGAATTTCAGAAACGAATTACGGGCCCAATTATTCTTAGAACAGATTTAGTAACGTCTAAGATATGTCTGTTAGTATAATTATCTTTCTTATAAATAAATTATATTTTCTAATTAAAATTGGCTAGAAAGCTAATAATAGTAAAAAGCTGATTATCTGTTCATCCTTATATGGAATGAAGTAGATAGTTCATTTTGGGTGTTAGGGCCGCCACACACAGACGGAATTGCGATCCGGAATCCGGATTCAGGATTCAGTGTTGTCATCTATGGTTACAAAAAATACTAGAGTGCTGTTGAAAAAATGCCTAAAATAAAAATGTATGAAACGCCAAATGTATGACAATAATTGCATTTTTAGGTATTTATTAAAACAAAACAAACAATTTCTATACATGATAATTACTATCATGTGATGAGGTCATGACGTTACAAATGTTACGATGATGGATTGTAAATTGTATTCTAATATTAATGCAACTATATCAAAAGACTATCGATAGTTTTAACATTAGACATAATCTGCATACAAAATGGCATGAATCATTATCACACAAGCGGTTTTTGAGCGTAGGCGAATTCGCAACTATACCGCAACTACGTCGCAACTGCACCGTCACGATACGGTATTGTTCCATCAACGCCTACGCTCAAAAATCACCACCATTAAAATATGCCACCTAAGACATCAAAAAATCACTAGATCTAGTGAAAAAATCTCCGAAAGCGGCAACACTCCATCCGGAATCTAATTCCGAATCAGGTTTATTCCGGATGTATGTGGCGGACCTTAGTCTTCTTTAACATCTAAAAATGGTTGTGGTGGGAGTCTTGGAGTGGTTTTTACCTGTAATGCTAGCCTATCATCACAGTTTCAGATATTCTATACAGTCAAACTTATAGTTTAGAGAACTTTGTGAATTAAAGTTATAATTGAGGCATAGCATAGTAGGGCTTCAATATCAGAAATGATCACTGAAGGTAACTTACCTGCACCAATCAAAATACAGTTTTAACACGTTCCGGGACAGTGACCGGCTATAGACGTGATAACAATAAAAGTTCTATTGTGTCTCGTTCACTGCCCCGGAACGTGTTAATAAATAGGTAGCATTTCATAATAGAACCACTGTACCACAGAAAAGGCAGGTCAAAAAAACAAACCAACAAAAATAAAAGATCGAATACAAAATAGAGGTGTCCAAAAAGTCCGCGACTTGACGTAGACGGATGGGCGACGATTATCAACACAGATAGACCCTCTCAAGGTGGGATATTTTATCAGATGGGACGAAAGGGTTCCAGACGTAATGGAGATGCGGAGATAGATCCCGTAACAATGGGATTTCTTTGCTATTGGAAATTGTAAACGAAAAACTTATGATAAAAAGGTTTTGTTTGTAGTAGAATAGACGTGTTTGAGAATGAAACTGAAACTATCGGTCATTTTGAAAATTGATATCTTATTTAAATATTTTAAAATAATTATAAGCATAATTTGATGTGGCATGTTGCTGAATAGTGTTTTGTTTTGACGACGCATGTTGCTGAAGCATATTTTGTTACTATTAATTTCATTCAATTAATATTATATTATAATTATTTATATTTTAGCATAATTTCATATGAATCTATCGCAGCTATAGCAGTCTGCAACTCTTATCTCATTAAGGGCCTATGTCGAAAAATAATTGAAGGGAAATGGGCGTGTGATATATTACTGCATGATGCGAGAGAAAGAGATGGGGCGGGCGCGCCTGAAACGACACAAGCGTAAAACAAACTTTATTTAATTGTGTTTGTACTATTTATGTAAGTTCAATTTTGCTGTAATCAAATTTTATAAAATATCAATCTCTTTTTTTTAAATCAAGTCTCGTGTTTCTATTATTCACCGTTTAGCAGTTCCAAGCGTTTATCGATGAAGACAGAGGCTACTTTGGCTTGTTTTTCTGTCGTTAAAATGTTTCTTAATCGTGTAATCAAAATTTTAATTTTATGTTCAATTTACACATATCCGCAAATCATACTCCTACTGTTACCGTACTAACGTACTTCATGATATATGACGCTTTGAAGAATCCTATTTTTTTACATATCCTCTTAAGGCTTATTTCTTTTATAGTTAAATATTTCTTATATTATTATACTTCTTTGAACAATTTTTAAGACACTTCAACTTTAAATATCTAATATGACCGAAGGCCAGTATAAGGTGGCCCGCCGGGAAACATATAGAATCGAAATTGTGGCCCACCTCCAAAATTGTTTAGGCAGCCTTGATCTAAACGAATAAATAAGCATGATTTGTTAAATTAATAAAAATTATTCATTAAATTCGAGCTGTCGTATTTCATATGAGATTCTTAGGCCCGATTGCGCCTAGCAAAGTTATCGTTATTAACTCGGAACTAGACGCTAATTTGGAATCTATACTATTATAAAACTGTAACAGGAAGTTTGTCTGTACATTGAAGATATTAACAAAATAACAGTTACGATATGGTTTTATGGTTCCTACCCGAACTCCTACCCATCCTAACTCACGTCTTCAACTTTTCCTTGACTACTGGTTCCTTCCCTTCTGCTTGGAAACAAGCATTGGTGCTTCCTTTGCCTAAAATCTCCAACCCTACCTTGTCTTCACACTTTCGTCCTATCTCTATTCTTCCTTTCCTCTCCAAAGTGCTTGAGCTAATTGTCCACAGGCAATTAGCATCATTCCTTTGCTCCAACCACTTGCTAAATCCGCTACAATCTGGCTTCCGCCCTGGACATAGCACCGTTTCAGCTCTCCTTAAAGTCTCTGATGACATTCGTCTGGCAATGGAAAATAAAATGCTTTCAATACTTATCCTTCTTGATTTCAGCAGTGCATTTAACTCTGTTGACTTCGATGTACTCCTTGGTATTCTTCAATCTCTTAATATTTCTCCGCCAGCAAATGCTTGGTTTAGTTCATATCTTCGAGGACGCTCGCAGTGTGTCCGCTCCGAAGGGGTCTCCTCTGAATGGTGTGATCTCACTGCAGGCGTTCCTCAGGGTGGCGTCCTATCTCCTCTTCTTTTCTCTATTTTCATTAATACTATCACCTCTGTAATTTCTTCAAATTTTCATCTATACGCCGATGATCTCCAGCTCTATCGCCACTTCAAGGTTGATGACATCTCAAATACCATCGAGGAGATAAACAAAGACTTAGAGCGTATTAGTACCTGGGCTGACTCGTTTGGTCTGATGGTCAACCCCGCCAAGTCACAGTCTATGTTTATTGGAAGTAGATATATGTCCAACTGTCTCCGTGAGTATATCGTTCCTCCAGTTCTCTACAATGGTGTCATCATTCCTTTTACTACTACTGCAAAAAATCTTGGGGTAATTTTCGATTCCAACCTATCTTGGTCGGCCCACATAAACAAGGTTAGTCAGAAGGTGCATTTTTCATTTCATTCCCTCAAACATCTCCAAAATTTCCTTCCCCTTAAAACCAAAATCTCCTTAGCCCAATCCCTCATCCTACCTATCATCGATTATGCTGATGTATGTTATTTGGATGCCACAGAGGAACTCATTAACAAATTAGAGAGGCTCCAAAACTTGTGTATCCGTTTTATTTTTGGATTGCGTAAATATGATCACGTATCCGAATACAGGAAGCAGTTAAAATGGCTTCCTATACGTGATCGCAGAAATTGTCATATCGTCTCTCTCCTGTACAACACCCTCCACAATCCGTCTGCTCCTAGTTACCTCCGCGAACGCTTCTCCTTCTCCCGTCCTTCTGACAAACCCTGTAGATCCCACATCCGTACCCTCCTTAATATCCCATCCCACACTACTGACTTCTATTCCTATTCCTTCACTGTCCATGCAGTCCGGCTCTGGAACTCTCTCCCATTTAATATAAGAAACTGTGAAACAATTGCTTCATTTAAAAAACAAGTCAAAGATCACTATCTCTCTCTTCATTCAATAAACTAGTATATTTATTTGTTTATCATTCTTTATAAATATATATATATATATATATATATATATGTGTATGTATGTATGTATGTATGTATATACCTGTATCTTTATATAATCATATCTATTTATTAGTGTTAAATACTGTTTTATTTGTTAAATGTGCACACTATGCCTGCCTCACTTAATATGCTCTCTCTCTTTCACGGGTTTGCTGGAAGAAATCTCTTTAGAGATAAGCTCGCCCTTTGTAATTGTCTATTATGCTGTTTTCATTTATATTTCCGTGTGTACAATAAAGTGTTAAAATAAATAAATAAAATTTAGGTGTCCCTGATTCCATTTCACCAATTTTTGGATTTTTTGTGTCTGTTTGTTCGTGTGTTTGTTTGTTTGTTTGTTTGAACGAGTATCACGCAAAAACTACTGAACCGATTTTGATGAAACTTTTTTTGTTTGATAGCTTATGATCTGACTTAAAATCTGGTAGGTATATAATTTGTGCGGACGAAGTCGCGGGTTAACGCTCGTTAAATTATAATTATGTCTTGCACCATCCTGTTTTAGGGGCTAAACTTGTGTTATATTTAACACGTTCGCGGACAGTGACCGGCTATAGCAGTGATAACAATAAAAGTTCTATTGTGTCTCGTTCAGTGTCCGCGAAAGTGTTAAACCGCCGATGTGATAGGTTTTTACAGTTTTGTTTTAGGCTCGCGCAACACTCTAACAAAAAAAAAATATGAAACTTGCACCACGCCATTTAATTCCTTTGAACGGTTGCACACGTTTCATACATTCTGGATAATCGGTCACGACCAGTTTTTAGTATGGAAGTCCCGACTCATAACGTAGTGTGTTATATGCTCTTTGATAACATGAATGAACGATGAAAACGAAATGTCATTGCCAAAATAAAACAAGAGACAGACAAATACAAAGAGATGCAGTGTGAAAGAGACGTGCATATAATTATGTTCATTCATCATTCACTTTTCATATTTTGTCGGATTACGTAAACTCTATGGTCATTTAGGATTTTGCCAGTGAAAAATAGAGAACTGGCAGGTTAGTTAACTATGAACTAGTTTTCATTGGCGCAAGACAATCTTCGATAACACTTTCGGTCGGTTAGGTGTTACGCAATTTAACCCAGCATTTGACGCAAGTGGGCCTTACTTACATACATAAAATCCACGTTATCTTTGGAAGTTGACAGAAACTTTGCAACAACTACCAACCACCTTTCAAGGTTATAATTGTAAGGAAGATTCACTTTCTGAGTTCCAGGATTACTTGTGTTGATCGGTGGCTGAACCTTTCGTCTAAAACACTTTAAAATTAAAGCTTATCCCTTAGAGTTTAAGCTAAGGGTGGATCTTATAGTCTAAGGCCTCACTTTTAATTTATAATAATGTTTTAGTACGCTCGCAAGCTCATCAATCATCTTTTAAATCCTTTTCCCAATTCCTTTTAATATTGTTTGTGACTCATATGAATAAATGTCATCAAAAATACATTCAGTTGCAACTCCAGGTGAATCTCAGAAACGATATTTCATATCAAAACAGCGAGAAATATCAGTTTATCCAGATTCCGCCCCGTGCTCGCCCCACTAGTGATGTAATGTAAAATAGCACTATAATTCATCGATATTCTCTAGACGCCAGACTGCATAACTCAACGTATGTTGGGTGTAGTGTGGAGTTGTATCGATATAGTTTTTGTCGATGAATCATCTAGGATATTATAGAATAGACTTTAATAGCGTAATCCAGTACAGTATGAGTGATTGTAATGCGATAACACGGCTCATGCTGAGACGAAAAAAGAAGAACAGCGAAATTTGTTTTTTGTTTTAAAAATAACGTCTTGTATTTAGACATCTTTATATAAAGAACTAGCATATTTTCACGTCATGATTAATTTGAAAAATACTTGACTGAATGACCACGAATTTATATGAATATTTCTTAATATAGAAACTAATCACACCTAATTTAAAAGTTTTATTATATCATCATTGCAACTGTTAGCACAGAATTAATAATTCTATATCAAACTCTAGACTGACACTCAGATAGAAGAAATTCTACATCTATTTTATTTCGATTAGATACATGAGCGACGAGTATAGCATAGAGTAAGTAAGTTATAGCCTAGTTATAGGAGCCCCCTGCAGGGCAAAGCGGGACATATGTACTCCACCGCGCAAATACGAATATACTTACGATTATCAAATACTCTAGTCTTTTTCATAAAATAGTTACTCTTATCGATATTTATATTAAGACAAGGACATCACTACCGCCACACACGTGAGCGTGACAAATGTTATGAAGTCAGTGGACCCGCGCGACTTCAGTTTGTCTCTAAACACACAATTTCACTCTTATTTCAGTAACTAATGTCCCGAACACTAGACTTGCAAGCTGTATTTACGGCAGCTCATCTAACTATTTTCATTTTTATCCGTTATAGACCAATCGAATTTAAAATCGGGACAGATACAATGAAAAAAGACATGTTAGAAAACCAACGCAATGTTGATTTCCTCTTGTCACTTAGAATAGGTAGTTTATTTTCGGGAATATGGTACAAATGTTCATAAAAATTCAGTTTATCCAACTTATTCTGCCCCTAACGGCGTGAAAATATTAGAAGGTAAAGGAATTAATCAACAACTAGCAACAAAACACAAAAACAAAATTACAGATAATAATTTAAAAATTTTTGATACATTAAAATACTTACACAAATCTTATTATTATATTTCTCGCTAAATCGCAATTTTCAATTATACACAAATACACAAACACTACTTATACTTACAATGTCAGGATAAATATTTATCAAAATACATTATAATGATTATATGAATTGTTTGATAACGTGAGTTATAAGGTATAGGTATAGGTTAGAAGGTATGGTGAGATAGTTAATTTAATATATTATATCATTATCATTCAAAAATTCCTGCACAGAGAAATACAATTTTTCCACCAAAACGCATCCTCTTTTTAAACAGGTGGAGATTACGATCCTTAAAGTGGTCAAATAAACTGTTATATATACAGGTTGTTACAAAAATACGAATAAACATTTAAGGGTGTGGTTTAAACTGAAAAATTTTCTTACTACATATCTAGTCGAGCTAAATGTATGGGACAACTGGAGTTGTCCTTCCAAGGAGTCCTTAAAAGTTTAAATTTTTTATTTTTACTTTTGTAACACCCTGTATTTTGATGGCCATACAGAATTAATTATTTGAGAATACTTACTTTCTCTGAACCGGTACGCATAGAAGGTACCTACCTCAATCTTCGTAATAAGCGCATTTAATTAATGCAGCCAGTTACTTCTTTCGTTTAAATGTTTAATGGAACACCTTAATCTCACGGAATCTCATTGCAGGAGACGAGATATTGCAGTATTAATTATAGAAATAAGAGTCGTTCAGACTCGATACTAAAACGCTACCGGAAATATTTTAACTAGCTGCAGAAAAACATTTATGTTTAATGGATGGAGCCGTGGTGGTCCAGTGGCGAGTAACCTTGCCTGCCGTGTAGGAGGCGATGGTTCGATCCCCGTCCCGACCGACTTGTACCAATGAGTTTTTCGGAAGTTATGTACGATTTGTAACACCACTGGCTTTTCGGTGAAGGAAAACATCGTGAGGAAACCTGCGTGCTTCAATTTCGAGACATGTATTGTACCTACTGTCCATTACATGTGGCGACGGGCTCACTCCCCGTCACACTGGACAGAGTTTCGGTACTGCTAGTGCAACGTGGATGTTCTGAAGTTTCAGAATATCTCTGACTACCCCCTCGGGGAATATAGTCGTGAGCATATGGATATGGATGGAAATAAATGGAACAAAATTTTTACATAAATATTCATTGCTAAAAGCGCCAAGAAAATAATGTCAGGAAATACGGTTTCTTTCAAATATCTCCAAGATATATTATTAAATGTACTAAATTTCGGAGACTGAATAATTAACACTAAAAAGGAAATATACGAAAATAGTAATTTAAAAATTCACGTTATTTGTACGTACGAAGTATCTTTAAAGAATCCCATAGATGAACACATTTCTTCGCTTTGTCTTATTTTAACCATAAATATTTGAAGCTGTGCTTTCCGCAAATATAATTATTTCGAACTACAACAGCCTTGCTACATCAGCGTGCTTAAAAAATGTTAGGTAATTGTAGTTATGCTACTGCCCAAAACGTATTATGGTCGTGAGTTTATGTATTGTGTGTTTAACACGTTTCTCCACTTTTACACATACTGACTTTACTTCTACCAGTTTGATGTTTTTGAATAATATAACATTCGCAACGTTTTTTCATACCCGTCTGAAACCCCTTTGGCAGTCTCAGTTTTCTCCTAGGGCAGCAGATTTGAGAGCGCAGAGCGACTGCTCTTAATTAATTGGCTTGCATTCGTTTGCATGAATTACTCAGGTATTCGAACGCACCCCTTATTTTTTACAACCCTTTTGACTAGTCTTTTGGCTAAGCAAGCATAATCTGCCTAGGTGGTTAAATAATTGTTTGATTATAAAAGTCAAGGCTGCAATATATACTCCTATTTTTTTTATTGTATAATAAAATATTACTATTTAATTGGTGCTTCGATTGTAGTGTCTTTAACTCTGCCAGAACTGATCTTTCGAGTAGGTAGGGCTTGCTATTAGCCATGCTTTTACCAAATGTCTCCCGTTTGCAAAGAAGGGAAGTCAGGTATTTTATTTTTCTTCTTATCTTCTTGGAGAGTTCCAAGATAAATTAGATGATGGGGTATGATACCCGTGCTCGCTGGTCTTTATTCCATTGACTAATGAAGTGGTAACCACTGTTGACCCTGGTTTAGAAGAGTTACAGTAGTGAACATAGTTATGCCCATAGAGGACGGCGTAACTAGTGTCAACGCTGACACGAGTTATTCCGTCCTCTATGGTTATGTCCAATAAATAAGCCTGTGTAATGTAAAGCTTGACGGGTTCAAATCCCGCAAGGTACAAATATATTTATCCAGATTTAACTAGCATTATAAGCCCTCCTAAAACTTTGTGAAGCAGGTGTTGTGAGCTCGTTGCCACTTTTAATAGACAGTTGATCAACATAGTGAGCAACAACAACCACAACAACATAATAATTGCAACCTTCACAATACCTTCACCGATACAAATCAATCACATGAATTATACGATAAGACCATTGCATTGTGTTATTGTAGTTGTTTTTTTTAAAAAGAGCTCTTTACGTGTTACCTTCAAATAATAATACTTAAAATAATTAACTTACTTTCTATAACTAAAATGTAGCTAATTTGTACAGTGGTTTAGCTGGATCTGATAGGGGAAAGGCTAAGGCACTGTTGCATCCCCCTGTTTCAAAGAGTCTGTTGTCAAAAATCTTTCTCCTTCGAGCCTCGTTCCGCACACACTCCATCAAAATGTGGTACACATCCTCCACTACCACACATTCACTGCAATTTGGTGAAGGGACTTTTCCCATCAGAAAGGCAAATTTATTTAACGGAATTTCCGGGCAAATTCCATTAAATAAATTTACCAACTTGTAGTTGTTACTTATGTTCATAAATGGATTATATCAAGCTTAGCAATGCCAAAAATTGTATTTAACTATTCACCCAGCTTTCTACAAAACTAAATGCATACCCATCAGTATCTACGAAACTTTGCCACATGTTGGAAAACTTCCTCCATCCTTTTAGTGTAGGTGTCCGTATAGGTAACGCAAGCGGGCGCTCAGCCGCAAGTCTCCGGATCTCACCGGATCAGGTGGACCGGATTATTCCGGTTCAAAGCGGCCCGGAGCGGATCAAACACGATTTTAGACTTACGCCGTCAGGTTTAGGGGTTTATTTTAAAGGTAGATAATGGATATTTTGGGGTTGATTAAGGGTTAACAAAGTGGATGGGAATCGATTTGAGTAATTGATTTATTTGTGTTCTTCGGTGATTGACATAATGAGAGTTATGTTAAATAAGCGAATTCTATATTTCAACTAAATTAATATAATTAGAACGGGATGCAAATACAAATACAAAATTCTTTATGCTCTAGGCTAATTCAAGTAATCAGCAATAGTACAGCTATAAATAAATAGTAACGAATGCATTTTATTGGTCAAGGATATAATTAGCTGTAGCTAAACTAAATAACTTTTATGTAATAGTTGTTTTTCTACAATTTTGTTTATGTGTTGTTTGTGAATAAAGATTTCTCTTTAGATATGGTCTTCGTAGTCCTATCAGCATTTACCTACCTCTTTCGATCACCACCAGTAAAATATAAACTCATAATAGTCACTCTAATAAGTTACTTCAAGTCCTATAAAATCAAATTTTCAACATAGGCTTTCTTATTATTTTTGGGGGTGGTCTGATACTTTATAGCATAAATACAATTGCCAAGTTCTTTTCAAATTTGCAATTTATTTTTGGAAAGACAACAAAAACAAGCAAAAACAAGTCAGGTTTTTATACGTATGATACGTATACGTTCGTACATACGTAAACTAAATACCATAATCTATTTAAAAAGTGGTCAGAAATATTGCTGGTATCAGCTGTCTTGCATGAAGTCTTGAATATTCTCATACCTTTCTCCCACTGGGGTAGGCAGAAACAACGGAACGCCACCTGTGACGATACTGACAAACCTTTCTAGCTTCCTCCAAATTCATTAGTCCTTTCACGCTTGTCGGTTTCCTGTAGATCTAACATGGCCCTTTTTAAGCACATCGCCAATTCGGTCAGTATAAATATACTTTTATGCCATCCTTGCCTTATAGATAGCACACGTCAAAAGGTATCAAGATGAAAATGACGTATAAAGTGGTGATAGGAGACTAACCCACAAATACACTGTAAAAGAAACTTTTTTCTACTTTCTTTTTTCTTTTTTCTTCTACTCGCCAACAACTTTACCTTGTTGAGGTATATCTCCCTTTCTATTTACAATTTCATACCTTCGCGGGAGATGATCTGTCAGCCTGGGGGGTGGACTGTCAAAACTTTCCTAAACTCTCCAAACTGCGCTGGATTAACACCTGTACCTTGCTTTACAGGGAAGTTTTGTATGACGGTGCCATTGTTTCACGCGTTTGTTTGTACTGTAATTTCGAATGTTGTATTTATTAGATTTCTGGATTAAAAAAAATCTTGAAAGGAATTTTCGTGTTGTGGCTTCTATATGATGAGTCCTGTAGTAGCCTGAAAGTGACACGCAAATAAAAATCCTTTTTGCAAATACCGTTGGAGAACTATTTTACTTGAAATAAGTATCATATTATATATAAGGGTCCTTCATAATATGCGGACGGTTTTTTAGGGGGATGATCAGACCATCAAACTGAACAACTGGTCTGAATATCCTCTTAGAAACCATCCGCATATAGGACTTATATGTATGTGTATTATGTAAATAAATAAATAAATAAATATCTTTGACATTGTCACACAAATTATCTAGTCACATTTAAGTAAGTACCTGGACTTGTATTATGATGACTAGACAACGATATAGAATACATATATAGATACAAACATCCATGACTCGGGTACAAATATTCATATTCATCATATAAATATTTGCCCCTTACTTTTAAATATTCGAACCCGCGACCCTCGGCACAGCAGGCAGGTTCACTACAGACTGTGCTACCGGGCCGCCAATGTTGTAATTATGTGCCTTTACTAACACTGATATTATTATTATTTATTTATATTATATATTTTCTGTAATTTAATTTTCTTACTTTAGACATTATAATAATTACTTTCTTATTTTTATAATTACTTGTTATTATTGATGTGCCATTTCAGGGTTCCTGTACCCGTTTTAGTTACTAAGTAACACTTATGCTGTATTTGTCAATGAATGCGAATAAATGAATATGAATATGAATATTTTGTTAAAAGGAGCAAAAGCCATAATTATTATTATGAAACTATGGCTCTTATCTAGTTCTTGATACAGAATTGTAAATGGTTAATTAATAAGAATGAATGCCACATTCATCTTTAATTTAACATAATGTTAATATTGGGTTACAATTTGGTTAATACAATTCTTGCAAATTAATGACCGACAGGTGAACATACAAAATTATTTAGCCAAATATTTTACTATAATTTTGCATACCAAAATATTAAACTTATTGCTTAGGTACGCTAATATACCACGGGGTGGTAGGTAGTGCCTATCATTCGTCATGTAAGGTCGGCAAAGAAAACTTATAAATAGTACTTTTGAACCTTTTTTCAGAGAAATAAATGTGAAAAATGTTTTAAAATATTTATTCACACTATTAGGTCCGTCGTTTGATGATGATTATTATTGGGTGATTGGGGCCTTAACAGCCTGTGCCACTTCGACCATTGCTGATCTTTTGTGAACGCCCCTTCTATAGTTACCTATTAATCCCTACAACAGTTAGGTATCGCAGTAGGTTTTTAACAGGGAGGTCTTGTATCTGTGTGTGTTTTTTCTTCTGCTCTTATTGAATTGTTTAAGAAATTATGATGAATTATGAAGTCATTAAAGCAAGCACCTGTTTCAATCCTAATTTAATCGTCAAAATATTTTACCGTTAATTTGCAAATAAATAAAAACAAAAAATAAACTCGAACCACTCAAAAAACGAGAAAATATGACAAGAGAGGAAATTAAGGCACCTATCCAAACTTGAGAAAGAAAACTTGTTCGGTTCAAATATGCGAAGGTAATGATGTCAGCCGAGTCCCGCGGGAAAATGTCCCGGACTTTACAAATTGAAATTATTTTTTCATTAAAATTACCAACTTTTCAGGTAAACTTTCCTGAGCGCCCAATTCACCGCACAGTTTTAGTTAAATGATTCTTTGCAACTTTTCGCAGACAGTGCACCTACCTACGTATAGGGACTAGGGAGTACCTACTGCTATAGCCTAGTAGATATAGGTATGTAGTTTGAAATTGAATGCTTTGATGTTTGGTTTTCAGTTCCTATCCGTTTATTTTATTTAATGTCAGAAAATCAACCTTTTTTTTTGTTTCTTCTACTGTAAGATCAGGATCAAAAATATACAATTTCTCTCTTCACTTCAGCACCCGCGGCATGGCTGTGCGATAAAGCGCAATCGCATCCTAGCTTCCTTTCTTTTTGCGCGCGAACGAACGAGATAGCAGGCACGGTAAAATGTTTATTGAGGCGACATCGCCATACCGCGGGCGCAAGAGTTCAAATTCATAGTGTTCAAAGTAGGAGAAAAACTTGTGGTAGGACTTTCATTATCCACTAATCAAACTGCCTATCCCAAACTCGAACCATTTAGAAGTTTCTAACTCCCACTAATTCTCGATCAAATCAAACGACACGGGATCACGGTCCCGTATCGCGACATGGGATCACAGTCCCGCGGGATCCTGTAATCCCGCAGGTGAGCCGGGATCGCCCGGGATTAAAGGATCATGGGACACTTGCCCGCTCTATCCATCTTGATGATGTATCATTGAATTGAGTGCGATCGACAGATGTCGCTTGTTGTTGGCCGTAATGTTAGGATAAAAGTAGCTCGATGATTATAGTCTCTATTCTTATAACTATAAAGGTGAATGGCGGAGACAGGTTTGGACAAAACTGTTTGGATGATTACGAACTTTGTTGCCTTGCCAATAAAGGTCATATGAGTTTTTCAGGGAAGGTTCGTGATGGATGTTGGCATTTTCTTTCTGAGTGAGTTTTTCACGGAGTAAGGTAAGGGTAGATTGAGACAAATCTTGCCTATGTAGGTAACATACATAAACTCAAGACCATTATCCCTTCCGTGGTGGACAGAAACGTTGCTACATCTTACAATCTTAGGCGTATGTTGAGTTGAGAGTTTCAAGATGGAATGGCGTTTCAAGTAGTGATTGGTAGTTAGGTAATCTTTCATGGACATAAAACTGGACTGACGGTGACTGACTACGGTGGTTCAGGATTTTACGCCATGCAATTTTAGTGGTTTTACTTTAGCAGGGTTAAAAATTTTATGCAATCGGTAGTACTACTGAAGGAGACTCATCTCTTAAATACATGCATACATAAACTCAAGACCGCAATCCCTTTCGGGGTAGTTAGATTCAGATACTACAAACTTTCTATTTATTTAAGAATGTAGTGGTAGCAATGCTTACGTTTAGCAATTTAAGTTTCAGGGTAGAATGACGAGTCAAGTGGTGATAGGTGACTAGTCTTTCGTCCACATAAACACTGCATAAACTTTTAATCCCTTAGTCGCCTCGTATGATACCCACGGGAAGAATTGGGGTGGTGTATTGAAAGCCGGAACCATACAAATTCTTCTTTCATAAAACTGAAATCATAGTGTCTGAATAATAAAGAATTTATCTCATCTTATCTTATAAGCCACACTAGATGCTCGACACGTTGAACACAGAAGACAAGTTTCATTTCATCATCCGTATGACACCACCATCCCTTATCAAACAAAAGTAACTCGCAATTACAAAACCCATCTTCAAGACACTTGAACGATTTCCACCGAAGGGAACCTGGCAGAAAATTAAGAATTACCAACAACGTCTCTCTTGAAAATTTTGTAATTCACTCCACAGCTATAGTTTATTTTACAAAGCCGTACGAATCACGCCATTCTTGCCTGTATATTTTTGAGTTAAGAGTCAAATTAGGGGACCGTCCAGGACTGTGTAAGGCGACACAAACAAGGCAACGCAAATAAAATTAATTGTATATTCTCTGCATACCTGTCTGTACCTAACGAGAGGACTTATTTACTGGCGGGGTTGTCAAAGAGTAAGTGGGATGGGATTTTGTATCCTTTTACGCAAAGATATTAATTATGAATAAGAATTAAGTCATTAAATTTTATATTAAACAATCTGCAAATAAATGCGTCGTCAACGAAATTAATAGTAACAAAATCTGCTTCAGCAACATGCGTCGTCAAATTTCCTACAAAATTTTCTTAAGCAATATGCGTCGTCGAAACAAAACACTATTCAGCAACATGCCACGTCAAACACTTAATCGAAAAGTCAATAGGAATTTAAAAAAAATTAATTCTTATGCTTACAAGTACTAAGCGTGGATTATACTTAAGAGGGTAGACTTTCTATGTCATAAAACTGAACAATAGGTCCCATAGTCAATTATAATTATAACGGACGAATTGGCAGTGTATTTGCTGCTTAGGTTACCTAATCCGCTGAGTAACCCCAGCAATGCCGAGGTCCGTACCCCTTATATTGTAAGCACTGGTTCGCTTACCTTTCAGGGTGCTTTGCCGTCACTGTTATGAACCCCCCATAGTCCGCAGTAATAAGCAGTAACAACTCCCTGAGCAATGCTGTGTTTGTAAGTTACGAAAAAAAAAATTGAATTTAAAAATTACAACTTTTTGCTTGCTTATGATCCAGAGGGTACCAAACATATCCGAGAATTCGTTAAGAACAATCATTAAGGAAGTATCTCTTTGTGTATCATTATTTTATTACTTTTTTTCGAGTCTTAATTAATTGTTTCGTGACCGGTGGTGACCGGACATCGATTCTGCATCCATAAGCCTTGTGACCTTCGCATTGTGTTTATTAAGAAATTAATCAACAATGCAGCTTTAGACTAGCCGTTGAGCAAAAACTAGTTACACAACAATTATAATGTCAATAAGACCCTGAGCATACGCATAATCTTTTCATAATATGAATTTAAACATGGTCATAAATCAGACCATGTCCTGAATTATTCAAATCTATTCAAATATTGCAAGTTCTGCCAATCCATCCGAATTTATATATTAGCTAGATAACGTTAAAATACAAACAAAAGCTCTTTGACCTTAGGGATTGCGAATAAGTAATTAGGAACGTGATGCATTAATATTCAAGGAAAAGGATAAGGATAAGGAAAGAAAGACCAAATATTTGTATGACAATGTCCAAGATATTATAGAAATGAATAGAACAAATCCTTACAAATTGCGCCCACCCCAAACAATAGGATAAGGGCAAGATATCGATGATAAGATGACTAGATCACTGCAAAGTAGTCTTGGTCCTGAGGACTAGATTGAGGTCAAGAGCAAACCCATACGTTATAAAAAAAAAAGTAATCGACTATTGAACATAGAATTAAACAAAACTATAAAGCTACGTAACAAATTAAATAAATAATTGACAGGTTCATCAATTTTTAGTCAAATCAAAAGACAACGGCACCGATTTAATTTGTTGTCCGTTCGATTAAATTGTTGTTGGGTTCGTTTCCTGTGTTGTTTAGAATATCACCAAACCAGACAGGTATCGTAATAAGTGATATACGCCTGCAGACTTCGTCAAAATATCAATTTCTGAAATAAACCACGTATTGATACCTTAGAGCCTTTATCTTATCCAATGTAGCTATACCTTGGCTCGAAATTAATTTAACTACCCATGTCTATCACTTTACATAGCTAGTAAGAGTAAAATGTAAACCACATTGGAAATGATTATCAAAGACAGTCGAACGACCTTGAACCTAGAGTTGGTCTATTGAACGGTCAATGTTGACTTGACGGCCTTGCGAAGGTCTCGGTGAACCGATAGGTCCAATAGGTGCGATTGTGAGTTCAAAATCTGGTAGAAATCATTGTAGAAGTCCACATATAGATGACTATTTGGAATGATACCCATTGATTTGAATGTATTTGTATATTGATTAAAAACTTGTTTGGCCACTATATTGCTGCCAGTGTTAATGAACTTTCTCATATTGATTTAATAATACGTAAGAAGAATTAAATAAAATTGTTATTTCATACTCCTCCTTCAGTAGCAGAGATCTAAACTAAAATATGGAATGTATTACATTAAAAAAAAAACCAGGAACAAAAAGTTCCTCCCCCCGGCCCCGCGTACATCTACCAGGCCAAACCTTTGCCTACTAACCAATATTCTTAGTACATTTGTACCCGTCTGCAAGTTTTACCCTGTTATTACTCTCCCGGCTAATCCGGGACCACTATTAACCGTTTTGAACGAAAGCACTGGGACGGATTTAGAATGTTTGACCGGAGGCTGAATTTATGTTAGACTAACTGGTGCCCGCGACTTCGTCTGCGCTTCGTCTGGACAATTCACACAATATCTTTATAAATTGTAGCCTATGTATTATTCTGGCTATATTATTGTAAAATTTCATTAAAATCCATTCAGTAGTTTTTACGTGAAAGAGTAACAAACATCCATCCATACTTACAAACTTTCGTGTTTATAATATTAAGTAGGAAGTAGGATTTAAAATGAATTTGTACAAAGTGTAGCATTCGCCTATTCTGGAGTATCTGGCTATCGAACAATTTGATTGATCGAGAACTTCTCGCCGCATCTTGTCTACAACGGAAGACTTTCCGACGAGGTGGTAGAGTCAAAAAATGACGTCAGAAAGCTAACTGTGTGATTATATGAGGTATCTCTCTATTATTTTGAATAAAAGATTTTGAGTTTGAACCATTTGAGGTTGGGTCCGCGGTGAAAATTGTTCAGTTTAATGGTCTTAACCAAACCACCACTTTCAATATAATTACGGTGTTTTTTTTGTGTGTGTTACACGCTGCATAAAGGAAAAAACAAATATAATAATATAATATAATATTTTTTTTTTTTTTTTTTTTTTTTAGCTGTAGCACGGGTTGTTTATTGTTTATTTAAAGGAATAAAATAGTAAAAGCACAAATAAAACTTACCCTAAACTTAAACCATTCTAAACATTCTAAACTACAAATTTAACTAATCCTATTTAGTCGAAAAGCCCGCCCCAGGTCATACCTGGCCCGAAGGTGCCCATAATGCTGGCTGCATTTCCGCGTTGAATCGCTAATGATATGCGTTGGGCTAGGTATGACCCGGCACGAGGACCGTTACCCGCATCCCGTAAACGTTTACCCAGGTTCCTCATAAAAGTTTTTGCTTCATGACCCCACGGGCCCGCCGTCTCCACAGCGAAGGGCACGAATATGTAGCTCTGCTCCAAACTTGTGTAACATTGGTGTTTACGTACTACTGCCCTTTCCGCTGCCGACCCTGCTACTCGAATGGAATAAATAAATAATAATATTAATTTATTTTTCCCCTAATAGTTATAAAACATGCCATAGTTCAACTTAATACCTAAAATATTTCAAACAACTTATAATAAAAAGGAAAAAGTACAGATATGAGAACAACTAATAGCAAAATTACCAGGGGTCCTCAGCAGGCAGGTTTGAAACCTGAGGAACCAAATAACAATTAAAAGCCAATATTTGGGTAACAATAAAAACAGTTATTAACTTAATTAATTAATGACCGCATTATTATTAGCAGCAGAGATCGATACTATACAAAATCAATACATCAACAAATGTGTACTCGATGGACTAATTGACCAAAGATGTATCTAAGTTCAAATGTCACAGAGCGTCCTTGCCTCGCGAGATGCGCCCGCGCCGTATAAATGCAGCCTCCGCCAGCAACGAAGCACCAGTCTCTCGATCGCCTTGCTTTCTCACAGACACAGGACAACCAAAAAAAACATTTTCAAAAATGAAATCGGTACGGTGTGATTAACTTTTATTTGTTGTCATCAAATCATCAATTTGTACTGTAGCCCAATTTCGCGTAATTGACTACTAACCTTAAACCAATTTTTTATACAGTTATTGAACTTTGTGAATTAATTAATAAATCAAATATTACTATCAGCTTTAATATGGGACATAATTAAAAATTCTATTCATAACTGAGTTACTCGGTCAAAATATTAATGCAGACCTTTCGTGTAAAAAATACTCAGAACTTAATCGTAAACGAGTTTTTCATGTCAATCGTTTTATCCATTATATCATATCTCTTTATAACATGGGAACTTGTTGTCAGCATCTGACTGTCAATTTGTCTTTGTCACAAAACTGTTTATTTAGCTGTAAATTCTCCAAAACGGAAATAAATAAAGGAAATAAATAAAAAAATATTATGCCAGATTCTTCATCATTGTCTTGCACATCTCATTCATCGTCATCAATATCGCAATCAACAACTGTTTGCACAAGCTAAATGTTAACTCTTGTCAATAGTTCATCGTATTCGCTTTCTTCGTGGCTGCTGCCCTCGCCGCTCCGGCTGATGAAAAAAATGCCCAGGTCCTTCGTCAAGACAGCGACAACATTGGTGTTGACGGGTTCAAATACGTGTAAGTGTAGAATATAATGTGTATACTTCTATTATTCTTGATACACCATTTTAGATACATATCTTTGGCCTTTTTATTCATAGAATATTGTTTGATAAAAAACATTTAGTGTAGCCAAGACTGCCAACCTCCAGTAATGGAGTGGAACCCGAAGAAGAAGCCAATACTAGCTAATCACGGCATTAACTGAAGAAGTGCTATGAATTACAAGAGCGAGCGTCCAATAAGAATATTATTTCGAGATCAGATATATTCTGATAGACTCTGGCTTATATTGCCAGATTGGATACGCCTGCATGTAGTCAATTTTTTTCTGGTGGATAGCTAGAATTTTATCTTTTTTTTAAGTAATTCTCTAACGAAACTTTTTCTCTACAGGTACGAGACTTCAAACGGCATCGCCGCGCAGGAGCAAGGCCAGCTCAAGAACCCAGGTACTGAGAACGAAGCTCTCGAGGTGCGTGGACAGTACTCCTACACCGGACCCGACGGCGTCCAGTACCTTGTCAACTACATCGCCAATGAGAACGGTTTCCAGCCCCAGGGCGCCCACCTTCCAGTCGCTCCCTAATAATTCTTCGTAGTTAACCCAAAGATCTAGTCCAATAATACTCAATCTTAACATTCATTGTAAATTCTGTGATACGATCTCTAATCGATTGTTGTAAATAAAAATTTTAATGTTATTTTAAACATATTTCTTTTGTTTCTTTTAATCCGACTGAAAAAAAGAGAAATTACGATCGAATATTAGTTTGGCTGAGCTCAGCCATGTTTTTTTGCAACCTCCTCCATATTGTCGAGGTGCTTGTGTCCACCTCCGAGTTTGATTGCAGCTGCTGTTGATAAAATCGTAAATCATGAAGTATCAATTTATTGTGATACACGAGTTCAACCGCGGGAACCAACCCGTTGGATGAGGGCAGCGCAGGACCGGTCGTTATGGCGATCCTTGGGGGAGGCCTATGTCCAGTAGTGGACGTCCATCGGCTGAGATGATGATGATGATGACACGAGTCGATAGGTTGTTACATGGTGTTTTATATTATATGTTCACTGTGATCCGCCAAACAACATACAATAGGTTCATATGTATAAATTAAATTCACAGTTATATTTAGAAAACATTACATTAATTTAAAGTCTTTATCCGAAGTAGTAATCGTCAAACGACATTTTTTATAGGCATGATTTCTATCGATATAATCAATAAATTAAAATATACCTACATAGTAAAAAATAGTACAATAGTTGGGGATAATAAATCAGTCAATCAAGCGTAATTCGTTAATAATTTAAAATCAATAAGGTAGTCAAATAAAAGCAACGGTCTTGCAACTTATGGTCGGAGTCCACCTTTGCAGAGTGTACGTCTGTGTGTGTTCACTGAATAGTATGTGCAGGGGTTGTATACCTATGTAACCTAGACGTGTGTCTCTATGAGCCTAAATGGTCCTAAAACTAAAGCTTTGAACAGAGAGAATAGAATAGTAATCGATTGTACATCCGTTCGATAAGATAAGTTAGTGCAAACAATTTTAAGACGAATAAAATAAAAAGACTGGCTAGTAAGCTGGTAGTTGACGCAATTTTGTCTGATTACCCCAAAAGGGGTTATGGTCATGGTTCTGGTTATGTCTAAGTATGTATGTATGATTATGGACGATAAGACCTAGTCTTTGAACACAATATTTTAATTCTAGATAACATGATAATAAGATACAAAGAAATGAGAAATAACAAGTAAATCACCTTTAGTTTGGATAGGTACAGCATTGGATATTATTACTACTTATATTAAATTTACAGTTTAAACATTGAGAAGAATGTAAGTAAAGTAAAATCCTACCATGTCTGACATACGGCTGCAACATGATCTTGAGAATACTTTGAAAACAATTATATCACTGCAATTGTTATTTGTCACTTTCTCATTTCGTGTATTTTACTTTTTAATTTTCTAAAATATAATAATAAACAGTACCTAAGTTATTTGTCATCTGAGGTCAATGTTTCTCTTTCATTGGGTGAAACGTTCTGTTTTTTTCCCTTTGTGACTGTAAATTGTTGTGTTCACTTTTAAGTGGTTATGCATTTAGCTTAAGACGTAGTTAAGTATCACAATGATTGTATGAGTGTAATAACTGTATGTGAATCAAATAAATAAATGAAATAAAAAATCAAAATAATAAAAAATAGAGCAAAATATTATGCGATTATAAGTAGTTCAGTAGGCCTACCATGAGTTTTCACTGTACATTACTACTGTTGTTGCGGCGCCAATTTGGTATGAAAGAATTAGTTCTCAACGTAACCGCTAGGAGCGTTGAACAAAATTCAATACAAATACTGTATTTTATTACAGTAGTTTTACTGTAGTTTATTACAGCGTAAACTCATGGCAGGCCTACTGAACTAGACAGTAAAGTAACGCCACTGGACCTAATTACCTATACAGGGTATAAGGGACACTGAACAACTTTCAGTATGGATCCTTCCAAAAAAAATCTGATGTTTCATACTTAAATTGCTGTACCTATCCGACTCAAATGTACGGGACAGCTAATTTCTTTTTGCTTTTCCTGAGGTAGGCTCCATAGTGAAAGTTGTTTAATTTGATGGTCTGAGATCACCGTTTCAGTTTGCGCAGGGCTGTCCCTTACACCCTGTACATACATAAAACTTAAATAAATGTGGTTTTACCGAAGAATGCTGCAAATTAGTTGGGTTCAAAGAGTCACCAATGTGGAAGTTCTACGACGAGTCAGGAAGTCCCGATAGCTTTTGCAAACCATTAAAAGGAGGTAAGTAACCATGGTGATATCTTGAGGATTGAGTGATACCAGCTGCTTCAGACTATAATAATGGGCAAGTAGAGGTCAAAACACCATTTGACCGGTAGGTTGGATCGGTAGGATCGGTAGGCTACAAATGTAGTGGTGCGCGAACATGGAAGAGCACAGGAATCGCCAGCTTCGGAGAGTTGTTTCGTTTGGTGAGAGATAAGCAGGGATATGCAGAGCTAACTGCCAACCTCCAGTAATGGAGAGGAAACCGGAGAAGAAGAAATAGTTTCTTGACAAATTTCTGAAATGAATAAAGTGCACTAGACTAGCTTATTTTCAGATATTATTCTTTCTTTGTTATTCTAGACTCATATTGTAATCGTTAAAAATTCTTCTAATTTTTTTTAAATATTATAAAGGAAGGCCTTTGCCCAGCAGTGGGATGAAGTGGGCTAGTAAAAAAAATTATATAGCATATATGTTCACAACTATATTCCCCGAGGGGGTAGTCAGAGACATTAAAACATTTTTTTAAATATTTCTTTTCATGCATAAACTTTTTCTGATTTGTTTATCGCAAAACGCATCGATACGATTCGATATTATTATACGTACTTTAAATCGATTGTTTGTAAATATGTAAACTGGTTGACACCAAATGTTTAGAATAGTTTTAGCTAAAAACTGGTCTTAAATTATACACGTTTTTCAAAAGTTTTCGAATTATTAACGATTTCATAGCGTAGGTTAAAAAGTCGCGGGCTCAGTTAGATTAATATGAATGATCAATATCCGTAATTTATTCAAACAATGATCCGAAACGACTCATCCATCAACGCCTAATTTGAACTTGGACATTATGACCTTGAAATTTGGACAGCAGCTTCAATTTGTGACATACACACCAAGTAGACACCTAATGTAGAAAGAATGATCCCGCCTGCGGAAAAAAATTAAAGTTAAGCGTAGTGTATTTTGTCGCCCGCATTGAGTTTAAATTAAATTATATTAAATAACGCTCACAGGCACATACATTGTAATGATCCCAAGCAAGCCCTATAGGCTTTATTATGGAAACCATACAACAACGGCACACACATATAACATCCAGGACCAAACCGAGATTCGAACCCAGGGTCCTGGTTTGGCAGTCCGGCGTGGTAACCGTAACACCAACCGGGTCGTCGAAAACCAATTAACAACAATCTGTATCTCCGGTCGTCTGGTAAAATTTGGATCAAATGACATGAGGACATTTGCTTCATGAGATGAGGCTTAGCTAAGATATCCGTAGCATCTAAGCTACACTTAATTTGCATGTTTGCTTCAAAAATCTAAGTCCTGTGTTCTCAAATCTTTACGTCCTCTCTTTAACTAGTATGGTAGTCAATTTTATTACCCATTTAACATTTTTAGGAAAGCGACAATAAATAATAATAATAATCATAAATATCTTGGACATTGTCACACAAATTATCTAGTCACATTTTAAAGTACCTGGACTTGTATTATGATGACTAGACAACGATATAGAATACATATATAGATACAAACATCCATGACTCGGGTACAAATATTTATATTCATCATATAAATATTTGTCCCTTACGTGATTCGAACCCGCGACCCTCGGCACAGCAGGCAGGTTCACTACAGACTGTGCTACCGGGCCGACAATAATTTAAACATACTCGGCCAAAAATTTGTATCTAAGTTCAAATGTCAAAGAGCGTCCTTGCCTTATGAGATGCGCCTATGTCGTATAAATGCAGTCTCCGCCAGCAAAAACGTATCAGTCTCTCGATTGCCTTCCTTTCTCACAGTCAAAGGACAACCAAAATCTCATTAACAAAAATGAAATCGGTACGGTATTTGTGATAAAATTTTTTACCAATTTATCATCAAGGTGTACTCCAACCAAACTATGGATCTAAACAATTGTGTAAACAGTTTTGTGATTTGTGACTGTTATTGGACTTTGTGAAAAATTTCACAGATCAAATATTATGATCTATTTCATTTTGAACATAATTTGATATCGAATTAGTAACATTCCATGTTCCAATACCTCGTATCGCCATCGGAAAATTTCTGACCTTCCCATTAATAATAATAACTTGTTAATCATAAACAGAATTTATTTTTTCTCGACAGTTACTTATGATAACGTCTTTATTTTCTGAAACACCTAAAGTTTTACGATCTACAAATATTTGTATACCATTAGAATAATTACTCTTCCGCACTTCATTGTCTATCCTACTTTCCATTTAAAAAGTGACGAGATGAGGTCTAGCGAGTGAAATGTCCATGTTCTTAAAATTGTAAATTTAGAATATCTCTGACTACCTGAGAAAATAGTAGAGATCATTAGAAGCCCTTCATTGTGTATTGGAGTTAGTGTCAACGTTATTGATGGCACTTATTACATTGACAGCGTTGGACCGTTCACCTCTTTAATTAATTTCCACAATCTGATCGTCCGTTCTTGTCAACAGTTCATCGTACTCGCGTTGTTCGTGGCTGCTGCCCTCGCCGCCCCGGCTGATGACAAGAATGCCCAGGTCGTACGTTACAACAGCGATAACATTGGCGTTGAGGGGTTCAAATACGAGTATGTACATACAATATACTGCGTTTTTAAAATGTAAGTCAATATAATAATATTTTAATCTGTAATAAACCTTTTCCTCTACAGGTACGAGACTTCAAACGGCATCAAGAGTGAGGAGCAAGGCCAGCTCAAGAACCCAGGCTCTGAGAACGAGGCTCTCGAGGTGCGTGGACAGTACTCCTACACCGGTCCCGACGGCGTCCAGTACCTAGTCACCTACATCGCCAATGAGAACGGTTTCCAGCCCCAGGGCGCCCACCTTCCCGTTGCTCCCTAATAATTCTTCGTAGTTAACCCAAAGATCTAGTCCAAATAATACTCAATCTTAACATCCATGTAAATTCTGTGATACATGTAAATTCTGTGTGTAAATAAACTTTAATTATTTTAACTTATGTCTATTGTTTCGCTTTCCTTTAAATCCGACAAAAAAAGAGAAATTATGACTGAATATTAGTTTGGCTCAGCTTAGCTATGTTGGTTTGCAAACTCCTGGTGTGAAGCCCCCCTAGTCCGGTCAAAAGGTGGACCGACATCCTGGTGAAGGCGGAGGGAACCCTTTGGATAAGGGCAGCGCAGGACCGGTTGTTGTGGCGATCCTTGGGAAGGCATAGGCCTCATCATCTCAGCTGACAAATGTCTAGCAGTGTACGTCTATCGGCTGAGACGAGATGATGATGTACATCCGTACGAAAAAGATCAATTGCTGCAAAAAATTGCGCCTACAAACTATCAAAGATTGAATTTATTTTACTGTTCTGTCTAAGTATGTATGAATGATTATAGACGATTAGACTTAGTCTTTGCACACAATATTTTGATTCTAGATAACATGATAATAGGATACAAATAAATGAGGAATAGGCAAATTACCTTTAGTTTGAACCATAAACTTAACATTATTATTACTAATATTAAGTTTACAGTTTAAACAATGAGAAGAAAGTAAGTAAAGTAAAATCCAATCATGTCTGACATACGGCTGCAACATGAGTTTTCACTGTACGTTTCTGCTGTAGTTACGGCGCCAATTTTGTATGAAAGAATGAGTTCTCAACGTAACCTCTAGGAGCGCTGTACAAAATTCAATACAAATACTGTATTTTATTCTCGGACGATTTCGAATTTTATTACAGTGTAAACTCATGGTAGGCCTACTGAACTAGACAGTAAAGTAAAGCAACTATACCTAATTACCATACAGGGTATAAGGGACAGCCCTCTACCAAATGAAATAGTGAACTCAGACCGTCATACCGAACAACTTTCACAATGGATCCTTCCAAAAAAAATCTGTTGTTTCATACTAAACTGCTGTCTGTACCTACCCAATTCAAATGTATGGGACAGCTGATTTCTTTTTGTTTTTCCTGAGGTAATTTGATGGTCTGAGATCACCGTTTTAGTTTTTCTCGGAGGGCTGTCCCTTACACCCTGTACATACATAAAACTTCCTAAACTAGACGCGACATAAATGTGGTTTTACCGAAGAATGCTGCGAATTAATTGGGTTCAAAGAGTCACCAATGTGGAAGTTCTACGACGAGTCAGGAAGTCCCGATAGCAATAGCGATTTTGCAAACCATTAAAAGGAGGTAAGTAACCATGGTCATATCTTGAGGACTGAGTGATACCAGCTGCTACAGACTATATATAATGGGCAAGTAGAGGTCAAAACTCCTTTTGACCGGTATATTGAATCGGTGGTGCGCGAACATGGCAGAGCACAGGAATCGCCAGCTTCGGAGAGTTGTTTCGTTTGGTGAGAGATAAGCAGGGATATGCAGAGCTAACTGCCAACCTCCAGTTATGAAGAGGAAACCGAAAAAGAAGAAATAGTTTCCTGACAAATTTCTGAACGGATTAAAATGCGCTAGACTAGCTTTTTTTTTTAAATCATTCTTTTATTTTTATTCTAGACTCATATTGCAATCGAAAAAAATTATTCAAATTTTTTTTAAATACAAATATCTTTATTAACAAAAGAGAAATTAAGTACACATGATACAATGGACCCCGAATGCGGCAAGCCAGAATCTCGGGAATCCTCTACGTCTATGATTTGTCAGGAACATCACTAATTTTAGGACAGAGGGAGTGAATATTTCATTTCATTAAGGGGCCATAGATTCAGACGATTATTTTCTATGACAAACGCGATTACCCATCCCTCCGAAAAGTGCGTGCGCGTGCCGCATTTACGATTTAAAAGATTTTTTTTAGATTTCACTAGATAAACTAATGGTGAATATGTGAATATAAATACCAAAAATCGGAAACTATTTACAGTTCTTCTAAAGGGAGAAAAATGTTGAAAAATAAAAGAAAATACGTCATCTTTGTGACGATGTTCTATCAAATGAAGTAATTCCAATCGTGTAATTGATGATTTCACTAGATAAACTATCCAAGAATACTGAGGTATGACTTTTGTTTCGGAAAATTGTATAAATCTAGTCGAAAAACGATGCCTCTCAGGTGTTTCGTCCTACCATAGTGCCTCTGATTTGTTTATCGCAAACGCATCCATACGATTCGATATTATTATACGTACTTTATATTGATTGTATGTAAATATGTAAACTGGTTTTAACTGACACCAAATGTTTAGACTAGTTTTACCTAAAAACTGGTCTTAAATTATTCACGTTTTTCAAAAGTTTTCGAATTATTAACTATTTCATAGCGTAGGTTAAAAAGTCGCGGGCTCAGTTAGATTAATATGAATGATTAATATCCGTAATTCATTCAACCAATTATCCGAAACGACTCATCCATCGACGCCTAACTTAAACTTGGACATGACCTTGAAATTTGGACAACAGCTTTAATTTGTGACATACACACCAAGTAGGCACCTAATTTAGAAAGAATTAAAGTTAAGCGTAGTGTATTTTGTCGCCCGCATTGAGTTTAAATTAAATTATATTAAATAACGCTCACAGGCACATACATTGTAATGATCCCAAGCAAGCCCTGTAGGCTTTATTATGGAAACCATACAACAACGGCACACACATATAACATCCAGGACCAAACCGAGATTCGAACCCAGGGTCCTGGTTTGGCAGTCCGGCGTGGTAACCGTAACACCAACCGGGTCATCGAAAACCAATTAACAACAATCTGTATCTCCGGTCGTCCGGTAAAATTTGGATCAAATGATAACTTCATGAGATGAAGCTTAGCTGAGATATCCGTAGCATCTAAGCTACACCTAATTTGCATGTTTGCTTCAAAAATCTAAGTCCTGTGTTCTCAAATCTTTACGTCCTCTCTTTAACTAGTGTGGTAGTCAATTTTATTACCCATTTAACATTTTTAGGAAAGCGAAATAAGAATAAGAAATAAATATCTTGGACATTGTCACTCAAATTATCTAGTGACATTTTAAAGTACCTGGACTTGTATTATGATGACTAGACAACGATATAGAATATATATATAGATACAAACATCCATGACTCGGGTACAAATATTCATATTCATCATATAAATATTTGTCCCTTACGGGATTCGAACCCGCGACCCTCGGCACAGCAGGCAGGTTCACTACAGACTGTGCTACATGGCCGACAATAATTTAAACATACTCGGCCAAAAATTTGTATCTAAGTTCAAATGTCAAAGAGCGTCCTTGCCTTATGAGATGCGCCTATGTCGTATAAATGCAGTCTCCGCCAGCAAAAACGTATCAGTCTCTCGATTGCCTTCCTTTCTCATAGTCAAAGGACAACCAAAAAATCATTAACAAAAATGAAATCGGTACGGTATTTGTGATAAAAAAATTTACCAATTTATCATCAAGGTGTACTTCAACCAAACTATGGATTTAAACTTTTGTGTAAACAGTTTTGTGATTTGTGACAGTTATTGGACTTTGTGACAAATTTCACACACCAAATATTATGATCTATTTGATTTTGATATCGAATTAGTAACATTCCATGTTCCAATACTTCGTATCGCCATCGGAAAATTTCTGACCTTCCCATTAATAATAATAACTTGTTAATCATAAACAAAATTTATTTGTTTCTTGACAGTTACTTATTATCACGTCTTTATTTTCTGTATCACCTAAAATTGTACGATCTACAAAAATTTGTATACCATTGGAATAATTCTCTTCCGCACTTCATTGTCTATCCTACTTTACATTTAAAAAGTGACGAGATGTGGTGTAACGAGTGAAATGTCGATGTTCTTAAAATCGTATATTTAAAATATCTCTGAATACCTGAGAAAATAGTAGAGATCATTAGAAGCACTTCATTGTCTATTGCAGTTAGTGTCAACGTCATTGATGGCTCTTATTACATTGATAGCGTTGGACCATTCACCTCTTTAATTAATTTCCAAAATCTGATCATCCGGTCTTGTCAACAGTTCATCGTACTCGCGTTGTTCGTGGCTGCTGCCCTCGCCGCCCCGGCTGATGACAAGAATGCCCAGGTCGTACGTTACAACAGCGATAACATTGGCGTCGAGGGGTTCAAATACGAGTATGTACATACAATATACTGCGTTTTTAAAATGTAAGTCAATATAATAATATTTTAATCTGTAATAAACCTTTTCCTCTACAGGTACGAGACTTCAAACGGCATCAAGAGTGAAGAGCAAGGCCAGCTCAAGAACCCAGGCACTGAGAACGAGGCTCTCGAGGTGCGTGGACAGTACTCCTACACCGGTCCCGACGGCGTCCAGTACCTAGTCACCTACATCGCCAATGAGAACGGTTTCCAGCCCCAGGGCGCCCACCTTCCCGTCGCTCCCTAATAATTCTTCGTAGTTAACCCAAAGATCTAGTCAAATAATACTCTATCTTAACATCCATGTAAATTCTGTGATACGATCTCGAATCGAATGTTGTAAATAAACTTTAATTATTTTAACTTATGTCTATTGTTTCGCTTTCCTTTAAATCCGACAAAAAAAGAGAAATTATGACTGAATATTAGTTTGGCTCAGCTTAGCTATGTTGGTTTGCAAACTCATGGTGTGAAGCCCCCCTAGTCCGGTCAAAAGGTGGACCGACATCCTGGTGAAGGCGGAGGGAACCCTTTGGATAAGGGCAGCGCAGGACCGGTTGTTGAGGCGATCCTTGGGAAGGCATAGGCCTCATCATCTCAGCTGACAAATGTCTAGCAGTGTACGTCTATCGGCTGAGACGAGATGATGATGTACATCCGTACGAAAAAGATCAATTGCTGCAAAAAATTGCGCCTTCCGACTATCAAAGATTGAATTTATTTTACTGTTCTGTCTAAGTATGTATGAATGATTATAGACGATTAGACTTAGTCTTTGCACACAATATTTTGATTCTAGATAACATGATAATAGGATACAAAGAAATGAGGAATAGGCAAATTACCTTTAGTTTGAACCATAAACTTAACATTATTATTACTAATATTAAGTTTACAGTTTAAACAATGAGAAGAAAGTAAGTAAAGTAAAATCCAATCATGTCTGACAGCCGTATCGGCTGCAACATGAGTTTTCACTGTACGTTTCTGCTGTAGTTACGGCGCCAATTTTGTATGAAAGAATTAGTTCTCAACGTAACAAAAAAACGTAACAAAATTCAATACAAATACTGTATTTTATTCTAGGACGATTTCGAATTTTATTACAGTGTAAACTCATGGTAGGCCTACTGAACTAGACAGTAAAGTAAAGCAACTATACCTAATTACCTATACAGGGTATAAGGGACAGCCCTCTACCAAATGAAATAGTGAACTCAGACCGTCATACCGAACAACTTTCACAATGGGTCCTTCCAAAAAAAATCTGTTGTTTCATACTAAACTGCTGTCTGTACCTACCCAATTCAAATGTATGGGACAGCTGATTTCTTTTTGTTTTTCCTGAGGTAATTTGATGGTCTGAGATCACCGTTTTAGTTTGCGGAGGGCTGTCCCTTACACCCTGTACATACATAAAACTTCCTAAACTAGACGCGACATAAATGTGGTTGTGACCTCCAGTAATGGAGAGGAAACCGAAAAAGAAGGAATAGTTTCCTGACAATTTTCTTTTCTTTTATTTTTATTCTAGACTCATATTTCAATCGAAAAAAATTATTCTATTTTTTTTAAATACAAATATCTTTATTAACAAAAGAGAAATTCATATGATACAATGGACCCCGAATGCGGCAAGCCAGAATCTCGGGAATCCTCTACGTCTATGATTTGTCAGGAACATTACAAATTTTAGGACAGAGTGAGTGAATATTTCATTTCATTAAGGGGCCATAGGTTCAGACGAATATTTTCTATGACAAACGCGATTACCCATCCCTCCGAAAAGTGCGGGCGCGTGCCGCATTTACGATTAAAAAGATTTTTTTTAGATTTCACTAGATAAACTAATGGTGAATATTTAAATATAAAAACCAAAAATCAGAAACTATTTAAAGTTCTTCTAAAGGGAGAAAAATGTTTAAAAATAAAAGAAAATACGTCATCTTTGTGACGATTTTCTATCAAATGAAGTAATTCCAATCGTGTAATTGATGATTTTACTAGATAAACTATCCAAGAATACTGAGGTATGACTTTTGTTTCGGAAAATTTTATAAATCTAGACGAAAAACGATGCCTCTAAGGTGTTTCGTCCTACCATAGTGCCTCTGATTTGTTTATCGCAAACGCATCGATACGATTCGATATTATTATACGTACTTTATATTGATTGTTTGTAAATATGTAAACTAGTTTTAACTGACACCGAATGTTTAGAATAGTTTTAGCTAAAAACTGGTCTTAAATTATACACGTTTTTCAAAAGTTTTCGAATTATTAACGATTTCATAGCGTAGGTTAAAAAGTCGCGGGCTCAGTTAGATTAATATGAATGATCAATATCCGTAATTTATTCAAACAATTATCCGAAACGACTCATCCATCAACGCCTAATTTGAACTTGGACATTATGACCTTGAAATTTGGACAGCAGCTTCAATTTGTGACATATACACCAAGTAGACACCTAATGTAGAAAGAATGATCCCGCCTGCGGAAAAAAATTAAAGTTAAGCGTAGTGTATTTTGTCGCCCGCATTGAGTTTAAATTAAATTATATTAAATAACGCTCACAGGCACATACATTGTAATGATCCCAAGCAAGCCCTATAGGCTTTATTATGGAAACCATACAACAACGGCACACACATATAACATCCAGGACCAAACCGAGATTCGAACCCAGGGTCCTGGTTTGGCAGTCCGGCGTGGTAACCGTAACACCAACCGGGTCGTCGAAAACCAATTAACAACAATCTGTATCTCCGGTCGTCCGGTAAAATTTGGATCAAATGACATAATGACATTTGCTTCATGAGATGAAGCTTAGCTGAGATATCCGTAGCATCTAAGCTACACCTAATTTGCATGTTTGCTTCAAAAATCTAAGCCCTGTGTTGTCAAATCTTTACGTCCTCTCTTTAACTAGTATGGTAGTCAATTTTATTACCCATTTAACATTTTTAGGAAAGCGACAATAAATAATAATAATAATCATAAATATCTTGGACATTGTCACACAAATTATCTAGTCACATTTTAAAGTACCTGGACTTGTATTATGATGACTAGACAACGATATAGAATACATATATAGATACAAACATCCATGACTCGGGTACAAATATTTATATTCATCATATAAATATTTGTCCCTTACGGGATTCGAACCCGCGACCCTCGGCACAGCAGGCAGGTTCACTACAGACTGTGCTACCGGGCCGACAATAATTTAAACATACTCGGCCAAAAATTTGTATCTAAGTTCAAATGTCAAAGAGCGTCCTTGCCTTATGAGATGCGCCTATGTCGTATAAATGCAGTCTCCGCCAGCAAAAACGTATCAGTCTCTCGATTGCCTTCCTTTCTCACAGTCAAAGGACAACCAAAAAATCATTAACAAAAATGAAATCGGTACGGTATTTGTGATAAAATTTTTTACCAATTTATCATCAAGGTGTACTCCAACCAAACTATGGATCTAAACAATTGTGTAAACAGTTTTGTGATTTGTGACTGTTATTGGACTTTGTGAAAAATTTCACAGATCAAATATTATGATCTATTTCATTTTTAACATAATTTGATATCGAATTAGTAACATTCCATCTTCCAAAACTTCGTATCGCCATAGGAAAATTTCTGACCTTCCCATTAATAATAATAACTTGTTAATCATAAACAGAATTTATTGTTTCGCGACAGTTACTTATGATAACGTCTTTATTTTCTGAAACACCTAAAGTTTTACGAACTACAAATATTTGTATACCATTAGAATAATTACTCTTCCGCACTTCATTGTCTATCCTACTTTCCATTTAAAAAGTGACGAGATGAGGTCTAGCGAGTGAAATGTCCATGTTCTTAAAATTGTATATTTAGAATATCTCTGACTACCTGAGAAAATAGTAGAGATCATTAGAAGCACTTCATTGTCTATTGGAGTTAGTGTCAACGTTATTGATGGCACTTATTACATTGACAGCGTTGGACTGTTCACCTCTTTAATTAATTTCCACAATCTGACCGTCTGGTCTTGTCAACAGTTCATCGTACTCGCATTGTTCGTGGCTGCTGCCCTCGCCGCCCCGGCTGATGACAAGAATGCCCAGGTCGTACGTTACAACAGCGATAACATTGGCGTTGAGGGGTTCAAATACGAGTATGTACATACAATATAATGCGTTTTTAAAATGTAAGTCAATATAATAATATTTTAATCTGTTATAAACCTTTTCCTCTACAGGTACGAGACTTCAAACGGCATCAAGAGTGAGGAGCAAGGCCAGCTCAAGAACCCAGGCTCTGAGAACGAGGCTCTCGAGGTGCGTGGACAGTACTCCTACACCGGTCCCGACGGCGTCCAGTACCTAGTCACCTACATCGCCAATGAAAACGGTTTCCAGCCCCAGGGCGCCCACCTTCCCGTCGCTCCCTAATAATTCTTCGTAGTTAACCCAAAGATCTAGTCCAAATAATACTCTATCTTAACATCCATGTAAATTCTGTGATACGATCTCGAATCGAATGTTGTAAATAAACATTAATTATTTTAACTTATGTCTATTGTTTCGCTTTCTTTTAAATCCGAAAAAATTTGGAAAAATTATGACTGTATATTAGTTTGGCTCAGCTTAGCTATGTTAGTTTGCAAACTCCTCTCGAGGCGGGTGTGAAGCCCTCCTAGTCTGGTCAAAAGGGGAACCGACGTCTTGGTGAAGGCGGAGGGATCCCTTTGGATAAGGGCAGCGCAGGACCGGTTATTGTGGCGATCCTTTAGGAGGCATAGGCCTCATCATATCAGCTGACAAAGGTCTAGTAGTGGACGTATATCGGCTGAGACGAGATGATGATGTACATCCGTACGAAAAAGATTAATTGCTGCAAAAAATTGCGCCTACCAACTATCAAAGAAGCTGCTAAACTGATCTCGGCTTAGTCAAGAGTATGCCTTTGATCAAGCCGAGATCACGCAAGAGAGGAATGGGTCGTTCAGTAGTCAGAATTTTATGACATTTTAAATATTGCTGGAAGGTCTTGAAAGCGACTATTACATGTCCAAGAAGAACGGCATAATGGTAGGGAGGCTTACACCCTGGTGGTGTGACGTATTAACTTTTAATAATAACAGTCTCGTACAATTTGCCTGTTTAGGTAAACCATTAAAATATTAAAATATAATTGGATAGAACAGTTTCCCTAAATTAAAATCCATAAGGAGTATTAAAAGTATATTAAGATATTAAGTAAAGTAATTTGAGGTTTAGGCACAAGTTTTATGTATTCAAGGGGTTGCAATGTACGTCAGACGGAATTTCAGGAGAGGATTTTCTGAGGAATTATAAGGGTGGTACAGCACAGATTATTTAATAGTTACTTCCGTAGATTATGAATCGAGGTGCCAAAGTTTAAAACATGATAATGGTGTTAGAATAAGTATTAATTATATTAATTTTACTGATGATTCTGCTGCTCACGCATTTTCTAGATCTTTGGACAAAATGAAGAAAGGGAATTTGGAATTTGTAGGTTTAGTAGATAGTTTTAATTACAATGTGTTAAATAGCAAGTCTAGTTGGAGGAGAAGTAATTCACAGTGAAGTTTTGACCAACTAAAGGTAGAATAAAGATGGAGTAAGGATGTCCGATCGAAGTGCCTTTCAATTGTAGCCATGCAATCCACGATTTTCAATCCTACATAATTAAATTAAATAAGTTAATATCTTGGATATTGTCATTCAAATTATGAGGTTCCATTTTAAGTACCAGAATCTAGTCCTGATTATGATGACCAGATAACGATGAAAATACAAAAATCCATGTCTTGGGTACCTACTACTTACACATTCGTATTCATGATACAAATATATGCCCCTTGCGGGATTTGAACACACAACGCACAGCAGGCAGCTTTACTACCGACTTTTTACTGATTATCTCGAAATGAATTATGGTCGCAACTGTATGTACAGGGTGTTAAGAGTTGGGGTGTTAAACCAACACATCACAATTAACTCTGAGAGTCAAGCTTCCCTACTAGCCAATAAACTCCGAAAATATAAAGTCTAGGCTAGTATATGACTTCGTAACACAGCTGAATGAACTGGGAAAGCGCAATCAAGTTGTGCTACAATAGGTCCTAAGATACTTAAACATAGAAGGGAACGAATTGGCACGAAGGGACACTGACAACCACTTCAAGAGCCCAGAACCCTTCTTTGGCATCCCCATGTAGCACTGAATTAGGTCACCTTCAAAGAAGCAATAGAGATGTCGAGGAATACCCCAGACTTGGATCACTCCAAAGTACTTAACTCGCAAATAGCCTAATTGCTCTTAATACAGACAAAGTTTGTACAATAGTGAGATCTGAGCACATACTACTGCAAATTGAATAAACTTTACAAAATCTGAAACAAAATCTGTAGCTTGTCAGCCTCAGATTTTTTTTGTGAATGTGACTCATTGATGTACAAACGAAGTATCCATCTTGGAGATTTCTCCCTTCTACGTATCGAAGTCGCGTCGAGCGTGAGTAAAGAAAAATAAGTTTAGAGAAGAATCACTTTAAGTTATAAAAAGCACTGGAGCCTTAAAGCATAGCATATGCTCACGACTATATTCCCCGAGGGGGTAGTCAGAGATATTCTGAAACCTCAGAACATCCACGTTTCACTAGTACCGAAATTGGAGCCTTAAACAGTTAGGAAAAAATTTCAAATTATTTCGAACATTGAGAGGAAAGTAAGCGAAGAAGAATCTAGCTAGGTATGTCTCACATTCGGCTGTAACATGCAACATGATCTTGAGAAAAGAAGATAATAGTAAAAGAAATAAAATAGAGCGAAACAATAGGCGTGTAGGAAATTGTACTGCTGTACATAACGCAATAAAAATATTGAGTATTGAGTAAAGTAATACCACTTACAACTGTTTATTAAATAGTTTCCTGACAAAACTTTTTTTTGAAAATGGAAAAAAAATTAAAATGCGTTCATTTTTCGCCTGGTTTCGGTCAGAAACAAAATAATATCTCGAAAATTAAATGGTATCGAAAAATAAAAAAAACCCAAGAGGCTTTAGGCTATATTTAAAAATATATTGGAGGTGCGTGCCAGTGATGGGTTATTCAGAAGTTGTACCTTTGTAAACGAGACGCGGGAAAAAATTAATTAAATTCATTAGGCAAATTCATTTTCAATGTTTGTACTGTTTTTGAATGGTTTGAATAATGTACCAAAAAAATATTATCCGAAGGTCGTAGGAAGACAAGTGCATTTTTTATTTGTTATTCTAGATGCGTATTCCAGTCAAATAAATGTATTACTAAATTTTGTTTAATTGATTGATTTATTGTTATTCCAGTCAAATACATTAATGCTAAATTTTGTTTAATTGATTTAGTGATTTTTTTATTTGTTTTATTACTATTTGTTTCTGATTGATTGTTTGTAAATAGTGCCGTGGTGGTCCAGTGGCGAGTAACTTTGCCTGCCGTGCAGGAGGCGATGGTTCGATTCCCGTCCAGGCCGACTCGTACCAATGAGTTTTTCGGAATTTATGTACGATTTGTACCACCACTGGCTTTTCGGTGAAGGAAAACATCGTGAGGAAACCTGCATGCTTCAATTTCGAGGCATTTATTGTATCTACTGTCCATTACAAGTGGCGACGGGCTCACTCCCCGTCACACTGGAAAGAGTTTCGGTATTACTAGTGAAACGTGGATGTTCTGAAGTTTCAGAATATCTCTGACGGGTAGTCCTCGGGGAATATAGTCGTGAGCATGTGCTTATGCCTGCGCAGCGCGTAAACACGCTGAAAAGTCGCAGGCACAGTTAGATATAGAGAATATGAATCATGATCAATAATCCGTAATTTATTCAAACTACTATCCAAAAGGACAGACTTATTCATCAGCGCCTAATTATAAATTTGGACATGACCTTATGGAAAGCAGTTTCAATTTGTGACAAAGACACCAAGGAGATTCCTATGTGGAAACAATTTCCCTGCCTACGGAACCAAAATTTACGAAAAGCGTAGTTTATTTTGTCGCCAGCATTAGGTCAAATAGTAAACTTCATAAAACGTAGCCTTGTTTGCATTAAAAATTTGGACCCTGACGATAGGACTAGTTCATAAATTCAAGGTCGCGCAGCGAGCTATGGAGAGAGCTATGCTCGGTGTTTCTCTGAGAGATCACATCAGAAATGAAGTGATACGTCAGAGAACGAAAGTGGTTGACATAGCTCAGAAAATTAGCAAGCTGAAGTGGCAATGGGCTGGTCATATCTGCCGAAGAACAGACAACCGGTGGGGTGTCAGGGTTCTGGAGTGGAGACCTCGAACTGGTAGACGTAGTGTGGGACGTCCTGTTGCCCGCTGGACAGACGACCTAAAAAAGGTAGCGGGGAGTGACTGGATGAGGAAGGCCGAGGACAGAGTTTTGTGGCGCACCTTGGGAGAGGCCTATGTTCAGCAGTGGACGATGATAGGCTGATGATGATGATGATGATGATTAAAAATTTAAGTCCTGTGTTGTCTAATTTATACGTCCTGTTTTACTAGTGGTGGTCAATTACTATAACGTATTTAACATTTATAGGAAAGCGACAAAAAAACTGTACATACTCAGCCAAAGATGTATCTAAGTTCAAATGTCACAGAGCGTCCTTGCATTTTGAGATGCGTACACGTCGTATAAATGAAGCCTCCGCCAGCAAAAAAGTATCAGTCTCTCGATCGCCTTCCTTTCTCACAGTCACAGAACAACCAAAAAACATTAACAAAAATGAAATCGGTACGGTATTTGTGATTATACTTTTCTTATAAATTTATCTTCAATGTGTACTCCAACCACATCAGTTACTGTTTGAAAATTACACTACTGATCTGAACGTTTATGTAAACAGTTTTGTGATTAGTGACAGTTATTGACTTTGTGAATTATATCGCAAATCATAGATTACGATGAATTTGATTGTGAACAATTGAATCTTATTAGTAACATTCCATTCATTGTTGTTTCAACACTTCGTATCACTATCTAAATATTTCTTACCTTTTCATAAATGATAATAACTTGTATAAACAAGCTATTATTATTAATTAAATGTCAAAAAACAGGAATTCTGTTTTGACAGTTACTTATATCTCATCTTCACCCAAAATTTTACGATCAAATAAGAAATATTAGTTATAGTATAGTATAGTATAACATTGAAATAATTCTCTTCCGTACTTCATTGTCTGAATAGAATAGAATAGAATATCATTTATTTTTGCTGTACTACTTTCCATTTAGAAAGTGACGAGATGAGCTGCAAATGTAGTGAGTGTGAATGCTGTTGATGGTCCCTGGTAGTACATTGACAGCATTGGACCAATTACCTCTTTAAATTATTTCCACAAACTAATAGTCATTTCTTGTCAACAGTTCATCGTACTCGCGTTGTTCGTGGCTGCTGCCCTCGCCGCCCCGGCTGATGACAAGAATGCCCAGGTCGTACGTTACAACAGCGATAACATTGGCGTTGAGGGGTTCAAATACGAGTATGTACATACAATTTAACGTGTTTTTAAAATGTAAGTCTTTATAATAATATGTAAATCTGTAATAAACCTTTTCCCGTACAGGTACGAGACTTCAAACGGCATCAAGAGTGAGGAGCAAGGCCAGCTCAAGAACCCAGGCACTGAGAACGAGGCTCTCGAGGTGCGTGGACAGTACTCCTACACCGGTCCCGACGGCGTCCAGTACCTAGTCACCTACATCGCCAATGAGAACGGTTTCCAGCCCCAGGGCGCCCACCTTCCCGTCGCTCCCTAATAATTCTTCGTAGTTAACCCAAAGATCTAGTCCAACAATACTCAATCAAGTCAACTCATTCATATTTTTATAGGTACGATGCAATGCTTGTGTCGTCAAAGCAATTCTGTGATACGATCTCGAATCGATTGTTGTAAATAAACATTATAATGTTATGGTAATCTATTTGTATTGTTTTTCTTTTCTGTTAATCAAACAAAATCCAGACCATAAATTATGTCTTAATATTTGTACAAAACATTATCTTTCCTTTATTTCATTAGGTATTATTTTGTTGTCTTCGCAATCGTCATCTTCCGATACGCATTCTCTTCTAATATTTTTATTTATACAAAATTCAAATGTTAATGAAGTTGCAACAAGGTATGTTTCAAGGCCTCGAATATGATAATTTCACGTAACCTGTATATTTTATTATGTTCAAATTAATATTAGCGTGGCAAAGTACTGAAAGGATTGATTAAAACATTTCAAAAGTTCGGCATTGATTAGATCAAATTGTATTCTAATAAGTATTAAGCCATCAATAGTCTATACCACAAAATTGAAGAATACAATTTGTTTTTCCCCTATTTGAACATCATTCACATAATAAACCTACCATCATGAGAATAACCAGTCCGCACAAATTATATCAAACAAAAAAAGTTTCATCAAAATCGGTTCAGCAATTTTTGCGTGATGCTCGATCAAACAAACAAACAGACAAACAGATAAAAAAATTAAAAATGGTTAATTCTGAAATAGATATAGATAAAGAAAGAAAACTGAAATGTCGAAAGAAACCATTATTTGGCTACTTAGGTCACTGAAGTATCGTGGAAGTATCACTAGCGCTTACACATGAGAAAGAGAACTAATACCTACGGACACTCCCTGCCTCCCACCAATATTGACGTTACCCCCTCGTAAGCATTGGTGCATTCCTCTCTTACTCGCCCTCAACTATGTTCTAGCCTCCTCTTGTCACGGCAGTACGATCTTCTATTACACTAACATTAACATAACAATAAAATAAGCTAATACATTCTTCATTCTACTAACAATAAAATTTATCCTCATTCAAACCGATCTTCATCCCCAAATCATCCTTGAAATTATCTCCCGCGTAATATTCAAGCGTAATCGACCACGTCTTTGAACACACGCAAACACCTTAAAAGGCACTTAATAAAATTCTCTCGGCATATTATTAATCCCTGAATCCATCTCTGGGTGACAAAGAAAAATTGTAACGAAGAGTGGCCCTTTTCAACCTGAGTGGGAAACCTTTTTGGTTGTTTCACTAGAAAAGTTAACTTTATTCCGTTCGGTGTAGGATTCAAATTTAATTGTAGTAGGGTATTGTTTATGTTTGTGCAAGTGATAAGCGATATGCGTTATGTGGATACCGTATTGAAAAGGTACATTTTCGACTGATACGATGATTTGTGCTATGCTTATGAATTTATGACACACTACTTATTTGTTTACCATCTTAATTAAACTTGGTTTGTGTGTTTTTGGCACAATTTACCATACTCTTAGCACAGAGGACTATAATTATTATCTTTTTGTATACTTCGTCGCACACAACCCTAATAATAAAAGTACTACAACTCTACCAAATAAATTAAGAAGAAAAGAATATGAATTCCTCTGGTCACTCATTTGCTCAGAATTGTTTATTCGAAAGATCCATAAAATAGTAACATTAAATAAAATTATAAATAAAGAGACTTAAAACTAAACTAACCTAGGATGTGGTGCAGGTTCGGTCCTTGTGACTCATTTAATAATATATTAAAACTGTGCCAAATAAAATATGAAAGTGACATTCAAATTATGTACCTAAAAGCCACCTTTTTTAAAATCTGAAATTAGCATATATTCTTTTCATCGCAGAAAAATAAATTATATATGATTTTCGAATGTAACTTCTCAGTTTCTGTAATTTAAAGCACAATGGAAATGTATTGTTATCTGAATACCTACAGCGGCTAAAGCCTCAAATGAATATAAGTATAATTAATAATAAATTGATATAATTATGTATAATTAATAACTCTTGCGTGGGACTCGGCTCCTTTCCATGTTACTTGTCGCGGCAAGCGCGACGTAAGCTCGCGGGAGTAGATCAAAGTAACATTAAGTTAACGTTACTTTGATCTAAGAGATACAGGCTGCCGACTAAATTTAAAGATTACCGTACGTGCGCCTGTATCGGATTTCTGGACCTGTTTTTTTTTCTGCCAAAAGGGTATTAAGTAAGGTATTATGAGACCTGGGTTTTTCGCTCCCACTCACCACTTACTCCACGAAGAAAGGTAAGTCAGGCAAGATGTCAGTCATTAATAGAGTGGGACTGGATGAGTAATGGCGGGTCGTAGTATCGTTTCACGTAAACGTTGTAATGCGGTTGTTAACTCAACTGAATGCGAGTGATTCATTTCAAGCCAGGCGTTGCATTGTACGGAACGTTTTGGGGAATTTTTGTTGAATGATTGATTTGTTGGTGCTTTTGATGGTTTGGATTGGGTAGATTTAATGTTGATTATTAATGAATATCGGTTGTTTCTTGTCATACTTACTTGCATACATACATAAGCTCACACCATTGTCTCACGGGGGTAGGCAGACACACGGACCGCCACACGCTTCGACTCTAAAACACCTCATTAGCCTCATTTATTAACTATTAAGTAATCTGTGGCCTTATTCATATTCAATACATCTTTTCATGCACTTTCGTCGATGATTGAGGGCGCTACGCACTTGTCCTTCGGAAAACATCATTGATTTGATCATGGTATGTTTTCCTCGGAAAGCCTCTCCCTACACTTCCGCTCACATTTGCTTGATCTATCCAGGCCTTTAGACATCCTACAAAAGGACGTTCAATTGCAGGGCAAAGGCTTTCTTTTACTAATTTGGTTGAGAACTGAGAGCCAGAACCAACCATGGACGTCCAGTGTGAATGATTCTCTGCACTGAGGTTGCGTAGTGAAGTATGGCCCACTGCCTAATTAGTGTCACCCTAATTAGTGAGACGCCTGTCTGTGCCCAGCAATGAGTCGCAAATAGGCTGGTAGTGATGATGATAAAGCATAAATGTTTTTTTTCATTTCTAGCTACCGCAAGACAGGCGGTATGTTTCGTCTAATGTCCTGGACGTTACAACAAACGATTCAATAAATAATCCTAAACACTACCCCAGTCCACCTAAACAATGGGTCATTGTACACAGGAAAGTGTTTCGCATGTTTATGTGTCGCGTCGCGCTGTACACGGAAATTATTATAACCGTTGCATTTGCATTTCACACATTAGCTGTGTTTTATAGCTTACTTGCCTTTTAGAAATTTGGTTGTTACACGAGAATTGTATAAATTGATAATAAAGTATTTTGAAACGTTCTGTACACATTCCTGGCTTGATCAAGGTGTCCGGTGACCAAAGGGCTGGCGCGTACCTCGGGCAACGAATATCCATTGCCATCCAACGAGGTAACGCAGCCAGCGTCCTGGCACGGTGGCCTCGAGCACGTCTTCTGTTTAGTTTAAGTTCCTTCCTACCTACCTTCTATTATTATTCTTATTATATCAGCCGTCGCTGTCCCATTGTTGGGCAAAGGCCGCCCTCCGTTCTCTCATTGCGTCCCGGTTTTGGGCTTCGATAGGCTAGTTCTTCAGGAAGATATCGATTTTGTCCCGCCACCTTTTTCGTGGTCTGCCTCGGCGCCGACTTCCTCCTGCGTGGGACCAGTTGGTAGTGGTTTTGGCCCACAGGTCGTCTGGCATGCGGCAGACATGTCCAGCCCAATCCCACTTTAGATTGGCAGCGGTGGTGGCGACGTCTGTCACTTGGGTTCTGGAGCGAATGATCTCATTTCTGACCCGATCGATCAGTTTCAAGCCAAGGATACTGCGCTCCATAGCCCTTTGACAAACCTTGAGGCTTGACCTCTGATTTTTTGTCAAAGACCACGTTTGGGCACCGTAGGTGAGAATTGGAAGACATTCCTTCTAGGATAATATTATTTATAGGACCACTTTTTAGTCTACCTGTCTTTTGAGAATTGTATGGGATCATTATTAGTATATATAAATATGCGATATACTTAATAATAAAAAGGCACAAAATATACATCAGCGGCCGTTCTCGCTTAAAAATTGTCTACAGAGTCGTTACTGATCCGCTACAGAATCATAATTTTTGGCACGTACGGTTTTGCACTATTCATTTTGTCGTTACTAACTCTTTGCCGCTGTTAATCACTAAAAAAGTGAAGTTTAGGGCACACTGTATCATAACCAAAACTGAATCTTAACTGAATCTGCGCCGAACGTCAATATTTTAAATTACTGCGATCGACCCCCTTTACATTATAATGTTTTTGTGGGTCGAACGATAGACAATTAGGCACCTATCACCACTAGCTCTAGGCTTTCATTTTGAAACCCACACTTTGACTTTTTACTTTAAGGACTAGCCTTGCGGTAGCATTTCCCCTCTGCCACGGTATAAGAACAATTGATCATGCGTATTTACACTCAATTTTATACCTTATCATTATCAGTAAACGAGCCTATAATTGCAAAACAATAATTTCGAACTTAGAACGTTGGGAGTTCACACGAGACTACTTTTCATGATTTTTAACAATCCAAATTAGAATCTAAAGATATGGGGAATAAAATCCAAAGTTGCGGATTTCATGTTACCTCGCCCCCCGCAAAAAGTGGCAAAAATGTTTGTTAGTAGAATTACACGCGTAACTAGTCCCTATATAAGTAGTCAAAGAACCTACAGGGTGAAATCGATATCATTAGCATCCTTATAAACCAATGCCTACCCATCAAACTGAAAAACTTTTACTGTGGGTGCAAACTAATCTGGCTCAATCAAGGCTGGGTTTCCACACTTATGTTGTTGACATACCAGCAATTCGCACTAAGAAGTTTGCTTCTACTTTTATAATGCGCACGGCTAAAGAGTGGAACGTACTGCCTGCGGACCTGTTCCCTGAGCAATACAACTTGGGCCTCTTCAAGGCGAGAGTGAATAGGCACATTTCTAGGTAAGCATGCTACATCTTCGGCCTCATCGTCACTTAACATCAGGTGAGATCGGGGTCAAATGCTTACCTATCAGACATAAAAAAAAAAAAAAAAAAAATCGGCGGAAAAAAAACAGCTGTTCCATACTAAACCGCAATGTCTACTCGACTCAAATGTATGCAACAGCAGATTTTTTTGCTTCGATCTGTTTTCTCCCATGGTAAGTGTTGTTCAGTTTGATGGGTAGACTCGTAGTTTAAAAGGATGCTAATGATATCAAATTCACCATGTAGGTTTCATTTATTATTATTTTTTTTTGTAATAATAAATATCTTTGACGTTGTCACACAAATTATCAAGTCACATTTAAAGTACCTGGACTTGTATTATGTTGACTAGACAACGATATAGAATACATATATAGATACAAACATCCATGACTCGGGTACAAATATTCATATTCATCATATAAATATTTGTCCCTTACGGGATTCGAACCCGCGACCCTCGGTACAGCAGGCAGGTTCACTACAGACTGTGCTACCGGGCCGTCAAATATTAAATTAAACTTTTATTGAATAATAAGAAGTGAATGAATGAATCTAGAGAAAAAACATAATGCATTCCTAGCCCATTTATTATAGGTAATAATAAAAAGTCCTCAATCTCAAGATATCACACTCACAAAGGGAGATTTCATCACGACGCTAAAACAATGGGTACCTCTAAGGCTCGACACTCTCTCATATACCTTTGTTTCATTTCCTGATACTAGGCACATTTTTTCGATCGCTAAGTCGATGGCGTAGATAGTATGGCATAGGACTATAGGAAAAACAACGTATGCAATAATTACAACGTTTACTATGATTTATGACCATACTAAAATTTGGTAATTGTCACAACAATGCATAAAAACGTTGGTAAAATAATTTGTTTTAAAAATTTATATTAAATGTTACTTAGTTTTTAATCTACATAAATTGTTTCCAAGTTAAGAGGGTACCGAGCCTATAGTGTTGCTTTTAATCGTATTTTTTTATTTCTAAACAATTAAACAGCATTTACAAAAAAGAAGAATGTCACATTTTAGTGCTGACTGGCTTTCAATTTACCGAAACATTACAGATTATTATGTTTTATACTTGTAGCTATTATCGTTAAGACCGCCATAAGTGGTCACTTTTGGCGGTCTTAAAGATAATAGCTACAAACATTATAAAAACAAATCCGCTGTGACCCGATAAATTGAAAATCAGCAACCGGACACCGGACTGCCAAACCAGGGTCCTGGGTTCGAATCCCGGTTCGGTCATGGATGTTTATATGTTTGTGCCGTTGTTGTATGGTTTCCATATTAAACAGCCTATTAGTGCTTTCTTGGAATCATTACAATGTATGTGCCTGTGAGCGTTATTTATTTTTATTTAATGACTAATCAGCTGTGACATTCTTGTTTTTTGGAAATAATGTTTAATTGTTGAGAAATAAATTGGGGGCAGCACAATAGGCTCGGTGCAGCCTTAAGCACATTTATTAACACACTGTATAGGGAAAGCAGTTGGGATATTATGTCTGAACTTAATGTAGACCAAATCAGTCAGAGGGCACGATATCCAGGGCCGGGATTAAATCGGTTACGTCCTTTGCCCATTTCCCAAAACGACCATCTTGTTTATGTAATAACAATAGTTGACCATCGTGAGATCTTTGATGTAGCACGCCCATGAGAGCCAGGCGTGCCAAGGGTGACTGCTACGGCGTAGCATGCGTAGCACTTGTACGCACTTCAGGAGCCCGATTGCGCTAAGTTAAAACGTCGAAGTTCTATTCTTATCCAATTTCAGTTCTAATCACATTGCAATCCAATTAATATTCAACTGTGCTGAATTCCGCATTGCGGTAAACTCTATGTAACTGATAGCTCTTAACGTCTGAGCGATCTGTCAAAACGGCTCTAACGGTTGTAAAAAGCAGGACCGCAATTAGCGCAATACCAAATGTGTCAAAAGTTATGGTTCGTACGTAGTTCAATAACGGTTCAATCACCGAATATTTACCGCGATTGCAGCCCTGGCCCTTTTCCTGCACGGAACTGACAAAAGTAGCGTGCAAACAGCGACAGATCAACCTACTCATATTTTTGAACTATATGTCGATGAGCATAGAGTTTAACTATCTGTCGCCGTAAGTACATGATAAGTTAAACTTTGTTTTTAAACTAAGCCGCCTCCACACCTCGGCGCATATCACGTTATTAGCTATGATCTCTACCGCTCGGCGCCGAACTGTGGATTTCAATAAAGCGAACCTTTTGTTACGTGTGCCTTGATGTTTGAGCTCTGCTCGCTCGTCGATATTAAAAGATTCATTTCTGATCCATTCGTTCATCAACGTTGCAGCTGTCTGTGTACACCTTTAGATTATTTGCTTGAGATGAGTTTTACTACGTCATGTTAAAAAAACATTTATTTCATAACGAGCGTTAACCCGCGACTTCGTCCGCACAAATTATATACCAGATTTTAAGTCAGATCATAAGCTATCAAACAAAAAAAGTTTCATCAAAATCGGTTCAGCAGTTTTTGCGTGATACTCGTTCAAACAAACAAACAAACAAACACCCAAACAAACACACAAACAAACATAAAGACAAAAAATCAAAAAATTTGTGAAATGGAATCAGGGACACCTAAAAACCATATCGTAACTTATTTTTTGTTAATATCTTCAATGTACAGACAAACTTCCTGTTACAGTTTTATAATAGTACGAGCGTTAACCCGCGACTTCGTCCGACCAAATTATATACCAGATTTTAAGTGAGATCATAAGCTATCAAACAAAAAAAGTTTCATCAAAATCGGTTCAGCAGTTTTTGCGTGATACTCGTTCAAACAAACAAACAAACAAACACCCAAACAAACACACAAACAAACATAAAGACAAAAAATCAAAAAATTTGTGAAATGGAATCAGGGACACCTAAAAACCATATCGTAACTTATTTTTTGTTAATATCTTCAATGTACAGACAAACTTCCTGTTACAGTTTTATAATAGTACGAGCGTTAACCCGCGACTTCGTCCGACCAAATTATATACCAGATTTTAAGTGAGATCATAAGCTATCAAACAAAAAAAGTTTCATCAAAATCGGTTCAGCAGTTTTTGCGTGATACTCGTTCAAACAAACAAACAAACAAACACCCAAACAAACACACAAACAAACAGACAGACAAAAATCCAAAAATTGGTGAAATGGAATCAGGGACACATAAAAACCATATCGTAACTTTTTTTTTGTTAATATCTTCAATGTACAGACAAACTTCCTGTTACAGTTTTATAATAGTACGAGCGTTAACCCGCGACTTCGTCCGCACAAATTATATACCAGATTTTAAGTCAGATCATAAGCTATCAAACAAAAAAAGTTTCATCAAAATCGGTTCAGTAGTTTTTGCGTGATACTCGTTCAAACAAACAAACAAACAAACAAACACACAAACAAACAGACAGACAAAAAATCCAAAAATTGGTGAAATGGAATCAGGGTCACCTAAAAACCATATCGTAACTTTTTTTTTGTTAATATCTTCAATGTACAGACAAACTTCCTGTTACAGTTTAGTATAGATGTTAATTAATCTTGTATTTTTTTAGTGTGTTATAAAGATTTGACGGATCAAACAGCTTTAAAAAGTTAAATGAAATTTCTAAAACGATCTTTCAAAATCACCAAGATATCTTGGACGCACCTTGACACGTCAGACCATCCTGAAACCTTCAATATGAAAAAATATAGTTGTACCAAAGGGTAGTTGATAATTGCACCAACATTTCTAACCACCCCGAAAGGATTGATAAGCTTTAGTATTTATGTAAGAGTTTTACAACGTTTGTCAACTTCCTGTCAAAATTGTCCGCGACCATAGACGAAAAATTTTTACCTTCTATTTCTACATCCGGGACCAACCATTAAATAAAATAAGTAGGTACAACTAAATCTGGAAGCATGATAAAAACATTTTTTTTTGACCTATTCGATACGATGAAGAATAAAACATTCTATAGATAGCATAGCATAGCATATGCTCACGACTATATTCCCCCAGATGGTAGTCAGAGACATTCTGAAACCGCAGAACATACACGTTTCACTAGTAGTACGGAAACTCTGTCCAGTGTGACTGGGAGTGAGCCCGTCGCCACTTATAATGGACAGTGGGCACAATACATGCCTCGAAATTGAACCATGCAGGTTTCCTCACGATGTTTTCCTTCACCGAAAAAGCCAGCCAGCCAGCCATTCTATAGATACTTCTATACTATTATAAAGCTGTAACAGAAGTTTGTCTGTACATTGAAGATATTAACAAAAAATAAGTTACGATATGGTTTTTAGGTATCCCTGATTCCATATCACCAATTTTTGGATTTTTTGTCTGTCTGTTTGTTTGTGTGTTTGTTTGGGTGTTTGTTTGTTTGTTTGAACGAGCATCACGCAAAAAGTACTGAACCGATTTTGATGAAACTTTTTTTTGTTGATAGCTTCTGACTTATAATCTGGTATATAATTTGTGCGGACGAAGTCGCGGGTTAACGCTCGTAACTTATAAAGGCAGTTGAAATTCCAATAAATATAAAACCAATCCACCCGAAATCGCAAAATGGCCTTTTTTAAAATGCTTTCAAAGATAAAACTTTATCAAACAGATGTCTCCCGCCCCACCGTAAAATTAAATAAGTATCAGTCCGGTGCCTCCGAGAGACAATGCATAGGTAATGCCTTCAAAACTTCGCAATATAAAAATCATGGAAACTCCCTCAACTTTGCCGATGGAATAAAGAATTCATTTAGTTGAAGTTCCGCTAGGGTCAGGTGGATACTTCGGAACTCGTTTAAAACTTGAGTCTGTTTTACATGAATCTTTCGTTCAATTAAAATTATTGAGAGCCATTGATATACCTACGCAACAACACAGTAACAACGACGACCCGGTTGGTGTAATGGTTACCACGCCGGACTGCCAGACCAGGGTCCTGGGTTCGAATCCCGGTTCGGTCATGGATGTTTATATGTTTGTGCCGTTGTTGTATGGTTTCCATAATAAACAGTCTATAGTGCGTGCTTGGGATCATTACAATGTGTGTGCCTGTGAGCGTTATTTATTTAATACAGTTTTAGAGAGAGAGTTGCGCGATTATTATTTAATCTAGAAATAAACATTTTAACGGGTTCTTGCCGCGTTTTGGTATATTTGAGTTCCCGATACTCAACAGAGATATTAATCGAAATTTCAACAGAGAGGATGGTTTCAAATTGTCAAGTACGTGGAATCCAGTGGTTATAGGTGTTAGTGCTTCACCGTCATACTCGGGTTCGAACAGACGTCGGAGTGACACAGTCAGTGTATTTTGTCGGGCTGGACCAAGTGACAATGACAATCGAGTGAGTTCCGATAGTGTGCAGAGCAAACGACGAAGAGTGAGGGTAGACAGATTTGTCTACTCTTAAAAATCTACCTGCAGTTCCTTAGTCATCCCGTGATCATGGCAGTTGTAACACTGCCGAAATATCGTGAACTCAAATATACCAAAACGCGGTAATAACCCGTTAAAATGTTTATTTATAGGTTATTTATTTATTTATAACATAACTACATCCGAAAAGTAATAAGGCTTTTTTTTACTAGAAAAGAAAAGTTCAGCGACACTGAGTAGAGGTAGATGGTGTTACAATCTCAAAAATTGTGATGTCAGGTCTAAAGTGTTTGGGTTTCTATGTCTATCATAATCATAATGCCTGGATGTATGTGCCTGTGAGCGTTATTTATTTATTTATAATAATTTATTGCTTTCACATGTTTTACAGATGTTACAAATCAGTATATTTCCTAACGCACAGATACTTTGAATTTATCTACTTTTTACATAGAGAAACACGTAACTCGTACCCCGAGAGGAGTGGCCTTACACATAATTTCCCATACTTTCCCCTCTGTCAAAGTCTCACCCCTGCGACGGCCCAGACCTAGCCCCGATGGGCTAGTTTATTCGATGCGTTTTACTGTTATTGTCATAGCAACGGCCCCTCCCCCCCCCCCCGCAAAAATTGTTAGAAAAATGTTCTATGGAAAAATAAACAATACCTACTCCTTTACGTGTTTCTCTGTGACTTTCTATGTAGTTTTTTCCGTAAAGTAAAACAGTCAATAAACAATCCATAGACAACTAACCTTTTTTAGCCTTCAAAATGGCAGGTGTTTTTTTTTTTCAAACTACGCCAGACTTTTTTTACTGCACTCAGAATACGCGTCATTAACTAACTATTGTTTGCATTTGGACATTTGCATTTCGTAAAGGTTAGTGTATTTTATTAGTCGGTTACGTCCTTGATATCAATGTGAAAGGTGAGAAAGGACTTGAGTAAACCGAAACCTAGAGCGAGCACCGGCACCGCGGTTAAAATCTAGTAGAGTGATTGTAGCTAGCAGGTCACCAATACGTTGTCAGGGTCTTTAGTGGATCAGATTACCATAGCAACATGAGGATTTGGCCAGTAAAAAGGAGGAGTTTTCCTAGTAGTGTGTGTTAAAGTGAGCTAATTGATTGACTTATTGATTGAGTCAAAATAAATTATTGTTAGCACTAATTCCAGTTTATAGTGAAGAATATAATTGCAAATAGAATTTGTACACTAAAATTGTTGTATTCCAAACTATATCGAGACCTAAGAAAACTCTTGAAAACTAAAGATCCTTTCCGACAAGTTATATCAAAATATATAACCTAACTCAAAATGCTATGGTTACTTTATCAGGCGGGCGTCACGTCTATACGTTACATCCTAAACGTAAAATTCTGGAAAAAAGTTTTATATGGGATCGTAAAACAACCAAATAATATTTATAACCGATGGCCGTCGGTCACGTTCCGAAACCTCAATTGGAATGAAATATTCAAGGTCTGACGTGCAGGTGGCGGGTTGATGCGCCATTGCGGGAGAATTTCTTTATGCATGAGAACTCTTGTGATTCGGAACGCACGTCGTATGTGCTGCCATAGATTAAGATATAATGTTTGTAGAGGCGACATTATTATTCGAGTTTATCTAGGGAAACCTGTAATTGGCCTATGTTTTGATAGTAGGAATAGTTCAACTCTGTTTAATTTTAAGGCTGTTGGTTTTCTTAATAAATATAAAATAAAATAAATCTAATGTAACTGTGGTAAAAGAGTATTGAATCTACACAAAATTAAAATTCAAAAATTTTTTATTCAAAATAATATCACATAGATAGCTTTTTGACGTCATTTTTTGACTCTACCACCGCGTCGGAAGGTGTTCCATTGAGAGAAGATGCGGCCAGAAACTCTACAATACACATCTTTTAAACAAAACAAAATACACAACAAACTGATCTACTGAACTATTATTATTGGGTGATTGGGGCCTTAACAGATTTGCGTCTGTGCCATTTCGACCATCGCTGATCTTTTGTGAACGCCCCTACCTACAGTTCCCTGTTAATCCCTACAGCAGTTGGGTATCGCAGTAGGTACTGAACTAACTACGAGAAACAATATTTGAGTTCTGAAAATGAAGATAAACCAGTCGTAATGAGATGAGAATAAACCATAAAAGTTTATAATTTCTCCAGAAATCAACATGAAAACATATCCACTCGAAATCAAATTTTTATACAACAACTTTGAAATGAATACAGTTTACTTACCTTTGTTTGGTTTTCTAAATGAAACCACTACAGTTTCTCAGATCATATCAAATATACAAACGTAAAATGCTTTCTTAGGTCACTTAAAATTTAAAATACTGTCTCTCAGAGGACACTAGCGTTTAGGCATAAATTCTCCCAACCTTTTTCTGTCTTTGCAGGATCGTGGGCATCGTGTTGTACCTCCGGTACATTTACATTTATATTGGCCGGAGACGTCCGATCCTCATACCCTGCGAACAAACTCTTTGGCTCAGACGGTGAACGAAATCAATTCAATTACAATACTTTTGTTTTCTTATGTGTCGTCTCTGTTTAAATTTTTCATAGTTAGTTTTTACAATATAGAATTATTATTTTAAGAAATCAATTAGGTTGAATTAGAATTCAACTTAAATTCAATTCAATTAGGAGAATTTAGGTTGGAGGTCCCCCCTTTTTTTACATTTTTATATGGAAGTTACCGAAGCTTGTTGCAGATATTCATGTATTTGTTGACGAAATCTCAAGAATTTAAGATAATATTTCATTTATACCACCAAATAAACGTATGTGGGAATAAAAAATGTATTTAGTACCTATGTTCGAATAGGTCATTAATGATTTCAGTCTGTCAATTTTGAGTCTAATATCAAATATTTTGAATACATTATTCATCCATTATTTGAATTAAAAAAATATCTCAAAATAAAAATATTGAATCTAGAGTGTATGTTAAATAGAATGCAAACTAACACCAACGATTGCCAGTATAAAACATTTTACAAGATTTTCTACAAACTCCCTAAAAGTCTCCACTACATTTCAAGCTACAAGACTTATCAAAGAGTAATGAATTATGCATAGACGCGCCAAAACAAACTGGCAACAACTTCACCGCGTTTCAAACCGAACATTTACAAACAACCCCTCCTGTAATCTTATTAATTCTGTAAGGGTTTTAAACAATACTAAAGAATTAAGTGCCGTGAAACTGTACTTGGAGGTGGAAAAAGACTTTTGTTTTGTTATTCAATTCATTAATTGCTACTGAATTTTCGTTTTGTACGCTTTATTTGTTAATTAGTGGAATCAAGAATAACAAAATAATTAATTTGAAGGTTGTTAGGAGACAATTGGGTATATTAAGGTAATTAAATTTTTTATAGACTAAAACCGAAACATTAACCCTAACCCCAAACCTTCTGTCCTGAAACTGTAAATTATTAAAAGGAAGATAGTTGCTAGCAGTTGTTGCAAACTCAAACTCAAAACGTTTGAGGTATGCCAAGAAAAGCGCCTGTTTTGCAAAGCACCTTTGTTTCAGCAACCTGAATATTTTGAATTTTTTTATTACAACGTGAGCACCTATTTCAATGGCATACGTGGAAGGATTATTGGTACGCTGTGGCATTTATTTGGGTGTAAATCTACGTCTTGGCGTCACTTTTTTTAAAATCTATATAATGCCACGTCAGAAACTGTTACATTAGTCGAGAAGATGCGGCAAGAAAATCTACAAGATTAGAACATTACACTTGTTATAAACTATGCAAAAAAGTTTTAGAATTTCTGTTTGTTTAATACAACTCAATCAGGCCAATAAACTTTATGAGGTTTATTTAAGGTGGTTTCAGTCCATACAAACGTTTGACGCACCATACGCGAAGACGGAATTAATAAAAGTAATATTTTGTATTTGGAAAAATAGTTTAGAAAATCTAGTTGCCGCGTAACAAATAACATTTACATTTTATAATATAATCACGAAGATATAAAGCTTTTAATATTTTGTATGAAAAATTTCAAAGCTTTATATCTTCGTAATTATTTTATTAATTGCAAATGTTATTTGTGACGCGGCATCTAGATTTCTCAAACTATTTTTCCATATATACAAAGTTACTTATAGTAATACTGTCTACGCGTATTGTGCGTCAAAGTTTTGTATAAAATTGACCCCTCTGCAACCGCCTTAAAGTACGCGGTGTCACTGATCTACATTCTACAGCACATGTAGGTACTTATATCTATATTACATCTAACTACTTGTAAACCTTGTAAACCTGTCATAAGCTTCTTTACTGCACTATGTTTGTTGTTCCACAGACCTAACAGCTTGTACACTCTGCTATAAAAAGTGTTTTTTTATACTTTGTATTGAATGTAAGTAAAACGTTTAAAAAACCTACCTGCTAAAACGGTAATAGCACATACAAAGGTACAGGATAGATTATAGGCTTCACGAATGACTGATGGACACGGGCGGGCTAAGACTCAGACATTGATTGATTCACCTCAGATCCATCCGATTGTGAGGCTTACCTCGCCAAAATCATCTTTGCGATTGAAACGAGGTGAATAGGGGTGGCGTTTTAAGAGATTTAGAAGTATGATTGCACGCTTGGGTGCTTGAAGAAGAAGTGTGGCTAGGGATGAACAGAGAGAAAAATCTAAACATCCCTGCATTTACAACAATCATTTAATCAAATCAGCCCAAATCAACCTATTGCTGGGCATAGGCCTCCCTTTAATTGCGTCATTCCTTACCATCCTGTGTTCATCTGATCCAATGCGAACCAATCACTTTCACAATGTCATCGGACCAACAAAAATTCAAAATTCAAAATTTTTTTATTCTAAATAATATCACATAGATAGCTTTTTGACGTCATTTTTTGACTCTACCACCGCGTCGGAAGGTGTTTCGTTGAGAGAAGATGCGGCCAGAAACTCTACAACACACATCATTTAAACAAAACAAAATATACAAAGTACAATTAAAATACAATATTGCATTACATAGAATAACATTGTCAAGACCAGACATTTTGGTCATTCAAATAGTCATCGAGTTTATAGTAGCCCTTTTTACAGAGGACTTGTTTAACATGGGACTTAAACTTTTTGTCTGGCAAGTTTAGAATATCCTCTGGTATCTTATTATAATAGCGTATACAGTGCCTCATGAAAGATGTGTTGACCTTACTGAGTCGAAAATGTGGGGATACTAATTTATTTTTATTTCTTGTATTGTATGGTAGTCTGTCAACGTGCTGGTGGTCTGCCTACTGACCTACTTCTGCTCTTGGTCACTAATCTGATACTATGCCAATGGATCACCGGTCTTCCCATCTAGCCATAAGTGTCCTGCCCATCTCCACTTCAACTTTGTGATCCGCTTACCCACGTCTTTGACCTTGGTTCTTCCTCGGATTTCAACGTTCGGTTCACAACAATACTAAGTATAATTTTATTGCTACAACTCATTCAAGACGATTCTACTACAATCTATTTACGCAAAAATTTTAACTACAATGTAATCCTGTTAAATATTGTTAATTGTAAATGCCATCTAATTACACTATCCGAGATCAACTGCTTAACGTGGATTCCGTAAAAGTCACATTGAGCAGTTGGCAGAGGCAATCAATATGAAATACAACTAAAACGGTCACCAAAAGACTGGCCGAATTTTGCGTCGCTTCAATTATCGTTTCTAATATCGAAGCTTCTCTTCGCCTACATTTCTTTGATTAAGTTACAACAAAACGTTATTAATAAACCTCATGTCCATCTACCCCAAAGCCTGTCTATATGTATACAAACTCTATAAGGGATTAACTCAAAAAATCCCTTAAATTGGACGCAGTTTCACCTGACCCGCCGCGGAGTGCTTCATCCGATGTAATGAACAAAAACTCCGCTAATCTGACATGTTGGTAGGTATTACACTTGTGTATAAATAAGGTGGACAGTGGGCAGCTAATAGACGTAGGGGAATAGGGATAAATGAAAATTAAAAAAGGTTTTGTAAAACTAGAAATTATAGGTATAATACTGGGTGAAATTTAAATCATTGGCATCCTTTTAAACTGAGAGACCCATCAAACTGAACAACTTTTACTATAGGAGCAAAAAAAATTCAATCAATCTATCAATTATACTTTACTTAAATTTTTTTCCTTTTTTTTTATTAAAAATTCTGCTGTTTCATACAGTCGAGTCGAGTAAACAGTGCAATTTAGTATGGAACAGCTGATATATTTGTTGCTATGATCGGTTTGCTGCAATAATAAAAGGTTTCAGTTTGATGGGTAGACTCTTAGTTTAAAAGGATGCTTGGAAGGATTGTTTCTTTGGGAAAACCCACTTGCAGATTCTGCTGTGAAGCAGAGGAAACGCCCCCTCGCCGAATGCGCAGTGCTCATTAATAGCAGGAGTCGCCATCTAGGTGGGTACGTAATAACACCTACTGACATTAGGGACCTCCCCTCCAAAAGCATAACAAGGTTCATGAAGTCCGTGGCCTAGGAAATGACCCTTAGGTGACAGCTACAATAGATCTGTTCAGGTCGCAGTAGCTATTGGTCATTGACAGCCTGTCATCACTAAGTGTACGAATAAAGTGGAAAAACGGAGAGAGGTATATTCATACTACCTTTTCAACTAAGCCCCCATAATATTTACACCATCGTTATTCAGTGCGCGTATTAATTCACTAATTGTCGGTCTGTCGGTGTGTTGGTCACCGCATTGTGGAGTATTCCACAAATCCCTCTATACATTTTTATTGGCCACCTTCCGAGCGGCGACGTGACTGGCTTTTTTTATTTATAGGCTGAGCCACACTGGGCTTTTGATACATTTTGTAGATAACCTGAGTTACTTGATGAATTGCAAAAAGAACTAGTAGCACATTGTATCTAAAATGTAGGCTTAGGCGTGTATAGTAGGCAAATTCGAATTATAGTCACCGAACATTTAGGCAAACTTAAAGTATAATCACCAAACGTTTAGGCACTCTCCTTCTTAGTCATAGAGTATTTTATAGTCACGAGACATTGTAGGCAATCTGTTTTTTAGGCAATTGGGGAGTTGACTGCATCAAATAAATTTTAGTTTAATCTTTTCAGCAAAAAATATGTTTGAAAATAATACTAAACTTACTTTTTAAGTAATTGTGTAGCGTGAATACTATTTTTAATAAAAGGATGAACTACAAGAAGTATCTAAACGACAACGAAAAACAATGACGTCATTATTCATTATTAAGTAAAATTTTTCATACAATTGACGTTTGATAAAGAGTTGCTGAATTGACTAGTTGGAAACTCGCGGATTGGCGTGATAAGATAGGCACTTGGCTAGGTGTGATTGCACCAGAACCTCTAACTTAATTTTACCACGAAGCGAAGTAAAAAAACGTTTTCTATTAAGTTTTCCTTCACCCTGTGTGCCACAGCGCGGCGATTGTAACGGGCAGTGTGATTTGTTTCCGATTTCCTCCCCCACCCCTACCGCCTGCAGGTAAACACCAATGTTACATATTAATGCACACACGTACAGTTTACTATTTTATTGTATCTTTTTATTTTTGATATTTATGCACTACTGTGGTGATCGAATGGCTTGTAATGGTTCGATGCCAGCTTTACAACCATTTTTTTACTAGCCCATTTCATCTCACTGCTGGGCAAAGGCCTCCAACCAACCATTATCAACAAATATTTTTTTTTTACATTTATAAACCTAAAGGTTTATAATACAGTGGAATCTGCATCTATACTTAAAAGTATAGATGTAGATAGAAGTGATCTATTTGTAACAATACTGGCGGTGGAGGAAGAAATAACACTGGGTTGTTCTCATCTACTTACTCTAGATTCATACACTGCAATAATATTAATATCAGTTCCGTTTACTTTCGACGTCGCATTAACATCCCAATTAATTGCATAAATAATCTGAACTTAAGACTATACAGGGTGAAATTCCTCCATCCTTTTAAACTAAGAGTCTACCCATCAAACTAAACTTCAACTATGGGGGCAAACCGATCGGAGTAAAATCCCATAGTAAAAGTTGTTCAGTTTAATGGGTAGCCTCTTATTTTAAAAGGATGCTAATGATATCAATTTTACCCTGTATAGAATCATCATCATCAGCCTAAATACAAAACTGAACTGAACAAAAACACAATACCTAATTGTAGTTGTTTTTGTTTATCCAATTATTGAGCCGTGCACATCTAGCACAAGTAAAACTGTAAAACTTTGTTTTTAATTTGGCGAAACTCTTCATAACGATCCCTGATCATTATTATATACCTTTTCAAACTGATGTGTACCTTTAACTAAGATAGATTTAAATTTAGTATAGAGCGCACGCATTTACGTACATAGGTACCTCATAAGTTAGATCTATCTAGAATACCTAACTGAAAATAATAGGTAACTGTTGACCTCAGAGAGCATTCTATTCAAGTTTTAATGGAGGTCGGTGCAATAACTCGAGTGGAGGTTTTTAATTAAAATTTTATCCTTTGAGAATAGCACCGAGATGCTAGTTAACTAGTTTGGAGTTTTATCAACCTGCGCTTTGATGTTAAAGGGATTATTGGCTGGTTCTTTTTATCTTGATTGTTTGCGCTGTGATTCTTGACTCGATCGTACGTTTGACCTTTTAAGATTGTTGGTATTATATAATATCATACTACACATAAGCCGTGTGGTATCCGCGTGGTGTCGGCTATGAATAGTACCTTCCCATTTCCTCCCGTGGGTGTCGTAAAAGGCGACTAAGGGATCTACTGAAGGATGGGCAGCAGCGTCCTCTGAGTACACACATTGATTCGATCCAACTGCGATCGCCAACCCGCCTGGCAAGCGTGGCGATTATGGCAAATCCCCCCCATTTTGGGGAAGGCTTATGTCCAGCAGTGGACGTTTAATGGCTGATATGATGATGACACATAAGCGTCGGCTGCGCGTTGCGGAAAGCTATGGAAACTCAATCTTGAGATCCAGGTTCGAATCCACACGGACAACATGCCATGTACCAATGAGTGTTTCTAACTTAAGTACGTAATACCGACTGCTCTCAAATGGTGAAGGAAAACATCATGAGGAAACCTGCATACGCTGAAGAAGAAATTTTAATGCGTATGTGAAGCCTACCAATCAAACTAGTCTTTACCAACATTTTTTCTTCTCGCTCTTTAGTTAAAACGGCAATTCATACAAGCATCAAACTTGGTGTGATTTTAGAGCAAACTCTACAGTATGGCAACAAATAATAAAAACCGGCCAATTGTGAGTTGGTCTCGCGCTAAAGGTCCCGGAGAAAAAAAAAATTTAGTTAATATAGTGGTGGTGTGGTACGGAACGTTGGTGCGCGAGTAGCCCGACTCGCACTTGACCGGTTTTATTTTCCTATAAGAATAGTTTGCCAAAGAAAACAATACTTCAGTGGCTCTATTGACTCAGTGAAAACACCTTCGTCTGAAGATAGAACTTCGGCAGATACTAGTATATCAAACTTTCATTAGTGAACCGAACTCTGGAGTGCGATTTTTGAAACTCATACTTTGATATCAGCAGTTTCAAATGTCAATATTACTATGGAGATATGCATCTCATAAGGCTTTTAAACTTAAAAAAAAGTGCATTCGCGCTATCAGTAATGCGTGGTATCTGGATAGTTGCAGACCACTTTTCAAAAAATTCCATATTCTTCCTATACCGTCTATGTACATAAAGCAGGTTTGTCTTTTTGTTAAATCAAATCCGACCTACTTTAAAAAACACAGTGATGTGTCCACAAGGCATATTAGAGATCAGTACATCAATCTTCTCTATCAAGGGAAGGACCCTTACAGAAATTTACAAAAGAAATGTATACAACATGAGCATTGAAATTTACAATGGGTTACCGGATAGCATGAAACTGCTAAATGGGAACATATTTAAATCAAAATTAAGTAGTTGGCTTTTGGAAAATTGTTTTTATGGTATTAATGAATATTTAAATTATAATGTACGTTATTAAATGATAATATGTATAATTAATTGTTTTGACTATTGTATAATGTAATGAGGATGACTTTTGTAATTTATAATTGTAACTAAGCTCGACCATATTTTAAAAATTTTGTGCACCTGCATGCAGGTTGAATACATTGACTGTCATAAATATATTATTTAACAACTGTAACCACTGTATTCTATGCAAATAAATGATTGATTGATTGATCTTTTTACTGCTGATTTGACTTTATCGAGGAGTGCGATTTTTGAAAGTGAAATCAGCAGTAGAGAGATGCATATCTTCATAATAATATTGACATTTACAACTGCTAAGTTCAAAGTATGACTTTCAAAAATCGCACTCCTGGTCTATTTTACTTGCTAAACTTTTAGACAACTTATCTAGGTACCGATTTTCCCAGCTGTATTTGAACTGTTTTAGACTCTACTTTCCTGCTAATAAGGGTGATTTAGAAACTGTATTTGATAATTCGTGTTGTAATTTTACTATAGTCGGTAAATAAAATTCACTAATTGTAGTTGTTTTATTTTATCCAATTATTGAGTCGTGCACATCTAGCACAAGTAAAACTGTAAAACTTTGTTTTTAATTTGGCGAAACTCTTCATAACAATCCCTGATCATTATTATGTACTTATTCAAACTGATGAGTACCTTTAACTAATAGCCCAGTCATTTTACGGAGTTTTGTTAGGCAGGGTAGGGAGTAATTATTAATTGAACTTTTAAACTATAACCGGCACCATTTAGTGACAAAACGACTATTTCAAAACATATTAAAAAAAAATTTGCTACGCAACATAGAAACCAAAATTGTGTGTCCCAGAAGGCTTTTAAATTAATAATATGCACTCATTTGACTTAGAATTAACAATATAAATTATTTTTGCGCTATAAAATTGGCATTGAAATTTAAAAAATGAGGTATTTATTAGAAAATTCGAATGTATTTTTCAAAACCTTCTAAGTAGACAAAAATATTTACACTTTGTTTCAAGTGTGTATTATGGTAAAGCCTTAAATACGTGCAAAAAAAATTTACCGTCAGGTTTTTTAGAACAAGATAATAGCTAAATTATAAAATTGGAACTGTTGCTGACTTGATTTTTTTTTAATTTTGGTACTTGTCTAGGCTCAAATTGGCTCTTCAATATTTTACCGAAAAAAAATATAGATTATTAATTAGTCCCGGCTCAAACCGTAAAATGACTGGGCTATAACATAGATTTAAATTTAGTTCAGTGCAGGTACATACCATCAACTTGCACTATGAGACCAACATTTAAATCGCGAGAAAAAATTTGTCATTCTATAAATTTGGGTCGAGATTTAATTTACATTTTCTATGGAACAACAGATTTGTCTTTTGCGATTTCAATGTTAGTCCTATAGTAAAAGTTGTGCGGTTTGATGGTCTGAAGCACCCCTGAAAATTTGGGAAATGTTTACAAAATCAACAGTACCACCAATCACATGTATGTAAAGCATTTAAGTTTACACCCTGTATAAAAACCCTGGCATTATAATACTAGACTCAATAAAACTGCAGACATAGTTCTAAACAAAACTCCTAACGTACAATAACTGCAGGTACGAAACACAAAACTGCAATAATTCCGCAAAATACACACGGTGCCAAATAAAAATACGTAGGTATTTTTTGTTCGAGCGTCCGTCGGCACGTGAGGAGAATCCAATCATTTTTTCTTATTTCCCCCGATTGATTGGACTGTGCGCTTATTCTTTTTTTTTTTTTCGTTTGTCTCTAGTAAACAATACGGACAGAGGGCAGGTGAGGTAAACGTTTCCCGACGATTTCGACGCAACAAAACGTTCACGGAAATGTTTACGAGTGTTTGTGTTTAAAGTTAGGCTGCGAATCGGTTTTATTTTAGTTTAAAACTGTGCGGTTTGAAAATGAATGTGTGCACTATGTTGGTATACTAGCACAATCCAATTCAATGAAGAAATTTTAACTGAATTCCTTTCTTGTCAATGTTTCTTAATCCGCCATTTATACTTGTTTATTTGTAGATGTTACTTATTTACGTCTGGTAAATAAAGTTTCAAGGCAGTTTCAGAATGGTGGCCAAGGGAGGGTAGGATGTCAGTAGGCAGACCACCGATGCGTTGGTCGGACGACATTGGAAAGGGTTGTGGGTCAGAAATGAATCAGATTAGCACATGACCGTGAAAATGGCGCAAAAAAAAACAGTCGAATTGAGAACCTCCTCCTTTTTTGAAGTCGGTTAAAAAAGGAGACCAGCAGTGGGTCGATGTAGGATGATTTGATTGATTGATTCGTCGTATTCTTGAGCCTCTAAGAAGCCAATATATGATTATTGTTAAGACATTAACTGTTCCTCTGTATTATTACTGTGTTATCTGTAAATTAATTTGTACAGACTTAAACACTGAAAACCACTTTACCAAAGTATGATCCAAACCGTCTGAACTATTACGACTAAAATTCTTCAATCTAATTTCGCCTTTAACAGACTATTTAGTCGCGATCGAAATGAAAATAATCTGTACAGTTTTTGTGGCCGCCATTGTACTGTACTAATATAAACAAAGTCACCAGTAATTCAGGTGTTCGTGCCAGGACTGCGTGGTGCATTTTATTTGCAATGCAGTTTCTTAGCGCGAACGCATTACCTCTCTTGGGTGCATTTTGTAGTCGGTAGACGGTCGGAGCTTAATTGTGAAGGAACGCCGTGAATTTTGATTAAAAATAGCTTTTAGATTAAGAACGGAGCCACACAAGATTAAGATGCATCGTATTCAAGACTAGTAGGGAAAGCATGAGTTTACTAAAATAAGATTGACAACAGCATCCTAAGGGTTGAGACACATTTCCCGAAACGGCGATGGCGACCGGCGGCCGGCCCATACAAAAATGTCATTTAGTATGGGAAATTTCTTGTCCGCCGTCAACGCGGCGATGATGGCTGCCAGCTTCCCTTACTAAATGACAGTTTTATATGGGCCCGCGCCGTCGGTCGCCGTTGGTAAATATGTCTCAACCCTAAGTCAATAAAACAAAATACGACAGCACTAGAAGCGAGACTAGCGAGCATATCGAGGCACCTTACTAGTTTACAAAACAAAATACGACAGCACTAGAAGCGAGCATATCGAGGCACGTCGCAAGTCGATAAAACAAAACACGACAGCATTAGAAGCCAGCATATCGAGGCGCATTACAAGTCAATAAAACAAAACACGACAACTCTAGTATAGCGAGCATATCGAGGCGCGTTGCAAGTCAATGAAACAAAACACGACAGCACTAGTATAGCGAGGATATCGAGGCGTGTTGCATTTCAATGAAACAAATCACGACGGCATTAGTATTGCGAGCATATCGAGCCTCGTTGCAAGTCAATAAAATAAAACACGACAGCACTAGTATAGCGAGCATATCGAGGCTCGTTGCAAGTCAATAACATAAAACACGACAGCACTAGTAGCGAGCATATCGAGACACATTAAAAAAACAAAAGCAGCAAGAAACGAGCATATTGAGGTACTTCTGAACTTATTTCTACCAAACCAAACCGGTAAAATTTTATTCAGTGCCTAAAACTACACTATTATTTACCTACACTACTCTGCTTGAAACCTTTATATTAATTAGTGCCGACCTAAAAACCAACTAGATATACATTTGATTCTCTGCTTGCCTCAATTCCCAAATGCTGTTATAAGAAAACAACTAACCTAATTGCGTCCCTTGAACCATGAAATGATGTAAGAAAGTTTTCCACTCAATACCTTCTTGTCCAGGGTGAAGGGTTCCACATAAATTGGAGGCAGGTGCGCGCCAAGTTTTATCTGATGGAGTTATAGATTACTAGGGTTCAGCACGCGGCTTCGCTTAGAGAGATTCAGCGTTAGACGAAAGTTTGGTAACAATAATGAGATAGTAAGATTTAGTTGTCTTTAATTTCACTTTACAATAGATGTTTTTTTTTTATAGAGTTTTATAAAAAAAAAATTTTCCTACCTTTAACCAAGTTGTTATAATAAAAGATCACTCTTAGCCATTCCTTGTTAAAACACCAACTCACACACAGACACACACACGCTCACTCACACTTTTTAATTTATATTTCAAAATTTTTAAATGAATGGTTATGTTACTGAATTTCATTGCATGTCTTCGTTACCTATATTAGTTGTCATTTAATTTTCTGTAGGTACTAAAAATATCTTTGTTAAATAGTTTCAAATGTTAAATCTCATAATAATTTAACTTCGCTCACTCTGTACTAAAATTAGTAATGTTTTTCCTGACAAATCGTAGAGGGTTCCCGAGATTCTGGCTTGCCGCATTCGGGGTCCATTGTATCATGTGTACTGAATTTCTCTTTTGTTAATAAAGATATTTGTATTTGTATCTCTCTATTTTCTTCCGTGGATGTTTTGCCTCAAAATCATTCATTATACAGGGTGTCAAATTTAATACGTTACATATTAACAGGGTGCTTTAGACCATAAAACTGAACAAATTTCACTGTGGGACTCAGCTGTAAGTTTCATACATTTGAGTCGAGTTGTCATTTTCTATGGGACGGATGTTTTTTTTCGCAATTTCAATGTTAGGCCCACAGTAAAAGTAGTTCAGTTTGATAATCTGAGGTACCCCATGTATGTAACGTATTTCACGCATCTGTAAGTTTATTGCAAAAATAAATGTTTCTTTCATTTTTTTTCATTTAAGTTTACACCCTATATATAGGGTGTTACGGTAAACAGTTGCACTACTTTAAGGGGTGATTGTACCCATGATACTGAACAACTTGCTCTAAGAAACAGCTTATTATATGGACAGTCCAAAATATTTTTTCCTATAGGTTTCTTAGAGAAAGTTGTTCAGTATCATGGGTACAATCACCCTTTAAAGTAATGCAACTGTTTACCCTAACACCCTATACAGGGTGTAAGTGACGGCCTAGCAAATACTGAAACGGTAAACTCAAACCATCAAACTGAACAACTTTCACTATGGAACCTACTCAGGAAACGCGAAAAAAATCAGCTGTCCCATACATTTTAGTCGGGTAGGTACAGCAGTTTTGAATGGGACAGCTGATTTTTTGTCGTGTTTCCTGAGGGCCTACCTCAGTGAAAGTTGTTCAGTTTGATGGTCTGAGTTCACCGTTTCAGTATTTGCTAGACTGTCACTTACACCCTGTATAACCATGGGGGTAGACAGAGACTAGTATATTTCCATTTACCTAATAAAAAAAAGAAAATTTACGGACAAACCGACTTTTATTGATGGTATGATAAGATGTAATCCTCTTTTATTACTTTTCTCGTAGTAAAATGTTGAATAAAACCCGAGGTAATTGTTCCAAATAGAAGAGTCGAGTGATTGGGTATTAATCCGTTCGGTTTGCGGTCCGCTGGATTTTACTGGCTAATAATAGGGTTTTAAAGGCCATTTTATTGTTCCACCTGAATTTAATCGTTTTTAAACAAACTTTCAGAATAAAATGACGCTTTTGAAGCATTAGCGTGAGTAGGATTATAAAATACTAGGGTTAACCCGCGACTTCGTCCGCATAAATTATATAAGGTCTAACAAAATTAGGTGAAACTATTTAAGGGGATGATCAGACCATCAAACTGAACATCTTTCTCTATGGGACTAATATCGAAATCGCGAAAAAAATCAGATGTTCCATACAAACCTACTCGACCTAAATGTATGGGACAGCAGATTTTTTATTCGCGATTTCGATATTGGTCCCGTAGAGAAAGTTGTTCATTTAGATGGTCTGATCATCCCCTTAAAATAGTTTCAGCTAATTTTGTTGGACCTTATATACCAGATTTTAATTCAGATAATAAGCTATCAAACAGGAAAGTTTCATTAAAATCGGTTCAGTAGTTTTTGCGTGATGCTCGATCAAACAAACACACAAACAAACAGACAGACAAAAATAAAAAAATTGGTGATATGGAATCAGGGATACCTAAAAACCATATCGTAACTTTTTTTTGTTAATATCTTCAATGTACAGACAAACTTCCTGTTATAGTTGTATAATAGTTTAGATGAATAATGATAAAAGTTTTTATGTATTAGCTCCGCCACATATATACGGAATAAACCTGATTCGGAATTGGTTCCGGATGGAGTGTTGCCACTTTTAGAGACTTTTTCACTAGATCTTGTGATTTTTTTATGTCTTAGGTGGCATATTTTAAAGTGATTTTTGAGCGTAGGCGTTGATGGAACGACACCGTATCGTGACGGTGCAGTTGCGACGTCGTTGCGGTATAGTTGCGAAAACGCCTATGCTTGTGTGATAATAGTTAATGCCATTTTGTATGCAGATTATGTCTAATGCTAAAACTATCTATAGTCTTTTGATATAGTTGCATAATATTGAAATACAATTTACAAATCATCATCGTAACGACATGGCGTCATCACATGATAGAAATTATCATGTATAGAAATTGTTTGTTTCGTTTCAATAAATACTTAAAAATGCAATTGTCATTCTTTTCGCGTTTCATACTTTTTTATTTTAAACAGCACTCTAGTATTTTTGTAACCATAGTTGACAACACTGAATCCTGAATCAGGATTCCGGATCGCAATTCCGTCTGTGTGTGGCGGAACTTATGTACTTGCCACGTCTAAAAAGACGTGAAAAATACAGAATCCTTAATTTTGCTAAAAGTGTGCCTAGCCACAATAACACGCCTAGGTATTTGGTAGTTTTTTTTTTAATTTATAATTAATGGACTCTTGCTTCTGCGTTAGTACTGCATTTCCGTCAAGTTAATTAAAATTATTAATATTAATACCAATGCACTTATTTGACTCAGATTTAACAATATAAATTATTTCTGAGCAATAAAATAGGCATTGAAATTAAAAAAATTAGGTATTTTTTAGAAATTACGAATGTATTTTTCAAAACCTTATGAGTAGGTAAAATATTTACACCATGTTTAAAGTATGCATTATGTTAATGCCTTAAATATGTACAAAAAACAATTTACATCATGTTTTTTTATAACGAGATAATAGCTAAATTTTAAATTTGGAAATGTTGCTGACGAGATTTTTTTTTAATTTTGGTACATTTTTGAGCTCAAATTGGCTCTTAAATACTATAGCGATAAAAAATATCAATTTCTAATTAGCCCCAGCTCAAACCGTAAAATGACTGGGCTATTTGGTCCCATAGAGAAAGTTGTTTAGTTTGATGGTCTGATCACCCCCGTAAAAAATTATGCACAATACAACAATGGTAGTTATAGTTTCGTTTTATCTTTCTTATTTTTTTTATGCAAACACTTATAATCTCAAAATTAGATTTTTAACTAATTCCATTATCTGTACACGTAGTCTAAGTAAACTCGTTAAGGGTTAACATTTTTTACTAAGACTCTTAGGGGTTTGTTAATTAAAGTCCGTCAGCTCACGCCTGACGAAGGGTTAAGTTTTTACAAGACGTCTAATTACCGGTGTTTACCGTACCTATTAATATTATTAAGTTTGTCTGTTTGACTACGCTTAAAGTACAGGGTGTGATAAAATATAATAGTAATATTTTAAAGGGGTAGTTTCTGTCGAGATTATATTTTTACTCAATGTTAGCTCCACAGTGAAAGTTATTCAGTTTGATGGTAATATTTTTCCACAGTGATTTGTTACACCTGTATACAGGGTGTAAGTGACAGCTGATTTTTTTTCGCGCTTCCTGAGGTAGGCTCCAGATTGAAAGTTGGTCAGTTTAATGGTCTGAGTTCACCGTTTCAGTATTTGCTAGGCTGTCACTTACACCCTGTATAATTGAAAGCTTTACCATATTATTTCTTATCATTTGGTACTTCTTAACTTCATTTTGTCCATGTTCATCTTCAGACCAACTCGTTCGGAGGCTCTGCTGGTGGTCAAATGCCCATGTTGTACCTACTCCTGTTATGATCGGAAACTCGGCGCTCGAAATTGTTGATGATTATGTTTACCTGGGACAAACTATTCAGTTAGGTAGGTCCAACTTCGAGAAAGAGATCAACCGTCGAATCCAACTCGGTTGGGCAGCGTTCGGGAAGCTACGTAGTATCTTCACGTCCCAAATACCGCAGTGTCTTAAAACGAAAGTCTTCGATCAGTGTGTGTTGCCAGTGATGACATATGGAACAGAGACGTGGTCGTTCACTCAAGGCCTCATAAAAAGGCTGAAAGTCACCCAAAGAGCAATGGAGAGGGCTATGCTCGGAGTTTCCCTGCGAGATCGAATCAGAAATGAAGAGATCCGCAGAAAAACCAGAGTAACTGACATAGCCCAAAGAATTGCTAAATTGAAGTGGCAGTGGGCGGGGCATATTGCTCGCAGAACCGATGGCCGATGGGGCCGAAAAGTTCTCGAGTGGCGACCGCGTACCGGAAAGCGTAGCGTGGGTAGGCCCCGCACACGGTGGACCGACGACCTTGTGATGGCGGCGAGATCCCGTTGGATGAGGGCAGCGCAGGACCGGTCGTTATGGCGATCCTTGGGGGAGGCCTATGTCCAGCAGTGGACGTCCATCGGCTGAGATGATGATGATGATGACTTAACTGTGATTCTATCAAAGAAAGTATATTACTACCATTTCGACATTACTCGTTAGTACTAAAAATACAGAAACTGAGGACATATTAATTTTATTTTGCCTACGTAGTTTGTACAAATACTTACAGCTCAGCAGCACGGCATGCAGACGTGCACGTAGTCAGTCAATCAATCGAAGACAACTGGCGTAATTGTTTCTCTTTATCTGTTTTGTTACTCTTTTGGTTCGGACACTTTTGACCTCGGATCCTACATCCAGAAGTTGGTAAATCAATGATGCCAGTACGTACGTCCTATCGTATTAGCCAATCAGTTGACGAGGTCTCAATCGCGCTATTGAAATTCGCAAGAGAGTTTACATAAATACAGAACCCAAATAAGAACAGTAGGACCACGCCACGGTACCGGGCAAACCAACGAATACCGACGCCCTTGAATAATCTTTCCATTTCCTTACAAGTCTGTGAACCAACAAACATTGAACGGAAACTATCTCTGGCACACACCAGCGCGTACCGATTCACCTGCTCGACCCGCTAACTTCGTGATATATGGCAAAACTATCCATTGGAGAATGAACTTTAACTTTCTTGAACTTGAGTTCATTGGGGCGAATTGTTTACCTGATTGAAACAAATGTGAGACGGGGATTTAGGTACTGAACTTTAAAAAGATTAAATATTTCAGTGCTAGTGTTTTCTAGTGTAAAGTTAATTTGAATCTGAATTTAAATAAATTGATACAGAAAGTAAGTTCCACAAATACAATCTCACTGTAGTGTAGGGCAAAGGCATGCAAAGGCCTATATAATGTCTAACAAAATGAGCTCAGACCATCAAACTGAACAACTTTATCTATGGGACCAATGTCGAAATCGCACAAAAAAATTTAGCTGTTCCATACAAAACTGTAAACATAACTCGAACTAAAATGTATGGGACAGCAGAATTTTTTTCGCGAGAAAGTTGTTCCGTTTGATGGTCTGAGCATACCTTTAAAATAGTTTCAGCTAATTTTGTTAGACCTTATATTTTAGTAGTAGATATATTGGGCCACGTAACTCAGTGCAGCCTAGCTAGCATGCCACCCCCGAGAAAACGACAAAACTCGAGATGTGCCTCCATTTTTATTATTTTACGTAGGCCAGAAAGAGCGCGCATGACGTTTTTCTCGTTTAAACGCTTTGTCTTGGGTGGCATGCTAGCTAGGCAGGTCGGTGAATACAAAGTTATCAACTGTGTTGTCATAATATTTAAACCCACCAGGAAATAATTGATTGATCCTTTGATTGGGTTATTATGGTATCCGGAACTGACGAGCATGTAATGTAGATACTTTTATCGATGTTGAAGAGGCGAGAGATGTGTGTCACAGTCGTAGCGTGTGGCGATCGGTTGTCTCTACCTACCCCATTGGGACATGGGCCTGAGCATAATATTATGTAATTATTTATGTAATTTACTATTTTAGGTACCTACGTTTTAAAAGATCGAATCGAATGAATAATAATAATGAAAAGAACATTGAAATCGACAAAGTAATATGCCGTCATATAATTATTATCCATTACTAGTACATTTAGGTCGCATATAGATACCTAAGTGTTTATATACTAATGGTTCTTTGTAATGAATGTAGTTTTTTGGTTTAATCATATGAATAAAAAATTTGGCCAGTGATCCAAAAACAGCCCACTAATAGTACTTTAAGCCGGACAGTATCATCAAAGGTCAAAACAAATCAATTAGATAATCTGAATTTTCCATTTTCAACCGAGTATAAAAAGCCCTCACTAGAAATATTTCCATCTGCACAAACGATCACTCACGACGGTAGCGGCGTCGGCGCAACCATTTGTCTTGGACCACCTTTAAAAGCTATTCACTACCATTTTTCTTTTTTAAAAACCTTTAGACACTTCCTTTTCGTTTTTCAATCGCCCCCCGACGGGAGTTATCGCGATAAATGCCTTTGTTTGGGCGTCGGTTTGCAGGATTTGTACAGAGATGTTTTTACCGTTTGGATAGAAATTCTAAAAACAAATAGTTTCAGTAAATTATAGTTTTGACTATTGACATCTTCCAGTGGGTTTCTACTGCGAGTGATTAGAACTACTACCTAGTCGCATTGATAACCATAAAACAGAATAAAGATGAAGTTAAAAAGTAATGTCACCAACAAAACAGTGTAAAAACTCTCAGGACGTGCGACTCCCATGAAAAGATATAGGGCGGTTTATTCCGCAAATATTCCGAAATATGAACCGCAATAATTAAAAAAATATTACCGTGTCTAAGCTAGAGAGGTCTGTCTGGATCGTATCAGGTGTCGTTCCATTGTCTTTGCCTACCCCAGTGAGAAACCGACATCAAAATATGTTTAAAATTACCGTTTCTCAAAATTACAGTAGCGAATCACAGAACTAGACGTTAGCTGTTACTATTTCCTACTACGCAAGTTAGCGTACCCACATTTTTGAACATTTTCGTGAACTGTATCACACTAATGTAGCATAGAACACACCGTGATGCCCCTCTATAAAATTATGTAGAAGTGGCATGAAGCGTTGAGCCGTCCGGACAGGTGAATAGATGTCTCGACCCGTTCTCTGGTAATCACTCACAAATAGCATTCTCACAGTCTGCATTAAGTCACGAGATGATAGCGATCTGATGAGAGATCAGATGTAAGCTTTCAAAAATGCAGAAAAAATTCTAGAGTCCCTCTTCGACAACTCAGTGACCAATAGAGAATCTTGGCCTTCGACACCATAGCATGCCAATGTTTTTTAAACGGCCGTAGTATGGCAGCGTGATATATAGCGCTATCGCGCCTTCGCTCTCTTTCTATTTGCAAGCGTACGACGAGATAAAAAGCGTGATCCCGCGCATCCTTATCACGTGCAGCAAGCTACGGCCTCAGCTTTATACCCCAATAATTATTTTACGTCATGTAGATTGATTTTTAATTTCCAAAAAGGTTTATAATTACAAGCAGGGCACGAACGTTTTCTATATTCCAGGACAAGATTCTTCAAATTTCAATCCAAAATGTGAAAATGGATATGGGAGATAGTATGAACACTTCGTGTTTTCACGGGTATCTATCTAGCTAAATGTGCCACTAAGGAACAAAACCGGCCATCCCCGCTCCCGCCTCATCTCTTCCCTCACCCCCTCCGTCCTCGCTGACAATTAATCAAGACAGGCGTGATGCTTAGGCTCCTTAATTGAATACTCCTCTTCAAGCTACAGCATTTATTCGCATCAATATGGATTGGACCCAATTGTTTTTTTAAACGATTGATGCCTTTTTGTTTACATTGTCATTATAAAGTATGTAAGCTATATCCATCTTAAAGACAAAATTCAATTCTAGAAATAGTAGTGTGATGGTTTTACCATTTGCCTTTAACATTGCAGTCGATGAACACTTACTCCCTGAGTTCATTGGTTGAGGCTACTATGCTGTATCAGGCGGTTTTAAACCGCTTGATGAATTGGAACTGTCATCAGAATTATCCAATTGTATACTAAATCGTAATTCCATGTGTACTTACAACGAAGGTACTGACCTCTCTTATATGTAACGAGCGTTAACCCGCGACTTTGTCCGCACAAATTATATACCAGATTTTAAGTCAGATCATTAGCTATCAAACAAAAAAGTTTCATCAAAATCGGTTCAGTAGTTTTTTCGTGATGCTCGTTCAAACAAACAAACACACAAACAAACACCCAAACAAGCACACAAACAAACAGACAGACAAAAAATCCAAAAATTGGTGATATGGAATCAGGAACACCTAAAAACCGTATCGTAACATTTTTTTTGTTAATATCTTCAATGTACAGACAAACTTTCTGCTACAGTTTTATAATAGTTTAGATATGATCTTATTTTATTACAAAGGGAAGCGAATTTTATTTTTCTGTCTCACAAAAAATAGTTGTCTATGCATGCATTTATGCTCACGAGTCTCGACCCGAGGGGAGTCCGAGATATCCAAAAACACAAAAATGCACATGTACACACGGCGACACATCAAGCTATACAAAACCAAAATAAGCTGGCCGCGCGACGCTATGCGTTACTCGAACTACGCGCGGCCAGCTTATTTTGGTTTTGTATAGCTTATCCTAACTACCTTTATATTGACTTTATATTGATTTATATTGACGATCATGTTATAAATGGACATTTTATGTAAAATATTTATGTAAGAATGTGACATGTTATAATATGAAATAAACGAATCTAATCTAATTTAATCTATTGTTTCCTTGAGCACTGATTATAAAATGTAAATATTCTGAAAATGCTGTATTCCGATTATTTCCGACTGCATGCATGATCGGTAAATATTGTTCTTCGTCTCTTAATTAATTTTTTTCTGTTATTATTTCTTTCCAAATCCCAATGACGTTTTAATTACTCATCCCTCATTTCAACCGCATTCACTCAAAAATCTCTCATAATCTTGTTTAACTCAACGATCACCAAAAAATCTCACTCAAAAAATATCGTCAAATAAATTAAAAGCAAGCTTCACGTGCATACAACCTTCATCCGCATTCAATGCATAGGAATCAATCACGAACCGTATAAAGGCACAGGCCATAAATTTCAGCCGCTTTCAGGCCATTTTCCAGTTGTTTTCACCTCTGCCCGATGAAAAGCTGAAAAGGCATCGATTTGTCGTTTTGTCGAGGTCGACAAAATGTGCTGTTTTGTACAGTTTAGTGTTTTGTTGTCGGGATTGGATTTGGGGGATGGTGATTGTAACAATGTGATTACGTTTAATATGTGCGTACTTGATTATATTATTCAATTGGTGTTTTGTAACAAAATAGGCATGTAAACTATTTTACATAATTAATTGCGCTTTTATAAACATGGTTGAGCGTTGTACCAGAGTATTTAACCACTTCAAAATTAAATACGGTCGTGAGAATATGTGACTGTAAATAAACTAAACATTATTCAATTAATTAACTTCTATTTACGTACAGAACACAGTATATTAAATTTAGTCATTAATAAAAAAAAAATGTTTTTTCTATTGAATGACGATCTGCTGGACTCTGACTTCTGGCTATGTAGGTCGCAGGAAGCCGTATAGATCCAAGCAGAGCCGCAAAAAAATCCATCCATTTCATTTCATTCTATTCCATCCAGATAGTTTTCGATAGGCACGCACTTCATAGCTCGAATTTAGGGGGCACAATTTCAGGCAAGTGTCCCGCAAAAAAAGGATTTAACCCCTCAACTACAAACGTTAAAATTCAAACAAATTTTATCCAAATAATTTTTCATTTACAACATCACTGTAACCGGGGCTGTTTAAACCGACGAAGGCTATAAAAACCGTGTAAACTTGTCGCTTGTCAACTGTCACCTGTCATCTATCACGTGACGTGACGAAGCATTTTACAGGCGGTAGGACAGTTTTAACGGAGCTGGTAAATTTTATCATCGAAAGAGATGAAAAAAGTTAAGAAAAAGCTTCTGGCCGCTGAAAGGGATTTTGGTCGTGATTTTATGTATATTTGTCAGATTTCTTTCACGATGATCTGGGATTCAAGTCTTGCCCAAGCTGTAAAAGTCGACTGAGCAAATAGGCAAGAGTTCCAAAAATGTAAGCAATATTTCTCAACATTTTTTTTCTTGAATTTATATTTAATAGACTTGCTTACTGCATTTCAGCCAGTGTCAAGAATTTTCTATCCCGATCTCAGGGATTGTTTTTGATCAAGAACAAGAAGAGATTGAGGATTGCGGAGCCTCATGGCAGGCAAAAAACGCGACGCGCGAACACCACGCGAGACAAGTGCTCGTGTTAGAACCTGCAACGTGAATCTCTCGTCTCTACATATTATAAAGAACGTTAATGATAACTTGCTAGTCCATGCTAGTTTTGTCAAAAGTGACTTCGTTGTACCTAAACCACTTGTTGTCTTATTATTGTATGTGGAGAGAAATACATTATTTTTTATTATTTTTATTTTTTATTTTTTTGTAGGCGCTTTGGTGAACACTTGAAGTTATAATATTACGTTTCATCATCAGCCCATTGCAGGGCACAGGCCTACCCTCATGGGGATGGAGGGTATATGGGCGTCTTTCCATCATGCGTGGCTTGGTCGGTATATCGGTGTGTATTCTGTGTATAATTAGGGATAATGACTGATCCTGAAAATGCATTTATTGTGACGAATATCAGAAATAGGCTAAATTTAATAGCAAAATGTTCAAACGAAATTACAAATTCAATAGGAAACAAAAAAGTTATAAGCAATTGAAAATGTTTTTTATCATCTATCTCTTTCATGCAAAACAGGTATTTGTATGTCACGTCGTCATGATTTGTATGACAATACTCAATTAAAACGTCAATTTTGTTATACAGGGTGAAATTGATATGGTATCAATTTCACCCTGCATATGCCTCTTGCTCTAATTGTAAATTTTGAACAAATAAAATGTACCCGGAACCGACGAGCTTGTATGAAGAAACTTATGGATGTTGAGGAGGCGAAAGATGTGTGTCAGAATTGATATGGTATCAATTTCACCCTGCATATGCCTCTTGCTCTAATTGTAAATTTTGAACAATTAAAATGTACCCGGAACCGACGAGCTTGTATGAAGAAACTTATGGATGTTGAGGAGGCGAAAGATGTGTGTCAGAATCGTAGTATGTATGTATGTATATTTCAGTCATTTTTAAAGATATTCAAAAATTTATAAAACTACCACATCCACACACTTTGCGAGGTTGCAGTGTGGTTTTGTACGCATGAAAAATGAATGCACGTTAAAATATAGTCACGTGCCGTCGGAAGTCTATTGTAAGATATTTTTTTACGATGATACACGGCTAGTATAAATTTTGTGAATAGCAATAATTAGATAATGTAGTAATACATCACACTTACGATATGATGATGATAGCTCATAATAAGTGAGAACCATACAAAATTGAATAAGAAATCATTGACCCCGATCTGTTTGGCACATATTTTAACAATTTGATGTAAACATTTTTATACTCATCATTTCGACTTTTAATGTTACCTTTACCACAATACATCGTTAATAGTCAACAGTTTTGACAACAACAGTGACTATTTAATTAAGGCCTTTTGACATGACATGAATAACCTATCGAGTCGAACTAATTTTGATTTTTTTTTTGTGTTAGGTCATGTTAGGTTAGGTTAGCTTACAAATTACCATGTTTAACCCATAAACTTAATATATACTCGGTAGTAATATTAAGTTTATGGTGTAACCATGAACTTTGTTTTGTTTGCTAACAGCCACGGTCTGTGTTCATAGCATTGCATTGTTCCAAATTAAAACTTTGTTCCTAATTTCAAGCGATTCCAAGTCGATTATAAAGAAGCACTATCAGAAAATATAGGCCCCAGAAACGACCAAACTACAGCCACAGTGACCCCACACTCACCCCGCCCGGTGACCTCCGTCAGGTATAAAAGCTTACAAATGATTTACTGCGGCACTGCACTAAACCGATTACGGGTTCGATTCCCACGTACGCAACCCTGAGGTAATATGGGACGGTTCGTGAATTCGTTTTATTTTGGTATAGTGGTTGGACAAATTGTGGACCTCGTTCTTTATGAAATAAGGGCAAAGGTCAATTTTATACAAAACTTTGACGCACAATACGCGTAGACGGTATTAATATAAGTAACTTTCTATCTATGGAAAAATAGTTTAGAAAATCTAGATGCCGCGTAACAAATAACATTTGCAATTTATGATATAATTACGAAGATATAAAGCGTTTAAAATGTTGTGTGAAAAATTGCAAAGCTTTATATCTTCGTAATTATTTTATAAATTGCAAATGCTATTAGCTACGCGGCAACTAGATTATATAAAATATTACTTTTATTAATTCCGTCTACGCGTATTGTGCGTCAAGCTTTTGTATGGACTGAAACCACCTTAACGAACTGTAACCCAATTTTCGCAATATTTCCGCAAATGTATAAAAATTAAACGAAATTTATTACAGTCGTCTATTTTAATGCGTTGCGAAACAATTTTTTGAAGTTCATAAACGGAAATCGTTAATTTTATTAGTTAATACCTGTTTACAAACATCTAGAAAATGAATGAATTTCTCATAGCCGTTTATGGCTACAGCGACCACTTTATCAGAAAAGCAGTAAATAAGAGTGTACGGTGCTAAACAAATCATGCACTTCTCATCCTTTCTTCTCTCCTTCTCTTTTTTTTCATTTTCCTTACCCTCCTGCATCTTATGGAAAGGGAGACCGCTAAGATCAGAGGCGGGATCCAGATCAGTGGCGGGGTTCAGATCAGTGGCTATAACCGGCAGCCACACGTAGTCCCTAATCAGAGATACGAAACCTGAAGGAATTAGTTGCCTCTCATGACGCCCGAGTAAGTTCCAGAGTCTAGGATTCGAAGCCGGATCACACACTTCTCGAAATACTAAAACTACTAGAAAATAAACTTCTGGCCTACAAGGTTACCGCTTTTCGTGATAAATTGTATTTGTCTATTCTTGATGTGCAAATAAAGAATATTTTGTTATGCTATGTTATATTACATACAGGGTTCAACACCAACTTAATATGCTGACAGTTTTTTAATAGGATGATCAGACAATCAGACTGAACAACTTACTCTGTAGAACCTACATCGAAATCGCGAAAAAAGCAGCTGTCCCATGCATTTATGGCTCTAATATATTTGTAGTTTTACCAAACTAGAGAAAGAGCTGTTTTTTTCGTGATGTCGATGTTAGTGCCATAGAGAAAGTTGTTCAGTTTGAAGGTCTGATCATCCCCTTAAAAAGTGTCAGCATATTAAGAAGGGCCCTACTTTAACCACAGGTGAAATGAGTGCCAAAAGTTAGCTCAATAGCATTACGCTAGTTAGCTACATAACCCACTATCACACACTAAACTCACCCCAGGGGTAAACGTGGGGTAAACTGATGAAGACAGACGTAGTGTTAGAAGTTATAGTTGGGTAGGACGTTTTGAGGTGAGCGTTATGTCCTCCAAGCGTCTGGCTTAGTGAAGTTTAATCTCGTAGCTAAAATGTTATGCCTGGAAAAATAACTTCTTTTGAAAAGAGATCTCTATTCTAGGTTAGCGATGTCGCATCGCGCATGAGTATACAGAGTTAACAAAACACCCTAGTAATACTTAAGAGGGTGCCTCAGACCATCAAACTGGAAAAATTTTAAAAATCAACTGTACCACACAAAACTGCAGTACCGACTCGACTAAAATGTTTGGGATAACAGATATTTTTTCATTTTTTCTCCATGTTGTGGCTCCTTAGTGAAAGTTATTCAGTTTGATGGTCTAATCTAAACCACCCCCTTAAGTATTACTAGTGTATTTTGTTACACCCTGCAGAGGCTATGCTATTAGAACTGATAATTTCGTTGAAGTGGGATAGTTTCTTTTGGCTGTTTGCAAGCATCTAGCTTAGTGGAGATAGAAAAATTAAATTGAAACTATGTATAAATTTTAAGTGACACAACACATCTTGTATAAAGTAACTGATTCTAAATGAACGCAAAACGTGAAAACCTTTTCTCCAAACTTTACGATAACTAAAAAACTTTTGAATTTACTTTTCAATAAAAAAAATTTGTACATTTATGAAAATTGAATGACTGCGCCGATTTTAGTTCGTAAAAGTTAAAAAAAATTTACGAATCATAAAAGCATGCAATATTGAATACTTTATGTTCAGTGCTGGTGAGTTGAGAAGGAATTTTTTTCACAAAACACATCAAACTCAAGATTTTTTTAATAATATCACACATTATAGCTTTCCGTCGTCATTTTTTCTGCCTCTACCACCGCATAGAAATCTGTGCTGTTGTAGAGAAGATGCGGCCAGAAACTCTACAATATACATCCTAGCTGATTATGGTTAGGTTAGTTTAATCCAACTACTGTGATGGTTGGGAAATAGCCTTAAGGCGGTTTAAGTCCATACAAAAGTTTGACGCACAATACGCGTAGACAGAATTAATAAAAGTAATATTTTATATATGGAAAAATGGTTTAGAAAATCTAGTTGCCGCGTCACCAATAACATTTGCAATTTATATTATAATTACGAAGATATAAAGCTTTTAAAATTTTTTATGAAAAATTTCAAAGCTTTTTTATATCTTCGTAATTATTTTATAAATTGTCAATATTATTTGTTACGCGGCATCTAGATTTTCTAAACTATTTTTCTATATATACAAAGTTACTTATATTAATACCATCTACGCGTATTGTGCGTCAAAGTTTTGTATAAAATTTACCCCTCTGCAGCCACCTTAACACAGTATAACAGACCAGCATGTAGTTTATTACATCATCGTTTATCGTAAAAATAAATCGCAACTCAAAGCAAAGGTATAACAATTTGAAATTAAACTAATCAAGAATACGAGCAGGTTAACAAGTTACGGGCAGTAACAATAAAACCCCTCGTACAATACAGAGTCGGGCACGAGCACAGAGAGTTCCCGCGGGAGCTGTGAGGAGCGGTGTTACCTTGGATGCTACGTAAAGTGTTGGATTGTTTTACTTTCAGTGTACAGAAAATTATACGGTGAACTAGAAAAGGGAAATCACAGTATCAATCAAAAATAAATCTAAAAAGTAACTAGAAAGAAAGAAAGAAAAATTTTTTATTTGGATCTCCAACACAGCTACAATCTAGTAGAGATTGTAGCTGTGTACGTACTAAAGAAACATTTTGAATTAAAAAAAGAACAATTAAATAAAAAATCCCTGTTCCAAAATATGAGTTAGTAGCTATTAAGGAATATGGTTTCCTTAGCAAAGCTTTTGCTAGAGTTAAATAATTGGGCGAAAAACACCCTGGACACATCATACAAACGAGCTCGCACTGACAAGAAGAGGTCAGCACGTGCGATACTAACACTCAGTTGCAGAAACGCTCATTAGAGTTAATCCTCCATTAAATCTTTTGCTGTGACTTTTTGTCATGTCGACGTACGACATGACAAGTCACAGCAAAAGATTTAATGGAGGATTAACTTTAATGAACGTTTCTGCAACTGAGCGTAAGGGATTTTAAATTACACTTTCAATTTATATAAAAGGAAAACTGCTTTAGTTGCTCTAGTTGTAGCAAAGTTTATGCCCACCCCAAAAGGGATGCAGGGCTATGACCGTGAATTTATTTGTGATTATATTTTAAAATATATAGAAAACGTCAGCTCAGCATTATTCGCTACAGTTAATGTCGTCCCCCAATGTCAGTAATATCTCAGAAAAATAATGTCATTTCGTAACTCCCCAAAGACCTTGGTTTTAATTTAGTGCCCAAGTCTGCACCTAGGTATCCTAAATCATACCTGGCTGGCAGGTACCGGCGGCCGGTTAGTCAAGCGTGAATCCGATAGTAATAAATTAGTCGTAAGGTAAGAATAACCATAAAGGGTATGGACCCAATGAGCTATGAGGCAGTTGTGGCCGGCATTTTGCAGAATTGTAAGGTTGATTTGGGAATTTTTGTGATATTTGGTGTGGTATGCATTTTACATTGAGATGCTCATGGCTTAGAGATTGAGAAATATTTATTTGGTGCTTATTACTATTACAGATCGAACGCCGGAGGGCTCACAATACATGTATGTTTCTATTCTAAACATGGATGTTTTAGAATACAAAAAAGACCTGGAATATCATTTATTTGCATTAAAACAAGAACGTAGAATTGAGGTAAAAGCTATTTTGTAAAGGCATGTTAAATGGCATGCCATGTAAAGTCCATAGTTCGCAATCATCATTACCATAATTTGTCTATCATTACATCACTCCATAGACTGACCGTGGGCCTCTGCGTAGGCCCACCGTCCCAATCGTTCTATTTCATCTCCTCCCGCACCTCTCCGCTACCTAAGAAACCTACTCAGTTAAGTTCTAGACCTTGTAGTATTAATCTAGTACAATCTTGAAAAACCTTGCTTTGAAATTTAATATTCATCAGCTGATCACTAAGTGCGTTAAAACTTTGCTATAATAAAATGACCACCACACCCGAGTAAACTAAACGCTAACTTAAGTAACCTGCATTTCAAACGTATCTAATCCCCTCGTACATTTCAATAATTGCAACAAACCCAAAGTTCATTTGTTAGAAAGCGTCCGAATATCCCGTAAGCTTGAAATATGATGTTTTCTGAGCGCACCTCTTGGGTTATTTCAGTCTAGACTTGAGAGCTATGGGGTTATTCCGATGATGGGTGAGGAAAGGTGAGATTGAGCTCGTCTGGTAAGTTCTGGATGGCAGTTATTTGTTCTGGAACTATGTCAATCAAGAACGATGTCTGAACTTCGATCTTTTGCAACATTGCATTTGAAAACTATTATGGAAATAAGTCAAAGGAGCACACAGAACCTCATTCTGGGAGATTCGAATGAAAAATCAAATAAAAACAAAATGTTTTGCATTAAGATATACATTATACAAACCGCTTTTTATTTTCTAATTAATTTGATTACACGTATACATACGACGCATACAAAAAAATATAATTGTTTTCAATAAGACCTAAGTTCCTTTAGCACTCGTAGCAAAAACTACCAATTTGTATTAGATCAAAGTAAATAGAAAAGCCATGGTCTATTAGAAAACTTCCGTAGTCAATAACCGCATCCCGGAAAAGTTTTTCGATTAGCACCTGCCTACATATTGGGGAGGTTCACCCTTTCTAACTATTTTACCCCGGGGTAACTTTATCCTCGTTACAAATGGTTTGAACCACGATGATTAATAATTCTTGTTTATTAAAACAATTATTGTAGTCAATGTATAATATTAAATACCATAGAAAAATTCGAAATAAAACATCCTAGAACAAAACAACTTTTTATTCGTTTTTAATTCCGCTTACATTTGTTGAGATGTATTTTTTATGTGACGATTTTCAGTGGTTATGTAGGTATAGGTTCGACAAAAATATCAGTAATACACGCAATATCAAAAAGAAGAAAATTCTTCAATCGCCTTTGATTTGCTGACAACTTTTGAGGAGTTCTATATTAAATATAGCTCCAAAGCAAATCTTCACCAAATTAAAATAGGACAAACTCGGAGGTAACTTTTTTTAGAACAGAAGAGCAGTCATTTAAATCGCTCAAGAAATGCCAAAGTTATCACGTAACATACTACGAATTAAACCTGATTTATTTAACACCCAGTTGCAGAAACGCTCATTAAAGCTAATCCTCCATTAAATCTCTTGCTGTCACTTTTTGTCTTGTTGACGTAGTAAAAGCTATAGCAACAGATTTAGTGTAGGATTAACTCTAATGAGCGTTTCTGCAACTGAGAGTAAGACCGTTATTTCTTTCCGTGGTATTGTAGTGACTAAACTACACTGCTAAAAGAAGGTACATTAATATTCGATCAACGAGACCTGCATTACGAGGGCTGCGTCTGGACTGCTAAGAGACTTTAATTTGCACCTACTTACAGGCGACAGTTTTAAGGTTTTCGTAAAGAAACGTAAAATTTTCACCTCCCCTCTATGCTGCGGGAATAAGTTATTTCGAAGGGGTATTGACAAATGCAGCACCTTATTGCCTCTGTAAGTAATTAGTGAATTACTTATCATAATCATTATTTTGTCCACCCGCTGCAGAATATAATCACCATTATGCCGCTCTCGTCTGTCTGTCTACCTTTGTACGTTTGAAGTTTCTGTCCTATTGAATCTAAACTATTATAAAACTTTAACAGGAAGTTTGTCTGTACATTGAAGATATTAACAAAAAAAGTTACGATATGGTTTTTAGGTATCCCTGATTCCATATCACCAATTTTTGGATTTTTTGTCTGTCTGTTTGTTTGAACGAGCATCACGCAAAAACTACTGAACCGATTTTGATGAAACTTTTTTGTTTGATAGCTTATTATGTGACTTAAAATCTGGTATATAATTTGTGCGGCCAAAGTTGCGGATTAACGCTCCTTTGTTATAAAAACGCAAAATCTGAAATAAAAACATTAATATCGATTACTGTATTTTTTTTTAATTTATTTATTCAAAAAAGAACAATATTATTACACCTTTTACTTGGAACCGAGCATAGGTTTAGACTTATCTAGGTGAGGTCTGTGTTTGGACTATTCCGTTTTGTTGACTATCGTAATGAATTTTGATAGTCACTAACAGTTCCCTATTTCGATTTTTGTCTTCTAGCGTTTGATGTGATCCAATAAATATAGGATATGAAGATGAAGATCGCTAAGATTATAATGATGATTTACCAGTAGGCCTATCATGAGTTTTCACTGTACTTCACTACTGTAGTAACGTACATACATATGCTCACGCCTATGTCCCACTACTGGGGTAGGCAGAGACAACAGATCGCCACATGCTACGATTCTGACACACATCTTTAGCTTCCTCAACATCCATAAGTTTCTTCATACAAGCTCGTCGGTTCCGGGTACATTTTATTTGGCCCTTCTTCAGTACGCATCCGATTTGGTCAGCATACGTGCGCCTAGGGCGACCCCTTTCAACCATTCCATTCACACTTGCCTTGTAAATTTCATACGTCAACCTACTTTCGCTCATTCTTTCCACATGGCCAAGCCACCTCAACATACCTTTTCCAATCCTAGTCACTATATCTTCTTTCATACCACATCTTTCTCTAATCACACTATTCCGTAACCGGTCATTCAAAGTCACACCACACATACTACGGAGGGAGCGCATTTCAACCGCATTTATTCTAGATTCATGCTTCTTCTGCCATACCCAACTCTCACTTCCATACATCACACCGTCGTGAACCGCCAAACCACCAATTTTGTATTAAATCTCATACAGCGCTCCTAGTGGTTAAGTTGAGAACTAATTTCTGTCATACGAAATTGGCGACAAAACTACAGTAGTAAAGGACAGTGAAAACTCATGGTAGGCCTACTGGCATTAAAGTAGCTTTCCCTTCTTCGTCTTTCATGTTACAGAATAAAAACTATTTGATTAAAAACTTTTTGTTCTGTAACATTTTGAAACGGATGTTTAATAGTAAATATGTTCAAAAATGTGTCCATTAATCTGAATTGTGCAGGCTCACCAATTTTAAATTAATATTGCATATTCTTCTTTATACAGGGTGAAATTGATATCATTAGCATCCTTTGAAATTAAGAGTCTACCCATCGAACTGAACAACTTTTACTATGGGAGCAAACCGAGCAAAAAAAAAATCTGCTGTTGCATACATTTGAGTCGCGAACTCGCGCGTTTAGTATCGACCAGCAGATTTTTTATTTGCTCCGATCGGTTTGTATCCCATAGTAAAAGTTGTTCAGTTTGATTGGTAGACTCTTAGCTTAAAAGGATGCTAATGATATCGATTTCATCCTTCATCCAAGATTCCCATACAGAAAATAATATTTTGTTTAGTTTCTCATAAACATAATAAATACATCTAGATAATTATACTTATCACTGAAACTTACTTTCACAATTGAATTATGAGTCTTATGTCCTACATTTTAATGCTCAAGATAGATTACAAAACAAAAAGATTTACGACCAATTACCAAAGAAACCTAGTAAACAACATACCTACCTATGGAAGTGAAAACTTTGCGAAAAAAAAAAGTATGTATTCTACGGAAAAAACTATTCCGCGATATCATCAGGAAACTTACAGATAAACAGCCAGTTGATTTATTTATGTGAAACATTAGAAGGATTGAACATCATTTCCGTGGAATGAGCGGCGAATTAGACCGTATGTACACGGGAGAAAAAGTGGAAAACCGGTTCTCTAGAGTGTACAGCTGTAAGTATAGTATATTATGGTACAAGTGTGTAATGTTGGTGATTACCGCTAGGCGAGGGTCTTAAGAGAGCCGAGGACGGTAATCATCAATACACACGTGTATCATACGACGTTTTTCAACACACTTGTGAAGAAAATAATAATAAAAAATCATTTTATTTAGTAAATAAAAAGTTTATTTGTACTATTGAATATGATCTTTTTTGTATCGAAACTTTTTAAGAACAAAGCAACTCAAGAACTCAACCAAGAAGTTTAGATACCTACTATAAAAAACCTATAACTCACTTGTGAATAATAGTAATGAAAAAGTCACAGTTTGATTATAGGTGTCATTATGTGCCTAATTGCGGTGAAATAAGGGCCATTTTATGAGCAAGTGTGTTGAAAAAATATTTGATGTGTAACTTTTTGAGTTAGTTGAGGATAGGTATTATCACAGAGATAGCTTTCTGACGTCATTTTTTGACTATAAACCATCGAGTCGGAAGTTCCGTTGTAGAGAAGATGCGGCCCGTCCTCTGTTATGTCCACCTCCCCCATACCACAAATTCCATATCCGATGTCGAGATCAAGTGTGTAAAAGGCGTATTTTTTCAACTATGTCGATCTAGTACTTTTTTCCTAGTCCTTTTAAAGAACACACATTTGTCACAAAAAAGAGGAAACTTAGATTTTTCGAAATAAAAATAAAATAATTTCAAACGTCATTATACCAACATCTAAACCGCCTCACTAAAACCTCTAAAATTTCACTATGTTAAAATAATGGCGGTGTCATAGGCCAAAATAAAACCTTGAAATAACCGTAAATCTCTCAATGCGATACTAATCGCAGTTGTCAAAAGTGTACAGTGTACACCTAGTCTAATATAAGTACAGATACACACGGCACACGTTTTATCTGAAATTGCTTAAATTAAGGGGACGTGTGCGGCGTGGTCTACTCCCACTACGCTTTTCAGAATATTAGAGTAACAATGTTTGAACTAATTTTAATTGGAAGTCTCGGAATATTGGTGCTTTAGCCAGACTACGTTTTAATACCTAGGTAGCTGCCACATATTTAATAAAAATAGCCCACCATTTAAAACTTTTTTTTGATAGAGACATTCAGATTTTAATTTTTTTGTATTAAATGTGAAAATCTTTCCTTCACAAAGTACCACAAATAATAATAAAAATAAAATAAATAAAAATTTCAAACAGCAAAGTTATTGTGAACAGTATGTACACACGGCGACACATCAATCTATACAAAACCAACATAAGTTGGCCTCGCGTTGGTTGAATATACGTATAACGTCGCGAGGCCAGCTTATGTTGGTATTGTATAGCTTGATGTGTCGCCGTGCGCACATACATTTTTATAAAATATATTTTAATCCTTATAGTTAACTCCTATATATATATATTCTAGGTATAAGAAACTTTCATGCTACAGACCTTGTTATGAATTGTTTTTCTTCTCTACCCTCACTATTCTTTCCCAACACCGCCAAACAGGAGTAAGCCAACTTTTCACAAGAATTTAATTTAAATGTTGGCGCGTTAAAAATTGGCGGCAAACGTTGTTACCTGTCTCGTCCGCACGTGACGCTGTCGTGTCGCTGTCGGGCGTCGAGTCGTGTCGTTGGTGACATGACGCGGTGCCGTTGCAAGAAAAACAATTTTCCAGCACGTTTCGTTTGTTAGAAGTGACGCGTGCGGTTTAAAAACTAGGATTTTTTTGATTCTACGTTTTATTTTGTGCATAGTTTTTTTAGCATTATTTTTTTGATCATTAATTTGATAGCTGAATTTTTCTGGGAATGATTTTTTTATGAGTAATGAATTGTCTTTGTATTGAATTTAAAAAGAACTGCTGAAAAAACTAAAACCTATTTGATGTCTAGAGGTCAGACAAAACTAAACCATATAGAAAAATATGTAGATGACACGATTGTATCAAGACCTCTTCTTCTAAGCACTTAGTAGACAAAGTTGTATTACGTTATGCAACACAACCTGCCCACCAAATAATTTCTACTCTACACGTGTTACCGAGTCCGGTGTCGGACGCTCGGCGGAGTAACAACTCTGTTTCGAACTTTCGTCGGTCTAACTCCTGAGGATGCTCCTTGGTGGAGCGAAACACGTGTAGAGTAGAAATTATTTGGTGAGCAGGTTGTGTTGCATAACGTAATACAACTTTGTCTACTAGGTACTTAGAAGCGGACGTCTTGATACAATAGTGTCATCTACATATTAGTCATGGATTTCCGCAAAGTGACGCCTGATTCAATTAATTAAACCATATTGTTCGAAAAGTAACGGAGACCTATTTAGTAAATATTTATTTTTAAAATAATGTTACGTTACTGGTAAAATTTTTTTTTTCTGTCATCTAATGCGATTGATAAGAAAATACAGAAAAATAAAGCTTGCCTAACATTGTGACAAATTCAGAATATAATATTATTATGATGGACGCACATGGTAATTTTAATATGTTTTATTGAACATTTATCCCATTAATGCTATCTTCTTCTTAATGCTATATTGCTATGTCAAATACCTAATCGATTAAATTTAACCAGTTTCACCCCCTAACCGAATTTTTACTCTCAACAATTCATCACGTCTACTTGGGGAGTGACGTCACAGCGACGTCGAAATGACAGGTGCCTGTCGTTGTACGTTTTTTCCATATTAACAAAATTGAATATTTACGGGGTAAAGCGTTTTGACGCTGTGTTTAACTGTTTGAAGTGGTTTGAGGTAAGTTTCATTAAGGATATTTTTTTGTATCCACTATTAACTTTATTAAGATTATACATACCTATTAATTATTATTTTCTCAATGTATACTGGACATGTCATTTCAGTAAAAAAGCCGTGGTGGTCCAGTGGCGAGTAACTGCCGTGCAGGAGGCGATGGTTCGATCCCCGTCCAGGCCGACTCGTACCAATGAGTTTTTCGGAATTTATGTACGATTTGTAACACCACTGGCTTTTTGGTGAAGGAAAACATAGTGAGGAAACCTGCATGCTTCGATTTCGAAGCATATATTGTGCCTCCTATCCATTACAAGTGTCGACGGACTCACTCTCCGTGACATTGGATAGAGTTACTGTACTAGTGAAACGTGGATATTCTGAGGTTTCAGAATATCTCTGACTACCCCTTCGGGGAATATAATCGTGAGCATATGCTATGCTATGTCATTTCAGTAAGGTAATCTTTGTTAAAATACGCTCGTAGTTATAGCAAGTTTCCTGAACACTCTGAAAGTTGTTATGGTGGTAAAAATAAATATATCTGTGAATGTACAAATGGTTCAGTACATTGTGCATTTCAATTTAAAACCTTTACAGCGCCGTAGACCAGAAAAGTATTTGTTTCATCCATGTTTCATCACACGTACAGTATTACGTATACGCATAAATTCATGTTCGAACATAAAATTAAGGTATAATAACTTTATTTGGTCGAATGTTCTTTTCCAGGTGGGCAACTTCACTACTACTAATTATCACTTTGTAGAAAAGAAGTAAACTTTGATCAAATAAAGGGACTTTCGTTATTTTGATACAGTACGACTAGGAAAATAATTCTGCTCGTCAATCTTCGTTTGCGCGGAGAAGGCCCGAGTCCCCGACAAAAGTCAAAGTCATTTAGTTATCAAAGGGCGCAAAGTCGGATTGCAGCAAAAAGGGCGCGAAAACAAATTAGCCAATAGCTTAAACGGATTGAAGGTGCCTCACCTTGATTGGTCAATATAATTTTGCGCGCTATTAAAATTTGTCAACTGCGCAGGTACATCGGTAAGACTTATAAACCTGGTACTACTGTAACTTGTTGTAGCTATCCTATTGCCCTACTTTTGCCCACAGAAACATTACAAATGTAAACGTAGTAGGTACCTATTACAGTTAAAGAATCAAAAACACTACAAGACAATTTGCCGGTGAAATAAATTGTGCAGTGAAATTTCTTTATTTTGCCGACATGAGACTGTAGACAAAGTAAAGCACCTATCACGCACGGGAACTTTGCCAAAGTAACCTGCCATGGCGATGGCGCTCTGCGAGGAGGTAGCTAGCCCAGTGGATGTTAGTACATTTGGGAATTCGGAGACGTTTTTAGGAAAATTCATCTTCGAATTTCAAATATGTTTTAAACTGTTCTACTTCCACAATCGTACACACTTAGTAACGCAATTGGTAACCTTGCTATGTACTCTACATACAGCTCTTATTAATAAACTAATGTCATGCATTTGCGGGCTCTTTTAAATAGCGTAAGAGGTGACATAAGAACGCTCCAGCATTTGAAGAGTGGAATTTTCTTTATTAATTATGGTTTGGCCCTTACAGGGCATAGCCCGCTCAGACTCGGGACCAGGTGACCAAGAATCTCCAGGAGCTAGAACTAGTTAACCTTTTTTTTTGTGGGGAAATCTTAGCTCTAACGTAATCTAACCTAACTAGACTGAGATAGCACAGAAATGAATGGCTTGTTTGACTGTCGGAAACCAACCCACCTCGGGTTGACAACCCACTCACCCACCTGAGCCAGCGCAATAAGGCAATGAGATGGTCAGATACTTTTTTTTTTCAAGTTTTCAAGAACGACGTGTTAGCTTTACTGCCGTGTGCTTATCAAGACTGCAGTATGTATTTTTCGGTGGGGTTCAGTTGTATAATGTACCTATCCGGAATTCTTGTGAGGAGCTCTATAAAGACATTTTGATCCTTATTGATATCTCATTATGTCGCAAAATTGCAGCAAGTATGGTCAATGCTTATTTAGAGCGCGCCACAAATATTACGAAAATATATAATTGTCTCAATTTTGCCAAAGCACTTACTGCAGTCTGGATAAAAACGACAGCATACCTACATAGGTAGCTTACCTTTTACCCATAAAAACACAACGAAAGAAAATTTAGCCCTAGAATTACCTACTACGAATTCCACAAAAATACCAGCACTTAACAATAATCATCAGCAAACCAATAAATCGTACACCTGACCGAGTCCACTTGTCTCTGGCAATAAATCTAACGATAGGGGGAGCCCCGGTCGTAAATATTGAACTATTGACTGAGGGTTAAGCTGACCGGTTGTTAATGATGCCGAGGTTTGAGTGTGCGTCTGTTTGCTTTATTTTTATATTATGGTTAAGTATTGTTTAGTAACTAGAACAATTTTCTCAAACAAGTCGTTGTAAAGATATGCGAAGATCAAAGTATTCGTATCGAGGTATTAATTGCAGCAAACATTCGGGGATGCATGATTCAGCGTTTCATACTAAACAGTCAATTAGGTAGGTTGAAAACTTGGGCATATCCCTGACCGAACGACCTTGACACTTTGAAAGCCGCTTCACCTCTACTAAACTACATCATTTTAGTAGATATACCAATTTTTGACTGGCTTATCCTTCATTATGTCACTTTGGTGCCTTCTAATCCAAGGAATTCAGATTCAAAAATCATAGGAATTCGCACCAAATTTTAGAATTATCTAATTAATTAATTAAAAAAAATTACTTCATAGGATTTATAGATCTTAATATTGTCTATACAATGGTATGTGTCGGAAGTAAAAGTGACTTAAACTTATAAAGCAAATGCAAATAAAATACAGATTTTTTTTTTCAATCTTTAGGCTTTCCTTTGAACACAAGTTTCATTTTGTATTTTATAGAAAAAAAAGAAATATACTTAATAGCAAATAAAGCCGAGATGTTGCAGACCATTGCTATATTTTTCATTGAAGATAGCTTCTAATAAAAACCAGCAAAATATATCCCGGCCCTGCGTTTATCGATGACCGCAAGTGCTCACGCACTGAACAATTATTATGGTATGTGTAACTAGATTCTAGTTCTCGTTACAATATTTATTGCTAGCCGCTTTATAAACATTACATAACGGTACTAGTTAAATATGAAATGTAGTTGTCACATATAATAATTCATATTTGGCTTGAGTGCTCGCGCGATCTTCAGGCTGGCTTATAGGTACCTGACGGAGAAATTGTTTAGTTTACAGCACTACAAAACGTCAGGGTTCAACATAATGGTACTCCGTTATGTTACGTGAGATTGGCTTATTAATAAAAGCAAGAAGTTGGTAATAGAATGCTATTTTAATTTAACACAGTACCCATTCACAGTTCATCGAAAGATATAAACAAAAGTAGGTATCTTAACAAAAAGCCTGTCAACAGAAAATGCAAAGGACCCCAAAGTCTTCTAACCGTATTAGTCTGGAAGGGCACCGTAATGAGGTTCATCTAATTATCGCCTCCGTGGAAACGTGAGCCAATTGCTAACACCTGTATTATGCAGTCTGGAGACATTTGAGTACGTTTCGCTTTTATATTCTGCAACGTTTCGGTGTATTTGTTAGGCTTCTGCAGCTTGTTAACGAATGAACATAAAACCTGATTACCTGGAACTAATGACTGAAAAACTAATGATTTGCTGTGCCCTTATAGAGTATCATATGTGATACTAAGTAGCATTTAAGACCTTATGTACCATATGATTGTGCAATAAATATTATGATTATGTCTAGTAACGGTTTACTAATAACATTTTGAACAAACCAGAATATTTGTATAGTTGAGTTTTTCTAAATGATAATTTTGAGGTGGTTATTATATTCCCCGAGGAGGTAATTAGAGACCAAAGATTTATAATGGACAGTGGGTACAATAGGCATACTAACATGCCTCGAAATTAAAGCATTATGCAGGTTTTCTCATGACGTTTTCCTTCACCGAAAAGCCAGCCCAAAAGCCCTCTAGAAAAATAATTGTGTCTCTATGGATGTCGAGTAATTAATTACTGTTCTGTTGCATGAAACTTTGTGCGCTATAATTCGCTCTGCAAGCTTTCTGGAATCATTGGAGAATTAGCCACAAAAATTGAAAATAAACATTATATTAAGGTAGTTGTTAAACACATTGATTTTTATACCAATTGCAGTACTTAAGTTCGGAAAGCTGAGATCGTCGATAACGGTCTCGTATCTCAAGCAGTTCAGCTAAGTGCGCGCTTAACGTCTCCTCACTGCCGAGGTGCGAGTTTATCTTTAGCGCTTGGCTCCATGCCTGTTCGGATTAGTTGAACACTTGATTTATTTGCCCAATCCTCTAGTTTTGTAGTCATACGGAGTTTAGTGTTCACGTTTGTATTGACCCTGCTGCTTAAAAATACTCTGACAGCAAGTTGACCACTAAATTACGCTCTGGCCCGTGCGATAGAGTATGGCCAGTAGGCCTACCATGAGTTTACACTGTAGTAAACTACAGTAAAAGTACTGTAGTAAACTACAGTTTTTGTATAGAATTTCGTACTGGTCTCTTAAGCTCACCACAAGCTATAGTATGTTGCTGAACTCTTCTAACGCACGTAAATTGCTTATCACTTCCTCTCACTCACACGCAGGAAAGAGACGTGCTAATTTTGCATGCGTAAGATACGTACAGCATCATATAACAGCGCGTGTCTGTGATGACCGTTACGCTTATTTAATAAAAGCAACACCTATCAGCTTTCGTTTATTGCATCTGCTTACGAATCTTATTTCCAAGATAGCCTTAACAATTTAAGTCACTGTAAATAACTGAATCTCAATAACAGCTCAGTATGCCCCTCACCACTTTCAACAGACTGTAAAATTGTAGATACAATACATACACCCCTTAAAACTGATAATATGTTTTCTTGAACTTGAACTGTTTTCCTCACTAATTTTTTTATGAAAACCCAGTGATTTTAAAAATGTTACATAAGTTTCTGATAACTAATCCGTAGGAATCAGATCTAGGTTGGAATTGGACAATCATTCCTCACACGATTCGACTAGGTAAATCGACCACCTCGTCTTTTCTACCTATCGCAGTTCGAGGGTAACTTTAGGGAAGCCGAACAAGAAGCAAATACAGCCAGCGCACACGTGCGAGCGGGATGACATGTGTGCCAACGCCATCTTGTTTCTGCTGCAGTACCATTTATGCATCATGAAATACTTATACGAAGTGCCAATGGACTTTACCACAAACTAAACCTTACCTTCCAAGAAAACCTTCAAAACCAGACCCCCATAAAAGCCACAAAAATCCATTAGGAACACAATGGCTTTAGAATATTTCACATATAATACCTATCTAGATCTGCTCACATATTAACCTTTATGATGTAATTTGGCAATGGCCGAGGACATTTGGCAGCGTCCTGCTCCACAGTATCACATTCAATGCCCGTGTGCCATACAACAGGTACTCTGGGGTAAGGGTCTGAATAAACGGACCGCTAGTCACTTTAACCTATTAACGATTTTATAATTGTGTAAGAGGAGAGGGCAGCTGTAGACTTATTGAAAAGCAGGTATTCTGATATTTTCCTACTTCTGTAGAGTCGATGGCTTGTGTCATATAGTTAGAATATTATTTATTGGTGTTTGGGTCCTTGACAGGCTTGCACTTGCTGGACATAGGCCTCCCCCAAGGATCGCCATAACGACCGGTCCTGCGCTGCCCTCATCCAACGGGTTCCCGCCACCTTCACAAGGTCGTCGGTCCACCGTGTGCGGGGCCTACCCACGCTGCGCTTTCCGGTACGCGCTCGCCACTCGAGAACTTTTCGGCCCCATCGGCCATCGGTTCTGCGAGCAATATGTTCCCCGCCCACTGCCACTTCAATTTAGCAACTCTTTGGGCTATGTCAGTTACTCTGGTTCTTCTTAGATTCTTTATTGTACACAAAAACATTATTATGAAAAAAATTACAACAAGTCGTGATGTACAAAGACGAGCTTAACTCTAAAAGAGTTTTCTTTCAGCAAACCGTTGAGTGAGAGGAAAACTAATATGTTTGGGTAAAATAAGTGTGCACACAAATAAAAATCTACTTAATTATGAGATAGTAAAATGAATGTTCTTCTGCGGATCTCTTCATTTCTGATTCGATCTCGCAGGGAAACTCCGAGCATAGCCCTCTCCATTGCTCTTTGGGTGACTTTCCACCTTTTTATGAGGCCTTTAGTGAACGACCACGTCTCTGTTCCATATGTCATCACTGGCAACACACACTGATCGAAGACTTTCGTTTTAAGACACTGCGGTATTTGGGACGTGAAGATACTACGTAACTTCCCGAACGCTGCCTAGAAAGCTATAGGTGCTGAAAAAAATTTCCAACTAGCTTTAGAGACTTTCTAAATGCCCAGGGTGCGCGGAACTTATTGGGAGTTTAGTATGTCTTCATGCATTCTGATTTGATAGTCTGAAAGAAAAAATCCTTGCTTTGAATGAATGAATAAATGAAATATACTTTATTTACACCAAACACATAAATACAGTACAGTAGGCTTGCTTCCTTGCTTTTCAGAAATATTTCATTGCAAAAACTAACAGTGGGTGCTAAAATTGAGGTTCCTGGCAAATCAATTTTTAGCCCTATAAGAGTTTGATCAGCATCCATTCACGGAATCTTTGACTATGTATCGTATGTGACAGTATCTTAACAAATGTACCTATCTTTCTTTATCTTTGTACGAACTTCATACCGAGGTGCTGAAAACGAGCAAGGTAGATAGATACCATTTCTCAGTGTTAATGTTAAAAATATAAAATTTTTACTGGAGCTTAGGAAATCGATATTTCTATCAGTCCCTGAAATTTTGCACATTAAAACAGATATCCATTAAGAGTTTCAAGTTTTTATCCATAACCTTTCGCAGTTGGCGATTCATATCCTTGTCTAAACTGGCCATTGCGGCGATGTGCTAAGAACGTGCTCGGATGAGTTTCAAACTTGCCAAGTACCCTGCTCTAGTTTTGAATTTATATTTCTTCCATAATGCGGTCGGCCTTAAGCTTACAAATTATTAAATGAACACTTTACACGCGGATAGTAGGCAAGCACAGTACTGGAACAAAATTTATAGGTACTTATTTACAGCCCATCTTCGCAGCTTTGGGTATCTATGTGAAAATTGGCTATAGATAAAGCCTTTCTACTTTCAAGACAGAATATTATAACTTCTCCATCATGCTGACCTGATTCGGATTGGTTCACCTTATCGCTATAGTCTATAGACATAATAATACAAACAACATACAACATACTTCTGTTTGTGTACAAATGTAAAAGACAAATAAACGATTTTTAATTTAATTTAATATTGTGATAATTCCTTTAATTAGTCCGTAAGTTGTCCTTAAATAAAAAATAAAAGAAAATATTAATAATATTTCTGACCACCCCAAAAGGGAATTACGATCATGGGGAAATGGAAAAAGGGAATTTACATACATTCATAAACGAATGTATGTAAAAATAAAATACAAAACCTGTCACTGTATTATTTCATATCAGCTGTCCAGAGATTGCAGACAGTGGTATTACTTTATAATTATAATTTTAGTACGTATGACTTTTAATAGCATAGTACACTACTGGTACTGAGCACTGTAAGTAGGTACTGCCCAATCAATATTTAATAAATACTCGTATCAAGATAGAATCAATTTTCTTCCTTCAGTGTTCACATAATTATCGAGCTTTGCAAGATTTCCGTGTTGACCTCTATGCCCAAAAACTTGTTCACTAACCGTATGTAAACCAGCCAACCAAACAGAATGACGTAATACCTAAAACCAAATAAAGCAGTACAAAATAAATCCTGAAAGTTAACAGGCGCAGTGACAGTTACTTTGGCATCGTTCCTGGGAGGTGCGTCGTAGAACATTGGCGACTGTGCGGAGATTATATTTAGGAGCGGATTCATTCATACTAAGAGTTTTCGTAAAGAATTCATTTAGGGAGCAGGGCCATTTAGTGCCGTTCGATGTCCAACTTCGAATAGCACCAAATCGGACAGTTGTTGAAAAGGTGATTAATTTCATCAGCGGCCGCATCATGGCTATGTGATATAGCGCTATCGAGCCTTAATAGTTCTCTTTCTATTTGCGCGCGAACGAACGAGATAAAAGGCGCGATATAACCTTAAGGCTCGCATCATCCTGCGGCCGCAGATATCCTCGAAATCTCTGATATCCACGATTGGTAGTCACACGGTGCGTGTCTTTAAATTAGGGTCAGTACACTCCAACCAACCTCATCTCTGATCGTAGCAAAGTTTCTGACCACCCCGAGAAGGAAATGCTATCATTATACTATTTAAGAATCGTATTGTTCAACTAATTATCGAAACAAAATAATATTCTCTTCATTCAAACCCGCATAATGAAACTTAGAAAAATATCGCAATACAATAAAGTGCTTATATTATAGTGCGTGCATCAGCAAACCCATAAAACTCGTCTAGACAAGTGATTTACGTGCACCTGAGCGAACCTAAAATGTGCTGAAAAAATATTGTGCAGGGGAGGGTCTGCCATGTATCGTACGCAACAGCTTCTCGCGGTTTGAGTCATCTGTTGTTTGAATATTAGTAGTATTGCTGATAGGGTAAGTTTTATTTTGCTTCAATTTGAGATTCGTTTTTTAAACAGGTGTTACTTAGTTGGTTGTTGTTGTGTTTTAAAGTTGTAAACTTTTGTTTACAGTAATGCTTTGTATGCCTGCCTTTTTTACCTAGACAGAATTTTAGCAAGTCCTAGGCAAAGCAACCTAGTGAAAGAAAAGGTAGATGTCGTTTTGTATGAGGAACTCAATGAACTGGCGGAAAAGAGACTAGTTTGGGGAAAGCTCCACCGACGAGAGCGTAGCTCTTAAATAAAATTATGATGGTGCCTATTCTGTTTTTACGAAATTCAGTCAACTTTATACACAAAATCAATACATGATTCTTTTACCAGCTCTCTCATTATAGAGAAATTAGCTTAACCTACCTATACATATTCAAAATAAAGTCTCTGACTAGCCCATCGTCTGAGAATATTATAGTCGTGAGCATTATGCTTACGCACTTTCAGGTATCCTAGCCCTGCGTCTCATTATTGGACAATCCACGTAATGTCACAGAGACACCATAAATTCATCAAATGAATCCAATCCAAGCAACTCTGCGGCAAATAGTGTAACTTTTATGTCCCACAAAGATAGGCTTAAAAGAATACCTTAAAGATATAGGAAAACGATCAACGCAGGGGAACGTGTCGAAGGTAGGATTGGCTATTAACGTCGGCCGGCCATAAACTGGCGGTCTGGTGGAACGGAACGCGCAGATACCGCCGGACGGGGGATTAGGGCGCCGTACACACCGGGCGTCGAGGGGAGGACGGGGATTCAACTATACGCGTCACTTAGCGTGAGTGGGTCGGGAGGTGGACTTATAAAAAATCTTAACAATATACCGTACGTACGTACCATACGTCGCAAGACCTTCTCTTATGAATATGGGTGGAAATGTTCATGCTGGCTAGGTGCATATTGATGAATCTAAGTCAATCGTCAACCCTACAGTTCATCATCATCATCGTACATACGTCCCAATGCAGGGCACAGGCCTACCCTCAAGGAGGGTTGTATGCGCATCAGTCAACCACGCGTGCCTAATGTGGATGCGGAAACCTCCAGTTAGTAGTTACAACTCTTTATACTTATAAGAAGTAGTTTAAGCCATAAAGAGCATACGAATTGGCTTTAAAAATAAAGCCACCGACTGGCTTTATCTGACTGCTGGGACAATCTAGATCAAAAGACACAGAAACAGTTTCCTATCAGTCAAAAACATTGTATGAAGATCGTATAAATAATCAAGCACTACACCCGCTGCACCGAACGCTTCAGTTCTCAACTGTGCAAACAAATTATTTAACTGCAGCATCAAGTTGAGTAGGTATACCTTCATAGTCATTGAATTCGAAGGGAAGTAAAATAAAAGTGACCGACGACCGAAAAGGTAGCGTGGTGCGACTAGATGAGGAGGGCCGAGGATAGAGCTTATGACGCGCCTTGGGCTTTCCCAAGCCCATGTTCAGCAGTAGACGATGATACGCTGATAATGAAGAGTAGTCTTAGTTTAATTTGCAAGACCCAAGCTAGTTTGCTGATATACTTCGTGCAGGAAAAGCCAAGCATACAAATTTCTCTCAGTGTGTCCCAAATTTCTTTCGCTACCTTATTTTATGTGGATTATACGATCAGCTTCCACCTTGTCAACGTAACATACCCAGGTTGGACATTGTAACTGAACAAGCCTACCAGTTTCCATCAATAAAGGTTCTATTTTCAGGACCGTAGAGTTGGATACCGCGTGCCCAGTTGCAAGATAAGCTTGCACCTTAAGGGTAGAGTGGGGAAAATTGACTTACCCAAGATAAGGATGGTAATGGCCAGTGTTTTTTTGACAATATTCCGTTCTAACCTTAACAGGTTTCTTGTTTACTTTTATTTTGTTTGTCTATTTTGTTGTACCTTTGTTACGAAAAGAAAAAGCTTCAGTAAATTGTTACTTTGTCTGGAAATGCGTGAATAAAATTATTTTTACAATACTGACAAACAATTTTGATCTTTTGTTGAATGTCACGGAAATTCCTGAAAAATGAGAATTTAAAAGAAAAACATTATTGAAAATCTACCTTTTTTATTTAGGTCACATTTCGTACAGTGCAAGGCCGAGTGCAAGGTTATTAACAAGTTATCTATTTGTACCTGCCAGTCTTCTCGTCAATGAGTGAAATTCTCATATCTATCATTATTAAAGTACGCATAACTGAAAACTAGACCTCGAATGCGAGTTTTTTTTAATTCTAGAATATTCAATCAATCAATTATACTTTCAAATTAAATTAAAGATTGAAAAATTTGTTTCGTCGTCTTTGTCTGTGTCGTTGAATTTTTCAATCTTTAATTTGATTCGAAATAGCACAACATGGCTGTAACATGTTTAAAAATCAATAATATTTGCAATTATACTTTATTTTACACTAAAAAACATAGTATACAGAGAGCAAACAATCAAGAAATACAAAAGGCACAAAAACAGGCGGCATATACACATATTCTTAACTGCTCTTCTCATAAAATTATAATCTCTTTCAGATTGGTCGGAAAATCTCCACGACTAGACACCAAAATCTTAATAAAGAAATCTTCATAAAATCAGCCTATTCAAAAACCTATCACAATTCCACTCACAAAAAACAAAAGAAGAAAAGTCATATATCGTCAACCTTTTCTCATTTCCATTCTCATATTCAGCTCACACGGTCCGCATAAACATGGCGGATGTCACAAGGTGTGTTTTATAAAAATAAAGTGCGATTTATTAAAGGGTTCCTCACTTACTGCCCCGGTCACGTATCAAACCGGCCAGATTTGCCCCTGTGAAGGTATGCCGGTAGTTTTTCTCCCTTTGATATAAAGTTTTTCTATCCGCTTTTTCTGTATTCTATATTATTGAAATCGGGGAACTATTGAAGATGTGATTTTGTACGTGTTTTGTTTTTATTTTGTTTTGGAGAATAGCGGGATAGTGGTTAAATTTGTTTTCTATACATACGATCTAAGACATTTTATTGATTCTTTTTAAATGGTACATTAAAGATTTAGACTTTTTAATATACAATTATTTAGCTAACTACCTAACATTAAAATGATATAAAATAATATGATTAAGAAATTTTCCTTCACATTAAACTATGAGCAAATAAAGAAATATAATATTAATATTTCTAAATTCAATTTTGAATTTACATATTTTCTGTTTTTTTGGTAACTTCGTTTTTACGAGTATCCTATTGAAGCCCAAAGAATTGCTAAACTAAAGTGACAATGGATGGGATACACTGCTCGCAAAATCGATGGTCAATGCAGCCGAAGAGTTCTCAAGTGACGACCGCGTACTGGAAAGCGCAGCGTGGGTAGGCAGGTGCAAGGTGGAGCGACGACTTAGTGAAGGCGGCGGGATCCCGTTGGATGAGGGCAACGTAGGACTAGTCGTTGTGGCGATCCTTGGGAGGTATATTTCCATCAGAAGACGTCCATCGGCTGAGATGATGGTGATGATGAAACAAGTAGCTGAAACTTCTAGGCATTATTAACTTTAGAGATTACGACGCAGTACAAATCTGGGTTAAACAGATTTCTGAATATTTATTTGACAGTCAAATAATATTTCACTAAATCCTTTCTATCTAGTACTTACCTAAGTTTATCTATTAGTTTTTTTTTTAATAAGTCTAGGAAAAAAGTACGCTTGACTGACTCAAAAGTTCAAACTTAATAGAAGAATCCCAAATCCACAATTGATTCCAATCGAATCCGTCAACAGGCATTATCTTCGCCGGGTCATTTCATCCCCCTACCTGATGCCACGTCACGTCTCACACTTTGAATAGCAAATCACGAGGTAGACCTTCAGGGCCTAAGGGACCCCGTATGAAAATAAAATGATTGCGAAGGGCCGTAAGGCACTGTATTATAATATTCCCCGAAGGTTGGGGACGCCACCTGATGTTTGAGGATAGTTGTGTTGATTTTTATGCGAGATAAATTGTAGGTTATTTTTATGTTAGTAGTGAGATAAGCGCACCTGAGTTCTAATTTATGGAGGAGTGGAGAGGAAAATATGAGGAAGTTTACCTTTTTAAAGTAAAACTGAACGGATAAAGTGGCAACACGGTTGTCGTCGAAACTTTAGTCTTCATTCGAATTCTTGAAATATAAATTTCTTCACCGAATCGACGGTCACCTAATATATATTCCTTCTATGATTTTATTGTATAACCATTGTATGAGTGTGTGCACATAAACTTAGTTCAATAAATCATTTTTAGAGTTTTTGGCTGTATCGTCTCTTCAGCGATATCACGTTCCTACGTGACATCCAAATGCTGGTTTGCCCGTAGACCTGGTCTAAGGAGTTTGCCACGGTGCTCCTAAAGAGCGTTTTCTTTTGAATTAAATTTCCTTGCAAATAACTTAACAGACCACTCCAGTCCCAACTGGATGCTGAGGACAGTGAAACAACGTCATGGGGAAATATGGAGGAGGCCTATATCCGAAGACGGACTGATCAAGGGCTGTGATGGATGGATAAACTTAACAGATGGTATGTTAATCGGTCCATAGAGAAGCTTTCCAAGTTATATCAAGGCTATACCTACCTTTTTTTAAGGCCAAAGGATTGAGCCCTTACTGCCATGTCAGAAGTAAACAGTTTCAAATTATCGATCCCCTAAAAAACTACTAGAAAAATGTCCTTTGTTTGAATAAACATTTTTAGGTGGAGTTCTAAGCAGGCTTTAAGCCCTAAAGAACTAATCTTTACATTTTACGTCCCCTTAAGACGCAACAGATTGAAAATTTCGTTTTCTGGGTAGTGGGCTCGGTGGCGAAATTGGATAACGCAGTTCCCAGGTTTGGAAGAGTGCGGGTTCAAGTCCCGCCCGAAACAAATTTTTCAATCTTTACATATCTCCAAACATTACCTCCCACCGTGACGTCACTCCCCCTCCTCAGGTGAAGGGTTAAACTAAATGAATCGAAGTCGGCATTAGTTAGCATGAATTAAGACGCAGATCCGCGCGGCAGATTAATGAAGATATCTCTACTACTGCACTCGTGTTGTACAGGATGTTGCAGGTTCCATAGAAAAAGCTGAAAAGAAAGTTTGTTTGCGAACATTTTTTGATGTTAAAAAAAAACTGTTTTAGAGAAAAATCTCTACTTAATATTCAATCTTAACAGACTGAGAAAATGTGTTAAGTAGCTGTATTGGAGACGAAACACACCATAACACTGTAAGAGATCCTGAAAGACACCGGGAGCTTATCTCTTTACTTTAACACATTATATATTTTACATACACTAACGGCTTTATACGTCATTGAGCTATGTAAAATTATCAAACGCTACCCAAACAAGTTCCCGTATAGGCCTGAGTTTAAGAGCACCAGACTAAATAACTTACACGAGCCCAAATTGCAACTGCCTGATTGTAGAACTGCCTCATTTCAACGCACCGTAAATTTTAACGCTGTTAAAGTGTATAATAATTTGCCTACAGATCTGAAGTCTCTTAAAGGCGGCAAATTGTTTTTGAAGGCCTTAAAATCTTTCTAAACGAAAAATGCCCATATCATCTGAATGAATTAGAAACATAGTGAATTGTTTGTGTCTTGATAATAAAAATGATGGGTGTTAAATTGCAATTATTTTTTTTTTTTACTAACATTAATTATGTTATTGACATTTTAAAATTGTATTGTTATTCTATGATTATTGTGTCTGTAGTTCCTTACCTATTAGAGCTGTGTCGTCCAATATTGTTATTGTAATTAATGTAGTTTTGACATGGTGTTATTTTAATTGTAAGAATAAGTATGTAGTTTGTGCTTCTAAAAAATTGAAAATAATAATTTTAAATGTTCCTACTATTATTTGCTATAAAAAAATATTATTATTATTATTGTACGTCTTTTCCTTATTCTGGGACATAGGTGTCCCGGACAGGAAGTTCCCATGCAACAGATTATTCAATACTTATTACCGTAACAGTATAGTACTATATTATCTGCGCCGTAACAGATACCGCACTCATCCCGATTTCGCGCGCTTTTTCGAATTTCGAACTTTGCGCTTCAGGAACGAAAGCTAAAATGCGCCTTATGTCAATGCGCGACAGCCTGTGTCTCATGAGATACAAGGCATCGTTTTGGTACTTATCGCAGCTGTCAAACGCGAGTGACGGAGAACTACGCAGTACTATTTCTTACACTGTGCCTAAACATTAACAGTGGTTACATTTCAATTTCGCATCCCCCTGTACAAAGCTACCTTCAACAAGGTATACTCCCTCAGTGTCCCGAGCCGAATAAATTACTTCAAATAATTCCTGAATTAACATTTTTAATCTGCGACGAGATGTTACGCGAATAAATTAAGGAGTTACTCTTCCACTGATTGTAGACTTGCGATAAGGTACTCGCTAACTGCTTGGTTTATCTTGGCGAGGTAAGTTTGGAGATAATCTGTGGTTGTTTTAAAGTATAGAGTGAAATTTGTAGAGATATGAAATAAGTAGGTAAGGTAAGGACATTGACATAGGCCTCCCCCAAGGATCGCAATTACGAGCGATCTTGCGCTGAACTCATTCTACCGCCTTCATCAGGAATTTAAAAAATAAGTTTTTCAATAACATAGATTTAAACAGTTGTAGCATATGCGATGCGAAGATTTGATTATATCCCTTTCGTTTGTTATTAAGGACACCTGTACAGGGAGTCAGGGACAACACTCCGCAGACTGAAACTCAGACCATCAAACTGAACAACTTTCACTGTGGAGCCTACCTCAGGAAACGCGAAAAAAATTTACTGAACTGAAGAAACTGAAGAAAATGAACTGTTTCATACACAGTCAAATCCAGTGTGATAGAAAGTGAGCCCTTTAGCCCTTCGCCACTTTTGATTGCAAAAGGACACAATACTGGCGGACCGGGCCTCAAAATTGAACCATTTAGTTTTCTCATGATGTTTTCCTTCACCAAAAAACTGTTTCTAAAGTGCCTTCTTATGAATCTTATCTTGCTCTAATGAATACTGTTTTAAGTGTAAACGACATCTAAGTTATCAGCAGAACAAAGCTTAATCTGTTTCCGTACATAATGCCAACGTAAATCCTACTGTGTCCAGGTATATTTCCGTTGCATAATGTCCATGGGTCACACCTGCAAACGTGTAACATTTGCATACAAACGCGCAAGCTACGCACCGGTTAACGTTTTAGTGCCGTTTTGAGAATTTAAATAAGATTTTTATGGATCTTATTTGTTTATTGCTAGGATGAGGTAAATTTTTGTGATAAGTACCTAAATAGTTTTGTTAAAGCCTGATATTATCCTATTTATTGCATGATTTTGAGACTCGACTGGTACCAATGAGTTTAATGGGAACTTATGTATGTATGTTTAGTTCTAGATTAAATAATAACCTTGTAACTCTCAAAAACTGTATTATACAACGTGTTAATGAATAAGCGCAAAACCTCATACACCCCAACTGATTAATAACAAAATAATTAGAATGAAACAATAATTGAATTTTTTTTATAGTTAAAATTTTAAGTTATTCGCATTTTATGTTTTTAGGCAAAAATTATTTGTTACCATTTCAGCAATGAATGAAAGCGTTAACGTGCACATGGATACATTTTAAGAGTCTTGTTTTGGTAGTAAGTAGGGTAAGTATGCCCGTGGGGTGGGTTGACATCAGGTTCAGTAAAATTTAAATTTTGCAAACCAATTATTTAATATTCTGAAAAAAATTACCTATGTTGAACCCATGATAATTCGATTCTGCTCTCGATTCTAAACAAACTACTTTCTAGTTTTCGTTAATTCATTAACACGTTGTATAAGTACCATTAAATAAATAAATAATAAACGCTCACAGACACAAGTCATACATTGTTATGATCCCAGGCGTAAGCTATAGGCTCTTTATTATGGAAACCACACAAGAACGACACAAATTGTGTAACATCCATGACCGAGCCAGAATTCGAACCCCCCCCCCCTCTTTGACAGTACAACGTAGTAACCATTACATACTTAGGGTAATATTTATACAGAGTGAAATTAGTATTATTAGCATACTATTAAACTAAAAGTCAACCTATCAAACTGAACAACTTTACTATGGGAGCAAAGCGATCAGAGCAAAAAAACATTAGCTGTCCCATACTAAACTGCAGTACATACTCGACTCAAATGTATGCAACAGTATATTTTTTCTTTTGTGTCCTTAGTAAAAGTTGTTCAGTTTAATGGGTAGAATCTTGATTGATTGGTTGAGCTATTGCAAGCTAAGGTCGTTACGTCATACTGAGAGCATCACTGGTCCTTCATGTTCGCCCAAGTTCACCCATATTTTACGCATACCTCCGAACTGATGGTATTTTCTTTTCATTCTCGGGAATGCAGGTTTCCTCACGATGTTTTCTTTTATCCTCGATCTAATAAATGATAAATACAACCGAACATAAGCTCCGAAGAACTAAGCAGTACAGGCCATTAATCGAACCGCCGCCTCATGATTGAGGCGCTAGCTCTCTTCCTAATGGGCTATCATTGCTCTTTTTGGGTAGACTCTTAAGTTTAAGAATGCTAATGATATCAATTTCACCCTGTAGATTCACCTCTTTGATTACACCAATCTGGTAATCACTGATATGAAACGTGAAGGAAAAAATCATATGGAAACCAACATGCTTCAATGTCGAGGTAGTCGGTAGTTGTAGCAAAAATTCTGAGGACCCCAATATAGTTTTGAGTTTGAGTGTCTATGCATATATTAGAAGAACACCAACAAAACGTCAAGCATCACAACTAAAACTAGAGTATGCAATAAAGCTGGCCATTCATTAGACGACCGAGCACGCGCGGGTGCGGCAGGTGAGTGATTCACGGTACAACACAACTGACCAACTGAAATACGGTTATGGGACATAGTGGTCGCGACGCGATGCGATGCCACTGTTATAGGACGCCTGTTCTGACCACTTATTAAACCGTTTAATTGTAATATTCTGTACATATAGGGGTAAAAAACCCTGTTGGAGCTTTAAAAGGGTTGCTTCAGACTATTACACTGAAAAAAATGTTTTGCTAAATATAACCGAACTTTAGTGACTTCCAAACTGTTTTGTAGCACATAACTAAACGTTTGCATATAAATAGCAAAAAGTTATGCTATTTATAACCAAACGAATGTTTATGTGCTACAAAACAGTTTGGAAGTCACTAAAGATTTTTCATTTTTTCAGTGTAACCTGAACAACTATCTCTATGGGACCAATATCGGAATCGTGAAAAAAAATCTGCTGTCCCATACATTTCGGTCGAGTTATGTTTGCAGTTTTATATGGAACAGCTGACTTTTTTTCGCGATTTCTATGTTGACTCCATAGTGAAAGTTGTTCAGTTTGATGGTCTGAAGCAACCGTTTAAGGTTCCGACAGGGTTTTTTTATACCCTGTATAATTTAGGAACTTACTTACTTTAGAAAAAGGTATTAATGATAACAATTTGAAGCCTAAATTAAAATCCAAGCTTAAACCTTAAAATGAACCTTTCTGTGTGTAAGTCAAGTAACAAAGAAATTCTTCTCAAAAATCTGAAACAGCAATTCAATAAGAAATTCTAAAACATTGTCGAAGTTGCAAAGAAACAATTGCTTTCGTTCCAGAAAGTTAGATCGGAGTACGAAAGCGTGCTAACGTCCTAAACTGCCTGAATGACTGCAGAAGTATCGCAACTAACATCAAGGTGGACTAACTTTGAGAGCGAAACGATAATGATAGGGTGGGGACAAAGTATCGAGTGCTTCGGTATCGGTACTAAAAGTTTTAAAATTGATTGCGTGGTTTTTAGTATAAGAGATACATGTATTTTCTGTTATCATCAGCTGCAAGGCTGATTCAGTATTCATAGGGTGAAGAGCATCTCTGTGATGTGGATAGACTAGGTCTGCCTGCATAACTCCATTTAGGAGTTACAGCCGTTTAAAGGTCAGTTATGGTTGCAAAAAATTAATATCCATGAATATTCAGGTAATAGTGTAATATGCACTGTAGCTATGCGAACCGTGTAAAAACTGACATGGTCTATCAGTCGGTTTAGGCGATACAGCCGATCGAAGGTTCTGACCTTCGATCGGCTGTATGAATCAGCTTTGCAGCTGCTGCTGATGATAACAAAAAGTACCTACGTCTATCTCTTATACTATTTTGGGCACAGCTAGTAAAATCTAGAGTTATTCCAAATGCCTCTATCGAAGGTTAAAATCATAACATGCATATTTTAATGTCATGTAAAAACATAAAATTATGAATTCTATTATATTAAAAATAACAGATTCAAAAGTCAATCCGATTGTTATATCAGTTCAAACTTTAGATCGGGGATGTTGTAAACAGAATTGACTAGAGAATAATAAATTAACATTAAACAAATTATACTGACCTTTAAATTAGTATGCATAGTTTGATATTTTGTACCGGTTTAACCGATGATACCATTTGCATTTAAGGTGTCTTTTTTATGAATGAGATAGAATATAAAAAAAATACGGTTAAATAACTAAATTAATAGTCAAGACTACCCCACTATTCAGTCTAGTCATACTTTGTAGAGACGTGTCAATCCAGCTGAAGGTACCTTCCTTATAGTAAAAGAGATAAGCGTACTTTTGGTAACCATCAGCTGCAAGGCTGATTCAGTGTTCGTAGGGTGTAGATCATCTCTGTGATACGTGAGTTCATGGTTCATCAGTCGGTTTAGGAGATACAGCCAATACAGCCGTTCAAAGGTCGGACCTTTGAACGGATGTATCTCCTAAACCGACTGGCAGTTCATGTCAGTTTCGGTACTGTTCACATAGCTCAAGTGCTTACTACAATACTATCATACGATCAGCCTTGCAGCTGATGGTGATTTTTTTACTGATCTTTAAACCTCAGTATCTCCTAAACCAACTGGGGTTATGCAGGCAGATCTGATAGAGATGCCGTACTTCCTATGAATACTAAAAAAAAAAATAACGCTCACAAACACATACATTGTAATGATCCCAAGCAAGCACTATAGGCTGTTTATTATGGAAACCATACAACAACGGCATAAACATATAAACATCCATCATCATCATCAGCCTTGCAGCTGATGGTTACCGAAAGTACGTATATCTCTCGTAATATTAATGCGCTTATCACTTACTATACCTACAGCAGTGACACACATCAACCCTTTGAGGGTTGCAGGAATTTCCTACAAATGCGGTTACCCCTTTCGCTGTTCACTTTTATTTATTAACATTTTTCTTTTTCTTTTATTTTATCATATCATGTAGGTACATGAGTAATACAAATCAAACCTGATCTCTGTATTGGAATTATGTCTATATTAAACAAAATTAGTTATATAATTCATAATAATAAACTGTAAAACCTTAGATACCCTAAAGCCCATAGATTGGTATGGTACCGATTGATACCGAAATTCCCGTCCCACCTCTACCAACGAAAGAGAATTCGGCGAGAGTGAATTCCTTTCACCTGATAGAACGGTTATTAGCCAATTCGAAGCCCATTCCGATCCTAATAGAGGTATAATAAAAGGGTCCTCTCTATTTTTTTCTTTTTTCTCTCAAAAGGTAAAAATAAATTTTTTTTTATTCAATTTGCTCGGTGAGGTGACTCGATTTTATTTTAGCTTCTTTATTTTATTTGTGTAGTTTCATTGACTCCGTTTTGATGTTATTATCTTTATTGTATTGACTGTTTTTCGCTATTGAATAAGAAAATTAAGATTATATTAAATAATTACGATTTGGCGGTACAGTGGTAGTGTCAAAAATGACGTCAGAAAGCTATCTTTTTTAAAAATAAATTTTGAATAAAACATTTTGAGTATGACTTGAATTAAAAAACTAAGTAAATCAACCAAAATTGGCATTAATTTTATTTAGATTTAACAATAAAAGAACTGACAGCCATTTTAAGGGGCCATTTTTTTTGTCATTGTCCAAAATTGTACATTTAAACGAGTTTGGATTTCCAAACTTTCCAGATTTTCGAAATATCTGCCGAATTATGAACGGAGTTAGTAAAATATTAAATTTTAGTTTATAGATATACCTTCGTTGATTGAATGCATTTATTTATTATATCATTCCATTAATATCGAGAGACTTAAGAACAGAATAGACTATTTTTTTATTATTCAAACTGTATGGATGTACAATTATAGGCAAAATAAAAGGTCTTGGTTTATTAAGGTGGTTTCAGTCCATACAAAAGTTTGATGCACAATACGCGTAGACAGAATTAATAAAAGTAATATTTTATATATGGAAAAATATTTTAGAAAATCTAGTTGCCGCGTCACAAATAACATTTGCAATTTATAATATAATTACGAAGAAATAAAGCTTTTAAAATTTGGAATGAAAAATTTCAAAGCTTTAAATCTTCGTAATTATTAAGCCTTAAGATACCGGCGGACTTTAATAAAATTTAATAAAATGGGTTGTCCATACATAACTATTGCCAGATTTGCTTGGTAAGTATAATTAATTCTTAAATGTGTTAATTAAACGTCTTCTTGTCATTTATGTACCTACATATATTATTTTAATGTAATCGATACTATATTCTGCTGTATAAAGTACATAAGGTTTACAATTTATTGACTGGATAATAAAGTGGCATTCAAGTATGCAGTACATATTAAGGTGTGTAATTGCTATATGCGTGCGTATATCTCTTGTAATTATGATGATAATTATGTTTCGTAAAGGATTTAGGGTTCTTTGGTTAATTATTAATTTTTGAGATACATACAGGGTCCAACTTAATATGCTGACAGTTTCTTAAGAAAATGATCAGACCATGAAACTGAACAACTTTCACTATGGGACCAAAGTTGAAACCGCAAAAAAAAATTTTGCTGTCCCATACATTTGCGTCAATTAGTACCTACTGTTGTTAGGTATTGAACAGCAGATTTTTTTTTTGCGTTTTCATCCTAAGTGAAGTATGTTATATGCCGAAACAATAAAGCAATATTAATTACTCAATTTATTAACACGGAATCTTCTTTTTTATCCAGGTATATCGCCCCGTCACACTGGACAGAGTGGATGTTCGAACTTTCAGAATATCTCTGACTACCCCCTCGGGGAATATAGCATGCTTATGCTAAATCCTATTATTTGAGGTCGGCTCTCACAATCACACGTCTCGCCAGATAGCTCTGTTCTGGGTTGTCGTATGGTCTGCACTTTGCATCAACCGTAATTTATTAACTTTGAATAGTATTTTTTAAATAATTTTACTAATAAGTTCGCTAACACGCTAGGTATAGTAGTAAACTGTGCCGCCACACGTCACCTAGTTAGGCATAAAATATAACGAATTCCCCAAAAAGAGCATTCCGTGAGATCGTCAAGTGGAACTCTCCCCTCGATCAAACGAAACGTATTTTTGATTGTTCCAACGACTACGCAATTTTTAGGGTTCCTCGTAAATTGATATTTTGATAATAATATGTTTTGAAATGAAGCGAGTTTGTGTAATTATTTATACTTTTAATACTTGCTGATGTACCTAACATTTCTTGGTGACAAAAATGAATATATTTTAACACTACATTATTCTTTCTTATCGTGTGGGCAGAGCCCTGGTGTCAGAGTTTTTTCAGACCGACTTACGGCCTCTGACGTGGTTTTTTATGTAACAACTACTACCACCAAAGATACTAGCCGGGACCAACGGCTTAACGTGCCATCCGAAGCACGAGATCTTTTTTCTTTTCAGACAATCAGGTGATTCAGCCTGCAATGTCCTAACCAACTGGGGAAAAACGCACATAGTGACATTTCACTAGGTGTCCCCCGTGGGAATCGAACCCACGACCTCCGTTCTCATTATGATCAGTTATTAAGGTTCGGATATTATTTACAGCTACTCTGAATTTATCACGCTTAACCCTAGTTATTCACTTTCATTATACATAAACTCTATTTTATAATGACGGCCCGGTAGCACAGTCTGTAGTGAACCTGCCTGCTGTGCCGAGGGTCGCGGGTTCGAATCCCGTAAAGGACAAATATTTATATGATGAATATGAATATTTGTACCCGAGTCATGGATGTTTCTATCTATATATGTAATCTATAACGTTGTCTAGTCATCATAATACAAGTCCAGGTACTTTAAATGTGACTAGATAATTTGTGTTACTATGTCCAAGATATAAAAAAAAATTAAAAAAAAAAATAAAAATGTTATTAAAAACAAATCAAAACTAACTTAAATACAAATTAAACCTAGCTACAACCGTAATTTCTAATTGAGTCGTAGAAAAATTTACAAACAAACCTTTTAGGTTGTAAGTGTAACTGTCACTATCTTTTTAAAATTTTTTAATGTTCTGGTAGGCATAACGTGACATAGTTCTTGTTGTTTATGATACGGAACCCACATCACCAAACCCCGGCTCACACAGCCAACATTTTTTCCTCGTTCCACACGGGCCGCGTTAAGAGCGCTTTAATGACAGGAAAATTGAAACTTTTCTCCGTTCCACGCAAAAACTTCACTAAGAATCGTAAAAATATATTCGAAGCGAGATAACACCGGAATGATGTCCTGGTGATGTCGTAAGGAAATAGTGACTTATTGATTTTCTGCGTGGGAATATGGGCTATGGGGTTTATTCATACCCCTGCAGTTAGACAGATCAGAGCACTATTTAATTGACGAAGGTCGAAGATGTAGCGAGCTCACCCAGAAGAAGCCTATTCATTCGTACTTTAAAGGAGTTCGGGTTGTAAGCGCTCGGAAATACTGACCCAGGCAGGGCGTTCCACTCCTTGGCTGTGCGCATAATAAAAGATTCAGAAAGGCGCTTGGTGCGGATACGTGGGATATCAACCAAGAAGGGGTGATATCCCGCGGTGCGTCTGGAAGTCCGATAGTAAAAAGGGGAAGGCGGGATGAGCTCATGCAGCTCTTGGGCACACTCACCGAAGTACAATCTGTAGAAGACCGACAAGCGGACTACTCTGCGGCGGTGGGCTAAGCTATGAAGCTTGGTCTCCACCAGCTTATCATTATTTATTAATTAGAGTTTAGAGTACATTGCAGGTTACGTACTAATGACGCTAAACATGCAGTAGGTAACATTATTATGTACTAACAATCTCAGCAATGTATCCTAAATTGTCATTGTAAATTACAATTGTCATGTTTATTAATATGGAGGACAGATGTCCATATTTCAAATAACATTGCGTAACAAAACACCCTAGTTTTACTTTAAGGGGTGATTCAGACCATCAAACTGAACAACTTTCATTACGGAGCCGACATCGAAATCAGGAAAAAAATCCGGTCTCCCATACATTGTTGTTTGTACTGCAGTTTTGCATGAAACTTGGCTTCATAGCAAATGTTGTTCAGTTTGATAAGCCGTACTACCCGCTGAACTATAACTAGGGTGTTTTGTTACAGCCTGTAGAAAATTCGTTGTTAACTAAAATCTCTATTCTGAATCTACATACCTAGTCAACAATTTTTTCTCAGTGTAATACATTTACAGGCTCACACTGGACAAAGTTTCGGTCCTACTAGTGAAATGTGGATGTTCTGAGGTTTCAGAATATCTCTGACTACCCCTCGGGGAATATAGTCGTGAGCATATGCTATGCTAATACATTTAACGTTAGTAAAAGTTTAGTAACAGCTACCTATGTTACTTAACATCGTAAATTCGCATCAGATATCACGGTCGGTATAGGTTAGCTGTTAAAATGATCAGTTACGAAAACAGGGTTCAAGAGTTCGAAGCTAAACCGCTTTATAATTACTACCTTTATAGTTATAGTAAACTGGCGGGTAAACCGTTAAAGTGAATTACTGGTCACATGTTAACATTTGTTGATATTGCTTTATTTAGAAGTCAATTATACAACGTGTTAAAGTGGTTTCAGTCCATACAAAAGTTTGATTCACAATACGCGTAGACGGAATTAATAAAAGTAATATTTTATATATGGAAAAATAGTTTAGAAAATCTAGATGCCGCGTCACAAATAATATTTGCAATTTATAATATAAGTAGGAAGATAAAAAGCTTTTAAAATTTTGTATGAAAAATTTCAAAGCTTAATGATTTCGTAATTATTTTATGAAATGCAAATGTTATTTGTGACGTGGCATCTAGATTGTCTAAACTATTTTTCCATACATACAAAGTTACTTATATTAATACCGTCTACGCGTGTTGTGCGTCAAAGTTTTGTATAAAATTGACCCCTCTGCAACCACCTTAACTGATGAACATTGTAAGTAGCAATTTTTTTTTTGGTAATTGGTACAGAATTGATAGTCCGTCATTTTTTTATATACAGGATGTTTAACTTTAACGCGTTACATACTTTTATTTATTTCGCGATTTCAAAGTATAGTTGTTTAGTTTGATGGTAAAGCCTAGTATTTATTCTGTGGTAAAACTAAAGGACCTAAAAAGTACCTATGTAACTTATTTAAGTTTACAACTGTATAGTTATTAATTTATTAAACAGCGGGTAACAAAACACTCTAGCAACTTTGAAAGACAACTTAACAACTTTCCGTATGCAGACAAGGTCAACATTATTTTTATATCATAAACTAACTTTTTTTTCCTTTCTAGGCACTAGCCCCTTCGACAAAATAAAGAGACCTATCACTTCTCAATTTCCACAACACCTTTAGCAAAGTTATTGAAATGCATAAATCACTAGCTGAAAGTTCCACGTGGCGCCGCGTGGTGGCGCTGTACACGGTACACGTTCCGAACAGTTGTTTTAACAAATATTTCGGCTGTTCTTTCTTTGCACCGAGCTACCTGTTTGGTCCATGTGTTAAGAAATAGCGATTGGTCATTCGGCCACCATCGAAACAAACGCAACCATTCGTAACCAGTTACAAAGGAAGAATACATTTATACTGTGCGATTTTTTAATCACTCCAAATACTTAGAGGTTGATCAGCAAGCCCTGGTGTCCGAGTTTTTTTGTTGTTTTTTTTGCACCTATAAGAAAGTTTGTTCAGTTTGATGGTCTGAACCACCACCCCTGAAGTTAAGTGATTAAAAATCACCCAATATACGATGCTTGTCTCGATCAAAAAGTAGATGGAACTATGCTCAGGAGAAAAAAACTACAATCGGACGCCCGAGATAAACATACCTGCAGACGAAGGTTTCGTCTTGCTCTTTTTTCTTAGATTCCGTTATTCCTAAACTCGGAAAAATCCGTGGACAACAGCGGATATGCCACTGAATGTCAAGACAACATCAGCTTTCTCCATGCTAGACTTGTCCAATTCTGATTAATCCAGTCCAATTTTGATTAATGGACTTCACATATGCATCAGATCTTCGTCGGCGTATGCTGATAACTTCACGGTGTTTTCTTTCACCTTTTGAGAGCTATCGGTATTACTCACATACATCAGTGACATCAGTTAGAAATAGTCTTTGGTACAAGGCATGTTTTTCGAGCAGATTTGAACACGGAGTGTCGATAAGTACCTCTCAGCAGCGCACCACCGATGCTCCAGTCCAGCCATCATCATCAGCTTATATACGTCCCACTGCAGGGCACAGGCTAACCCTCAAGGATAGTGTACTGTATAAAGTGTTAGTCCACCACGCGTGCCCAATGCGGATTGGTAGACAGAATTTCTTCTTCAGCGAATGTAGGTTTCCTTATAATGTTTTCCTTCACCGTTTGAGAGCAGTCGAAATACGTAACGTGAATAAGTTAGAAAAACTCATTGGTACATGGCATCATGTCGTCCGCGCGGATTCTATCCTGGACCTTAAGATTGAGTTCCCATACCTCTCCGCAACGAGCCACCGCTCTCTCTTTCTCCAGTCCACTACTAGGCTCAAATCCCCAAAAGGTTGTAAATAGCGGAGAAAAACGCTTTGTGAAAATCGCTCCCCCCTCATGCCTCGCCCCATCCCCCGCCACGTCCGCGCCATAGATCAACGGCACCTGTAATATTAACGCCACTATCACTCGCACACGGCGCGTCACGCAGACGAGAGGGGAAACAAAAGAAATTCGCACGTTACTCCACACACGCATGTTTTATGCCTAATGCCTTTTTTGGGACGAAAATGTGATTGAGACGATGTTTTGATCTGCGTAGCTGTAGAGTTAACATGGATAAGTAAAATGAATTTTTATTTGAAGAAAATCACTTCATATTATAAAACAAAGTCGCTTCCCGCTGTCTGTCTGTCCCTATGTATACTTAGATCTTTAAAACTACGCAGCGGATTTTGATGCGGTTTTCTTTAATAGAAGAGGAAGTTTTATACATCAGCATTGCACCCGTGCGAAGCCGGGGCGGGTCGCTATTCTATAATAAATGCTAAAATTACAACACTTTAGTGGCTACCCTTACGATAGGGATAACATGGTGACAACACGGACATGATGATAGAGAGATCGTTCGGAATTGAATTGTAGACCATTCAACATTGATCTCTTAAGGCTATATTAAAACGATATGCCATTGATAAAACATCGACCGATATCGGCATATCGATTGGTGCATTATGAAGCCAATATGCCACGCACACCGCTAGCGCAACCAAAGAGAATGTAACTCACTACGTTATAAGAGTCGGGACTTCCATACTAGAAACTGGTGGTGGCCGATATTAAAGAATGTATGAAACATATGCGACCGTTCAAATATAACATATATTTGATAGTTATATTTCATATAACATTTTTTTGCTAGAGAGTTGCGCGAGCCTGAGCGCAACCATTGATCATCCTGGGGGCTGATCGCGCTAAATAAAACGTCCACTGAATATTCATTCAACCGCATCTAAGATTCACAAATGAGAGAGTTGATTCATTTTGAACATAAAAAAAAATAAATAATAAATAAATATCAATCAATCAATCAAATCAAATATACTTTATTTTACACCAACAACATAAACAACATAATAAATATCACATTGTCACACAAATTATCTAGTCACACTTAAAGTACCTGGACTTGTATTATGATGACTAGACAACGATATAGAATATATACATATATAGATACAAACATCCATGACTCGGGTACAAATATTCATATTCATCATATAAATATTTGTCCCTTACGGGATTCGAACCCGCGACCCTCGGCACAGCAGGCAGGTTCACTACAGACTGTGCTACCGGGCCGTCAACATAGACAATTACATAGTCTCAGGCAGATAGAATGTACTGTACTGTATTTATTGGGTTGGTGTTAAATAAAGTATATTTCATTCATGTGGATTTATGATAGATTTATTCGAAAGATCCATAAAATAGTAACATAAATAAAATTATAAATAAAGTGACTCTTTTTTCTTTTCTTATTGTGTGGGCAGAGCCCTGGTGTCAGAGTTTTTTCAGACCGCCTTACGGCCTCTGACGTGGTTTTAATGTAACGACTACTACCACCAGAGGTAGTAGCCGGGACCAACGGCTTAACGTGCCATCCGAAGCACGGAATCATTTTTCTTTTCAGACAATCAGGTGATTCAGCCTGCAATGTCCTAACCAACTGGGGAAAAACGCACAAAGTGACATATTAAATTAAATTAAATTAAAAAGTGTTTATTTGTCTCTTATTTATACAAAAGTACATAAGAAATATAGCACGATTTTAAAAATAACAGAGACAAAATGGTAAAGGACTCAGTATAACAGGTATATCACCAGGTGTCCACAGTGGGAATCGAACCCACAACCTCCGTGTCGAGAGCCAATGCTCTTAACCATTGGACCACGGAGGCAGTTAGTAATAAAGTGACTTAAGGGCAGGTTATCTCAGTGCAAGCGTCTCTTTCTTACAAGCATACGTTTGCAATTAGCCATCCCACTTTAATTGAAAGTAGGATCACAGGATCTTTTATATAATTTGATATTTAAAAATATTAAAACATTTATTTAAAAAAGTAATCGTTAAATATTCTTTGATATGTTATTACCTATTTTTACATGTGATTATTGTTACTTAAAACCTGATAATCTTCAAGTAAAACAAGAAAAACAATCAAAAACATCCTATCTTTGTGATTTTTTTTTATCGAGGCAAGTTACAAGTATCGTGTTTTGAACCGTTGAATAATCAAGAAAGTATATTAAACTAAAACATATATTTATTGCGAATCATAAAAACGAATATTACTAGTTTTACAGCTTTATCAAAAACAGGTGGTTCGGGATATCCTGGCCTTAAAACTAATCTAACCTAGGATGTGGTGCAGGTTATGGGAGGGTACCCTAAACGCTGGCCGCATTTCCTCGCTGAATGGCTATGCTGATCCGTTGAGCTGGCAGACTGCTGCTGATCGTTTATTCAGAATGTGTGAAATTATGAGGGTTCCTTGTCTGACTTTAAAAACGGATGTAGACTGACGTAACTTTTATTCGGATTCTATTTCAAGCCACATGACTTTTAAATAGGTTACGAAACAGGTAAAATCAAAATCGTTCGTATTAATTTTGGCGTATTATAAACTAGTTTGACATTTGGTTGCAGGCAGCATCCCACGCAGAGTGTCGTTATATTTTATCTCATCATTAAGGTATTCATAAAAACCGGACGTTATCATAAATTCCCGATCAGATTGTTTAGCTTTAGTACCGATTTTTTTCCTGTGGAACTATACAGGGTGTAAATGTAAATGCTTCTGACCATCAAACTAAACAACATTCACTATGGGGTAAAAATTTAAATCGCGAAAAAGATATTGTTTCATACATTTTGTTCGAGGAGCCATATCCTAAATATTCCATGAATCAAACATTTTTTATCGATTTTCATATTAGTCCCAAAGCAAAAGTTGTTCCGTTTGATTAATTTTAGTATACATCATGTACTTATAATTTTACGAGATCAAATTTAATCGTTTGTTCATAATCGTATCCCACATAGTCCGTTTCTTTAATACTGTAGAGAAGATGCGGCCAGAAACTATTCCTAACCCATTTATACTACAGCTCCTCAAAGTTTAACGCATTTATCCTCACCATAACACAAATTATCTAGTCACATTTAAAGTACCCGGTCTTGTATAATGATGACTAGATAACGATATATAAGGTCTAACAAAATTAGGTGAAACTATTTTAAGGGGATGTTCAGACCATCAAACTGAACAACTTTCTCTATGGGACCAATATTGAAATCGCGAAAAAAAATCTTCTGTCCCATACATTTAGGTCGAGTAGGTTTGTATGGAACAGCTGATTTTTTTTCGCGATTTCAATATCGGTCCCATAGAGAAAGTTGTTCAGTTTGATGGTCTGATCATCCCCTTAAAATAGTTTCACCTAATGTTGTTAGACCTTATAGAATACATATATAAATACAAACATCCATGACTCGGGTAATAATGCTGTATGTTACATAAATTATAATAACGTAGCGTACTTATACAGGGGATTTGTATACAGGGTGAAATTGATATCTTTAGCATCCTTTTTAACTAAGAGTCTACCTAAGAGAAAAAAAATCAGATATTGCATACATTAGAGTCGAGTAGGCATTGCTGTTTAGTATGGAACAGCAGATTTTTTTTGTACTCCGATTGGTTTACTCCCATAGTAAAAGTTGTTCAGTTTGATGGGTAGACTCTTAGTTTAAAAGGATGCTAATGATATCAATTTCACCCTGTAGACAGTTGCATTACTTTAATGGGTGATTGTACTCATGATAATGGACAATTTTCCCAAAGGAACAAAAGGGAAATTTGCGAAATAAAAATTCGTTTTTGTTCCGTTTTCCGAATTTCCTGTAGGTTTCTTAGGGAAAGTTGTTCAGTATCATGGGTCTAATCACCCCTTAAAGTAATGCAACTGTTTACCCTAACCCTGTTTATTCCTATCAGCACAAATAACAAACAAAGGTAAGAAACACAGTAAGTAATAAAGCAGTGCATTAACACCTCAGTATCAAAGAGTCTTTGAAGTTACATCACCGATGTTATCTCACTCGCGTACACGGACACTTATCTTTTGTCTTGTGTGTGGATGGTTGCTCTACCTTGAAAAGTAATACTTAAGCTTCAACTTTAAATGCACAATCTATTTTGTAGAACATTAACTGAAACTGAAATGATGAATATTTAATTTAAGTATAATTTTAAATTGAACTAAGTAATTTTACTTTAATTAAGTAGGTAGGCACTGTTAAATTATAACAATGACCAAACATTCAATTCAAACGACCCTGTTGGTATAATGGTTACCACGCCGAACTACCAAACCAGAGTCCTGGGTTCGAATCCCGGTTCGGTCATGGATGTTAAATATATGTTCGTGCCGTTGTTGTATGGTTTCCATATTAAACAGCCTATAGTGCTTACTTTGTGATCATTACGATTTCTGTGTGAGCGTTATTTATTATTTAATAGTATAATAAAGATATTAGAACACACCGATCTTAATGCTTCAATGTTATTATTATTATAAAAATTTTCGAAATAAGCTTTAAACTGTTAAACAACGATAGTTGTGTATTGACAACTTAACCGAAGTCCAAGCCTATTTTGTAGGGACCAACCATAATTAAATTAGGAGCAGACCTTAATACTTCTCTTTACGAGTATTACATTAAATTATTGTAATTATTTTATACAATAATATTATGGTGAAACTTCAAAATCACAATCAAACCTGAGTCTAGTAACTTTTCTGCTTGACGATGTCAACGATATTTCCTATGGTAAAGCAACCTTCCCTACCAACTAACACGGTAGTATTTACCACAATGGAACTCCTTTTTCGGTCCTTTGTGGCTTCTCCTTTGATTAACTTTGATCTAGGTGAGTGCAAGGTAACTCTTTGTACCTATGCGCTAATGGATTGTTACGTCGGCGTCGCTGAGACTTCAGTCTGACTACTGCTTGTGTTTGATACTTTTACCTGAATGCTTTTAGAAAAAGGCTTTGTGTGTGAAACGTGATTTTTGCTTTGTTTTCAGTCGATATAGAGATGTACATAATATTATTGTGAATGTGCTATAGATCTGTCTATATCGCGTCAGGAACACCACAATACGCCAAAAAACGAAAATAGCCGATGTCGGTGAGAAAACCGCCAAGTTGAAATGGGATTGGGCCGGCCATGTCTGTCGATTGCACCCGGAAAGATGGGCCAAAGTGTTAACACCTTGGATCCCGGAGAATGGACGTCGCCGTCAGGGTCGATCCCCAAAGAGATGGAGAGACGAGCTGGATACATTCGACAAAGAGTGGATGGAACTGGCTCAGGACTGGGATGCATGGAGGATAAAGGGGGAGGCCTTTGCCCAGCAGTGGGATGAAATAGACCAAGAAAAATGGTGCTATAGAGCTATAGAGCTAGCTATAGAGGCCACGCACGACAAAGTGACAAAAATAGAAAACCGTCAGATGGATTCCGGTCGCAGGGCTAGGCACCCCCCCCCCCCACACACACACACACACACTCATACTGTCATACAAATACAAACATAAACAAATCATACCCTCAAGATTTTCCTTGTTTTTTTTTTTTACTTTTTTTTTTACTATTTAAAGAAATGAGATCACATAGCTTGGTTCTGTTCTTTTGTTACATTGCTATTTTTTCTTTATTATTTTCTCTTTATTGTTTGCAATGAGGCTACTTCTTCGAAAGAGCCTAGCCCTCATCACCCAGGAATACCTAGACTGAGGGCTAGAGTGCTACATTTATGTAACTACAATTTCAAAAATATTTTTTTTTCATTTTCATTCCCATAACTTTTCTTCTCGTGGGATTCATTCGAGGTGACCAAAGATTTATTTTTAACGTTGTCTTTGTGATCGAAAGGCAGATTAATTTTAATTCTGATTCGATTTGGTAATGTAGGTGGTAGGTATAGGTTTCCTCGCGATGTTTTCTTACACTGACAAGACAATAAGAGGAGGCAAATTTTACATTAGTTTGTAAAACTTACTGGATCGAATATATAAGGTCTAACAAAATTAGGTGAAACTATTTTAAGGGGATGATCAGACCATCAAACTATTTGTAAAACTATACAAACTAGTTGTTTTAGGTCGTCTATCCAGCGGACCGCAGGGCATCCCACACTACGCCTGCCAGTTCTTGGTCTCCTCTACAGATTTCTGACGCGCCAACGTTGTCAGTTCTTTGGCAGATATGACCAGCCCATTGCCACTTCAGCTTGCTAATTTTCTGAGCTATGTCAAGCTTAGTTTTAGTAGTTTAGTTTAGTTTTTTTCTCTGACGTTCTCTGACGTATCAGTTCATTCCTGATGTGATTTCTCAGAGACATACCGAGCACAGCTTTCTCCATGGCTCGCTGAGCGACTTTTAAATAAAATAAAACAATAAACTAAATCAAATAATAACTGTTTAATATCCTATTCATGTGCAAGAATCAACAACATCAGTCAACATATTAAAATAACTCAGACTAAACAACAAAAACCACAAATAAAAGTACTTCAATGACGTCACATACGTCGAGATCGCTTATTACTAGAGATCGAACTAAAATCACATAAGAGCATTTTGTTTTAAAGTATGTGAGACTGTTTGCGTGTACACTCAGGTTTTCAGGCCGCCTTTTACGGCCTCTGACGTGGTTTTTATGTAACGACTACTACCACCAGAGATAGTAGCCGGTACCAACGGCTACGGACCAACAAGGTGTTATGAAAATTGTAGAGAGAAAAAATCCCTTATTAACTTCAAAACAAAATGCAATTTTGTTATTTACGTCCAATCCCTACTAATAAGAATGTCGTCAATAATCTAAATGGTTTTTTGTTACTTAGGCCTGGGGAAGATGGGCACCCTGGGGCTGAAAACCGTTCTCATCAGCGGTGTAAGTGACTTGGTACACGACTCCGTCATCTCCGGTGTACGAGTACTGACCGCGAACTTCGAGAGCTTCGTCTTCAGTGCCTACATTCTTGAGCTTGCCTGATTCCTGTACTGTCTTGCCATCGCTGGTTTCAACTCTGTGGAAAAAAGTTATGACCTTACGAGGTGTAAACGGGGATATACTAAGGAAGTCTGGTTATATTTTCAATACTAACCAATCAAAGTCAGTAAAAATTTTTAGACACGATCTAGAAACCAATTTCTGTGCTGTACATTAGTCAGATTTAATGCATAGCTTCAAAGTTATCTGTAGGTGTAGTTAAGCTTCTAAGCTATAGTGGCTCAAAATTTTCCTTAAATTAATCCTAGCATTCATCATATTGAAACTACATATTTTACAGATGGTTTCTAGGTGGATCTTGTCTAAAAATCTTCATATACTTTAATAGGTTATTATTGAAAATATATCCGGACTTCGTTTGTTTGGAGCGCCCCGAATTATATTCTTTTAAATGCGTCACATACTTTATGGTGTGCTTCAGTCCATCAAACTGAACAACGTTTACTTAGGCACAAACTTTGAAATCGGGAGAAAATCCGCTGTTTCATACATTTTGGTCAAGTAGCTATTGCATTTTCTATGGAGCAGCAGTTTTTTTTCGTGATTTCGATGTTTGCTGTATTTGATGATAGGATGCTTTCGTAAATAAACAGTCACTGTGAACGTAATCGATTATTATAATGATAATTCGAACAGTTCGATACTTACTCAAAGTTGTATCCTTCGGGTGCTACGTTGTCGTAATTGTAACGAAGGACGGTCGCGTCTTTGGAATCAGGGAAGGCGAGGGCCGAGGCTACCAGGAGAACTAGTACGATGAACTGCAGAGGGAAGACATAGTTCATATGGGATGTAAGGCACAGCCGATTGGTAATTTTGAGGACCTCCAAATCGACGCACGGACCCAGATTTTGAAAGAACACGTGACAGAAAGACGAGAACCATGTAAATAAACAGCCCATGGTGACAACCACAGAACATTATAAGAGGGGTTAAAAATGCAAAGTAGCGCTTTTGCTTCTGAGACAGCTGTCGCCACTTGTCTTCCCGCTCACGCTGATACAATTACTCATGCCCTCTCGCTCGCACCACGCCACGCCTTATGGTGTTATGCAATTCATTGCATAACCTGTGGCGACACGTTCCACGCCTACTTTGCATTTCTAACCCCTCTTATAATGTTATGTGGTGACAACAGTATTAATTTTTCACCCGATGTAACCTGGCAGGCCGTGTACGTGGCGCTTGTCTGTATGCAACGAATCTGGCGCGAGCTGGAGTAAGGGGTACCATGCAATTCATAAGCCTACGCTATCCGTCCGTCCGGTCGTCCGTCCTAACTTTAAAGGGCTGTATCTATTGAAAAATAATTGGTAGATAGTTGAAATTTTCACAGAATATTTTTTATTATTTCGGATTTGCTATGAAATAAATAAAAATACAAAAAGGAACAAATTAAGGGGGACCATACAAGAAACATGTTTTTTTCGAGGTTTTTTTGTTTTTGCTTGATCGTAAAACCGGCAATACATAAAACCGAGAAATTTGGTGCTATTATAAATATAATGCATACTCTAAGGTAATACAACAAATAATAAAAACTGTCCAAAAGTGTGAGGGATCGCGCCATGGGCCCCGGAAAAAAAATTTTTTTTTGGTAATTTAATAATTATATTGTATGGTATATAGCCCGACTCGCACTTGGCCGGTTTTTTCCCTTTATTAGTGTATTGTGACACCGGTGTTTACTCACTTTACCGAACACTGAACATCGGATAAGCAAAGTTCAATACATCAAATTTTAAGGCCGCTAATTACGCAATTATCTAAATATCACTTACGGATTTCATTTTTGCTGTAAGTAGGTGGGTTGGGTGCAAGAATGAATAGGTGACTGATGTGTTTCAATCAAGCTGCACTCTTATATACCGATAGCTATAGACTTGTTTGCATTTATTTGAATGTTCGTTTCAACTTTGCAGGTGCAATTCTTTTTATTGGAATACCGATGCGCTTGTTTTTCTTTTGGCTTAAATGCAGTAACAAATCTTTATGGACCTGAAGTTAGATTCTATTCCTTTGCGATGGCAGCAAGGCTATTTTTTATTTATAGACAAAGATCCCAGTGCATGTTTTTTACACCCACATGTAGAGGCAATGATACACATACCAAGTGAAATATCGCACTCTAAGGATCCTAAAAAATGGCTATGCATGCCTTTTAAGTTCTGTTGTTTCCATATTTCACGGCAATTTTGAATTTGGAACTGTTCTATATTCTAATGTGTTTAAATTTTGAATCTCAAAACAGTTCAAAGTATTAGGATTAATGCTATGGTTTAGTCACAGTGTCGATTGGAATCTGTCAGGTTACGTACGAAAATGAATCTTTCTAAGGAAAATGTTCGTGCAATAATTTTCTACAACTTTAGAAGAGGCCTGACACGGCTTCAGTGTTTTGAAGAGCTAACATCTGTGTTCAGTGATGAAGCCCCATGTCTGCGGACTATCGAACGCTGGTATTTAGAATTCCAGCGTGGACATACTAGTGTTAGTGACAAATCTCGCGAAGGACGCCCAAAATCCGCCTTCACTGAAGATAACATCATTGCTGTGAGACAACTAATTCTCGAACATCGTCATGTGACGTATCGAGAGATAGAGGCTCTATTAGGCATCTCAGGGACAACCATTCAGAAGATCTTGCATGAAGCGCTTGGTGTGAGAAAGCTAGTTTGCCGTTGGATACCGCATCTGCTTTCCGACGATCACAAGGCGGCCCGCGTCAGATGGTGTAAGAAAACTCTGCAAAGGTTCAACCGAGGAGAGTCAAATCACGTCTACGACATCTTCAGTGGTGACGGATCTTGGATCTATGCCTACTATCCTGATTCCAAACAACAATCTACAATCTGGGTCTTTCAAGACGAGCCAAAGCCGACTAAAGTTGTTCGTTCTCGAAGCACTTAAAAGAAGATGGTGGCCACGTTCGTTGGAAAATCCGGCCATGTTGCGACTATTGCAGAGCAGAGGTTAACGCAGAGTGGTATACCACAGTTCGTTTATCACAAGTCATCGCCGAACTTTGAAAATCTCACTCAAAGCGACGCATCATCCTGCACCACGACAACGCAAGCTCACACAGCCCTCGTCAAACGATTGAGTATTTGAAGCAGGGAAAAGTAGAAATTCTTGACCATCCTCCATACAGTCATGACCTAAGCCTTAACGATTTCTTTACATTTCCTAAAATTAAGAAAAGTCTTGTGGTCAAAGGTTCCAGTCCGGTGAAGAAGCAGTCGACGCTTTCAAGTCAGCCATTTTGAACACCCCCACTTTAGAGTGGAATAAATGTTATAATAACTGGTTTGAGCGAATGGAAAAGTGTATTAAGCTACGTGGTGAATACTTTGAAAAACAATAAAAAGTACTACAAGGTTCTTGTTGTGTTTTTTTCTTCAAACGACAAAACTTAAAAGGCATACCATGTATAAAGACTATCGCTTTCTCTTTTATATTTAACCAAATAATGTAGAAATGTTGTTCCTGTTGTGCTTTTTTATTATGTAATAAAACATTTCATGTGTACTGATGTCATTGATTGATTAAAAAAGTTTCCAGAAAAGAGAAGATTTTATAGTATGTGAAATAATAATCAAAATCAGCCCACTAGTTTTTGAGTAGATCTTCCCCATTCGTACGACAGAAAATAATATGGCAACCCTACGCTACGTTGCGACCATCATTATATGAATCTTATTTTTTCATGCAGCTAAGTTAAGCATCAATTTTGTTAGTTACTAAGTTATTGCCTAGACAAATGAAAGGTATAGAAAATCAACAGGAACTGCATCCAGCTGCCAGAGGGTATAGGGTTTTTAGGAAAACGAACAAAATGCCTAAACAAAAGGGTGTAGAAAACTTGCAGTGGGATCTTGGAGTATTTCTCGTGTGTGTAACAAAAATCATCAAAGTTTTTTTAAATTATTTTCTTTGATTGTTTATTTCTATTTTTTATATAGTTTATATTTTTATATAGTTTATTATATATGAAAAAGAACAGGATGTTAAATAACGATGAACTTAGTTTTTTCATTAAAATAAGTCCATGTAAAAGGTCAAAATTTGTGTGACAATGTCCAAGACATTATTTATTTATAAAATTATGTTAATTTTGCAAAACTTGCACAAATAAAACCTTATTGCCTCCAACATCACCGACAAAGCAAGCAAGCAAACTGAAGATTGTGGAGCTAGCATGCGTATGCGAAAACTGTTTAGGTACCCCACTTTAACCTTAACAAATTTCAATTATTTTTTGCTGTTAATGCATTTATTTTCTTGAATTTGCATCTTTAAACGTATCAGGCACTGTAATAAACCAAATATTTATCTGGGGACACGGTAGTGCCCCCGCCAAGACGAGCCAAAAAAAAGCGGCGCACTACAGTACTTTTTCTCAAAGATATTCGGCGTATTTTTGAGTGATCATAACTTCGGTCTGGATAGTTTGTCAGGACAGCATATGGTCGTCATTCTTACAAAATGTAATTAATTTCATATAGATAGCCTTGCTAATTTCGATTTTATTAATACGCAAACTTCGTGGATTTCGTCACTCACTCACTTACTGTTGATCATCAAAACCTAATAGGTACTTCCCGAAGACCTAGAAAGCTGAAATTTGGCATGCAGACTGGGTTTAGCGTGTAACTAATCAGAAAACTTAAAAATTTGTAATTTTCTCCCTCCAACCCCTTAAAGTTGAGGGATCAAATATGTATAGGTAGGTAAAAAGGTTCTGGACCCAACTGCACTAGATTTACAAAACCGATTCTCATGAAACTTTGTATACACATTTAGTCCCCATGGTACTATAAATAAATGTCAATTTCAACCTTCAACCCTCAAACCCTGATGATGCAGGGGTTAAAATAGGGGTACTGCCTACCTAAACAGATAGATGTGAGAATCTGCTGATTTTGAAGGAGTATTGTTAGTATTAAGCAGAGACTACGTCATAAAATTTCAGGTCTCAACTGTTCAGTCCTGATGCTGCAGGGGTACTGCCTATCTATATCGTGATACATGAGAATCAACTGACTTTAAATTTACATTGTGGGTATTAGGTTAAAACTTTTGCATAAATTTCGGGTTCCAATTCTTCAATTCTGATCCTGCAGGGATACTTACTAATATACCACTTAAACTGTGTGGTTTATGGATTTGCTGATTTTAAATTAGTATTGTGGATAGCAAGCAAAGACTTTGTCAATAAACTCCGGGATCTTACTCTTCAATCCCAGTGCTGCAGGGGTACGTAATACGTAATTATTGGGGATCTGCTTTTGTACATAATTAAAAACTAAGAATTGAGATACCATCAAAAACATTTCATGTAAAAAAGTATCCAAGACTTACAACTCTTTTACGCTTAAAAAGTTATGATATCTCATTTTAATCCAAGTCATGAGTAAGTGTTCATCTCGGTCTAATAAAGATAGGGTTTGGCCGACATCGTCATCCCGTGTAGAATCAATCTAAATGACCGAGATGAACACTTACTCATGACTTGGGTTAAAATGAGATCTCGTAACTTTTTAAGAGTAAAAGGGTTGTGAGTCTTGGCTACTTTTTGATAGGTCTTATTTACCAATTTGCCTTTGCGTTACCTATAAAAGATACCTATACAATAGATGGAAAGAGATAATCGACTATTATGAATGTACTCGTATGTTTGGATAGATAGGTACATACGTTTGTTTTAACGCTAAAACGGCCTTAACAATATCGATTAAATTAGGCACAGGGATAGAGATCCTTAAATTAAAAAAAATCTACCAATAATTGTTTAATTGCACAAGGCAGCATTACCGTTAAAAAGCTATTTCTTCCAGACAAACTTAAATAATGAAAATAGATATAATCATTGCTAGAGTTGAGAGAGTAGAGTTGCCAAAGAGTTGCTAAATTGAAGTGGCAGTGGCCGGGGCATATTGCTCGCATAACCGATGGCCGATGGGGCCGAAAAGTTCTCGAGTGGCGACCGCGTACCGGAAAGCGCAGCGTGGGTAGGCCCCGCACACGGTGGACCGACGACCTTGTGAAGGCGGCGGGAACCCGTTGGATGAGGGCAGCGCAGGACCGCTCGTTATGGCGATCCTTCGGAGAGGCCTATGTCCAGCAGTGGACGTCCATCGGCTGAGATGATGATGATGATGATGAGATATAATCATCGTCCACGTGGACGATGCCGTGGTTCAAAGCTAGTCCACTAGATATATTATTATTATTATAACACTTTATTGTACACACGGACATAATAATACACAAAGTTGAGAAAACATGTACAAAGAGCGAGCTTATCTTCGAAGAGATTTCTTCCAGCAGAGCCGTAAAAGAGACAGCAACCTTATTGTGTACAAACAAACAATATAAATAAACTAGCGTTAACCCGCGACTTCATCCGCACAAATTATATACCAGATTTTAAGTCAGATCATAAGCTATCAAACAAAAAAGTTTCATCAAAATCGGTTCAGTAGTTTTTGCGTGATGCTAGTTCAAACAAACAAACACACAAGCAAACAGACAGACAAAAAATCCAAAAATTGGTGATATGGAATCAGGGACATCTAAAAACCATAACGTTACTTTTTTTTGTTAATATCTTAAATGTACAGACACACTTCTGTTACAGTTTTATAATAGTTTACAATATTATATCAAAAATGTATATATAAATATCACTTAAGGTAGAGAAAGACAGTGCTCTATCGTTCTCTTTTTTTAAATACAGCTGTCGCGAATATAATGAAGTTCAATATCACTCAACCAGTTTCAATGTAAATTTTTTGAAATAACAATAACATTTTAAATCATAAACTAGCTGCAGATCAGGTTATTTATGGCACTTTTAAGATTCTGTGGTCAAACAAAAAACCTTTGTAGCTTTGTCCATATATACCGCCCCACCTCAATTACTCGTAATATAACGTAATGTATACCACGGTTCGAACATTTATGTTATACTTAAAGAATTTTAACTTAATCATTATTATGATTAGTCTATTTAAGTAACTACATAACAGACATTGTAATTTAATATTATAATTGACCTTAATTCTAAACTATTGACATTTTAAACTCATCTAAACTATTATAAAACTGTAACAGGAAGTTTGTCTGTACATTGAAGATATTTAAAAAAAAGTTAAGATATGGTTTTTAGGTATCCCTGATTCCATATCACTAATTATTTGATTTTATGTCTTTCTGTTTGTTTGTTTGTGTTTGTTTGTTTGAACGAGCATCACGCAAAAACTACTGAACCGATTTTGATGAAATTCAAATATTATTGATTTTTAAACATGTTACAGCCATGTTGTGCTATTTCGAATCAAACGCGAAGTGCGGGTTCAAGTCCCACCCGAGACAAATTTTTCAATCTTTAATTTGATTAAATTTTGATGAAACATTTTTGTTTTAAAGCTTATTATCTGACTAAAAATCTGGTATATAATTTGTGCGGACAAAGTCGCGGGTTAACGCTCGTTAGTGAATAAATGAATATGAATATGAATACTCTAATTTTTCCATCTATCGAATCATTTGGCTTGTAGCCCAAAAAAAGAAATGTTCTAATTACGACGAAAATTTTTTTTTACAAATCGACAGGTCAAAAAAATAATCGTTGACCTACCCACCCCCTCGAGTGAGGTGTCGTTGGATAGTTCTTATAAAAATTAATCAAAGCGTACTTTACGAACTATACTGTAAAATACCACCACCTGTACCATGTGATTGCAATAAATATATGAATATACTTAAACAAGGACAGAACGAAAATAGTTAAACAATCACTATACAACGACAACGGAGCTCTAGCATGGACGTATCCGAACCGCTCTTGGCCGGTTTTTTTTATAGTTGATGCAAATAAATTTGTCATTCAATTGATGGTTTGTGAACGGGTTATAAAAAAAACTCAACGTATCGTATGCAACCATTTGAGAAGCGATATTTCTGTTTTATGATCATCATCATCAGCCTAGATGAAACGAGACGTCGAAATGAAGAAATTCGCAGAAGAACCAGAGTACCCGAAATAGCCCAAATAATTGTCAAACTAAAGTGACAATGGGCGGGGCACACTGCTTTCAGAATTAATGGCCGATGGGGCCAAAGAGTTATCGAGTGGCGACCGCGTCCCGGAATGTACTCTCAAGGTGGAGCGATGGTGGAGTGAAGGCAGCGCAGGATCGGTCGTTGTGGCGATACTTGAGGGAGGCATATGTCCAGCAGTGGATCTCTATTGGCAGTATAATGATGATGATAATTGGTACATGGCATGTCCTTCGAGCGGATTCGATCCCGGACCCTCATGATTGACAGTCCGTAACGCGCCACCGACATGAAAGTAGTTCAGTTTGATGGTCCCCCTTTAAATATGAGCACACCGTTCTGTAACAACCTGTATAAAGCTCGCTAAAATTGTTTTTCCTGTAATTACTCTAAATTTACGATGCACTTGACCTTGGCATTCACTTTCCAACTATAAGAAGACGATCTAGTCCAAGTCACGTTATTTAACATAGACAACCGGTTTTACCAGTAAATGTGGACGCTTCATACGCTGCGACAGACTAGAGACGCGTTAAGGTGGTTGCAGAGGGGTCAACTTTATACAAAATTTTGACGCACAATACGCGTAGACGGTATTAATATAAGTAACTTTGTATACATTTGTAGTATATGCCGAAATTGTTTAGAAAATCTAGATGCCGCGTCACAATAACAATTTGCAATTTATAAAATTTATAAAATGAGGGACCTGGGCAAACGTTTACGGGATGCGGGTAACGGTCCTCGTGCTGGATCATACCTGGCCCAACGCATATCATTAGCGATTAAACGCGGAAATGCGGCCAGCATTATGGGCACCTTCGGGCCAGGTATGACCTGGGGCGGGCTTTTCGATTAAGTAGAGTAAAATTTGTATTTTAGAATGCTTAGAATGGTTTAAGTTTAGGGTTTTATTTGTGCTTTTACTATTTTATTTCCTTAATAAAGCATTTAATTGATTTATAAAATAATAACAAAGATAATTATAAAGCTTTGAAATTTCTCATACAAAATTTTAAAACCTTTATAGCTTCGTAATTACCTATATAATAAATTGCAAAAATGTTTTGTGACGAGGCAACTAGATTTTCTGAACTATTTTTCCATACATAAAATATTACTTTTATTAATTCCGTCTACGCTTATTGCGCGTCAAACTTTTGAAAGGACTGAAACCACCTTAATATGAATTTTTTGCAAGTATTTCTTTAGTTTTAACAATTATAGGTAGCACGTTTAAAAATAAACGCTTGAACCAAAATTGTTCAATCATTGATCGTAAAAATTTGCCAATACCTACCAAGATATAAATTTTTTTTTTTATTACGTATGGGTTTGCTCTTGACCTCAATCTAGTCCTCAGGACGAAGATGGGGTCGAAGATGTAGTGAGCTCACCCAGAAGAAGCCTATTCACTCGTACTTTAAAGGAATTCGGGTTGTAAGCGCTCGGAAGTACTGACGCAGGCAGGGCGTTCCACTCCTTGGCTGTGCGCATTATAAAAGATTCAGAAAGGCGCTTGGTGCGGATATGTGGGATGTCAACCAAAAAGGGATATATCCCGCGGTGCGTCTGGAAGTCCGATAGTAGAAAGGGGAAGGTGGGATGAGCTCATGTAGCTCTTGGGCACACTCACCGAAGTACAATCTGTAGAAGACCGACAAGCAGGCTACTCTGCGGCGGTGGGCTAGGCTATGAAGCTTGGTCTCCACCAGCTTATGCTTAATACGGTGAGGATTATTTTGAACCTAGTCAAACAGGTGAAAAAAAGTGTGTTAAAATTTAAACAAAAATTGTGCGTAACACCCATTCGATTAGGGGTTTTTTTTCTTTTTACCAAACGTCAACTTTAAGCAATCGATCGCGTACAATTTAAAATGCGACGATTAGTTTGATATGAGAACATTGCTACAACTACAGAAAGATGGTAGTTGTAGCAATGTTTCTGGCCACCCGGAAAGGGACTACGGTCGTGAGTTTATGTATGTGTGTGTGTGTATGTAGTTTGATATTTTATTTCACAATAAAACCAACAGTTCAGCGTCAAACAATGACGTCAATTAAACAGCTAGAGGAGTACGTGAAACTACATTATATTTAAAAGTTTTAGATCAAATGATGTTCCATTTGAAGAGCAGAAGCGATACTTGCTCTAGAAGCCCGAAGCTCGTAAACAAAGACACCATATTGTTCTAGATGTCTGACGGTGACGTCACTTTAGTATATTCGTGCCACAGTTGGTCCAGATTCGGCCATTCGATTAAGTTCAGAGGCCTCTTTGATGTATGATAGTGAAGAAAAGAACATAGGTACAGCTTCAATAACAAGGTATGACTGTTATGTTCATTCTATTCTATTCGAATTCACAAATAATAGCTCTATCGTGGTGTCGATGATTTTGCCAATGTCGATTTGAAATGAAGTGTTTTAAAAAGTACAATGTGCCAGTCAGTTGTACCGGTATGTATATTATATCTATACTATTATAAAGCTGTAGCAGAAAGTTTGTCTGTACATTGAAGATATTAACAAAAAAAAAGTTACGATATGGTTTTTAGGTGTCTCTGATTCCATTTCACCAATTTTTGGATTTTTTGTCTGTCCGTTTGTTTGTGTGTTTCATTTGTTTGTTTGTTTGAACGAGTATCACGCAAAAACTACTGAACCGATTTTGATGAAACTTTTTTTGTTTGATAGCTTATGATCTGACTTAAAATCTGGTATATAATTTGTGCGGACGAAGTCGCGGGTTAACGCTCGTTAAAAATAAAATTGTTCCTCCACTGTATCCTCTGCTAATCAGAGGAACACGTGGAGAAATGCCCACCCCCGTGTGGGCTTCTTTGCCGTAAGCCAGTGAGATCCAACTAGGAGAAGTCACTGACAAACGCCTAGAGTGCACCGCCCCATATCCACTGCTGTTCCCTTCGGACTTAGCCAAAGAAACCATGAGCAGAAGGGACACGTGGCGGTTACCAGACCTTACACCCCCCACTGTTCATTAAAAGTTGCTACGGGCTCACTACCTGTCACACTGACTTTTCTTCTTTCATTTGATAGGATGCCTTGACTTCGACGTTTCGATTTTATAGCCATCAATAGCATTTATTTTCGCAAACGGTGTGCGGTTGTGCGGTGTTTGAACGCGCAAATAACCCAGTCATTTTACGGTTGGACCCGATACTAATAAAGAATTGATTATTTTTTTTCGGTATACCATTTAAGGCCGTTTTGAGCCTAGAAATAAATCTAAATTTGAAAAAATCCCGTTTGCAGCAGCTCCAAATTTAAAATTTACCTATATTATATAATACCTGATAGTATTTTTTTTACATTATTAAAACTTTACCATTACACGGAGAAAGCTTTGAATAATGCATTATTAGCAATTATGCAGTATTTTCTAATGAATAACTCAATTTTTTAATTTCATTGTTTATTTTATTGCTCAAAAGTAATTTATATTGTTAAAACTAATAGCAATGAGTGCATTGATATTAGTATTAAGTCAAAAGCCTTCTGGGACATGCAACTTTGATTTCTATGTTGCGTCGCAAATTTAGTTTTAATTTGGTTTCAGATAGTCTTTTTGTTACTAAATGGCTTCAGTTACAGTTTAAAAGTCCCATACATAATTACTTCCCACCCCTCCTAATAAAACTCCGTAAATTGTCTGGACTAAAACTTCTACCTGTTTTGTTTGACCCTAACCTTGTTACGTAACAGTTGCAATGTGAAATCTATGCTAGTACAAATAACAATCAATATTACATAAACCGACGGTCTTTTAATGTGTATTATTATTTATTTTTAAATGTCAAACCGCAATGCGAAGTTATTGACATGAGAATAAAATTGTGTTCAGTCAGTTACGTTACAAAAAATTGTGAAGTAATTAAAAAAAGGGCTATCTTCATAGAAAATAGCGAAAAGCGAAGAAAACTTTTATAAAACCTTAATTATGATTTTTTTATTAATTGGCAAATGTAATGTTTTGCTTAAATGACGTTTTTCCATAGTTTATCTATACTATTATAAAACTGTAACAGGAAGTTTGTCTGTACATTGAAGATATTAACAAAAAAAAAGTTACGATATGGTTTTTAGGTGTCCCTGATTCCATTTCACCAATTTTTGGATTTTTTGTCTGTCTGTTTGTTTGGGTGTTTGTTTGTTTGTTTGAACGAGTATCACGCTAAAACTACTGAACCGATTTTGATGAAACTTTTTTTGTTTGATAGCTTATGATCTGACTTAAAATCTGGTATATAATTTGTGCGGACGAAGTCGCGGGTTAACGCTCGTTTGTTCTATATAACAAATATCTTGGACATCGTCATCTATATTGTCATAGCTACAGCTGTTGCCCACGACTCCGTCTGTGTGGACTTTGAAAATGTATACTGTCAATCCAAAACATATTATATCTGTGAGCCGAATTTCATCCAAATCCGTTCAGCCGTTTATGCGTGACTGAGTGACAAACATAGAGATATTACGCACTCTCCATGGTGACAAACAACCAAACATATAAACATCCAAAGATCCAAACTTTGACATTTATAATATTAGCACAGTTAGAAAGATTGTCATAATAATTGTATTGCATCCAATTGTATGTTGTCCTTGTGTTATACAGGGTGACATTGATATCATTAGCATCCTTTTAAACTAAGAGTCTACCCATCAAACTGAACAACTTTTACTATGGGAGCAAACCGATCGCAGCAAAAAAATCAGCTGGTGCATACATTTGAATCGAGTAGGCGATGCAGTTTCGTATGGAAGAGCTGATTTATCTTTGCTCCGATCGGTTTGCTCCCTTAGTGAAAGTTGTTCAGTTTCACGGGTAGACTCTAAGTTGAAAAGGATGCTAATGATATCAATTTCACACTGTATATTAGCTGGTAGATGATGATAGTCTCTAAAGTTTTTAATGTGATTCATCTGTTGGTAACCCTAAATAAATCTATACTTGTAAAACAGTTCCGTGACTGACCCACTGACAGACAACACACAGCCTAAACCACTGAAGATAGTATAAATAAATGATTTTTGTCTCATTTGATTCAATGTAGGTACTTGGGATGCAAAATTTCGTAATTTTACCAGAAAGGCCCGTAAAATACGGATAAGTTACGGACACTTACGTAAAATTACCGGCGACCTTGGGCAGTATTTTCAGTATAGATTGCAAGGTGATAATAACGTAAACATTATAAATTTTACGGAAAATTACGTAAAATATTGAATATGCGCGCTGTTGTTCAATGGCTCAGGGAAAATTCTGTAAAATATTAAATTTTGTGGCACCGGCGATGGCGGCGCGCTGTTGTTCAATGACGGCGCGCACCTCTATCACCCAACAAACTGGGCAAAACGGAAAAGTATCAATCTTACTAAAAATTGCGTATTCTATCTATTTTAATTTTACCGTATATTACTGTGGTAATTTAACGGGTTTACATCCCTATAGGTGCTATTGTGTTTTAGTTTTATATGTTTCGAATATTTTCGATAAAGACACTTAACTTTTGTGAAATAGACAATATTGCAGTATCATTATCATCAGGTGCAAGCTCCAGAATCAAATCAAACTCGGCTGGACTGCGTTCAGGAAGCCGTGATATCTTCTCATCACAAGTAGCGTTAGACCGGTTTTGTACTGCCAGTGATGACAGTATGGACGTGATCCCTCACTAAAGACCTCGTAAAAAGGCTAAAATTCACCCGAAGGGCAATGGAAAGGGCTGTGCTCGGAATTTCCCTGCGAGATCGAATCAGAATTGAAGAGATTCGCAGAACTGACAGAGTTACCGACATAGCCCGAAGAATTTCTAAACTAAAGTGGCATTACTCCTAGAACCGATGGCCGATGGGGTCGAAGAGTTTTCGAGTAGCGACCGTGTACCGGAAAGCGCAGCGTGGGTAGACCCCCACAAGGTGGACCGACTACCTGGTGATGGCGGCGGGAAACACGTTGGATGAGGGCAGTGCAGGACCGGTCGTTATGGCGTTCCTTGGGGAGGCCTATGTTCAGCAGTGGACGTCCATTGGCTGAGATGATGATTAGCCTATTATATACCCCTAGTTTTTACTAACAAAATATCTAGTCACATTTAAAGTACCAGAATCTAGCTTAGATTTCAATTATGACAACTAGACAACGATTACAATACATATTTTGATACAAACATCCATGAATCCGGTAAAAATATTAATATTCATACAAATATTTGTCCCTGACGGGATTCTAACTCGCGACTCTCGGCACGGTAGGCAGGTTCTCAACCGACTACGAATGTATGTAGTAGAATGAATGTTTATGAGATAGCAGTTTTTTTTTTAAGTATCAAAATTAGCTGAAACTATTATAATGGGATGATCAGACCATCAAACTGAAAATTATAAGAGATAAGTGTACTTGCAACCATCAGCAGCAAGGCTGATTCAGTGTTTAGGGAGTGTAGAGCATCTCTGTGATGGGGATGGACCAGGTCTGCCTGCATAACTCCAGTCGGATTAGGAGTTACAGACGTTTAAAGGTCAGTAAAAAATTAACGATCAGCTGCAAGGCTGATCGTATGATATTACTGTAGTATGCACTGTAGCTATGTGAACAGTACTAAAACTGACATGGTTCATCAGTCGGTTTTGGAGATACAAAAGTCAAAAGCCGTTCAAAAGTCGACCTTTGAACGGCATATACCCATCACAGAGATGCTCTACACCCGATGAACACTGAATCAGCCTTGCAGCTGATGGTGGCAAGCTTAATGGGACCAACATAGACATCGTGAATCTGCTGTTCCATACAAAACTTCTTATCCTACTCGACCTAAATTTACGAACAGCTGTTATTTTCCGCGATTTCGATCTTAGTCTCATAGAGAATGTTGTTTATTTTGATGGTCTGATTATCCCCTTAAAATAGTAGGTATAAAAAATGCACTTTATTGCCACACAAAATAAAAAAAAAAAACAGATTTTAGTTAGACCTTTTAATATACGTCCCACTGCGGGGCACAATTCTACCCTCAAGGAGGGTGCATGGGCGTTAGCCCACCAAGCGTACCTAATGCAGATTGGTAGACTTCACATACGCATCCGAATTTCTTCTTCAGCGCATGCAGAATTCCTCAAGATCGAAGATTAGAAGTGATTCACCGTTCATTATGACACCACTATAAACGTAAATTGAATCTTCAGTTTTTGAGAGTCATGTATGGATTTTCTTGGTTATGGCACAGAATAAATACTAGTTGGTTATTGTGGGAACGCAATTACTTTTTATAGTGTAGCCACTTCACATTGTGCTGCCGATCAAATCCAATCGGAAGTACATCTACCGGCCAGTTTGAAATAAACTTAAAACATAACTCGCTCACGCGGTAATGTACACTTCAAATTGCATGCGTTTGGAGGCATGCAAAGTAAGATACCGTTGCTAACTACATCATGTATGCTCGTATCCAGTGATTTATGTTAGTTTGTCAATAATGCATTGACATTGAAATTGATAAAAAATTATTCATTATTCTTATGCCTATGTAGAGATTTGTCAACGCCCATTCAAACATGTAGATACATGATTAAATTGATGATTCCAAGGATGGCAATCTTTTGATATGAGATTGGTCATCGACTGGGATGGGCTGCATCGGAAGGTCAGTCTTGCACATTTATATACAAAATATCAACTTAGTTATCTATACCTACTGTGTCTAAATGTAGGCTTATTTTTAAAAAATGAAGGTGTTTAGAATTATAATTAATGAAGTTTTTGAGAGTTACGCGGTTATTATTTAATCTAGAATTAAACATTTTAATAAATAATTAATGATCCTCGAAACAGTAACTAAATATATAATCTTTTCAACAAAATATTTTGTAATAACATTATTTATTTGAATACCCTACATTGGATATCTTCTAATTTTTAGGGTTCCGAAGTTAAAAAGGAACCCTTATAGTTTCGCCATGTCCTTTCGGACGCTTTAATACTAGAAAGCTATAATCTGGCATATGACAAAGTAGTGAAATAAAATGTTGAAAAATATTTTTTTTGTGTAGACACGTGAAGTATGGATGTTTTTTTTTTCCTCGTGTATCCCATGTTATGGGGTATTATTATATAGGTCTTCTAAAAATATAGTAGGTTTGGCAAAACTATTTTTCGATTAAGGGATACGTTAGCAAAATATTTTTTTTTTTTATTTCTCAACGAATACGCCTTGTATACTTATACATCCGAATGTCCAAACACAAAAGAAAAAACTAATATCTTGAATTTTCCACATTCGAAATTTCGGAATCTAGTTAGGACTTATGTATACAGTGACTATTAGTATAAGAGGATGAGGCTCTGTTCTTCCCATTCGGGATACTGAGGTCAGCATATCGAAGCCAGGACTAGCATCATTGGTAACTAGCACAGTTATTTAGACAGAATATCCATACAAATATTGAATTCTCCACACAAGTGCATTGCCCCTTGCAGGATTTGAACCCTTGAACGTCAATTCTCATGCCGACTTTCTTGCCGAGGATAAAAAAACAACAAAAATAAATTACAATAACATTAAATGTTTATTAACAACATTCAATTCGGGATCGTATCACAGAATCGCTTGGACAACAAACGAACAAAATTAGTGAATTGGATATTGAAATTGAGTATTTTTGGACTAGATTTTTGGATTAGCTACAAAAAATTATTAGGGAGCGACGGGAAGGTGGGCGCCCTGGGGCTGGAAACCATCCTCATTGGCGATGTAGTTCACAAGGTACTGGACGCCGTCGGGACCGGTGTAGGAGTACTGTCCACGCACCTCAAGAGCCTCGGTCTCAGTGCCTGGGTTCTTGATCTGGCCTTGCTCCTGCGCGGCGATGCCGTTTGAAGTCTCGTACCTGTAGAGGAAAAGTTTTATTAGAGAAGTTTTTTATACATTTTGGCATATCTGATCTAGAAATCATATTCTCATAAGACGCTCGCGCTTGTAATTCAAATTGTTTTACGGCTCTTACGGCTCTGCATGGGATGAAGATGTCAGCAAAGTCTTATATTTTTTTGACTTATATTTTGAATTAGGTTGGCTTTATAGTTAGCTTGGCTTTATATAATATCTCATATCGTTTGAGAGTTAAAAAATTGGAGTGTGGGCTACATATTACATGGAATCTTATTTTACATATAAATGGCATAGCATAGTATAGCATACGCTCACGACTATAATCCCCGAGGGGGTAGTCAGAGATATTCTAAAACCTCAGAACATCCACGTTTCACTAGTACTGAAATTATGTCCGGTGTGACGAGGAGTGAGCCCGTCACCACTTGTAATGGACAGTGGGTACAATACATTCCTCGTCATTGAAGCATGCAGGTTTCCTCACGATATTACAGATAAAGAGGCTAGTAATATGTATCGTTGAATTTAAAAATAATATTTTATACTTACTCGTATTTGAACCCATCAACGCCAATGTTGTCGCTTTCGTAACGCAGGACCTGGGCCTCCGCGTCCGGTCCGGCCGGGGCGGCGAGGGCAGCAGCCACGAAGAAAGCGAATACGATGAACTGTTAACAAGACCTATCGATTAACTTGTGGATCTAGTCAAATTCGGAACTGCACCATCGCTACTACAGTGACACACTAGACAGTGAAGTCCGGTGAGCGCGGGGGATATGGCTATGAGAGATAGTGATCAAGAAGCTATGGAAGGAGAAAGGTGTTGGAACTTTTATACCGATTAACAAACACAATTTTATTTTGCAATCAAATTGTTTTTATAGCTGGAATAGATGGAATAGATTTAATCTTGTGGTTATAACTGGCAAGGTCGCAACTATCAAGATGACACGAGATAGTATAATATAGCAACTGAACGGAATGCCACGAATATCACTACTGAAATATTGGGAACTTAAGTACATAATTATAAATGTCATTACAATACAATATTTTTAAGTGAATGAATGAAATGATGCAAATAGGATTTTTAAAGATATTCCAAATCAAAGCGGATCGCAATTTTTGAGCAATTAAAAAGTTCAATAACTGTCTCGAATAAAAAAACTGTTTTATATTAATAGCAATAGAGTACAAAATAATTAGATGATACAAAAAAATATTGCAAATCACAAAACCGTACCGATTTCATTTTTGAAAATGTTTTTTTGGTCGTCCTGTGTCTGTGAGAAAGGAAGGCGATCGAGAGACTGATGCTTCGTTGCTGGCGGAGGCTGCATTTATACGGCGCGGGCGCATCTCGCGAGGCAAGGACGCTCTGTGACATTTGAACTTAGATACATCTTCGGCCAGATCTAAGCAAAGGTTCTTTGTGACATGTCCGGCTTATAGTTTATTGGGCTGCTAATAGTTACTTTAATTGTAAGGCTAATAAAGCTGCTTAGAAAAGACAACTTTATATTCCTTCATGGTTGTCGTACGAAGCAACTAAGGGAAAAGTTTGTCATACAGTGTTTTTACGGGCGAAAGAGTATCACTGCCTCTGTCTATGGTTAAGAGCATTGGACTCTCGACACGGAGGTCGTGGGTTCAATTCCTACGGGGGACACCTACTTGGTTAGGACATTGCAGGCTGAATCACCTGATTGTCTGAAAATAAAGCTGATTCCGTGCTTCGGATGCCACGTTAAGGCGTTGGTCCCGGCTACTATCTCTGGTGGTAGTAGTTACATAAAAACCACGTCAGAGGCCTTAAGGCGGTCTGAAAAAACTCTGACACCAGGGCTCTGCCCACACTATAAGAAAAAGAAGTATCACCATTTGATTCATTATTTCACTCAGTAGGGCTAGCATGCCACGAAAGACAAAGCGAAAAAACAAGAAAACCATCATGCACGCGTGCTTTTGTATACGCAAAGTAGAAACAAAGACAGCGGCAGCGGCGGCACGCCTCGATTCTTTTTGGTTTTCTCGGGACTTGCTACAGACCCACTGAAACCTTATCTTTATTTACTGGAATTACTGGGTGGCACTGAACGAGGGTCGGTCCTTTTAAGGGTGTATTCAGACAATGAAACTTAACAACTTTCTCTAAGGAATACTGATAGAAAAACGAAAAAAAAAAATTTGGACCTCCCATACAAAACTGCGGATCAGCCTAGGAGGTCTAACATATTTTTTCTTTTTTTATTGTATAAATACGAGTATGTTAAAGTGTAAACTCTTTCAGTATCATTTATGGTTTACTTATCATTTTAAGACCATTTTTTTATTGAAAACTGTGTGGAGAAGAATAAACGGTTATATTATTATTATCTATGACAATACATAATTATGTAAAAGAAAACGTGAGCTTTTGCTTTTCTGTTGATTATGTATATAACATCGCCTGTGTGAATATAATTATCCTGCAGTAAAAGTTTTTCAATAAATCCTAAAATAATACTTTTAAAAAGAAAGTCCCTCGTTCAGTGCCGCCAGTATAAAACAGTTCAGTTATTGCTTGACTGGACTACCATACAACCTGAGTCTGAGTCTTGCTACAACTGCTAAATTAAAATGACAGTCAGTTGGTAGATATACACTCAGTTGCAGAAACGCTCTTTAGAGCTAATCCTCCATTAAATCTCTTGATGTCACTTTTTGTCTTGTTGACGTAGTAAAAGCTAGCAAGAGATTAAATGGAGGATTAACTCTAATGAGCGTCTCTGCAACTGAGTGTTAGCCGATATTATGATCGTGATTTATGTATGTATAATTAATACCTTTCTCTTAAAATGTATGTGTGTTACTCACAATAAATGTAGGTATTGTACCTAGGTATTGTTTATTTTATAAAAAAGAAGAACAATTATTATATCTGTTGAAATATTCATCAGTCCTGGATGTCTGCCTCTCTGAGATACACACCACTACACATCATCATCAGCCTTATACCTCCTTACATTTCACTGTAAGGAACCGATCTCCTCTCATAACGGGTGCGGGTTCTACTCCACCATGCGGGCCCAGAGCGATGGAGGAGGCAAGTTAGTGGGCAACTTTACTTCAGGTTTTCCAAATCACACGACAACTTAAATAAAATAAATCTAAATAATTTTGCAAATCTAATACGCATTTGATCAGATACGGAAATAGATCAGGTTTTAAACGTGATATCTGGCTGATATTTATGTTAGAAACACGTCTCCTAATATGAAATAGTTAAAAAATCTGAATATTTTTTTAATAGCCTGTCCACTTAGCTATCTAACGCACACATACCTACAAAATCCGCATGCAGATACGACATGTCATTTGCCAATGAGTTTTCTTTCTTACGTACTTTGCGACTGCTATCCAGCGGTGAAGAAAAACGTGAGGGAGAACCTACATACTCAGCGTATGCAGAAATATTTATACGTATCAAAGGTATGTGAAGTCTACCAATCTGAATTATACACGCGTGGTGGACTAACGTCAATGCACTTGAGGATAGGCAAGCGCCCTGCAGTGGGACGTTATTAGTCTGATGATGATGGTGACTATCAAAGTAGAGTCATCGTATGTATAATGTGGCTGATGGTCTTTTACAATTAAGCTGATTTTATTTCACTAATCGACAGTTAACAACGTTAGTTACATACTTATACAGGGTGTAAACTTAAATGCTTACATACTCAAACGGCTGCTTCAGATCAGCAAACTGAACAACGGGAATAAAATTGAAGTGCTTGTTTTAGAGTTTATGTCCTCATCTTCTCTACAGGTAGAAAGAAGAGTCTAAAGTGGTAAACTATTTAATAGAGAGTGAATTTAACAAAGATTTAATAGAGAGTGAATTTAGCAAAGATTTAATAGAGAGTGAATTTAACAAAGATTTAATAGAGAGTGAATTTAACAAATATTTAATAGAGAGTGAATTTAACAAAGGTTTAATAGAGAGTGAATTTAACAAAGATTTAATAGAGAGTGAATTTCACAAAGATTTAATAGAGAGTGAATTTAACAAATATAAGAAGCTTGTTAGTACAACTACGAATACTTAAACAATACAAATTGATTTATATGCAACTAACATGCATAATAATTATGTTTCGTGCAAAGGACTGGCTAGATTTTAATATTTTAATATCTTACTGGTTGTCTGGAAGAAATCACTTTTACTGATAAGGCCGCCTTTTGTACCCTTCTTGTTCGTGTATATTGTTGTTGTTTTTTGTTTATTTTAGTGTGCGAATAAAGAATATTTATCTTATCTTATCGTGTCAGTGGAGATACAACCTTAAATCATATTTCTTCAGAGTTCAAGTTTGAACAATTAAAGCCTAATAAATTAAAAGGAACAGACGCATTCGGACCTGAATACAAAATGAAGCCTTGTTCGTGCGCACTCAAAACGACACAGTTTTTTTGATAAATTTATGAGACGAGTGCATTTTTGTTGTGAAAACGAAAGTGTGTGGGATCGAGTATATACAGGGTACCCAAGAATTGATTGGAGCGAACGAACGAATCCTTTTCGTATCATACTTATAAATTAAAATGCATGATTATTTACAACAAAAATAGTCAGGTTATTTTAAAGTGCACTAGAGCGTTTGTGGCGAGTTGCGGAGAGGTGTGAACAGTCAATCATGAGAGTCCGGGTTCATATCCACACGGACGACATGCCATGTGCCAATAAGTTTTTCTAACTTATGTACGTAATACCGAGAGCTCTGAAGCGGAGAAAACGTACATAAGAAATTCATAATGCGCATGAAGTTTACCAACGTTTGAAGTTTATAAACTCTTTTAGAGTTAAGCTCGGTTTTGTACATCACGACTGGTTGTAATTTTTTTCATAATTATGTTTATGCGTACAATAAAGAATCTAAGAATCTAAGAAGTTTACCATTGGGCACGCGTGGTGAACTAACGCCCGTACACCTCCTTGAGGGTAAGTCTATGCTCTGCAGTGATCTGAGCTCTAAAGTGGATCATTCAGCCTCAGAAATTATAGTTTAAAAGTGTTTGTGAATCACCATGTACATCAAACTAAGGGTTGTGAAGATGAAATCTTGTATTATTTAATATTCCACATCACTTCTTCATAAACAAGTTAATATGTCACCGTATTTTAAATCACGAAATGACCTTGATAATATGTTGCGTAAGAGTAAAAGCCCAGTGACTCAATTAGGGTTCTCTGAACGGATCTTGGCCATATTAACGGTACTACTAAAGCTTATGAAACTTGGTCATTGTCAATGTCAACTTGGAATCTATATACAACAATAAGGAAGCATGGTGTCAACGTACCAAATTCGAAATGAGATTTAGCTAATCAATGTTGTCTTGTCATATGAAAAAATCTATTGTTCACTGGGTTTTAGTTACTTAGTTAAACAGAACGTGAGAAACAGAGATATCTACCACGAAATACGATTTTCGCAAAGTTGTGTGAACGCTTTCGTCCCAATCCAATGTCATCTCAATTCCAATGAAGTTCGAACAGAAACAGTTACGATGTACTAAAAATCAAAAGTCTGAGTATATGGCCAGGACCAACAGTGGCAATGGCAGCACTTATATCAACTAGAGCTCACTAGACAATGAAGTCCAGTGAACGAGCCGGAGGTGGCTTTGATAAATTGAATTGATTGTGATGATAATATGTCTTGGAACCCGCAACCATATGCAACTAAGGTAAAAGTAACTTCAGTGGCATACACAATGGCGAGGGCCCTCCTCAAGCAAAGTAAAAATCGGCTAAATAGGTACTGAGGGCGTAAATGTTTTTTTTTTTCAAGCGGGTGAAGGAGGCAGGTCAACTATATTAGGTCATTTAAAAAATCAGGAGAGGGACGAGTGACGTCGTTTGGGCTGGGACCCACCTCCTTGCTCCGACCATTCGAAATGCTCTTAAAATAAGCTCGTCGTTGTCGTGTAAAGATTGGGTTCTCGGGGCCCCTTCAGGCCCAGGGCCCTTGGCATTTTGCTAGTCCTGCCGGCCAGTAGTTACGCCACTGAATAATTTGGTTGATTTTATGGTTTAAAAATTGATGACGATGAGTCTATTGTAGCTAAAACAGGTATGTCTTTTGCAAAAGAGTAATTTATCACAATAGAACAAGATTGAAATAGCACCAAAAATCGTCTAAATTGTCAATCTTATTTGAATAACAAAACAGTAAACTCGCCTACACATCATCGCCGTATTAAGATTTAATTTTACATAAATTTCCTAATCAGTTCAATACCGGTCATAAATTATAGATGCGTACATAAATAATCAAATTTAATTGGTTGTTATAGACTATAAAATTTTATGGTAACTTGTAGTCATACTGCTAAAATTTTGTCAACTCAATATGGGATTGATTTTTAGATAGAAGCATTTAATATAGAAAAAAATGTATTAGTCCCTAATCAGATGAAGGTCAAAATTTACAATAAAATTTTTAATGTGACTTAATCAAAGTTGTAAACTGTTGGTTATAAAGTCAAATAATGAACTCGCTTGTTCGCGGACACAGCAAAATTAATGGTGTTAATGCTTTTGGAATAATTAGTGGGACTCCTGTTCGAATGATGAAGATACTGGTGAAGTTATTTTATGTAGATCCAACTTATAGATGCGAGATTTTGACATTGGAAATGTCTTTTCGTTCGCTCCAGAATAGGCACCGATTTTACGAAAAAGTGCGATCCCCTTATATCTCGGAGAGTTGTGATGATATGATATTCAAAAAAAGCTACATTACAATAGAGCAGTTTCACTGTAACTTGCCAGTGTCAGCATGCAACAATTATTCTCACAGAACATTATATTATTCTATATTCTTCAATATCTTACTCCAGTTCACAATTTTTATTCCAAGTTATATGAATCATAAATTAAATTTTATAGTCTTATTGAGGACTACTTAAAAATATATATATATTGATGTCTGTACAAAATTTACTCATTAGTCGTCACAACCATTTTTTTTTAAATGTCACGTCATTCTAAATGTACGAAAATGTCTAACCATGCAAAGCTAATGCTATTGACGTGTGAAATTCAATATTAGCATTCTTATTCCGTGCGTAAATGAAAACGAGAACTATTTTAACATTTGAATTATAACAATCTATACTATGTCGTTCTGCTAACAAACTATAATTTTTCCCTACTCGTACAATCACTCTAGATATAAGAAAAGCAACACACGTATGAAGAAAGAAAGCGATAGGTAAAACCAATTTCAACTGATGAAACCTTTTTCTCATAACAACCATTGATGACAAATTCAACTAATGCAATACCTCGATTGTTCACACAAGGATTTCTGAATTCTGAGTGCCATTTCATAACAATTGCATCTTTTGTAGTGACGTCACGTTTCTCAATGTCTTTCATAGATGTTGGTCTCCCTCGTGGTCTCTACCCACGCTGTCTTAGCGAAGTCTGTGCCGAATTGGATTGATTTTGATGACTGTTTATATCTCTAATCATAATCATTTATTGCTTCATAATAGTTTTATTTTAATTTCAAATATTTATTCAATATTTCTTAATCTAATTATCTTTCATGCTGATCTGGAAGTGAACGAGGATTGAATGAGCTGCTCATCATGCTGCGCAAGCTGTAAACGTCGACCGACTGAGGGAATGACTAGTAATATTCAAAAATTATAGCCGCTGGCAACATGTTATAAACTTATAAGGGACATTCTATCATCACAAACAGATTTCGGTGCTTTGCACACCTTAGGATCTGCTATCCCCATCAGGAATAAGTAACGTGCATGCGTATATAAAATTAAAATAAAATCAAATTTATTTCAGACACAGTCCATAGGTAGTTAATAGATACATTAATGACTTTTGTGTGGGTATAAGACTACATAGTGTCTGAATTTAATATGGTTCCGGAGTGATATTTTTCAACTTTACACACCATTAACAGAAACTTGTATTGAGGCGGGCGCTGGTACTTGTCCTACAGGCTGGATCCTTACCGCGGGTACCAACACACCGATACCTTATAAACCTCCTAAAATATTGTATAATTAGTTATACCCAGTGTTGCCAGATGCACTGTAATTACAGTAGATTTACTGTATTTTTGCGTCATCTACTGTACACTGTATTAAGAAAATTACAGTGTATGGACAGCACTGTAATTTTTATTGAGCCAATAATTCATGAAATTTTAATAAAAATGAACGCAACATAAGTATGGATTTGAAAATTATGAACGCGACTTTACGTGATCAACTTCTGATTCCTTCCTACCTAGGGGATTCCCCGTGCATTGCACGTTGGATGGGTAGGTATTATACGACTAAATATAGTTCTAATCATAGAGCAGAGTATTCCTGTGTTATATTGTATTATTTACATTGGTGGACAGGTAGACAGCTGCGTAAGTTTTGAACCAACGGAGGCCATGCTAAAATTATTTAATTCTGGTATTTATAATAAAGAGCAATTGGACTGAATGATAGTGACAGTGATTAGCTATAATGTTTAATTTTGACAATAAATACAAGTAAAGTCAACAACATAAATGTCTTTCGATTGCACTGTAAAACACACTGTATTTTTACGTCCAAAACACTGTATTCTCATTTACATTATCTGGCAACACTGGTTATACCCTATAGTTATTGTCCCACTCAACATGTTTTTTATACTAATGTTTTTTGGTACGCAAATAAATATTTTTGTATTTTTTGTATTTTCTTTTTGTAACTTAAAGAACTAATTTTGTGAGTTATGAGCTTATGAGTCGCATAATTTAAGTCCGTTTCATATAAAAGCTGAGGTCATAGACAATGCATTCCCGGATTTTATATGAAACAGACTCAGATTACACAACTCACAAAATTACGCTCGTTTGGCTTCACCCTTATTGAATGACTATATTTTGATATGACTGTTAAGTCAATGCCTCTTGTGTAGCAACTAGCATACAAACAGTAAATTATTTTGACGCTTTTAATAATATTCGTTGAAAACTCGCACTAATTAACGATTGATTTTTTTGTGTTTCTAGCTCTCAGACAAACTTAATTGAAAGATAGACCAAAAGTCGATGACATTTTAAGTTATTTCAGATTATCTATCATTCATGTCATCGTGACCCAACTAAATTTATATTTTAAATCCTTAGACTTGACCTTTGTCTATTTAATAAAAGAAGATTAGAATATATTTTCTTATGATAGAGCTATAATTTAGACTAAGTTTACGTGGTTAAAAAAAAGGATGATGTTATGATTTGTATTTTATATTGCATATTATCAAATACACCGGAGGCCGTAGTATGATGCGCAAAATAAGGTTATACCACGCCTTTTATCTCGTTTGTTCGCGGGCAAATAAGAGGAAAATAAAAAAGAGTGCAAGCGCTATATCACGCTGACATACTAGATAGCTAGATATTTAAAACGCACCAAATCTTTATTTTTTTTTTAAATTAAGAAGGCTCATTTTAATAATTATTCTGTAAATGGATTTTAAATAAAACGTAATGTCTGTGCTTACGCTTAAAAATTTGGTAATTAAAATAATAAAACAACTGGAATACTGCAAAAAAACTGAATCAGTGATTAAATTTTTTTGCAACGTATTTGTGGGCAAAGGCACACTTGACATGGCAGTATTGATCATGAAATTTTAAATGTGTGCTGTCAACGCAACGCGTTAACTACTAAGCAAATACACAACACATTGATCAAGCAATACAATACTTTCCACTCAAAATGGGCACATGCAAATAGACGCTCGACTCGGTCGATGTACCGACTTTTGCCGGCAAAAGTCAGAGGTCGATTTTACACTGACTCAATGCACACGTTTTTCGACAGGACTCTAGCACACCTACCAAAGAAGCACCGGATTGTCCGCACACAAATTATATGTGTGTGTGCAATAGTGCAATACAGCGTGCTGATACTAAATTGGCGCGGGGGAAGGTTAGTGTCGGTTCTTTACGTAGTAAAAGTTATTGTGCGATTATTACATTACCCAATTAATCAGGCCCGCTTCGGCATACATTGCTTGCTTTGATTCACTGACACTTTAAGATAAAGATAATAAATCATGTAATGTATGCCGAAATCGGGCCTTTATTATTCTTTAGTTCGTTCCAAGCGCATGTTCATTTGTGTTTTAATATGCTTCGCTCTTACTTACCGCCGACAAAATATCGGATAGTTTGGCTGAAGTCAGTCCAATTCGCACCGATTTTATTTGTGGATCGTTTTCACTTGAGTATTAATAAATTGATCACATCGTACGGTCTATTTACATCTATCATTTTTGGTCATCTATTTTAGAACTTAATATCAGTGCTGCTTTGTTATTTTACTGCATACTGTTACTTCATAATTATCTCATTTTGATATCAATAACAATACAAGCAGCAAATTACGTAACCAACTCGTATAAAGAATCAGCCGTATTCTAACAACCGACCTAATCTCTATTCAAATAGAGTTTAAAATTAACTTTCTTTTGTTAACCTCTCTCGCCACATACGGCAGCGCACGCGCATGGTTGAGGTTGACCCTATGACTCGGTTTGTCCGGTCAAAGTGTTACTTGCAGAGATTTGTACAAAGTTCAACCGGTTGCGAAGTGGCCGTTACTATTTGCTATGTTAATTCTCTTATTGCAGTAAGTTATAGGTTTAACGTTAGATCAAAGTAAAATAATGGATAGGCCAAAAGCGCATTTAGTTAAAGCACACGAAGTAGGGCACTTGGTCCACACAAAATAGTTAAAGTCGTCATCTCGGTACATATTTGAGATATATCTGAGGTACTAGCAATTGTCATAAATGTCATAATAACTTATTTTTCTCGACTGAAATGTTCGCGTTAGGCCATCTATTCATTAAACTTTGAAATGGGTTAACGTAGGTTAGCCTTATGCTATGTATCCTGAGCGACCCGGTTTGACAGTTACCGGCGCCGCCTGCCGAACCAGAGGTCCTGGATTCGAATCTAGTAGCTCGATTTGGTATTAGAATAGTGTATTGTATGTTATGTGTATATGAGTGAGTTTAGAGTTGCTTGTCATAACAAGTTTTGTTTGTAACTTTATTCTGAACCTTGTATAGGTTCAAAACTGACTGAAACTTAGGTACATAATTAGGTGAAACTGTTTTAAGGGATCTATGGGACTCTATGGGACCAAATCGAAATAACGAAAAAAAAATCCGCTGTCCCATACAATACTGAAAACATTAGCTCGACTCAAATGTATGGGACAGTTGATTTTTGTTTTCGCGATTTCAATAATGGTTTCTTAGAAAAAGTTGTTCCATTTGATGGTCTGATCATCCCCTTAAAATAGTTTTAAGCTAATTTTGTTAGACCTTACATAATATTCAAGTTTGATTGACAGCCGCGCTAAAAAAATAGGCGAAAAGAAAAAAGGCGCCATTTTTAGGCATTGGCTTTTATCATTAATACTAAAATACTAGTCATATGTATTCATACTGACTAATATTATAAATGTAAAACGACTTATTGCAAATCATTGCTAACTTAATCTACTAGTTTTCAGTTAGTTTTAATAACATTTATAAAAGTTAGCCGAATAAAATGTCGACACAAAGTGACCTCTAGTGGGTCCATCGTAACCTTTTGACCTCTTCACACGGTTATATTGATATTTATCTAACTACTAGAAACAGATCAAAACGCCCGGTTTGCGTTTGGTAAGTTATTGATATCATTTAAGGCATATTAAGTTCTTTTTTTTTTAATTTGCAAAACCTAAAGAACAATTTCTCGAGAATCACTTTTGAACATCTTTTGAAATGCAACTTTTTCCAATATTGTATGAAAAGTGTAGATATAGAAAGAAATGGGAATTTCCAAAAGTGACATATCACGTAGAAGACCTTGTTATCGATAGTGTTTTATGAGTAGGTAGGACGTAGGTACTGTTTAAAATTGTTCTTAAAAAAAAACAAAACCGACAGTAAACTGAAAACAATGTATACTAAACCAATGAAATAAAAAAAAATATGCTGGCGGTATTTTATAGAGATGATCAGTCCACCAAACTGAACAACTTTTTCTATAGGACAAAAGTCGAAATCGCGATCAGATGTTCCAAAGAAAACTGCAATCCGACTCTACCCAATAAGACAGCTAATTTTTTATCGCGGTTTCGATATTGGTACCACAGGAATAGTTGTTCAGTTCTGTTGGTATGATCAACCTCTTAAACTTAAAAAACTTGGCCCCACCGTTTTATCATAGCAGTAGCACCACAGGATACTTTAGGTCCCACTGCACTAACCATAGACAATATCCAAAGATAATTGGCTGCTAATAAAGAGCATGATATTTAGTAATCTGCAATTCTGCAATCAATCAGCCCAATCACACATGAATGATCAATTTAGTGTCCAAAATTGGCAGCATAAAAGCGTATGCACTTTAGACTAATATTTGTTTGTGCAACATAATTAATTGAATTTCTTTTTATTGTATTATTCTTTTGTTTTTTGTGTTTGATTGAATGCAATTAAAACATTAGTGTTATTACTTTAACACGATGCACTTAACCACTTAAAGCGAGGATTAAATAATTAAACAGCGTTTTTATTTCTTTCATTTTTCAAAGTCACACTTTATTCCCACAAAATTTCAATTAACCAATTCATTTAAATATTCGAATGGACGTTTAGAGTAGACTGCGCCTTAAGTATAATTATAACTCTGGTCATAATCATAGTGTTCAATAAAGATATGTATTATAGTTGGTTAATTTTTCTAGACAGCTTAATATAAGGTCTAACAAAATTAGCTGAAACTATTTTAAGGGGATGATCAGACCATCAAACTGAACAACTTTCTCTATGGGACCAAGATAGAGAACCTACTCAAGGTTTGTATGGAACAGCTGATTTTTTTTCGCGATTTCGATCTTGGTCCCATAGAGAAAGCTGTTCAGTTTGATGGTGTGATCATCCCCTTAAAATAATTTCACCTAATTTTGTTAGAACTTATATAGTAGTTCGTTTTCATTCCGAATATTTATTAAATACAAAATTTGTTCTATCTATTTATACTTATTTGCACTTTAGTCAACGAAATCTATTAGCTACATATTGTGAATAGGTCACCTAGATTAAATTTTTGTACACTTTTTTGTATCTATCATTTACCAAACCGGTTTTTTGTTTTTAGTTTTTGTGTCGATCATCGAATTATACCTACTTATTATTTGAATAAAAATGGACCACTTTTAATTTTTTTATTTGAATTCGTGATAAAGCCTTTAAAAATGATCCAGTTTAACGCCAATAAAACTTAATAAATAAATCGGTTTCGTTACATATTAGATGAACAATTACAATAATTGGCGTGTGAGGATGAAATAAATTTGAAAGAAGGTCATTTCCTGCTAATATTTTGATGTTTTACAATCGTTTAGTAGTAATATCAAGGCTACATTCTGATCATATCTTTAATCAAATCATTGCTGACAGGGTGTCCATATAATACCAAAGTCTAGGACATCTTGGGATTCCCTTAGCTGCAAATACACCGGCACCTGCGACGTAACTTCCAGCTCGCTTAGCTATTTTTAGGTACCTTGTACCCGTTTTTATCACTCTAACACTCAGTTCTAGAAACGCTCATTAGAGCTAATCCTCCGTTAAATCTCTTGCTGGCTTTTACTAGAACAACAAACAACAAGAGATTAAATGAAGGATTAACTTTAATAAGCGTTTCTGCAACAATTAGCTTGTCTTAAATCGATATCATAAACCAATTCCCGAGCAGTATTTTGTCCATCTACTTCATCATCTGAATTTAAAATTGAACACGTAAAATTTTAATTCTTTGGTATTTATACTTGATGGAGCTTTATATTTATTTTTCTTTAAATCCAACAACAGCTTACGTATTTCGCATTCAATTCTAAGTTCAAAGATGGTCACCCTAACGTTAATGTGTGGTTGTGTCTCAAGATGTTAAAGTATTCGTTGCACATCCTACAAGCATTCATCACAGCATTCCTGCGTTTCCGCTCCGTGCTGCGGTCGACTTGGGACTGCTATCAATACTAAACATAAACGAAAGAGAATATCATAACATCATAGTTTTATCTTTCTTAACTACTAAATAATTATTATTATTATTTGTGGTTGAGCTATTGCAAGCAAGGGTCGTTATGTAACACTGAGACCAGCGCTGGTCCTTTGTGTTCGCCCCAAGCTCACCTTTTACGCATACCCGTATTTTCTTTTCATTCTCGGGAATGCAGGTTTCCTCATGTTTTCCTTCACCGCCGAGCTAGTAAATAATAACAACTGCACGTAAATTCCGTAGAACTTAGTGGTACAGGCCAGAAATTGAACCGCGGCCTCATGATTGAGGCGCTACCCAACTAACATTTTGGTCGTATAGGCGCCGTATAGTCGAACATTAGACGCATCAAGTACCAGTATATGACCAAATTACAGTAATATAACTTTTATAAGTCAAGATAGTCATATAAATGGAGGTCTAATACGACCAAATTGTTTGCTGGGTAGTGCCCTGCAGTGGAACGTTTAATTATAGGTTGTGATGATGATGATGAACTGCTAATTTATTGCAGGACAAGATTTTTTGGTTTAGTTTGGCTACATAATTATAACATGTAACAAACACCCTATTAGTTATATTTAATGGGGTGATTTAGACCATCAAACTAAACAAACACTATGCATCGAGATCTTAGGTCGAGGTATACAGTTGAGTCGATTAATTATAGTTTTGTGTGAATTAGCAGCTTCGTAGTGAAAGTTGTTCATTTTGATGGTCTAAACCACGCCTTTAAATTTTACTAGGGTGTTTTTACACGCCCTGTACGACCCACTGTAGGGCACAGGCTTACCCTGAGGGACCCTCAATGCGGATTGGTTGGCTAAACATCTTTTTTAGCCGGTTCTGTGACCCACTGCTGGGCAAAGGCCTCCCCTCTTCTCCTCCAATCCTTTCTATGCAATGCATCTCTGGCCAACCCTTCAGATAATATCCAAAAAATTATTTTTCTGTTTTTTTCTTTTCCTTTACCATTTGAGAACAGTCGATATTACATACATAAATTGGAAAAACTGTTGGTACATGGCATGTCCGTGCGGATTCGAACCCGTATCCTCATGGTTGACTTTCCATACCACTCCGCAACGCGCCACCGACGCTTTAAAAATACATAAAAAATATAATTATCAACAGTTCATAAAACATACGACAACAAATAATTGAGAGGAATGTGTTTTTTAAAGATTCCTTATAGAGATAACAAGAACATGGATCCATATTAGTTCTATTTACGAACAAAAGAGACACTGCTTTGGTATAACACAGCACACCTGTGATGCATGAACAATATAACTGGCAGATGTAATAAAGATAAGGATGATAGATCGATCACAGTTACAGTAGCGCAATCGTGAAGGTGTCAGACCTTTTACAAACCTATGCATGTTCAGTCACATTCGATGTAAAGTTCAAAATATTATGTCATTGCTGCGGCCGTAGCATGGCAGCGTGATGTAGCGCTATCTCGTCTTAACTTTCTTTCTATTTGTGCGCGAACGTACGAGATATAGTCTTATCGCGCGCACGTGCTACGGTTTGCTGGTATTTAATAGAAAACTATTTGAGATAAAAGGCCTTATCGCGCGCATCATGCTATGGCCGCTGGTTTCGAATTGATTTTTTTTTTCTATTGAGGTACCTAACTGGCATGCGTAAACAAAAATCCAATTGCTGTAGAGGGCGTATTAATTTTAGGTGATTTCGTTTTTGATGCCTAGGTGAAATAAAATAAAATGAAATGAAATGTTTATTTATTGCAAAAAATAGTACATAAAGGGGTAGTAGGTATTCAATTCAATTCAATTCAAATAATTTATTTCAGACAAGATGTCCATATAGTGTTAGTATACATTTATCTTAAAGCTAGTGTTAGTAACAAAAAACAACAACAAAATAACATTTTATTTTAAAAACCCGGTGTGGAGCTTCACCCAGTGATGCAACACCGGGGAAGGGAGTCCCACCGGTCTTTGAACACATTCAGGAGACCGTTAGTGCTGGCTCGGAGCCTGCCCAACATGGAGGCGCACCGTTTTCTCAATATAGCATAGAAGTCGTCCGTGTGCGCCTCCGCAAACATTCCCGACGCGCTACAATGCCGTGCCAGCCCCATCAGTATCCTGAATGCGTTATTATACTGTACGCGTAGATCGCTGTATGCCCGTTGCGTATACCGGGTCCAAAGGCTGCACGTGTAGAAAGACTGACAAAATGCTTTAAACAGTGTGATTTTTACTGGTTTCGTACATCGTGCAAACCTTCGTGCCAGCATATTACAACGTACAGTCAGCGACCTACGCTCCCTTTCAATATCGCAATTATCCCTGAGATCATCAGTGACCCAATGGCCCAAGTACTTAAACTTTGTCACCTATCCTAGGGGAGTGCCACTGAGTGAGAAGGTCCAACATATAGTCATTTCTGACACACAATATGGTTGAAGTCAAGGAACCTCATCATCAGCCATGGGTTATAGTTAAGCGAAAAAAAAATCGTCTGTGATGGTTATAAGTAATACTTTTAATAATAATTAAAAAAATAATTCTCGTACTTGCAAAACACACTTGAAATTCGTAATACCTACCTACTTTCAACTTTGATATCATTTAAAACAATAATTTCAATCAGACAAAATAAACGTCAATCAATATGTAATAATATTTTAAATTAATGATCTATTACCCTACGTTAACCAATACGAAATAAAGTCTAAATACATTGAATACCTCTTTAATGTACGTCATTATAACTTTGTAATGTAAAGGCTTATACACAATTGCATGTACATACAGCATTACTTTTATATGGCGGGGAAAAAAATATACAAAAATGCACGAAACTACTTCATTGTTACAATATACAGAGTTTTTCTTTATAGCATGCCTAATCATTGGGAATGATTCAGATAATCAATCTTAACACATTTATGTGCTACCGCACAAATTATATACAAGATTTTAAGTCAGTGCATAAGCTATCAAACGAATAAAGTTTCATCAAAATCGGTTCAGTAGTTTATGCGTGATGCTCGATCAAACAAACAAACAAACACACAAACAAAAAATCAAAAAATTGGTGATATGGAATCAAGGTAAACTTTTTTTTTATTACTATCTTCAATGTACAGACACGAAGTGTGTTACAGTTTTATAATAGTTTAGATACCACTACAAACTATCTCTCTCATTCTCAGGAAGTGAATCAAATAAATAAAATAAAGAAAAATAAATCAATTCTACTTCGCCTTTTGTGCCCTTCTTCTTCTTCTTCTTCGGGTTCCTCTCCATTACTGGAGGTTGGCAGTCAGCTCTGCATATCCCTGTCTATCTCTCGCCAAACGAAACAGCTCTTCGACGCTGGCGATGCCTGTCCACTCTTTAAGGTTCGCGAGCCATGACATTCGTGGCCTACCGACGCTTCTTGTGCCCTCCACTTTGCCCATTATTATAGTCTGGAGCAGTTGGTATCGATCATTCCTCAAAATATGACCAAGGTAGGCGACTTTCCTCCTTTTAACGGTTTGCAACAGCTCCCGGGACTTCCTGACACGTCGTAGAACCTCCACATTGGTGACTCGTTGAACCCAACTAATTCGCAGCATTCTTCGGTAGAACCTTACTCGGTAGTGCCCTTCTTGTTCATGTATATAAATGGTAGTTTTTTATGTATTTTGGTTTGCGAACAAATGAAAAAAAATCTTTCTGCAAAATTTATTGTGTTAAATATATATATATATATATCGATTCAGTCGGTTTACCGAGAATTCAGAACCAAAATCTAAACAGCAAAATGTCCAAACTCGGAGATTAGACTTTCCAAACTTAGAGATCGGGTGCTGAGAGAGGAGGTTGCAGTGGTGGTTAGGGCAGAGAAATGAAAGCTTTTGAGGCTTTTGAGCGTAATGGCTTATTAGAGCATTTACCCGTCAATTTATACCCTACTGCGGTTCCCTATTAGTCGGTAAACCGTAGAGTAAAAGTAAAATGTACATGTGGATATCCTGAGGGATATCCCCATAGTTAAACTTTTATTTTGTTTTGACTGTACAATGAATAACTTACATTATGGTAATTCAATTAATATTATCTTAACCTACTATATTATTTATCGGGTAAAAAGTATATATTATAGCATTATATCCCCATAGTTGCATTTATTATATTTTTACATTAGAATGTACTTTCTAGCAAAAAGACCGATGTGAACACGCGCTAAACCCATCACCCAGCTAATCCGACTACGTGAAAGCTTGACATTTGCACTTGACTCGCGAGATGCGCCCGCGCATTCACAAATGCCGCGCGTTTCATCACGCCTGTCGCAAGACACCTGCTGTGCTGTATCACTATTTATTCTTTTTATAAACGGTGTAACAATACACCCTTGTAGTATTTAAAGGGGTATTTTGACCACCGAACTCTGAACAACTTTCACTATGGATCCAACATCGAGAAAAATAAAAAATCTAGTTTTATACAAAAGTGCAGTACCTACTCAACGTATGGAACAGCTGATTTTTATATAATTTTTTGACATTGTCTTCGTTGTTTCGTTTTTAGGTTTTATGGTCTAAACCGCCCCTTTAAATATTAATAGGGTATTTTGTTTTTTTACACTTTTATACGTAATTAAAACGATAACTTTGTTCTATTGGGCAGAAAGTTTTCTGAAGTCATGCAGACACCCCAAAATTGTATGAATATTGATGTCCTAGAACCAAATATATTTTACGCATGAACTGAAACATAAATAAATAACGCTCACAGGCACATAAATTGTAATGATCCCAAGCAAGCACTATAGGCTTTTTATTATGGAAACCATACAACAACGGCACAAACTTTTATAAACATCCATGACCGAACTGGGATTCGAACCCAAAAAATAAAAACGAAAAACAATGAGGAGTAATAATGACGTCAATAATTTACTTATTTTGGTACAAATTTCATAAAAGGCGCGTTTTGGCAATCTATAAAGAGTTGCTGAGTTGTAAATCTAAGTAGCATGTACTAACAAATTCATTCGTTCATAAACTCACGACCATAATCTTTATCGGGGCGGACAGAAGCTTAGCTACAACTACAAACTAACTTTTGACGGACAATCGATCATTAACTCAATTCCGTAATTCTTTCTCCCCGTGCGATCCATGTGCTAAAGTTGGCTTTTGAGTAAGCTTCCATTGCATCCTAACCTCAAATCATTACAAATGTCAAACATTGCACTAACTAATAGCGACAGAAATGATGTACGATGCATTAATGATGTCCAATTATTAATCTTATAAACAGAATCGACGAAATATCGCATCTTAAAGTTAGAGGACATGAATTAGAATAAATTCAAGGAAAATTCTTAAAACTTATGTTAAATAAGTAGTCCACCTTTAAGGGTTACGTCATGTTTTTAAAATTAAAGGTCTGGTAAAGCTTACCATCTTCTATTATTATAGTTATACGAACCGGGTGTGTGGTATCCGGCTTGGCGCTCTTACAGACGAGCGACACTTTGCGGTCGCAGAAGTCGTGCAACAGTCGCGCGACTCACGGCGACCGTAAAGTCTATGAGCGCGACACACGGCGTCACACTGGACAGAGTTTCGGTACTAGTGAAACGTGGATGTACTGATGTTTCAGAGTATCTCTGACTACCCCCTCGGAACATAGTCGTGAGCATATGCTTTATGAAAATTATTTTCGTTAATTACCTAATTATGAAACAAAGCATGTACATGCTACCTATACCTAAGTAAAAGAAAATGAAGGGTATTTTTAAGTGTCACAAGTAAAAGGCTATTTTATTTATTTTATGACACAGATTATCTAGTCCTTATGGAAATACCAGAATCTAGCCCGGTCCTGTATAATGATGACTAGACAACGTTATACAGGCTGTTATGGTATACAATTGCATTCCTTTAAAGGGTGATTGTACGCATGATACTGAAAAACTTTCCCTAAGTAACAGATAGGACATTATCAAAACAAATTTGGACTTTCCTTACTAAATGCAATCAGCTAATCGAACGTTTGTATGAAAAATTGAAATATTTTTTTCTGCGAATTTCTTTTGGGACAGTTGTTCAGTATCATGAGTATTAATCACCCATTAAAGTAATGCTACTGTCTACCCTAACAACCTGTAGAACACATAATAATATAACATACATTATTTGGGTAACAGTTTTCATCATACAAATATTTGCCCCATACGGGATTCGAACCCGCGACTCACAAATCAGCTGGCAGGTTCTACTAATTGAGTTATCGGACCGTCATTGCAAAGTCCTATCAGATTGAGGAGGATACGAGTGACTATTCAGATTTTTTTAGTCTTGCATGTATATTTCCGTATTCATTATTCACTTCCCTTTCCGGGGTGGTGGTGGTTAGAATAATTGCAACAAAAAAAACTAAAAAGTTAAAAAATAATATTGCAGCCGATGACTTTTTCGTTCGCATCATTAGAACATTAATATGTTTTATCGAAGTCGCTGTCAAGCAGGTACGATTCGCGACAGGGCTTGCATTTGTTTTTTGGCTTGGCTTGACACCGACTTCTATAAAACAAATTAATGTTCTTATGATGCGAACGAAAAAGTCATCGGCTGCAATACTATTTTTTAACTTTTTAGTTTTTTTGAAGTCGGTTTTAATTTTTTGTTAAAATTTGGTTTATTTCACAATTTTCAGTGGTGAATTCATTAGTTCAATGTAATAGTAGTGCTTTAAATTAACAAACGCACTAGTCGGCACTACGATTTTCGAAGGTTTCCTTCGATTTCTCTGGGATGCCATCATCAGATCCTGGTTTCCTTATCATGGTATCACCCTTGGAATATCTTCTTTACAACAAAAAAAGAATCATCAAAATCGGTTCATAAACGACGAAGTAAACTGCGAACACACATAAAAAAAAAAAAATATATATATATATAATATATATATATATATACGGTCGAATTCAGAAACCTCCTCCTTTTTTGAAGTCGGTTAAAAATAAACATTTTTGTTTATTTATTTGGGTACCACAGTACGGTTAGCATGCCACCCACGACAAAGCTTTTAAACGAGAAAAACGTCATGCGCGCTCTTTCTGGCATACGTAAAATAATAAGGATGGAGGCACATCTCGATTTTCATCGTTTTCTCGGGGGTGGCACGCGAGGCCTACTGGTATCAATTATTTAACAGCCTGCAGTTGTAGTAAGGTTCCCACGTAAAACTTATATTTAGAAATTTAAGGACAAGATGTTTCAAAAGATAAGAAGATATTGGAAACCATTTTTTTTCCTACGTTTATTAAACTAATCTATCGGATACTAACTCGAACTCACAAAAAATATCGAAAAGAACAAAGGAATAGCAAAACGATCATAAAGAGATCTTGCCTCATAGAACATTCCCTAATTCATGACCGTGTCATACTAGTATTTATTCTTTGTCTGTATTTAGTAATATCTTTCATAACTCTAATATAAGGACTAAGCTCCACTGGAATGTATGGCTTTCGTGTTCCCTGACATTTGTACTTGACATCTTAGCATAGAATAAGTAAGAATAGTAAGATACAGATGGTTCAGAAGAAACTTTACATGTATTGTGCCTATTAACAACTTTGTGTAACTTTTATTTATTTATTTATTAGTATTAACAAACTCATCATTCTTTTTTTATGGGATTTATTAGAATCCTAGATATGTTGATCTACATGGTGAAATTAATATCATTAGCATCCTTTTAAACTAAGAGTCTACCCTCCGAACTGAACTACTTTTACTATAGGAGCAAACCGATTGGAGCAAAAAAAAGTCAGCTGTTCCATACTAAACTGCAATGCCTACTCGACTCAAATGTATGCAACAGCTGTGTATTTTTTTGCTCCGATCGGTTTGCTCCCATAGTAAAAGTAGTTCAGTTTGATGGGCAGACTATTAGTTTAAAAGGATGCTAATGATATCAATTTCACCCTGTATATGTTAATCCTAGATATGAATGCTAGATATGTTTTCGTATTTTACGATGACTGTCAATTAATCAAGCTTTTGTAGTGTGTTATGTTCGAAACAACTGTACAGTTTTCCTTTATAATTTGTGTAATATTAGGTTTAATAAATGTAGAAATCGGATGCAGTTGATAAACAATGCGGGTAACATTGAAGACAATATCAAAAAATGTTTTTGACCATCACCTCCACTACTTCCACGACTGTAAGGCACAAACACCGGCCCTACCTATCTACTCGACTACATAATCTTTGGCCACCAGCAGACGCGCTCACCTTGACACGCGAATGTCGCGCTACTTTGCATAATTACGGAATATAATAAAAGTGTATCTCGATTTGATCTCAAGTCTCGGCTTAGTAAAGATGGCACCCATTCACCGGCCGCGTGACTGACGCGGTTCCGTAGTTGTGGACGGCACGAGGTTTTAAGAGGATTAGGTCTTAGTAGTTCCTACAGAATGCCTGAGAGTGCTGCATACAAACGAAGTTAGATCCTATTTACTTGGTTAATATACAAAATATAACTAATGTTCGTTCGTATGGAGCGAGCTAATGGTTATATCCTCGTAAGAAGTTTGACGTGAATAGTAGTTACAGAAAAAGATCATCCAGGTGTAAATTGAAGCGATTTATGCAGAGCGTACTGTTTAATCTCCCACTGTAACACCATCTACAAATGTAAAGCATTCATGAAATGAACTTCCACCATTATTGGTGTTCGAAATAAATCTGCTAAATTAACGAACTTAATTTTAAATTTAGTAATTATCGAAGACATTTTAAAAGGAGCAACAAAATTGGTTTTAGAATTTTTTAATTAATTATTGCTCTATGAAATTTGAAGTGGACCATTTGCGAAGTGGACCGTATTGAAGTGACCCTGACCATTTGAGAAATGGACGATTACAAAGTGGACAATAATACGTGGAGGACCGATTTCTCAGCAACTACAGTAAATTTTAGTGGAGTTTTTTTCTAAGTTGAACGACCACGAACACGAACAAACGATATTATTATGTGATTATGGTCATCTAGTGTTCATTCAATCGTATTTTTAACCGACTCCAAAAAGGGAGGAGGTTTCTCAATTCGTCCGTATATATATATATATATTTTTTTTTACATGAATATTCATGTTATTATAGGTTTTTAATCATTTATACTCCTATTTTTCGTAGAGTCCAACATAAATTATCATGTTTTCCTACAATTATATTTCAGGTAGAACAAGGAATAATCTATACTATTATAAAACTGTAACAGGAAGTTTGTCTGTACATTGAAGATATTAACAAAAAAAAAGTTACGATATGGTTTTTAGGTGTCCCTGATCAAAAAATTCAAGTGAAATGGATTCACCAATTTTTTTATTTTTTGTCTGTCTGTTTGTTTGTGTGTTTGTTTGGGTGTTTGTTTGTTTGCACGAGTATCACGCAAAAAATACTGAACCGATTTTGATGAAACTTTTTTTGTTTGATAGCTTATGATCTGACTTAAAATCTGGTATATAATTTGTGCGGACGAAGTCGCGGGTTAACGCTCGTTATAAAATAAATCGATTCCAAATAACAATGGAACTGCGCACGTTGATTGACACGCCAACCTGTGTCCGGCATCCATAATTCTACAGTTTACAGCTGTACATCTCACCACACAGCTTACCACTCATTCTAAACCAAACACTAAAGAGCAACGTGGCAACATTGCGGTCAACTGTGTAGTAAGTGAATTTTTGGTATAGTTCAAGGGTCTCTTACGACATTTTGTTTAAAATATTTGATTTTGATTTATAGTACCGGCTTGTTTTTATAAATAACTCGTTAATGTAGTTTTTATTTATATGTTTATTAACTAATTTACATTGTTAAGTCAATCAGTAAATTACCGACGTAAATCACAGTGGCGCTGGATTCAGGCTATTTGCACCTTTACTAGTGTTATTTTATATCAGCTTATTATAGTTATTTGATTCGAATTCGTGGTCAATCTTTAGATATTATTATTATATATGATACACTAGCAGCTCAAAGCTGATGCGTGTATATCACTGCACTTGTTTAGTTTTTTAAATATTTGTCCAGTCTATTTTTGAAAGAGTTCACTGAAGGCGCACTTATTACAGTCTCAGGCAATTTGTTCCACTCGCGAACTATACGGTTTGGCAAAAAATGTTTCCGGGGGTTGCTTGTACAAAATGTGCCATCGATTTTGAGAGAGTGACCTCTGAGATTTTGGTTCTGGTTCATCCGATATATATCTTGAATTCCTTGGACTCTATGAGGTCACCACGTTGACGCCGTTGTGAGATAGTGGGTGAATTCATGTAGATTTAAAAAACTGCAAATTATACCTGGATAGACCTGGTCACCGAGGATCTTGAAAATCTGAAATTGCCCAACTGGATGGAGATTTACGTGTAGCTCGAATTTCTAGTTACTTCGTAACAGATACATCACTTTCTTTAGAAAATGATGAATTCTCCCGCATTAATTACCTTCTGCCAGTCGGTACGTATACCTGAAGCTTGCTACAGCTATGTAGTAATAAATACTCTTTCTTATACTGTGCTACAACGTTGTTATTACTTCGTAAAGCGCGCGTCGTATGCGAAGTTGCCGTCTGGAGCAAGTGGCAGAAACCAAGCTAGCACATCGCTTACGATGCGCCAAAGTGTATAGATTCCTGTCGTGGTACCACAGAGTACTATTTGGTACCTACAGCCGAGTGATACGGAGGCCTGCCAATGTGCGGTGCTCTTCGTGAAATAGGTTCGCAAATTCAAGGACCTATTTCATAAACCACATCAGAGGTCGGTTCGTACAGAGGTCTGAAAAAACTCTGACACCAGGGCTCTGCCCACACGATAAGAAGATTTCATAAACATGACAATAGTAATAAACAGAGTCATGATATAATAGTCTTTATTATATCATGACATTTCTCGATTATCAATGGGACTACCATTGATAATCACCCCTCCTAACAAAACTCCGTAATATGACTCTCTGAAAACATATCTAAAAAAAATCGCTACGCAACATAGAAATCAAAATTGATCTCCCAGAATATTATTCCCATTGCACTCATTTTAATTAGATTTAACAATATATATTATTTTTGAGCAACAAAATAGGCATTGAAATTTTAAAAATAAGGTGTTCATTTGGAAAACACTAATATGTATTTTTATAGCCTTCTAAGTAGACATAAATATTAACACCATGTTTGAAGTATGTATAATGGTAATGCCTTAAAAATGTACAAAAAAAATTTGCCGTCAAGTTTTTTTGAAAGAGATAATTGCTAAATTTGGGGCTGCTACCGACGAAATTTTTACATTTAGAGGCTCAAATTGGCTCTTAAATGCTATATTGAAAAATAAATCAATTATTAATTAATCCTCGCTCAAACCGTAAAATGACTGGGCAAAATTTTTTTTTTGTCAATGAAAATTTAGAATGACAATTCAGGGTACATTGCTAGCTCATTATGGCTATAAACAACATGTGTTTTAACATTCTTGTTAATGTGTCTTAAACTGTCATACTTAGTAAATAATTACAATTGTCACGGTAACGAAATAGGCCCAAGGTGCTATTTAAAATTGGTGCTCTTCGTGAAATATTTCGCTTTTCGAAGCACGAATTATGTTCAATAAATAAATTTAATATTTCGCAAAGTATTGTTGTGTTATGCTATAATTTTATTGCTAGATTTAAGCAACCACCTGCATGATGGACGTGTGATGACACAGCGTTTTAAGAAGAATTTTTTTCATAACAAATACGAACAAACAGAGTTAATCTCGTCCCATGCGTAATCTACATGCAATAATACACTCTATTACGAAAAGCTATAGGTTAAATTTGTAGAACTTATAAATGGCAAATCAACATTTATTGTTCACTCAATCAATTTAGTCATTTAGTAGCGTTATTTACTTCATTAACATTGCTGTCAGCAAAGATTTTTTTTGGTCGTCAGCGAATACCAAAAAGATCTTTGGCTGTCAATTTTGTGAGACGTGTTTATGTTTAGAAGATAACTATAATATCTCTATCTCGATCTCTCGAGGTATATCATAGAACATTATATCTTATTATCTATCTATACTATTATAAAACTTAAAAAAAAAAGAAGTTTGTTTGTTTGTTTGTTTGATCGAGCATCACGCGAAAACTACTGAACCGATTTTGCTGAAACTTTGTTTGTTTGATAGCTTATGATCTGACTTAAAATTTCGTATATAATTTGTGCGGACGAAGTCGCGGTTTAACGCTATACCTTATAATGTTCTGTGGGGTGTATAAACGTCGTGTAGCCAGAGATATTCTGAAACTCATAACATCCACGTTTCACTAGTAGTACCGGAACTTTGTCCAATGTGACGGGAAGTGAGCCCGTCACCACTTGTAATGGACAGTGGGTACAATAGCAGCACGCCTCGAAATTGAAACATGCAGATTTCATCACGATGTTTTCCTTCACCGAAAAGCCAGTGGTGTTACAAATCGTACATAAATTCCGAAAAACTCATTGGTACGAGTCGGCCTGGACGGTTATCAAGCCATCGTCTCCTGCATGGCAGGCAAGGTTACTCGCCACTAGACCACCACGACTTCATGTATTAATCGTTCTTATTTTTAATTTTAAAATGAACAATTGAGCTCAAAGTAAGATAGCCAATACCTATTTTATATTGACATTATCTCATACAGTACATACGAGTACATAACAGAAGCTCAAACAATAATTTACAAAGGATGCCATTAAAACGAAGTGTAAAATAATGGAGTCGTGCCAGGAGTGAACCCCGAGGTCGTGGGAGCACGTCGCCTGCTGGACTACAATCACTGAACCATCAGCAAAAAGGGCACGCCATACCACATCGTATTTATTATTCTTTGATTGGTTATGAGCGTGCATTGACAAATTGACTCATAAACTATTTGTTTTTTTTCTTAGTGCAATTCATATTGGAAACCGACGAGAATGAATGACTCGTATCTGATACCACACAACCTACATAAACCACACACACACCACACTGAGTATAATATGTGATGTCACAAACTTACTCTTTTGCGTTTGTGATATTATCTTTATACTTTATCATAATACTTTAACATAATTTTATTTACTAAACTATATTGTAAAGGTAAGATTAAGGACTCATTTTTTAAAGTTGAGTGTAATGTTTTTCGCCAACAAACTGTTCTGCAGTTTGGCGAAAATTAAAGCAATTTGTACCTTTTGTAAAAATGAAAATTTAAAATAAATTAAAAAAAAAAAACTACACACGCAATGCAATCTCTTCCTAACACATACACAATAAAAATAAAAATAAAATTAACACTATCTTATAATGTAACTTATTAATATTATTCTATAGGTATCTGTAATGTTTGTAATACTTACTTCAACATAGATGGGTACTTCAAGCCGAGCTCCGAGGGGTGAGGGCCTGGTGACCCGGTACCACAGTCTTTCACGCACTAGTTAGTGGAACACTATAATTCTATTTTGTACTCTATGCCATAGCAATTCCATGTTATGACTTGTCTAGTTTAAGTACCTACTAAATTGTTTTCTTGTGTGGAAGAAGAAAAAAATAAAGTTCAAGCTTATTTATCTAACGAGCGTTAACCCGCGACTTCGTCCGCACAAATTATATACCAGATTTTAAGTCAGATCATAAGCTATCAAACAAAAAAAGTTTCATCAAAATCAGTTCAGCAGTTTTGGCGTGATACTCGTTCAAACAAACAAACAAACACCCAAACAAACACACAAACAAACACACAAACAGACAGACAAAAAATAAAAAAACTGGTGAAATGGAATCAGGGACACCTAAAAACCATATCGTAACTTTTTTTTGTTAATATCTTCAATGTACAGACAAACTTCCTGTTACAGTTTTATAATAGTATAGATTATTCTTCTAATTCATACATACATACCTACATAAGCTCACTATCATATCCATATCGGATTGGTCAGAAACTTTGTTACAACTACCAACTATCCTTTGATGGATGCAATGGTAGCAATGCTCACTTTGAGCATATCACCTAGAATTTATGGCTGGTATTACGTGTCCAGTGACGAGTGGCTAGCTTTTTGACCACAAAAACCTTATCCATTAGTCGCCTCTGCGTCTGCCCCATTGGGATAGGCAGAGACTACAGGGTGAAATTGATATCATTAGCATCCTTTTAAACTAAGAGTCTACCCATCAAACTGAACAACTTTTACTATGAGAGCAAACCGTTCCATACTAAACTGCAATGCCTACTCGACTCAAAATGTATGCAACAGCTGTTTTTTTGTTGCTCCGATCGGTTTGCTCCTATAGTAAAAGTTGTTCAGTTTGTTGGGTACACTTTTAGTTTAAAAGGATGCTAATGACATCAATTTCATCTTGTATATCGCACACCTAGTTCTAAAAAGTCATAAATGTAAAAAAATCCAAAATTAAGTTAACAATGCCATAACATGCCTTTTATGTAAATGCATTAAGTGGTTTTAAAGATCTTTTTTTTTAGTTCAATAATATGTACGTTAGAGAGCGCCACTGTCATTATAGCTCTAATCAAAAAAGTTACGCGCCTTGCCAAGGGCTCTGCTGTAAAATTTAGAAAATGACATTTATGACTTTATAGAACTAGGTGTGCGATATACAAGATGAAATTGATATCATTAGCATCCTTTTAAACTAAGAGTGTACCCAACAAACTGAACAACTTTTACTATGGGAGCAAACCGATCGGAGCAACAAAAAAACAGCTGTTGCATGTGCGATATGGTGTGTCTCTATATGTATCTACAGGCTTTCGTTACGAACGGTATAACCATCACGCCAATATTATTACTGTTATACAATAGATGGATATCAAAAAAGTTACCTCATTAGGTACATAAAAAGGCACAAGGACTCAGCGATCTACGGAACGCGATAAAAGAACGAGGTTCTATCTACGGGAGTCGGGACCCCTTTGAAATAGTCACGCGCGGCGCGACACAAATCAAAGAAACAACGCTTTTGATCTTGGCACTTGGAACTATCATATTGTTAGAATAATTTGCTAGTAACAAAATGTTAGTAAGTAAGTGATTCTAGTCGTTCACTGGAGTATTTAACATACATTTTCAGAGAGACTTCCTGAAGGGACACGAACTGCCTAGGCCGGTTAAACAAGCTTCCATCCCAGGTCGCCAGAGTAAAGAGAAAATATCCAAGTGGGGTGTCATCGACGGACCGGACCTCAGGCTCTTATAAAAGATGTTACAAAATTACAAATAAACATTTAAGGGGGTGGTTTAGATCATCAAACTGAAGAACTTTCCCTATGGGACCAATATCGAAATCGCGAAAAAAAATCTGATGTTCCATACTAAACTACAAATCTACTCGAGCTAAATGTATGGGACAGCAGATTTTTTTCGCTATTTCGATGTTGGTCCCATAGTGAAAGTTCTTCAGTTTGATGGTCCCTTAAAAGTTTTTAATTTTTATATTTAATTTTGTAACACCTTGTAGTAATAAGGTGTGAATGTAGTTGTTCCTCAGACTAGGGCCCACGTCTCTCATCCCTCGTCACTCATATCACACGCAATTGGAGCTTATGGACTCTGCCGATAGTGCTGTCCGTGTGGCAGAATATTGGTCTGGAAAAATATGCCATCAAGAAGCTTAGATTTATAAGCTTAGCAAGCCATCGATTCGATAAAACGATGGGTGGCACCATGGTAGCACCAAAAATTATTTAGGTATAAATGTGATTAGTATAAGAAGTGAGAGAAACTGAGCGTTCACAAAATACGTTTTAACCTATTTAGGTTAATACATAAAGTTTTCTGAGTATCTATATGTGATATTATAATAACAATTTTTCAATTAAATAAATGTCTGCCTCCGTGGTCTAATGGTTAAGAGCATTGGCTCTCGACTCGGAGGTCGTGGGTTCGATTCCCACGGGGGGCACCTAGTGATATGTCACTTTCTGCGTTTTTCCCCAGTTGGTTAGGACATTGCAGGCTGAATCGCCTGATTGTCTGAAAAGGAAAATGATTCCGTGCTTCGGATGGCACGTTAAGCCGTTGGTCCCGGCTACTATCTCTGGTGGTAGTAGTCGTTACATAAAAAAAACCACGTCAGAGGCCGTAAGGCGGTCTGAAAAAACTCTGACACCAGGGCTCTGCTCAAGCTCTGTCCACACGATAAGAAAGAAATTAAATAAATAAATAAATACCTTGGACATTGTCACACTAATTATCTAGTCACATTAAAAGTACCTGGACTTGTATTATGATGACTAGACAACGATATGCAATACATATATAGATACAAACATCCATGACTCGGGTACAAATATTCATATTCATCATATAAATATTTGTCCCTTACGGGATTCGAACCCGCGACTCTCGGCACAGCAGGCAGGTTCACTACAGACTGTGCTACCGGGCCGTCAAATTCTAGACGAAGAAAATGGTTTAACAGATTTTTAAGCTAATGAAAACTATCGCTAATGTTAACATTCAAAACAACACATTACTGAATTGGTGTCACAATGTGCTTGTAAGTTAAAATAGCGAAAATATATCCGTGTAATGTACCTACTGTGTTTTGTGAGAATTAATAAATAAATACTTAGTCCTTGTAGTTCTGTGACGAGTTTAACGACATTCTATCAATGCTCAACCAATTCCCTGGCCAACCGTACATAACTAGGTTGCTACATGTTAATGTAGCTCCAATCTCGGTCGATACGTGGACAAAGTTTTCACCCCACCTTCGCTAAAAACGTTTCATAACACCAAAACAAGTTTAATTTCATCCCCTTACTTCGCCGCTAGTTTTTTGCGAGTCTGTAACAGAGAGGACTTAGGGAGATTGACCCCCTAAATAATTAACCTCTTATTCCAAGAACCAAATAGATTTTTTTAAATGTTTACTCTAGTTATTCTCACTAGTATCTCAGTGTAGTCATTCTACTAAAAATATGTTCAACCGTATTTACTTTGTTCCATCTTCTTTCATATCAGCTAATTTTATATCGCATGACAATCATTCATGATGTATAGTAAAAATTAGCCATTCTGCATTGGTCGAATTAAGGCTAACTACCCAGGGTGCGCCAGATATGATCGGTTCCGTCACTCGGGGAGGCTCTTGCCATGCGCCCATTTCTTCCATGATCCTTTCGAAACACCAAAGCTTCATCGGTATGGACCGCCCATCTTGTAATAAGAAGGCGGAGGTAGTCGAAATGATCAACCATCAACACGGTACCCAGCCAAACATATACATGAGTTGGCAATCCTAGCTCACGTCAATGATAGTTTCAAATACAGAAGCTTCACTACACAAAAGTGCGTACCATCTAAGCAGCAGCAGTATAAGGTCAGACCCCCTGAAGATCTTATCTGCTTAAAAACGCCCGCCAGAGTTCAGTTTCATAATATGGGCCTACATGCAGAACAAAAAGAAAACTATACGTTTGAATTATGATGCCCTCTTTTATCAATCCTGGATCCATCTCTGTGCAAAGTTTAGCGAATGTAATAAACGACACCTGCTCGCGAGGATCACGCAAAAACTGTCCCGACGTTGTATTGGTGGAAGTTTCACATCCGTGCATGATGGATTATGGATAAGGTATAGCATAGGTAAAAAAAAATCGGTTTTAATCCTAAAATCTATTCAAGTTTATTTGAGTAAGAGTTTTCTAGTGAAGCGTCAACGAATATACTTAATTGATCAGAAAATCTATTCTAGGTGTTAAAAGAACAGATCGAATCAGAATCATAAACAACAGAACTCAAATAGCCGACGTCGGAGTGAAAAGCGCCAAACTTTTAAATGGGTGAGGGCCTGGGCCGGTCATGTCTGTCGGATGCGCCCTGAGAGATGGGCAAAAACATCAAGCGACATCTAGATCGACCCAGGAAAAAATGGCGAGATGAACTGGATAGAGACTACCAGCAATGGGTAAGGTTCAAAACAGGAAAGAGTGCAAGAGTTAAGGGCCTTTGCTCAGCGGTGGGATGACATGTGCTTAAAAAAATGTAATACATGTTTAAATGTCTTTGATGTCGCACACTTGAGTAGGTACCTACATAAAATTAAAATTTATTTTTCAAACAACTTCACAACTTTTACTTTTTACAGCAATTTAAATAAGATGCTTCTCTAAGAACCAGGCGGCCTACTTCCAAACAATTACCTCCAATTGCGGAGGTCCCCACAATTGAATTAAAAACATATTTGAGTTTCAAACCAGCACCGACCGGTGACGGGAATTTTATCATTTACAACGACAAAAGAATCTTGATCGTATTAAAAAACAGTATAAAATACACTAGTTTGACGCACAATACGCGTAGACGGAATTAATAAAAGTAATATTTTATATTTGGAAAAATAGTTTAGAAAATCTAGTTGCCGCGTCACAAATAACATTTGCAATTTATAATATATTTACGAAGATATAAAGCTTTTTAAATTTTGTATGAAAAATTTCAAAGCTTTAATACCATCTACGCGTAGTGTGCGTCAAAGTTTTGTATAAAATAGACCCCTCTGCAACCACCTTAACAAACATGATAATGAAAACCTTAATTATATTAGGTGCGCCATTGAGCTTATATGGAGCAATGTCCAAAATCATAATCATCAATGGGAGCTCATCATGCAATAATTACAGCTGCAGCCGACTATTTACTCCGTCTCTTTGACCAATTTTACTGTAAGTTTTAACGTACTATAAAATAAACATTAAGATTTGAAATGTTATAAATTGTTCGATAAATTTAAGAATACGATTATTGTATTTATAATCGGACTACTTTTCTTCGATAAAATTATATTAATTCTTATTTTTCCCAGTTTCACCCCAACGCAGATTCCTCGAGAAAGACAGAAGGAAGAAGAAAATTCGGAATTTAAAGCTATTACAGGAGATATTGGTATTGCCTACCTAATCTAAACTATTATACATTGAAGATATTTACAAAGAAAAGATTACGATTTGGTTTTTAGGTGTCCCAGACTCCAAATAAACCTTTTTAGAATTTTTGTCCGTCCATTTTTTGTTCGTGCGAGCATCACGAAAAAACCACTGAACCGATTTTGGTGAAACCTGTTTTTGTTTGGTAGCATATGATCTGACTTAAAATCTGGTATATAATTAGTTCGGACGAACTCGCGCTTTAACTCTAGTTAGGTATAATCTCGTAATCAAGATATGCCGCGAGCAAAATCTATTCTGAAAATATGCTAAAGTATCAAGACTGTTCAGGGTGCGTAGACAGTAAAAGCAGGTAAATAAGGCAGAGCGAGTGGTCGGCGAAAGTTTTAATTCTATTTCATACTACCGCTGCTGCGCTGCTGCCGTAACGATCCCACGTTTAGGGACACGGTATCGAATTGAAAGTATCGATACTGCACTCATGAGTAGTATCGAAAAAAAAGAATCGTACTCACAAAAGTATCGAGACAAAAGTATCGATACTTCAAGTATCGAGTACTTTTCTTAGGGCTTAGGGCCTAATGCGCATACGGTAGGGTAGGTTCGGCAGGCAGGACGTCAATGCCATTCAGAAGGTAAGTAACGTCAGATTAGCAACTTAAAAAAACAAATGGTACATACATTTAATACAATAATAAAAAAATTAATTCACAAATTAAAAAGTTTAAAAAAATATTAAATTATTTGATTATTTATTTTATTACTTTAGGCACACATTAAAGTTCCCAGTCCTCCTCCGTACCACAGAATAAATACTAGTCCGTACCAATAGTGGACCAATCACTCACTCGTTCGGAACGAACGATTTCGATTCGAACTTCATGTAGAATAGGTAGGTAAAGTTTTTGAAGTTTCAGCACGATTGAACTACATGGCGTTGCCATAAACATGAGCCGTAACCGTAAGGCCAAGTTTTAAGTCGGTAATTTTTAAGATTTATTCAATACGATACCTGTCGAAAAGTACTCATTGAGTAAAAGTATCAAATAAAAAGTATCGAGTACAAAAGTATCGGTATCGAACGGAAAAGTACTCGATACCACAAAGTATCGATACTTTTTTCGTGTCCCTACCCACGTTCTATCCACTGCTTGGGGTCCCTAACTAAATACGATGTTTATTGAAAACATGCCGAGATGCAAAATTCATTCAAGAGGCATTGCTTTGTTTTTTTAGATTTTTACACGTTCGTAGACACACCGACATACTTCATAAGACTACTCAGGGTAACACTATACAGAGCGAAACAGGGTCCTACTTAATTTGCTGATGGTTTTTTAAGGAGGTGATCAGGCTATCAAACTGAACAACTATCTCTATGGGATCAATGTCGAAATCGCGAAAAAAATCGGATGTTCCATACTACAATCCTACTTTACCTATATTATTTATGAGACTTATTACTAATCTGTGGTATGGGACAGTTGATATTTTTTTTTATATCTCGATGTAAAAAAATCGCAACGTCTGTAGACATCGCACTTAGATAACTAAAAAGAAAAAAAAATAGGTCCGTTAATGGTGATCAGTCATCATCATCATCATCTCAGCCGATGGACGTCCACTGCTGGACATAGGCCTCCCCCAAGGATCGCCATAACGACCGGTCCTGCGCTGCCCTCATCCAACGGGTTCCCGCCGCCTTCACAAGGTTGTCGGTCCACCATGTGCGGGGCCTACCCACGCTGCGCTTTCCGGTACGCGGTCGCCACTCGAGAACTTTTCGGCCCCATCGGCCATCGGTTCTGCGAGCAATATGCCCCGCCCACTGCCACTTTAATTTAGCAAGTCTTTGGGCTATGTCAGTTACTCTGGTTCTTCTGCGGATCTCTTCATTTCTGATTCGATCTCGCAGTGAAACTCCGAGCATAGCCCTCTCCATTGCCCTTTGGGTGACTTTCAGCCTTTTTATGAGGCCTTGGTGATCAGTACACAGAATAAATTTTCATTTGTACAAGTGTCTCACACAACCATACAGTATTTTAATATGCTGACTGTTTTAAGGGGTTAATCAGACCATCAAAGTGAAAAACTTTTTCCATAGGACCAACATAGAAATAGCGAAAAGAAATAACTGCTGTCCCATACATTTGAGTCGAGTAAGTTTACAGATTCTTATGAAACAAGTAATTTCTTTTTGCCATTTCGATGTTGGTCCCGAAGAGAAAGTTGTTCAGTTTTATGGTCAAATGATCCCCTTAAAAAAGGGTCAGTATATTAAAAAAGATCCTATAGTATGTGTTGAAATTATTACCACTCTATTACTCTGAATAATAAATTTTTCAACACACTTGCTCATAAAATGGCCCTTATTTCACCGCAATTAGACACATAATGACACCTATAATCAAACTGTGACTTTTTCATTACTATTATTCACAAGTGAGTTATAGGTTTTTTTCTATTGGTTGAGTTCAAGAAGTTTAGATAGTAGGTATCTAAACTTCTTGGTTGAGTTCTTGAGTTGCTTTGTTCTTAAAAAAGATCATATTCAATAGTACAAATAAATTCTCTAAATAAACTTTTTATTTACTAAGTAAAATGATTTTTTATTATTATTTTCTTCACAAGTGTGTTGAAAAACGTCGTATGATACACGTGTGTATTGATGATTACCGTCCTCGGCTCTCTTAAGACTCTCGCCTACGGCTCGGGTCTCAATGGCGCCTCAGCGGTAATCACCAACATTACACACTTGTACCATAATGTACTATTATATATTTTCCAATCTATCATATAATACAAATGAGACTGAATAAATGTAATAAGAATGATGAATATTAAACAAAATTGTGATGCTGTAAATAAATAAATTATCAAAGTATTCTGCCACGCAACTAGCACAACTGGCCTATGCTATTTCCTACTTTTATTATTTGATTAATCAATCAATCAATTATACTTTATTTTACTTACTCTATTACTTAACTTTCTCTCTTGTGCTATGTTTAGAAAATAAATTTTCATTCATTTATAGATATTTTAACATTTTTTTATTGTTAAAATTCGTATTAAATAGGAAGTATATTTTAAACTAGGTTCCATTATATTACTAAAGGTTAAAGAGCAATAAGGGCCTAAAAAGCGATTTACAAAAACCATAAACATTCCTCAAAAATGCTTCAATAAATCGCAGTAGACCCCACCTGTCCCCCAACCCATAAACACGGCATAAGCGGTGCTACGTCACGAATGATCGAGCACCGAAGACAGCATCAAACTCATAAAACGCATCAATTTATGAGAAAAAAAACACCCGTCCTTTGTATAAGGTCCTTCTTAATATGCTGACGGTTTTTAGGGGGATGATCGGACAGTCAAACATAAAAACTTTCTTTACAGGGCGGCAAGGTACAGTTTTTAAAGAACAAAGGATGATGCAAATTTTGGGCCTACCCTCCAATAGCTACGTGTGATACATCGTTGAATAGGTATTTTTGAGCAGAATAAAAGTTACTATGGGGCCAAGTCCCGAATCTTAGTTTACTTTACTTTATTAAACATATCTTTTACTTTATTAAACATATCAGTTTTGGCAATAGCTAAATAATGCTAATTCCATAATATATTGCACTTTTGTGCATAATACATGGAGTGTAGATAAGTACTAACCTATAGTTATCAACCACGGCGTTCAGGAAGGTACAAACCGTTTATCAGGCATATCGCTCGCACTCATTAGGTGTTTACGCTGGCTCGCTCGCTCGTACTTAGGGTACCCTAGGCATGAGGGATTTGTAGGCCCAGCCTTATTTTTGAACGAGGTAATTGTAGACGAAGATTAATAATAAATGTTTGCTTTGAAAGTACGATATCATTGTTTTATTTTTTGTAAAAACTCCTCTGAACGGACTAAGATTTGGGACTTGGCCCCATAGTAACTTTTATTCAGCTTAAAAATACCCATTCAACGATGTATCACACGTAGCTATTGGAGGGTGGGTCCAGATCTCATAGAAACACTGGCATCATCCTTTAGAACACGGTATAGTTTTTTTGGTGCCACTTTTTGAGCTTGATTTACATTTCTATACATTCTTATAGTGTCATATTTAATTTATAACAGATAGGATCTTCTTCTTATCGTGTGGGCGGAGCCCTGGTGTCAGAGTTTTTTCAGACCGACTTACGGCATCTGACGTGGTTTTTATGTAACGACTACTACCACAAGAGATAGTAACCGGGACCAACGGCTTAACGTGCCATCCGAAGCACGCAATCATCTTTCTTTTCAGACAATCAGGTGATTCAGCGTGCAATGTCCTAACCAAATGGGGAAAAACGCACAAAGTGACATTTCACTAGGTGTCCCCCGTGGGAATCGAACCCACGACCTCCGTGTCGAGAGCCAATGCTCTTAACCATAACCATTAACAGATACTAGTAAGATGAAATAGTGAAATTAAAACAATAATTACAAATAAAGTGACTTAAAACTAAACTAACCTAGGATGTGGTGCAGGTTCGGACCCTCCCAGAACGCTAGCCGCATTTCCTCGCTGAATGCATAGATTAATATGTATATTGGATATAGATAGGTAACTCGCCTTGAATTTTAGGACGTCCTAATTGCGTGGCCGCTTATTAGCACTAGAGGGCGACACATTATGAAATAAATTGAAAAAGACGATCGGCCGACACGAGGATCGAACTTTAGCTACCCAGATCGTAAGCCGGTTGTCTAGACCCCTAGACCAACAAGACAGTGATTGATATGGGCGAAATAGCTCACTACTACAGCGCACCGCGTGAGGTGAAGTGCCCTGTTACTCTGATATGAACCCTAGTTCAACACATAGTGCTTCGAAACATAACCGATAGATGGCGGAAGCTGTCTATGGAAAATCAGCGTTCCACTTAGTTTGTACTAAGATAACATAGCATGGCTGAATGGCTATGCTGATCCGTTGAGCGAGGAAAGTGCCAGCTCTTGGGTCCCCCGTCGAGTCTTTCAGGCGCTTTGATAGGTCTTTAGACGTGGACTACCGTCGAATCCGTGAAAAAAATACAATTTTCGCGGAGCCAACTTTTGGAATAGCATACAAAATTCCAGTACGTTCCCGACTGAAATGTATGAAATAGCTGATTTACTATCGCAATTCCGAAGTTTGGCTCCATATTAAAAGTTGTTCAGTTTGATTTATAGTAGGTAGGTACTCTGTGGTTTGATAGTCTGAATTCACCTATTTGTCCGGCTGTCGTCCGTTACACCCAATCTATACAGGGTGTAAAATTAAATGGGACATGTACTTAAAGGGGTGCTTCAGACTATCAATCTGAACAACTTTCTCTATGGGACCAATATCGAAATCGCGAAAAAAAATCTGCTGTCCCATACATTTCAGTCGAGTTATGTTTGCAGTTTTGTATGGCACAGTGGAATTTTTTCTCGCGATTTCAGTGTTGGTCCCATAGTCAAAGTTGTTCAGTTTGATGGTCTGAAGCACCGCTTTAAGTAAGTGTCCCATTTAATTTTACACCCTGTATAGTAATTATACGTGTGTACTGTCGAAAGGCGAATAAACACCCAGTGTCGTTTTTTATTTAGGGACACTAAACAATAAAACAAGTTGACATGTGAACATATTTCGTTTAATTAGTTGAATGTTATTTACTTTAATTATTGATACTTAAACATTGTGCGTTTTTAATTAATTTAATTTAATTATCCTTATTGGTTGTCAAACAGCAAATTTCTTTATTTCAAGGTAGGATCAAAAGGTACAAAATTAAGAAGAACAAATACAAAAAAAAATTACCTAACATTTAAACTGCCTATAAGTGCTACTACGGAATATATTAGCACGTTTAAAAATTGAACTAATAGGTACAAAGAACAATAGTACAAAAAGTCAAAATTTTGAAAAATAAATAAGATTACCTGACATTTGAACTAAGTGTTTCTAAGGTATACATACACCGTTACTCAACAAACAATTCGGTCATACAATACAGTCAAACTTTAGACGCACCAAAACACCAGTACCAAAATGACAAAAATTGCTGTAATGTAACTTATATAAATCATATAAATGGTGAACTAACTGACCTGAATGGTGGACCAAATGACTTGCCGGGATACCAATTAGTGTACAGTTTGTCATAGCCGATGTGTTAGTATGTAAACAATTTTGTTTGTGTGTATGAGTGTCAATCACTTTAAAAAGACACTGAAATTAAATTAAATTTGTGTGAAAATTTGTTATTTATATGTAATGTGATATAATAGGCTGCATTAATTACTGCGTCCTCCGCTCTTTTGGTATACCATTAGTTTTAAGAAACCTATTCGAAGCCTACTTTATCGGGCATTTTTTAATACAGCACTGAAAATACGGAGTAAGTTGACTTAACGATCTGAAAAAAGAAATAACATTAATTTTACCATTTGAAAATGAAGCACATACATTAAATTTTTTATTGAAATAATCATCATCAACATCATCAGCCTATATACGTCCTACTGCAGGGCACGGGCCTACCCTCAGGGAGGTCGTATGGCACGCGTGCCCAATTGGTAGACTTCTCATACACATCAGAATTTCTTCTTCAGCGTATGCAGGTTTCCTCACGATGTTTTCCTTCACCGTTTGAGAGCAGTCGGTCGTACAAAAGTTAGAAAAACTCATTGGTACTCAGTGGTTGGTCGGATTTGAACCCGGACCCCCATAATTGGCTGTCCATACCATTTAAATAATACGGTTATAAAATTACGAAAACTGGTATGACTGAGTTGACTTGGCGCTCTGACGATCTCTGAATACCTAGTACCATTTTGTTCAATCCAGATTAGATACTACTATTGATTTTAGAGAAGGTAACCTACATTGTGAACAAATTAAAAATAGCTATAAAATATTATTACAACATACATACATATTCTCACGCCTGTCCCCCACTGGGGTAGGCAGATACAACGGAACGCCACCTGCTACGATCCTCAAATCTCTCTAGCTTCCTCCACATTCATCATTCCTTTCATTTCATGCATGGTCGTCGGTTTCGGGTAACTATGCCCTGGAGTGCAATTTTTGAAACTCATACTTTGAACTCAGCAGTTGAAAATGTCAGAGATATGCATCTATCTTTCTAAAATTATAATTTAGGAGAGTGATTTTTGAAAGTCGTATCTGCAGTAATTTTGACATTTCCAACTGCTGAGCTCACCGAATGAGTTTCGAAAATCGCACTCCTGACCCTTTTGATTTCAAACTTACAGATAAATAAGTTTCATAAGAGATCTTCACGACGCCGAGACACTGTAACTCTACAGGGACCTGGAATACAATCATTTACTTATTACACTTATAAATACTTGGAGTAGGTACGTAAAGAAATAATAGTTTTGACATGACGGTAACAAAGATTATCTTCAATATCAGAAAGATACATAATATGTATAGAATTATGGAACAACCATTTTTTATCGCGATTTCAATATTGTTCCCATAAAGTTGTTCAGTTTGAAAGTTTCAGGTTTCATCGTCTGAATCACCACCTAAATTATACGACAGAATTTGAGTTAACACCCAGAATCAGTGGACATCAAACTTTCAGAATAAAAATACTCTACGACAGCCACGAGAAGAAAGGGTAGTCCACATAGTACTTTTGAGTCCATTCGAAACCGGGAACCAAACGGGCACAAGAAAAAAATAACAAAATCTTCTTGCGTTTGTCTTTAGTCATTTCCCTTCTCATCAAACCAATTGATTTACCCATGCCCGTCACGTAATCGGTCCACTGGTGTCAATTCCAGTAGAACCTCACTCATAATGTTCCTACCTGACTGCGAGCCATAGCGACGACTATCAACGGTCTGATTCGTTCAGCTGCTCCTTTCTGACAATGTTGCCAGCCTGACACGTAAATTGCGGTGGCTAATTTTGTAGCCTGCTGAAATTTAAAATCATCGGTTTGTTTGATTCCATAAAATGCTTGACAGCATGCCTCATTAGATATTGCCAATGATTTACAAAAGTTAATACAAAACATATTCGTCTAGAGAATCATATTGTTTTCGGCTTTAGATTCAGAATTTTTAGACTTTGTAATAATTCTTCAGGATGTGCTTTTTATACTTAAGGTGGTTTCAGTCCATACAAAAGTTTGACGCTCAATACGCGTAGAGGGAATTAATAAAAGTAATGTTTTATATATGGAAAAATAGTTTAGAAAATGTAGATGCCGCGTCACAAATAACATTTGCAATTTAGAAAATAATAACGAATATATAAAGCTTTGACATTTTTTCATACAAACGATTTAAAGGCCTTTGGCCTTATTATTTTATAAATTGCAAATGTTATTTGTGACGCGGCATCTAGATTTTCTAAAGTATTTTTCCATATATACAAAGCTACTTATATTTAAAAAAAAATACCGTCTACGCGTATTGTGCGTCAAAGTTTTGTATAAAATTAACCCCTCTGCAACCACCTTAAGATAACTACCTACAGTAGGCAGTTATTTTGAGAAAGGTACTTTCCTCAATAGTGACGTCGCCTCCGTTCCACATGAGACAGCCAGTGATCACAAGGAAGTCGGTCGCTAGCGTCAGGATAGCGATCGTGTTCGCTAGCGTCTTATCTGCATTCTATTTGTTAAGTATTACAAAAACTTATCAGCATCATTACAATAACAATAATTACCATCAAAATGAGAAAAAGGTCGCATGCTTCATTTTTGATAGGAATTCAAGCTTTAGGTTAGGTTAGGTTATATTTACTTTTTAGCCTCACTTGCGTTGATCTGTGTTAGCAATTAACTCGAGGTTTAATAGCTTACTCAGGTTTTATTTTCTTTGCTAAAAATTAAAGATTACCAAGATAACCTACAGTTAATAAATTCCTAACACAGGTTGATGCAAGTGAGGCTAAATTCAATCAATCATAAATATACATACTTTTGTGAGATTATCAATCTTAAAAACTCTAATTGATTATTGAAATTAAATATAAAATAAGAAAAATGAATCAGCAACTCAGGGGTGTGTTCACGACCTTTAGGTGCGGTTGTTTTTCAACTCGCTCTAAGGTACGGAACGACCGCGCCAATTTTTAACTCGCTATGAGGTACGGAACGATCGCGGTTGTTTTATAACCTCAAATTTTGACATTTAAAGTAATATGGGCTTCCAGGGCTTCCATCATTTCCAAATACAATAAAAAAAACTCATTTTCCATGTTAGCAAATCAAAAAGTGAATAAAAATAGTTTGAAAAACAAACTTTTATTCAAAACACGCGAAAAGTCAAGTAACCACAGATAATTAAAACGTCAGACTGTTTTTTATCCATCTAATTTGATGGTTAAAAGTTGCGACCCGTTAGAGGTTCGGAACGGTTGAGTTGTGACAACCGAGTTGCAAAGAGCGTTTTTCACCGAGCCTCGGAACGGCGTTAGTGCGAAAAGTTGCACTCGGGGTGCACCTGGGGCGTAGGTTCTGAACGCAGCCCTGGCAAAGCAAAATCACATCTATTTAGATATCCACTACAAGCTTCGTCAATGGTAACACCTAATAGTAGATTACACACCGTGGGCAGGAAAGTAAGAAAGGTCTTGGCCTTGGCAAAGCCGAGGTCCGCAAACATGTGATCTGAGGCTTTCTTATTTGTTACCCGAGGTTAGTATACTATTTTCCTCCTCGACGTAGGCGGAAAGCGGCAACTTCGTTTAGCGCAGCGGGACGAAAGTTGAGGCTTTCCGCCCGGAGGGGTGAAAAGCTACAATCCGCATGCAAGCTTCGTCAGACTAACTAAACAAAAGGTCCTGCCCTACGCACCCCGACTCAAAGGTCCCTAAGATGCCGCATTTATTATTACTTATTTGTCTTTATTTAATCAAACCAGGATCAATACAAACCATCATTTGTAGCATGAGCAGGACGAGTACAGTAACGTTGACAATAATATGTCCACCAAAAACCCAGCTACAACTCTTCTGGCATTGCTTTGTGCAGCTGAAAAATATCACATTATTTCTCAAAATGTTCGTGTCAATTAAAAATTAAAGTCATACTTATGTTGATAATAGAAATGGTTAAAGACATGTATTCTAAAAATAATTTATGAAATAATGAGACAGAGGAAGGCCCATAAAGTTATTATACCTCACAGTAGTAGAGGAACTGACAGGAGTTTTTCAGGAGATTATTTGCAGCTAGATTTGCAGGAAAAAACTCGAGCACTGTTTATAATTCTGAGTCTAACGTGAAATCGTGGATAATTTAATGATAGTCTTAGAATATTTCACAAAATTATCTACTATTTCACTTTCGATTCGCATTTATTCACAGAAACCGGTTTTTTTTAACGATTTTTTTTTTGGTGAGATATCCCAAAAACGGTTCCGCATCACGTATGTCTTTCTATTATACACTGTTGCCGCTAGGTACATCTCGCTCTCTCAGGTGTCAGTCACTCTATTAGTAACTTTATGGGAAGACCTACAGGGCTAGTACTAGTATATCACGCGTGACAAAGCGGCAATCAATCATGCGTCCTCATTTTGACATGCGTAAATTAAAAAGACAAAGGCACATCTCAATTTTTCTAAGTATTGTATAAGTATGCTAAGACCAATGGACGAAATTGATGTTAAAACTTACATCAAAGTTTTTAAATGGAGTTTAATGCCTGTTATAAACGCTTCTTCATAATCTCTTTCCTTCTCCTTCTGACTCCTATCTTGGTTTTCAAAAATGTCATTAAGGCTGCGAAAGTAACTACTTAAGTTCATATATTGATGACTCAAACATACTGTCATCGGTATAACGATCATATAAACTGATGTTAAGCGAATCATATACAACCACCATATTATGTAGAACACAATTCTTCCAATCTTTGCTGCTACGCTCTTGTCTTTTACATCTGGCCAGGCAGTGATTACTGTTGTGAATGTTGCTTCTGAAATAGTTTTGAAGGTTAGAAAATATACCAGTGTCGCCTTATGCATAGGTAGTCATTTATTTAGCAAAGAATCATCCAATAAAATTAAACTGTCCACATTCACACTGTAACCAGTTTCACGTTGGGCTAATCTGAAATGTACACATGGCGACAGATCAACCTACCCTAGTCTACCTAAGGTTGAACCTAATACTAGTTGAAATCTATGTTCATGGATACAAAGTTCAACTAAATGGTATGACGTCAGCTTATTCTGTCACGTGTGCGGCGGTGTAAGTACACAGGATAGTCAAATAACACAACAGATTCTCGCTGACAGCTAGCTAGTGTCACCCCGCTCCGCGTCCGTGTGCTATTTATTTTACCAATTATTGTACCATTTATTGTACCAATACGTCACATATGGATATGTTGATCTATCGCCGTATGTACCTACATCACATCACGACTTGGGCCGGACGAGTGGCGAAGCTCTAGGAGACCCATGAGACCAACCCTACTATGCCACTTGCCGTAACAAGGTTGCGTTACGACACCCCATAGAACCACGGTGTGGCATCCTCTGCAGCGAACTCATTTCGGTGGCACACCTCATCGCGTTGTCTCTTACAGTGCAGAAACATGGACGCTTATAAAGAAAAGACTATGCATAATATTACAGAAGCATAGAAAACCATAGAGTAACCTCTGGGAGGGTGTATGTATGTTAGTGTAGTACCACACGTGCACAATGGGGATTGGTAGACTTAACATACGCAACAGAATTTCTTCTTCAGCGTATGCAGGTTTCCTCACGATGTTTTCCTTCACCGTTTGAGAGCAGTCGTCATTACGTACATAAGTTAGAAAAACTCAGTGGTACATGGCATGTTGTCCGTGCGGATTTGAACCCGGTCCCCCATAATTGGGTGTCCGTACCTCTCAGCAACGCGCCACCGACGCTCTTGTGATGTGTTGTGATATTGAAATAAATTGTACAATACAGTATAAGAAAGAGATTCCGTGTAGTTCCCGGATTCCGTGTAGTTCCCGGAAAAGAATAGGACTACCCCATCTCTACCCGTGGGTGTCGTAAGAGGCGACTAAGGGAGGGGCAAGTTCCCCCTTTTGACCTGGACACACACCATCCTGTATCCTTGGTCACCCGAATAGTGGCGGGGAAATCACTACAACTGCATTCCCAAAGAGGGTTGGCGTCAGGCAGGCGGCCGGCTGTAAAACTTAAGCCAAAACCTGTAGCAGTATGAATCACAGTATGATAGGAAATAGCGATAGGGTTAGGGCGTACCCCCGAGGCGACGCGCAGGGGCAGCACCCAGCTCCTGTGGGAAATGGACCAGGGTTGTCGCACCAAACCGGGCGGGTGCGACGTAAGAAGCGAGCTCGGACTGTGAGGGAAGTAAGATTAAGGTGTGCAAGTTGGAACATTGGTACGATGACTGGAAGAGGAAGAGAGTTAGCGGAAGTACTGAAAAAGCGACGGATAAATGTGGCGTGTTTGCAAGAAACGAAATGGAAGGGGTCAAAAGCCAGAGAGATTGGTGAAGGGTATAAATTTTACTACTGTGGGAGTGATGGTAAAAGGAATGGTGTGGGAATCGTGCTAGATAATAAGTTAAAAGAGTGCGTGACGGATGTTAGAAGAGTAAGCGACAGATTGATAGCCCTGAAAGTGATGTTAGAGAATTTGGTTCTGAATGTAGTTTGTGCGTATGCACCTCAGAGTAACAGTAAAGATTGCATAAAAGATAAATTTTGGGAAGAATTTGATGATGTGATGATGGGGATAGCGGACAATGAGGAGGTTTACGTAGGTGGAGACTTTAACGGTCACGTAGGAAGGAAGAATGATGGTTACGAAAAAGTGCATGGGGGTTGGGGGTTCGGGACTCGTAACGACGATGGCGAGACGTTGTTACAAGCAGCTTCTGCCTTTAACCTGGCTATAACAAATACGTGGTTTGAAAAGAAGAATGAACATCTTATTGCCTACAAAAGTGGCCACCACAAGACGCAGATTGATTATTTCCTCGTAAAGAGGAACAAAATTAATTGCGTCAAAGACTGTAAAGTGCTACCAGGGGAGGACCTAGTCTCACAGCATAGACTGCTAATCATGGAAGTCAAACTTACTGTCCAGGATAAGAAAAACAGAGAACGGCCCCCGCCCAAAACAAGATGGCACATGTTAGATAAGAATGAGTATGCTAGTAAATTCAGGGAAAGAGTGATAGATAAAAAACATAAAAAAACATAAAAAAATCCTTTATTGAAATTTTACAACATGTAAACCAACAATCGCGGCACTGGCTCCTAAACTAGTCAAGTCTGAAGGTCCGGAGCCAGTTCCTACCCACTACAGTGACAGTGAGTGTAAAAACAATAATGGTTCTTAACACTAACAAAAACAAACTCAAAAAAAGAAGAAATAAAAGAAAAACAAACTCAATAAATATGTAGCTACAATTTTGTCGTAAAGCGGTTCTTGACAATAGATATAAGACATATTTAAAATGCGGATCGCATAAGATAATCGCAAAGTACATTTCAGTCATCATCATCATCATCATCAGCCCATATACATCCTATTTCTATCCGTGACTTTGTATATATGTATATGTGTGTATGTGTGTGTGTATGTGTGTGTGTGTGTGTGTGTGTGTGTGTGTGTGTGTGTGTGTGTGTGTGTGTGTGTGTGAGTGTGCGTGTGCTTGTTATCTTATGTTACCACAGTTAACAGATCTTCTGTTTCGTAGTAGTTGAAACCATTAAGCCAGGCTTGGATTACTTTTTTAATTTGGTAGTTGCTATTGTTTTTAATGTTAGACATCTGATTTAGCATATTATACAATCTTGGCGTTATGAAATTATAGTGCCTTTGGGCAAATGAACTTTTAACTGCGGGGACAGGACAGTTGTCCAGTCTTTTCCTTACTACAGGTAAGGTCGGGACTGTATAACGATGGAATCTTCTTAAACTCTGATATATGAAGAGTTTCCGTATACTAAGTACATTGGTCTCATCGTATAACACAGTAGTAGGATATCTAAAAGGCCGACATAGCATTACTTTTAAGATGGCCCGCTGCGCTCGTTCTAGTTCTATCATGTGGCTTTTACAAGCACCTCCCCAGGAACTGATGCAATACGTGAACAGACACTGACAAAGGGCATTGTAAGTCTGGAATAAAAGCTTATCATCCGCGATCCCACGTAAGTTCTTGAACACATAAATTAGTTTTCCTTATAGATAGAATGATAGAAATGAATATGGATGAATTAACTGTTAATGACTGTTGGAGTGAGATGGCATGTTGTATCCGAATGGTAGCAAAGGATGTTTTAGGAGAAACGAAAGGCAAAGGTATGATAGATAAGGATTCGTGGTGGTGGAATGCGGAAGTACAGAATATTCTGAAAGAGAAGAAGTTTGCTTTTAAAGAATGGCAAAATACATCGGATAGTGATACGAGTGGGAAAGAGTCGAGGAAAACAATATATTATAAATGTAAGAAGAAAGCAAAAAAAGCGGTAGCCATCGCTAGAGCTGAAGCCCAGGACAAGTTATACGAGTCTCTGGATAGTCCTCAGGGGCAAAAGAAGCTCTATAGGATGGCAAAAGCTAGAGAGAAGAGTGCAAGAGACGTGTCCCACATAAAGTGTATAAAAGATGATGCAGGAAAAGTGATGACAAATGATGATGACATAAAAGTACGTTGGAAAGGATATTTTGAAAAATTAATGAACGAGGAGAATGCTTGGAGTGGTCAGTTAGAGTATTTACCAGTGAACGTGGGGTTGGTAAGAGAAATTAGTATGGAAGAGGTAAAAAAGGCTGTACGAAGTATGAAAAATGGAAAGGCCGTGGGACCGGATGGAATACCAGTTGAGGTTTGGAAGGTTTTGAGTGCGGATGGATATAAGTGGTTAGCTTTATTCTTCAATAAGTTGTTGCATAAAGAAGTAATCCCCGACGAATGGTGCAACAGTTTACTGGTGCCCATCTATAAAAATAAGGGTGACGTACAGAACTGCAACAATTATAGGGGAATAAAGCTAATGTCACATAGTATGAAAGTATGGGAAAAAGTGGTAGAGAAACGACTGAGAGAGGAGAGTGAGATAACGCAAAACCAGTTCGGTTTTATGCCTGGTCGGGGTACAACGGACGCTATTTTTTCACTACGCCAACTTTGTGAATTATACAGGCGTGCTCAAAAGAACTTGCACATGGTGTTCGTTGACCTCGAGAAGGCATACGATCGTGTACCCCGGGAGGTCTTGTGGTGGGCTCTCAAAAAGAAAGATGTGCCTGGAAAATACCTTGAGTTGATTCGTGCAATGTACAGCCGATCCAGCACATGCGTCCGATCATCTGCTGGTACCACCGATAAATTCAATGTGGCTGTAGGTTTGCACCAAGGGTCGGCTTTAAGCCCTTACCTCTTCCTGTTGATTATGGATGCTTTAACATCGGACATACAGGAAGAGGCACCCTGGTGCATGCTGTTTGCCGACGACATTGTTCTTGTCGGTGAAGATGGACTCGAGGTCCAGAGCAGATTGGCACAATGGCAGCAAAAACTGGAGAGTGTTGGCATGAAAATTAGCAGAACTAAAACGGAACGTTTGTTCTGCGATTTCGGCGGTCTCTCCAGTTGCATGCCTATTGCCCTTGATGGCGTGCCTTTGCCAGTCTGCTCCGACTTCCGGTACCTCGGGTCAGTCATACAAAAAGATGGAGAGATAGACCGGGACGTGAAGCACCGAATCAACTCAGGGTGGATGAAGTGGCGGCAGGTTACGGGAACGATCTGCGACTCCCGAATCCCCCTCAAATTGAAGGGGAAAATATATAAGACCGTAATACGACCTGTCGTTATGTACGGATCAGAGTGTTGGGCCACAAAAGGGACGGATGAGAAACGATTGCATGCAGCTGAGATGAGAATGTTGAGATGGATGTGTGGTGTAACTAGAATGGACAAGATTAGGAATAAGTATATTAGAGGAAGTTTGAAAGTAGCACCTATAACGGAAAAATTGCAGGGTAATAGATTATCGTGGTATGGGCATGTAATGCGGAGAGAAGAGTGTCATGTTACGAGACGAGTGTTAAGTATGAATGTGGATGGCTGTAGTAGGAGAGGGAGGCCGAAGAAAAGATGGATGGATTGTGTGAAGGATGATATGTGTAGAAAAGGAGTGAGTGTTGAAACGACGGCTAAGAGAGATGAATGGAAGAGGATGACATATTGCGCCGACCCCAAATAATGGGAAATGGGCAAGACAATGATGAGAAAACCATAGAGTGCGTCATGCAAGGTTATAATATTAAGTACCCTTATTTATTATAGAACACGTCGCATATATCGAGATTTTACATTGAAGTTTCAGGACGTTGGGAATTTGATTGATGAATTAAGGTGGTTACGTATCCCACCATACGTTGCCAGAGAAAGCGGTGTTAAGTAAGGTTAGAAGTGACGAATGGTGGCCAATATCAGGCAAGAGGTTGGATCTAGCAGTCAAGTGGACTGATGATATAGTGCGATTAAAACCAGGAAGTATAGCATTAATTAGAGGAGGTGAGATGGCGTCAGCCAGTTGGTGGACAGGTGATGATTAAATGGTGATAATTAAATGCACACCCATTACAGTAGTGAAGCTATAATTTTCATCCTTACCCGTCGTAGTAGCCTGAAGAGTTCCATCAATACCATACAACAATAAAGTAGAAAAACCCAAAACAACGAACAAGGCAGAATAAAACTTAGCCTTCCTGATCATCCGATCCTCCACCTCACTATCATTATAAACGTTTTTCAATTTGCCAGTTAAATTACGAAAAATGTACTTAACATTTTTGTTGTAATACTTAAGGACATATATGAAAGTATACAATATCGGTTGAGAGTAAGAAAATAATATAAGATCAGACGTTTGCTTCTCAGTTAAATGTTCTTGTGTGTAAAAAGCTGCCCACCCCATTAAGAAAAATAATAAAACTAGTAAATCGACTGCTTTGGTTAGATGATCGTGGATTTTGAAAACGAAGGAATGTATCGACAAATCGTTGTGCCAGAAGTTTGGACCACCGCACAGGTATACCAGTTTACACATTTGGTAAAAGAAATGTTTTGTTTTATTTTGTTTTACGTTCAAATATTTCATTTTGAATATTTTTAGACCTGCCGGACGATTAACTATCGCAGAGACAATATTGGTTTTGAATCGTTCATTTCGCATGTCTTTGTTCAAAGCTTATGCAAGGGCCGTATTCAGTAGTTCAATTATTTGTAATCAAAATGTCAGGGGACAGGACACACTCTTCTCTTGTTAAAAAAGTTTATTAGTTTGTCATTACAGAAAGTAAATATAATAAGACAGACTCAGACCACCAAACTGAACATCTTTTACCAACCAACCAACCAATCGTTTTCTGGTGTCCCTTACTACATGGATCTTGTTGCGACTAGGGATAACTTCCGTGCGTTCAGATGTTTTTGCCATACTTATTACTGAAAGCAAAATAGGTCATAGTTTCAGTACAATGTTAGGTTCCTATTGTTTTATTTTGTATTTTTGGTGCTTTTGCGGTCGTGTCTTCAACACTGCCATAAATGATCTCTTGAATTGGCTCTCTAATAGCCATGTTTTTTCCTTCTTATTGCTGTCTCCCGTTTGCAATGGAGGGAAGTCGGATATTTCGTTTTTCCTACTCCTCCTATCTTCTTTGATTAATTCATTGCGGGTTCCAAGACAGATTAGAGTCATCCCCCGGGCTCGCTGGACTTCATTGTCCAGTGTTGTGAATGGTCGCCGCTGGTGATCCTGGCTTACAGGAGTTACAGCGGTGGGAATGTGTGGTGGGCCTATGCACGTTCAAAAAACCAACCAACCAACCTTTGACCAACTTTGAAGTCGCGTAAAAGAAATCAGTTGTTTTATACATTTTGGTCTACTAGCTATTGGTATTTTTTATGGAACAGCAGATTACTTTTTTCGCGATTTCAAATTTAGTCCTATATTGCCTATAGTACATCTTGTTCAGATTGATGCTCTGAAGCACTTCGAAAAGTATGTAGCGCAGTTATGTTTACACTCTGTGTAGTCTAAGAACAGTAACAGAAACCTTATCTAATTCGCCTCTAAGAATGAAATGGGTTGGTCTATTCTGAACAGCGAACACGCTACGACAAAAATTATTTGATTTTACAAAATCTCAAAATTCTGAAATAAAATTCCTGTTTGAGATTTGTTGATTTTTAGTAGGTAGTTCAACCCTGTTTGTTCGCCTTGAAAATGCACCATTAAAATGTCATTAAATCAGAAATGCTAATAATCATTGGTAGTAGTACGGGCTAGGCCATATGCATAACGGAACGGATCACCGTTAAATGACTGATAATTATCAGTTACGTCCTTTGAATGCAGTCACTACCCTTCAAACAATATACCTTGCATTTTATAATTAGGTACCTTTGACTATTTATTATAAGGACTAGCCTGGCGGTAGCATTTCCCCTCTGCCACGGTTTAAGATCAATTAATCATGTGCATTTACATTAAATTTTATACCTTATCACTAAACGAGACAGCCTATAATTGCGAAACAATAATTTCGAACTTAGAACGTTTGGGGTTCACACGAGATTACTTTCATGATTTTTAACGTTCAAAATTAGAATCTAAAGTTATAGAAATAAAATCCAAAGTTGCGGAATTCATGTTACCTCGCCACCCGCAAAAAGTGGCAGAAATGTTTGTTAGTAGAATTACACGCGTAACTAGTCCACATATAAGTTGTCAAAGTTAGGTACTGATTAACCTTTGCACTGCTTTATTGTGAAATATTTAATGAACTTAAATTTTTATCATAGAATTAATTTGAAACTTTTTACATATAACAAACTTTATAGAAGAATATTTTAATGATTAATAGATTATTAGAAGGTAAGTAGGTATATTAAAAATAAATAAAAATATTGAGAAAATAAAACTAAGTTTACCTACAATATGGTGCAGGTTTGGACGGCGCGGGAGGGTAGCCAAGATGCTGGCAGCGTTTCCTCGCTGAACGGCTAAACTGATCCGTTGCGTGAGGAAAGCGCCAGCCCTTGGTTCCCCGGTCGAATCTACCAGGCGCTTTGCCAGATTGATTATTGATTATAATCATTTTACAGCCATGTTGTGCTATTTCAAATCAAATTAAACGCCAGTAGATGGCGCCACGTCTATTAAGACGGAATATGTTGAAAAATTTATTTTGGTTACACAGTAGTTGAATTGGACGAAAGCACAGCCCCGATTTAGTAAATAGCGGATTCAAGTCCCATCCAAGACAAAATATTTCAATCTTTAATTTGATTTACTTACAAATTGTAAAAGTATTTTGATAAAACACTATGTGCCCTATATGGGAAGCTAAGCGTTGTATAGAAGTTAAACTGTGTATGTTGTACCTACCATATTTTATCTATGGTATTTAGGCAGAGCGAGATGGTCGGTGAAAATTTTAATTCTTTTTGATACGGCTACCGTAAAGACATAGTTGTATAAATAAAGAACAATAGTTGATGGGTTGAGAAAAACAGTCTGTAAGTATTATCTAGATTCTAGGTATACCTATGTCTTTCCTGTATCTAGATTCTAAGGAGAAAAACAACATTAATTACAAATAAAAGCAGCACTAGGAACCACACAGCGGTACAAAATAAATCTTCTTCTAACGAAATAAAATGAAAAATAAAACTCTGTACAGTAAGTAATAAGTGTCAAAATACAGCAGTTAATTCTTTCGCGAGGTGGCCTGACTAACGAGCCTCGGTGTAAAGCGGCGCTTAGAGATTGTGCTCCTTAACAAGATGTGCTATAGATTGTTTTAGCCGTCTACTCTAAAAAGGACCAATTCTTAGAAGATAGGATTCGTTGGGCAGCCTACTCTACAAGGTGTAACAAAACACCTTAGTAATATTTAAAAGGGTGGTTTAAACTGAACAACTTTCACTGTGGAGAAAACGTTGAAAAAATAAAAACACCAGTTGTCCCATTAACATACACTTGAGTCGAGTCGGTACTGCTGTTTTTTGTATGCAACAGCAGTTTTTTTTTTAATTTTTGTCGATGTTGACTCCAAGGTGAGAGTTCAGTTTGATGGCCTAAACCACCCTTTTAAATATTACCAGTGTGTTTTGTTACACCCTGTATAAATTACTAAATTACACATTCTACAAATGACAGTATTGATCAAAAAGTCTGTCATTTGTAGAATAGAAATGACTGATTCTAAAATGATTAATTCTACTAGTAACCGATTCTACAATTTAATAGTAACCGATTTCCTATGTCGGTTCTATGGTGGAAGTTCAGTCCCAGAACTAGTGTGACGTAGAAGAGTAGACCTTAAATTCAGTAAAAATTGGGCAATGTTTCTAACCACCCCTAAGGGATATGGTCTGAAATTTTATAGCTACACAATATCACTCTATAGAGCACAAGCCTAATAGAACGCTCACCGCTCACAGAGCAATAAATAAGAGAAGAGACAACACCTTGTTAACTGGAAATAATTAACGACGGAAAAATACAGTCAACGCCATGCTTTATTGTCTTCTATTACCGGAGGATTCCGGAGGGATTTTTAATACTACGGATGGAAAATTATGAATAATTTAATGGTCATGGAATGGTGAACTGTGATTTGTTTTTGAGGTGCACCAGGTAAAAGCGTGACTAATCACGCGTATTGCAGGGTTCTTACAGATTTCTTAGGACTTGAGTATGAGTTGACTATGAGTTTGCGGTTACTGTTGAAACATCGGAAGAAGCCATGAAAATATACCTAAATTGTGTTATAATTATCCGCGAACACACATACAAAAAAAATAAATATATATATACGGTCGCATTGAGAAACCTCCTCCTTTTTTGAAGTCGGTTAAAAAGATAAGCCACCGACGTCGGAACTGTATGAAATATCTACAACGACGTCATGATAAATGTTCGTGCGTCCATCTGAGTTATGCCGCCAGGTGGACTCAGTAGCATGGATGAGTACCATTTTGTGTTTACACTGTTACTTATAACATCTAGACTATGATTTAGTCCGGAAAAGTGTCGAGGTTGGACAAAGTTCGAAACATATTCGTAGCAGTTAGTGTAGTTTCAGTGGTAGCAGTTTCAAAGTAACCCCCTTTCCTTACTAGAGAAACTCACTGAAAGCCAACTCAGGTGGTACTGCCACGTGATGCGAAGAGACGAAGAACATGTGATATAAGAAGAACATGTGAGATAAAAGAGGTAGTGGACGTCCCTCTGCCATATGGTGGACCAGCATATCCAAGCTAGGGACATATCAGGAACAGACAGTATACATTTTATATTTAGTTCTTCATATAAAACAGCTACTCTCTGCCCCTAAATGAATTCGGATACCCCACCTCACCACGCATTTTCTAGGGACATATCAGGGGAGCCGAGCAGGGAGCACATTCAAAAGGTGCGCGCGTACTTGCGGCTTGCGTGCGGTACAGCATTTTTAAGCCATCTTGTGTCTGTACTAGTCAAACATCATGAGACCGTTCCATGGAGTGTTGAGAGTTATTAAAAAGGAGGTGGTTATCAATTCGTCGCTTTTGTTTTTAATTTTTATATATTTTTTCTTTTACGCGTTTATTATACACCGCTTTGTGTTATTGAGCGTTTGTTGTAATATCTTATTCGTGTGATAAGATATTGGTCTTGCAGTACCTACCAGGTTTCAATACACTTAGTAACTGGCCCAGACGTTAATTAACATTCACCTGGCAACACCAACTCTCCAACTAGTTCCTACAAAGGGTGCTCCAAAAGTAACTGCTCGCGATCGCACTCTTTTGATCAACTTTTCCAATCTATTTCACCTTTTGATAGTTCGGATTCAATAGTTACTGAACCCTAAGAAAGATAGAACATCTTAAACTTGACCGGGCGTTTATTAGCTTAACTGAAAAAATATTTTTAGTGTTCGACAATCGTTTCCAATACCGACGCTAAACTACGCCAATGAGCACATACCGTTAACTTGATTACATTACATACATAGTAAATAAAGACTAACTACCATAATCAATTTCAGAACAGTCAGAAACAACAAACAAAACATGGGCTAATCATTAAAAAAAATAACGTATTGTCATGATCCCAAGCAAGCTACTAGTATGTAGAACTATATGTATACTATTACTAACCACGAACCAACCATTGCCACAGTGTAAGAAAGAGTATCGAGTACTACATACAGTACGTAGACTGCCTGCCCCCCCCCCCCCCCCCCCCTCTCTTTTTTAATTCGCAGACGCCATATTAAAATAATATGGCGTATGTCACTTTTACGACTATAACACCTCATGCGTTTAAATCTACCAAGCCGTTTAGGCTGTAGAGTGTGTCAAAGAAATAGACATACAAACATACATACATACTACATACGGAAAAACATAACCCTCCTTCTGGCGCAGTCGGATAAAAACATAAGCTACGGTACATTGCACCAGGTTTTGTATTAATTATCTATTATATTTATAGAATATCTATTATATTTATAGATAATTTAATCTTTTCCCATCTAATATCGAAATAGCCGAAACATTAAAACGTTCTCCCTCACATAATTAACGGCACAATACAAACGGGGACAAAATAAACGGCAAACGTCCAAACATCACCTGCGGGAGGTCGTCGCGACGAATAAATTTAACCTAGACCCATTTGTTTGCCGGCGAGTGTACTGTGCTGTGTTATTTTATATTATAATTTATATTTCATGGAGGAAATATTTGATATTTTGTTGTGTTAATTAAAAAGTAGTTTAAATGTTTCAATTTTATTATCATACAGGGTATACACGGGTGTACATGACAGCCTACAAATACGGAAACGGTGAACTCAGACAATCAAACTGAACAACTTTCACTATGGAGCCCACCTCAGGAAACGCAAAAAAAAATTAGCTGTCACATACAAAAGTTTATTATGTCATTTAAAAGAAATGTGCCAAGGAGCTATATGACCTGATTCCACCATCCTACTTCCACCAACGTACTACGTCTGTAGTGCGAGACTCCATCCATACGTAGTCGATATTCCAACAAATTACAATTGTGCATCCTCCTTCTTGAGAACATTTAATTAAAATTCTATACAATTAGGTAAATAATAATAATCTAAAAACAGAGGAAGGAAGGAGGAAGAATGTCATTCCTCCTAATTAATGTTTAAAAAATATATTATCTTCGTAGATATAGCACATTTCAAAAGATGTATGTATGATTTATTGTTTTGAAATAGTGAAAAAATCAGCTGTTAAATAGATTTTGGTCGAGTAACAAACTACATTTTCTATAGAAAAACTAATTTTTCGCGAATTTGATTCTGGCTCTGCTCCGTAGTGAATGATGTATAGTTTGATGATCTGATCCATAGAGGTAGACGTAACTTGTGTCAACGTCCCGAGTCGAGTTACGCCTACCTCTATGGTCTGATCTAAAACACCCTGTTCAATATGTAACGCATTCAAGTTTCACCCTATATCTATACTATTATAAAACTGTAACAGGAAGTTTGTCTGTACATTGAAGATATTAACAAAAAAAAAGTTACGATATGGTTTTTAGGTGTCCCTGATTCCATTTCACCAATTTTTGGATTTTTTGTCTGTCTGTTTGTTTGGGTGTTTGTTTGTTTGTTTGAACGAGTATCACGCAAAAACTACTGAACCGATTTTGATGAAACTTTTTGTGTTTGATAGCTTAAATATTATTCGTGTTTGTTTCCAGAAATGTTCACAGTCAACGGTCAAATCTCTATTCAAGTAAAACGACTACGGCGTAGGGCACCCTCTACGGGTCGTAGCACTACGCGGCGCGGGGTTGTTTACAAAAACAAGATGACTGGCTGAACGCGCCCTCCCGCGGCTTTATTGGACCTCGTAGGCCTGTTGTATGATGTGGATGGCTTTATGTAATGTAGCGTCAGTTCTGAAAAACAATGTCTTGTTTTTTACTACAAATAAAAATTCAAAGTTACACTGGCAGATTACAAGTTCAAGTTTTACAATCCAGTGTTACAATTTTTAAATCATAATTTGATTTTAAAATTCATGCTCACCAAAGTGTGAAAATCATCGGTGGCGCGTTGCGAAGAGGTATGGACACCCAATTATGGGGGTCCGGGTTCGAATCCGCACGGACAACATGCCATGTACCAATGAGTTTTTCTAACTTATGTACGTAATACCGACTGCTCTCAAACGGTGAAGGAAAACATCGTGAGGAAACCTGCATACACTGAAGAAGAAATTCTGATGTGAATGTGAAGTCTACCAATCCGCATTGGGCACGCGTGGTGGACTAATGCCCATACACCTTGAGGGTAAGCCTGTGCCCTGCAGTGAGACGTTTATAGGCTGATGATGATGATGATGATGAAAGTGTGAAAAGACACTGAGATGACCAAATTAGATACGTTAGATACTAAAATGCGGTAAGAACCCGTTAAAATTTTTTAATTTTGGCTTCAATAAATGTTCTATTCCAACGCTATGCGGAATAATGGTGCGATCATTATTGTCTGTCAACTATGGTCGAAGTCTGTCTATAAAACTACTCATCATTATGCCCAGAATGATATTCATAAAATTTTTAGCAGAATAGACCTCTAATGCTTTGATAATATGTCAGGATAGACAGTCGAAGCTACGAACGCATGGAAAATATCACCCTGTCACTATGCACGCACACAGAGTTGTAAGACGCCAACATAAGAAAGTTTTACAGTTTCAAATATACCAAAACGCGGTAAGAACCCGTTAAAATGTTTATTTCCAGATAAGAAAGTTTGCCCGTTTGTTTTAGTACTTTAGAAGCGTGAGGCTCTATCTTGAAATGTTATAATTAATCAAACATATAAATATAATGTATAAATGAAATTTATTAGAATTCAATTAATTTATAAATAAATAAAACAGTAAATCGGTCAGCACAAGCGTCGTCAAAAACAAAAACAGTCATAAACAGCAACATGCTTCGTCAAAGCAATGAAATACAAGCTCAGTCAAATAACCCGCCCCTGGTCGATCCCGGCGCAAAGGAGCCCATTATGCTAGCAGCGTTGCTACGTTGAATTGCATAGCTAGCCTTTGCACCAGAAACGACCCGGAACGGGGGTCACAATTTCGCTCTCTTAGTCGACGGCCAACCTCCGCAACGAAGGTCTTAGACTCGGCAGCCCAAACCCCCGTGGTCTCAACGGCGACAGGTACAAAAAGATAATCGGCCACCAGGGCCGAGTACGTGTCCCACTTCCTAACGGCAGCCAGCTCCGCGGCTGCTCCAGGCGTCCGCGACGTACGGTCATACCGACGTACGTAGGTGGCTCAGGTAGCTGGCGGGAAAAGTGCTGACGCACGTTGCGTCCCATAAAAGGCACTTGCCTTTCTGCCAGGGCACCAATGTATAATATTTTAACAGAATAGCTCTGTCACGCATAACAGCGTCAAAGGTTGTAAGTTGGAGGTAATGGGGCGTCGGCAGTTAACTTTTATACGCAGGTACTAACATTGTAAACAGGTACCTACGCTACGGCTCACAACAGTACCTTGTTGACTTCTCGACGCTTGTAAATAAGCTATGTGATGTCTTGTTTACTGGATTAAGGAATTACTAGTGGTTAAGGTTGGTGGTAGTGCTTTGATTTGTTTGGTTGATATATTGGGAAGGTGGAAGGTGGAGAATAAGGTAATTTCTTAAGCAGTGTTCTTATGGGGGATGGTAGACTCTTTTCACTACTTAACATTTAATTTTGATTCTGAATTCTTAAAAAAACTAAAATTGAGCCGTGTTATAAAGTAAACACACAGTATAATTTCAAAAATTGTCATTGAAAAAAAAAACATTTAATCTTCCACTTCTTCTTTCCATATATATTTGTATGTTTGTATGTAAGTATACATGTACATGTATCTTTATATAATATGTATTTATTAGTCTTAAATACTATTTTATTAGTTAAATGTGCACACTATGCCTGGCCGATGGGGCCGAAAAGTTCTCGAGTGGCGACCGCGTACCGGAAAGCGCAGCGTGGGTAGGCACACGGTGGAGGTGGACCGACGACCTTGTGAAGGCGGCGGGAACCCGTTGGATGAGGGCAGCGCAGGACCGGTCGTTATGGCGATCCTTGGGGGAGGCCTATTTCCAGCAGTGGACGTCCATCGGCTGAGATGATGATGATGATGACTATGCCTGCCTCACTTTCTATGCTCTCTCTCTGTCTCCGGTTTGCTGGAAGAAATCTCATTAGAGATAAGTTCGCCCTTTGTAATTGCCTATTATGTTGTTTTCATGTATATTTCCGTGTGTACAATAAAGTGTTAAATAAATAAATAAGATTATGTGATAAACAAACAATCTTTTCTTGTAATCGGTTGGAAATAGATTTTTTTGCCTGGCGGTCCTGGTAGTTATCCAAGTCAGCATTTAAAAAAATATTATATTCATCTGGGCCTGGACCACCCTCTATGTCTATATCACAACTTGATATGGCGTAGCATACAATACAAATGCTAAAAAGAATATGCTGGAAAATTTTATTTTTATAAAACCTTATGTACCAAATTTTTGCAAATAAATTAACATTATCCTAATCATTAAAAGTGACGATTGCTACAATTACAACCTTAGACTATTGGTTGGTAGTTGTAGCAAATTTTCTGACCACCTATTAAGGTAATACGAATGTGAGTTTGCTTACAGCAACGTTTATTATTACTGATTTAAGTTTCAGGATAAACGTCAATTTATAGTAGAAATTAAAAAATCACAGCATAAATATCTCCAAAAATGTTACCCTTTTTTTTCAGTAAAATTATGGCGTCCTAAAATACAACGCGAGGAGCTTAAAAATCTTGCGAGCGAGCGCTATCTGCTGGCGGCCGGCCAAACTACCTGCTCAATAAATAATACAATCTGGGGTCGCGAACTGGCACACCACAAACGCGCGACTGTGCAGATGCGATCAAAAATCGCAAGTAATAAAATACAACTTCATAACACCAGATGGCGTAGCATGTTGCACATGATACGACGGACAGCGTGATAGCGCTATATCACGCTGCCAATGCTAGCCATGCGGCTGCTAATAAAAACGTTATTACTCATATCAGTTTCATTGTTTACAGCACGGCTAGCATGTCATCCAAGACAAAGATAGAAAACGAGAAAAGAATCTTGCATGCTCTTTATGGTATACCTAAAATAATAAAGATGGAAGCACGGATAGCTTTTTATCCTTTTCTCGGAGGTGACTTGCTTTGGGAGGCCTACTGAAAAGCATTTATTTCCATAGATAAAGAAAATATATGCGTTAAAAGCAGTAGCGATACTTCTAAATAATGCCAAACATAGAATGATTACCCAACTAGATACAAATTTAGGCACTGCTAGTGAAATATAGATATTCTGAAAGTGTTTTATTTAGAAAAACTATCAGTGCCATCTTGCCTAATGCATTATATAAATATAATGGTAATGTTGAAAAAAATCATTAGAATGCTAGTCGGACACATTATTTTCTAATATTCATTTCGGCGGTATTTTATTTACATCACACGTACGCACTGAAAATTTAATGTTGGGTGAATATTCAGAGCGTTTCAACTCCCTAATTTATCTGGCTAAAAATTGTCATCTTGTTTACAAGAAAAGGTATCCTCCTGGACTTTTAAAATGCTCGACCATATAAATAAGGGGTTCAAACGCTCCGAATATTCCCCCACCCAGCTGCTCAAAGTACAAAGTCGCTAGTCTGTGCGGTACAACACGCGTTTCGCCGCAAGCAACGAGCGACGATAACTGCCGTTGTAATAGGCCCGCGTATGTTTTAGCTATTTTTACAAATTATTGCACTTTCCGTTGTATTGACTTCATAATTTTTTCGGTACGTTTGTGATTTTTTTTGCTAAAAATGTACAAGTTGGACCGAAAAGCAATAGCAAAGCCAGTTGTTAAAAAAAATTACATTGATTCTTTTATAGTAAGTAGGTTAGAGACCAAACTTACAACTTTACTTCAAATAGCAGTTGAAAAATTAATTACATCTCGCTCTCTCTAATAGAATTGATGAAAAATCTGTACGCGAATCTAACAGGAAAACTTTTCGAAAACTTCTGAACCTTTTAAAAGTTTTTAATTTTAACAAACTCATGATTTTCGCTTTAGTTAAGGTGGAGTCTTGTAATTGCAACTATAAATAATAGAAAATAGAAACTTAATTTATGGGTTTCTTTCTTTGTTATAACCAATACAGGGTCTTTATTAATAAGCCGACGGTTTTTTAAGGGGATGATCAGGAGTGCGATTTTTGAATCTCATTCGCTGAGCTCAGCAGTTGAAAATGTCAATATTACTGTATGAAAAAATTATTATTATTACTATGGTCGTAGGAGATATGAATCTTTCTACTGCTGATTTGACATTCAAAAATCATACTCCAGGAGTGCGATTTTTGAAAGTCAAATCAGCAGTAGAAAGATGTGTATCTCCATACATTTTCAACTGCTGAGTTTAACGTATGAGTTTCTAAAATCGCACTCCTGGTAATTGCAACTATGGAGCAATTGCACTTATAAGAATCACGATTCAGTAGGCCTACCATGAGTTTATACTGTAGTATACTATAGTAAAACGACTGAAATAAACTACAGTTTTTGTATTTAATTTCGTACAGCGCTCCTAGTGGTTACATTGAGAACTAATTCTATCATAAAAAATTGGCACCGTGACTACAGTAGTAACGTGCATTGAAAACTCATGGTAGGCCTACTGTTCTTCTCTCAATAGACTTATGTCAAAATTCAAAAATTTTTTATTCAAAATAATATCACATAGTTAGCTTTTTGACGTCATTTTTTGACTCTACCACCGCGTCGGAAGGTGTTCCGTTGAGAGAAGAAGCGGCCAGAAACTCTACAACACACATCTTTTAAACAAAACAAAATATACAAAGTATAATTAAAATACAATATTGCATTACATAGAGTAACATTGTCAAGACCAGACATTTTGGTCATTCAAATAGTCATCGAGTTTATAGTAGCCTTTTTTATAGAGGACTTGTTTCACATGGGACTTAAACTTTTTGTCTGGCAAGTTTAGAATATCCTCTAGAATGTCTATTCATCTAGAAGGCAGGTGTTGGTATAAAGAGAAGGACTGAATTGTGATTCATATAAGTGCAATTGCTCCATAGTTGCAATTACCAGATAGTTGTAATTACAAGACTCCACCTTACTTTAGTTTACCGTCACAGAACAAACACTACAACATCGTTTTGCAACACCTAAACGGTGTCCCAATACGGATTGGTATATCACTGTAGGTACATGTAGTTTTCCTCACGGTACATATTCGTAAGTTATAAAAACCCATTGCTACATACGAGTAGCATAATCTCATTAATAAACGACCACATCTCTCCGAAACAGGAAATAGACTCTAAAAACTGAATCTCTAGAACCATCCTACTTCCTAATAATAATATTATAAACGCGAAAGTTTTTTTTTTTTTTTTTTTTTATTTTTTTTTTTTTTGGAGCTTTTAACCCTGAGGTTACGTCAGCCCCATCGTGCCTTAACCCTTAAGACTCTGTAATTATGGATGGATGTTTGTTACTCTTTCACGTAAAAACTACTGAATGGATTATAATGAAACTTTACAATAATATAGCTTATACATCAGAATAACACATAGGCTACAATTTGTAAAGATATTGTGTGAATTGTCCAGACGAAGCGCAGACGAAGTCGCGGGCACCAGCTAGTCTAAACTATTATAAAACTGTAACAGAAGTGTGTCTGTGTGTACATTGAAGATAATAACAAAAAAAAGTTACGATATGGTTTTTAGGTGTCCCTGATTCCATTTCACCAATTTTTGGATTTTTTGTCTGTCTGTTTGTTTGTTTGTGTGTTTGTTTGTTTGAACGAGCATCACGCAAAAACTACTGAACAATCTCACTTAAAATCTGATATATAATTTGTGCGGACAAAGTCGCGGGTTAACACTCGTCAAACATTAAACCTTCGTTTATCCCTTACAATAAAACGAGACAAGAAGACATATCTATCACTAGCACTTGGCACATTGTAGTAAAAGTGGCGGTAAATCTATTGTCTACGGCGGACAAGGTGAGACAAAGGTGAGCAGAGTGTACACTGTACACGCCCTTCCATTCCGCTACCCCATTATACCTATGAGACATAGGGTAGAGGGAAATTCATTGCCAAGACTCCGTTCCTAAATAAAGCAATAATTCCTACCTACCTACTTAGATAATTATGTCTACTTATTGACAAGATATAGATAATTGGAATGAGGACTTATCCTGGAAATTCATATCTTGTAACGAATTACAAAAATAGGCTGAATTTAATAACGAAATGTCCAAACGAAATTACAATCAAAAAGAAAATAAAAAAGTTACAAGCGATTGAAAAACGTTTTTTTTTTCATCTTCTATCTCTTTCATGCAAAACAGGTGTTTGTATGACACGCCGTCATGATTTGTATGCAAATACGAGGTTATGACGTCACTTTCTTTATATATGCCTCTCGCTCTAATCGTAAATTTTAAACATTTATATTTCAGTTATTTTCAAAGATATTAAAAAATTAATATCACTTGTTTTTTTAAAAAGTCATACAATTTTTTTTTCATCATTTCAATTGTAGGTAATCATATTTCTTTACGACCTTTGCACTTTCACCTATATAAATAAACTAGTTTTAGTTTCCATCCTGAAACCAAGTGAGTCTTCGATCGCAACCTGAATAGGACTCGTACTTAATGAGTTTTTCTCAACTTCTATTGACTTGTAATAAATGTTAGAAAGAAGCTCTCACACATAACTCAGTCTCTATGCTACGTACGAGCTATGCAAAAATTACATAATTTGAAGGTGGACATTCAATTGTTTTTTTTCTCTGTCAATGTCTTATTTTTGCTAAAAAGAGTTAAATAAATTTATAACTAAAGAACAATGGGCAGTTTTGTATGGACCCTGGGCCCAGTACTGTAGCACTTTCTTACCTACTTTAAATTAAAGACCTGAATAATACTAACAATTTATTATTTGGCAGCATAACTGTAACGCGTTAAATAAAAAAGTTACAGCCGTTTGAACATTCAATCAATTACCTATATGAATGCTTATATTTTTTTACCTAATAATGCCCATACAGTAGAAGAAAGAGTATGGTACTGTGGAAGCTTGCCAAAACCAAACATAAACCGCCCAAGACCCACACGCAAACATCCAACGCCCAACACCCACCACACCAGGCATCACCCACCAACCACCAGGCAACACCCACCACCCACCACCCAACACCCTCCACCCACCACCCAACAAACACCACCCAACGCCCACCATCTACCGGCATAGCTAGCTAGCTCCTAGAGTACCATACTCTTTCTTCTACTGTTGGGCATTATTAGGCCAAAAATATAAGCATTCACATGGGTAATTAATTGAATTTTTAAACGGCTGTAACTTTTATATTTAACGCGTTATAGTTATGCTGCCGTATAATAAAATGTTGGTACTATTCAGGCCTTTAATTTAAAGTAGATAAAAAAGTGCTGCAGTGCTGGGCCCATTCTGCCCCTTGTTCTTTATTAATAGTTTTTGATTAGTTAAAAACACTATTAATAAATAACAATCAGACTGGTTTTCCTGTAAAGTAAAACATCACCACGAAAGGGCAATGTGAAATTTATATTTTGTATACACTTTAATTCAGAATGCCTCTAGCTAATCAATGAATGAATTCGAATTTGTAGGTATGTACACTGCAGTAAGTACCAGACTCGCGCAACTCTCTAACAAAAAAACGTTATATGAAACGTGCACCGCCGCCATTAAATTTCTATGAACGGTTGCACACGTTTCATACCTACTGGATCATCGGTCACGACCAGGTTTTAGTATGGAAGTCCCGACTCTTATAACGTAGTGAGTTACATTCTCTTTGGTAGGTACTAATTCGCTCTCACGAATTAGGTTGATAATTTTCTAATAAATTCTCGGACACAATTTAAAGCGGTGCAAAGGTTAATCAGTAATTATCAGGCAAGGTGCATTATTTGAAAGGCTAATAATATACTAACTGACTGATCATTAAAAGACGAACTTATAATTATCAGCCGTTTTACCATGATCGAAATTCTAATCTGTTATGCCAATTGCTTAGTAATTACTTGCATTTTTGATTTAATGACCTTTATTTAATAATGCCTTTTCAAGGGAAATAATCAGAGTTGGACTACACAAGAAACATTCCAGATAAAAATTAAACAAGTTTTATGCACATTTTAACGCACATTTAAGAAAAGTATTCTCTGATACTATACAGGCTTTTACAAAAATACAAATAAACATTTAAGGGGGGGGTTGTTAAGACCATCAAACTGAACAACATTCACTATGCGACCAATATCGAAATTGCGAAAAAAAAATCGGATGTTCCATCATCATCATCATCATATCATCCGATAGACGTCCATTGCTGGACATAGGCCTCCCTCAAAATGAGGAGATTTGCCATAATCGCCATAATGCGATGCGTTTGTGATGTTCCATATTAAACTACAAATCTACTCGAGCTAAATGTATGGGACAAAAGATTTTTTTTTTCGCGATTTCGATTTTGGTCCCATAGTGAAAGTTGTTCAGTTTGTTGGTCTAAACCACCCCCTTAAAAGTTTTCAATTTTTATTTTTACTTCTGTAACATAGTTGTATAGGGTTGTATAAGATCTAAGATTTCTGTTTTATTTGCAAACAACAAAAGATACGAGTAAAAAGAGAATTCAGGTAAAAGCGCATATTTCATATTTTATTTATTGCCATCACACAAGTCATCATACAATGTTATCCATATTTTAGGTTGGTTTACGAAATGTGTGGTTATATATTTAGCATTCCGTTTGGCCACGAGCTCAAATGTGCTTTTCTTTTTTCTTAAAACAATTCTTGAGATATTGATACATCTAACATCAACTCGACATTGTCAGAAATGCAGTGCCAGCAAATTAAACAATAACATAACATAACATAAATATTCTTTATTTGCACACCAAAATATACAGTAACAAAAACGAATAAAAAGAACGTAAGAGTACAAATGGCGGTCTTATCACTAAAAGCATTTCTTCCAGACAACCATGGGATGGACGAACTCTTAAGTAAAAAAACTTGCTATGGCGGTGTAATAAGATATAAAATATATAGCTTACAATACATTTCAGGTATACAACAATAAAGAGAACGGGTCCAGCCACTACTTGACTGTATGATTATACATATATTATAGTTTGAACTACTCAATACGGCCCTAGCCTATGATTTGAACAAAGACTTGCAAAATCAACAACTCAAAATCAATATAGCCTTTGCGATAACCTATCGTACGGTAGATCTAAAAATATTCAATATGAAATATTCTAACGTACAACCAGATAAAACCAAACATTTCTTTCACCAGATTTGTAAACTGGTTTACCTATGCGGTGGTCCCAATCTCTGGTACAAAGATTTGTCGTTACATTCCATTGTTTTCAAAATCCACAATCATTTACCCAAAATAATCGATTTACTAGTTTTATTCTTCTTTGTAATGGAATGGGCTGCTTTTTACAAACAAGAACATTTAACTGAGAAGCAAACTTCTGATCTAATATTATTCTCTTACTCCCAACCGATATTGTATTCTTTCATATACGTCATCGAGTATTATAAAACAAATGTTAAGTATGTTTTTCGTAACTTGGCTGGTAAATTGAAAGACGTTTATAATGATAGCGAGGCGGAGGATCAGATGATCGGGAAGGCTAAGTTTTATTCTATCTTGTTCGTTGTTTTGACTTTTTCTTCTATATTGTTTTATGGCATTGATGGCGCTGTACAGGCTACAACAACAGGTATGGATGATAATTATAGCTTGTTTACTGATAATGTGCATGGCTACGTTTGCATCGTACTTGATCGCACCGATCTTTCACCAAACTTTCAAATAGGACACTCAGACTTTTATATTTGATAACCTTCACAACTATTTCAGAAGCAACATTCACAACAGTAATCACTGCCTGGCCAGATGTAAAAGACAGGAATATACCAGCCAAAATTGGAAGAATAATGTTCTACATAATATGGTGGGTTTACATGATTCGCGCATCATCAGCTTATATGGTCGTTATAACAATGACAGTATCTTTGAGTCATCAATATATGAACTTAAGTCATTACTTCTGTAGCCTTAATGAAATTTTTGAAAGCAAAGATAGGAATCAGAAGGAGAAGGAAAGAGATTATGAAGAAGCGTTTAAAATAGGAATCCAGCTCCATTCAGAAACTTTGATGTAAGTTTATAGAAATATTGCTTGTAATAAAAACCGTTCTCCTCTCAATGCATAATGCCTTAAAACCTCGGGAAAGACTGGCCCCTCGGAAAATAAAGAAGTGAGCATATGCTATGCCAATAGTAAATATCTTTTTTCTTTAGTAACTGAAACGTATCATCTAAGAAATGTTATAATGTTTCAGCTGCACACAGCAATGCCAGAAGATTGGCAACTGGGTTTATGGTGGACATATTATTGTCAACGTGACGGTACTCGTCATACTCATGTTTCAGATGATGGTTAGTATTGAGTTTGAAATATAAAGGTACTAGGCAATGAGTTTTTATAACCTACAATAACAAAGCCTAAACATGGCACATGTCTCTAATGTCACCTTTGAATGCATCAGTTATACCCAGCTTTCAAGTATTTTTTTTTTTTTTTTTTTTTTTTTATGTCTGATAGGTAATCATTTGACCCCGATCTCACCTGATGTTAAGTGACGATGAGGCCGAAGATGTAGCATGCTTACCTAGAAATGTGCCTATTCACTCTCGCCTTGAAGAGGCCCAAGTTGTATTGCTCAGGGAACAGGTCCGCAGGCAGTACGTTCCACTCTTTAGCCGTGCGCATTATAAAAGAAGATGCAAACTTCTTAGTGCGAATTGCTGGTATGTCAACAACATAAGGGTGGAAACCCAGCCTGCGTCTCGTCCCTCGCAGATGAAAGGGAGACGGAGGTATTAGATCGTGTAATTCCGTCGCACACTCTCCGAAATGTATCCTATAAAAAACAGACAGACAGGCTACCTTGCGACGATGCTCAAGACTTTGCAGCTTCGCCACCGAGGTTGGATCACCTATGAGCTTCCTGGCACGCCTGTCGATTGAGTCCAACGCGGCCAACTGGTATTGGGCAGACCCGTCCCAGAGATGGCAACAGTACTCCATACACGATCGGACTTGTGCTTGATAAAGTTGTAGAAGCTGTCCCGGTGTGAAGTACCGTCTGACCTTCGAAAGGACGCCCAGTTTTTTCGCTGCGGTTTTTGCCATGGACTCAATATACCGCCCGAAATTCAAATCGGACGATATGTTAATGCCAAGGAGCTCCAGGCGATCAGCTATCGGTATAGACACATTAGATAGATAGATAGATATATTAGGTTACAAAGCAGTAATTTAAAACAACTGGGCATAACTTAGGGGCCTCGTTACTAGCGTACTGATGCGAAGTCCTCCTTGTATCTATAGAATGTCATTGGTAACGTTTTTAGGATCGAGAATTTTTCGTTTTAGGGTCAGATTTAAAAAGTTAATACACGGAAAATAATAACGGTGATAATCGTTTTATTTTGTAGGCTTTACTAAAATTGTTTGTTATAAATCGAATTCTGATAGATATTACAAAAATCTAATTACAAAAACAACATTTTTTCTAGTAGTCTACTAAAATTAAATAGTTGTTACAGATATTTTTTTCGGTATTCTAATGGAAAGATTACCTTTTGTTCTAAAATAAATAAAACAATCTTTTCGTCTTTCTGATAGCATTCTTCGATATTTTAATGATAGGTACTGATACTATTTTTATTATACTTTGTTCATAGAGTTTAAATAGGACGCTAGCGAACACGCTCACTATCCTGACGCTAGCTTCGGATTTGCTAGCGACCACCGGCTGCCTCATGTGGAACGGAGGCGACGTCACTGTTGAGGAAAGTACCGTAATAGCCCAGTCATTTTACGGTTTGAGCCGGGACTAATTAGTAATTGACATTTTTTATCGGTATAATATTGAAGAGCCAATTTGAGCCTAGAAATGTACCAAAATAAAAAAAATCACGTCAACAACAGTTCCAATTTTAAAATTTTGTTATTATCTCGTTCTAAAAAACCTGATGGTAAATATGTAGATGACACGATTGTATCAAGACCTCCGCTTCTAAGTACCTAGTAAATGATAGTAGTGACGGTAATTTTTTTTTTGCACATATTTAAGGCTTTGCCATTATACATACTACAAATATGGTGTGAATATTTTTGTCTAATTAGAAGGTTTTGAAAAATACATTAGTATTTTCTAATAAATAGTTCATTTTTAAAATTTCATTGCCTATTTTATTGCTCAAAAATAATTTATATTGTTCAATCTAAGTCAAATGAGTGCATTGGTATTAATATTAATAATTTAAAATCCTTCTGGGACACATAATTTTGATTTCTATGTTGCGAAGCTAATTTTTTTAAATATGCTTTAAGATAGACCTTTTGTCACTTAATGGTTCCGGTTACAGTTTAAAAGTCCAATTAGTAATTACTCCCTACCCCGCTTAACAAAACTCAGTAAGATGACGGGGCTATAAATAAAGCCCGCTTATAGTTATTTAGTATTCAGATAGGACGCTAGCGGAGACTCTCACTATCCTGACGCTACCGATTGATTTGCTAGCGACCACCGGCTGCCTCATGTGGAACGAAGGTGACGTCACTGTTTATTTATTTTTATTTTATTAAACAGCAACAAACATTAACAAAATTAGGTAGGTATTTTATTTAATGCTCATGCCTAAAATCGGCAAAACGATAATACATAATAGTATGTCATTGTAATAGTTATTTAGTATTCAGAAAGGACGCTAACGGAGACACTCACTATCCTGAAAACATTTTATTTTTTAACGCAAACTTTATTCGACAGATTTTTCCACCACTCTCTACCATCTGGACCATCTTATTCTTCAGTATATAAGCATATGTTCACGACTATATTCCCCGAGGGTCTTGGTCTTGGTCTTTATTTCTATAAAATATGGGTTAAACCATTCTGATTCCCTCGATTTATGGAATCAAAGAATAATTTTATGGAATCAAAGAAACAGTTGGCTTATTTCAGCAGGCGTCTAAATTACCCACAGCCATTTACGTGTCAGGCTGGCAACACTGTCAGAAAGAAGCTGCTGAACGAATCAGACCGCTGATCATCGTCGCCATGGCTCGCAGTCAGGTATGAACATTCTGCCCTCTTATATGCTGAGAGTGAGGTTCCACTGGAATTTCTTTCTTATCGTGTGGGCAGAGCTTGAGCAGAGCCCTGGTGTCAAAGTTTTTTCAGACCGCCTTACGGCCTCTGACGTGGTTTTTATGTTACTTTTCAGGCAACTTTTCAGACTGGAATTGAGACATGAGACCTGAGAGTAATTAAGTATGAGAGGAAAGTTAAAACTCATGTGCCTTGGATGGTTGGGACACATCCTACCACCAAGGGTATAGCGAGGGTATTAACGCAGGGGTTTTATGAGAATTGAAATTACTAAGAACAAAAGAAAAAAAATCATACTTTTAAATATAATAAGTAAATTAAGAGGTTATGTGAAAAAAATAGGATTCTTCAAAGCGTCATATAACAGTAGGAGTATGATTAGCGAATATGTGTAAATTGAACATATAATTGAAGTTTTGATTAGAGCCAAAACACGATTAAGACACATATTGTCTCAATAGAAAAACAAGCCAAAGTAGCCTCCGTCTTTATCGATAAACGCTTGGAACTGCTAAACGGTGAATAATAGAAACACGAGACTTGATTAAAAAAAGAGATTTATATTTTACAAATTTTGATTAAAGCAGAATTGAACTTACATAAATAGTACAATCACAATTAAATAAAGTTTGTTTTACGCTTGCGTCGTTTCAGGCGCGCGCGCCGCCCCATCTCTTTCTCTCGCATCAGGCAGCTAGATAAGCTATCACACGCCCATTTCGCTTCAATTATTTTTCGACATAGGCCCTTAAGCCATTTATCTTGTGACCGTGTGATTCCCTCTTTGGACTAGACTACCCGTTTATTTCCGTGGTTCCTTCAGGAAGCGACTGAAGGTGAAGGGTAAGAATTATTTTTGCGGATTTTTGTGGGTGAAAGATTTTCCATTGCCACGTATCACCACTTTACACGTCATTTTATCCTGAAACCTTTAGATAGGTAGGTACTACAATACTAATCTTATTATTAACTCCTACTCTTGCTGATATTAGACCATTTTGGGGATAATATTTAATACCGTCAAAACTGATATACCTATCTCTTATCTATCTATCTATCTATCTATCTATCTATACTATTATAAAACTGTAACAGGAAGTTTGTCTGTACATTGAAGATGTTAACAAAAAAAAAGTTACGATATGGTTTTTAGGTGTCCCTGATTCCATTTCACCAATTTTTGGATTTTTTGTCTGTCTGTTTGTTTGTGTGTTTGTTTGTTTGTTTATTTGTTTGTTTGTTTGTTTGTTTGAACGAGTATCACGCAAGAACTACTGAACCGATTTTGATGAAACTTTTTTTGTTTGATAGCTTATGATCTGACTTAAAATCTGGTATATAATTTGTGCGGACGAAGTCGCGGGTTAACGCTCGTACTATTATAAAACTGTAACAGGAAGTTTGTCTGTACATTGAAGATATTAACAAAAAAAAAGTTACGATATGGTTTTTAGGTGTCCCTGATTCCATTTCACCAATTTTTGGATTTTTTGTCTGTCTGTTTGTTTGTTTGTTTGTTTGAACAAGTATCACGCAAAAACTACTGAACCGATTTTGATGAAACTTTTTTTGTTTGATAGCTTATGATCTGACTTAAAATCTGGTATATAATTTGTTATTTGTCTGTCTGTTTGTTTGTATGTTTGTTTGTGTGTTTGTTTCTTTGTTTGAACGAGTATCACGCAAAAACTACTGAACCGATTTTGATGAAACTTTTTTTGTTTGATAGCTTATGATCTGACTTAAAATCTGGTATATAATTTGTGCGGACGAAGTCGCGGGTTAATGCTCGTAATATATAGTTTTATGTGCTAATAAAAAAGTTACCTAATTAACTCATCAAAAATTTTATGTTTCGTGACCTATTCTAGTTATCAAGTGAATAATTGTATTACAGGTCCCAGTAGAACTACGGTGTCTTGGGATCGTGAAGCTCTCTTATGAAACTTATTTATCTGTAAGTTTAAAAAAGATTATTTTTCTCTCTTTTGTCATAACCACAATTTCGATGTATTTGCACAAAGTATTGACACCGAAATTATTTAGTGAATTTGTCGAACGAAAACGTGGGGCATTGTTATCACATTTCTCTAAATATCGAAAATCAATAGGGTACCTATGATTATTATTTTATTTTTATCTTTCGGTACTACTAGTGAAACGTAGATGTTCTGAAGTTTCAGAATATCTCTGACTACCCCCTCGGGGAATATAGTCGTGAGCATATGCTATGCTATGCTACCTATGATTATAATATGATCTGTTTTGAACAAAATTTAACTTCATAAAAGTTATTCAGTATTCAGGGATTGCCAAGTCATCCAACATAAATCTCATTTTTTAATATAATACATATATTAAATTTTTAATATAATACATAGTATAAAACAAAGTCATTTCCCGCTGTCTGTCTGTCTGTCCCTATGTATGCATGTATACATCAGCATTGCACCCGTGCGAAGCCGGAGTGGGTCGTTAGTAACACATATTTCAATAAACAATTCACTGCAATACATTTTCAAAAGGTACATTCATTTTCTTTTTTTTCAGATCGTAAAGTCATCTTACTCCGTATTTTCTGTGCTGTATTAAAAAAACGGGTAGGTAACGTAGGCTTTCTTACACCGATTACAAACACACCATGTTAATTTAAGCATCAATGATTAAAGCACATTTAACTAAATACTTACACAAATGTTTACAATAAAGCACTTATTTCAAAATAAATTGTCAGATTATTTGATGGTCTGAAAATTCCCTTAGTTTATGGTTTAGTTAAGTTTGGTAAAGCCCACTCCCTCTCACCCAACCTTCACTTGTCACTTACAAGTTTAGAAATACCCTATATTATTTTCACTAATCACTTCGACGTACAGATGAAAGATCTTCCACTATTACTAAAACGCAAACTAATGAACATGCGCATTCTTCCGTTGGTTGAGTCAGAAACTAAGTCAATCGCTGCAGAACCCAAGTGACAGACGTTGCCACCACTGCTGCCAATCTAAATTGGGCTGGACATGTCTGCCGCATACCAGATGAACTATGAGCCAAAACCACCGCCGACTGGTCCCGAACGAAACGAAATCGGCGTAGAGGCAGCAGACCTAGACGAAGGTGTCGGCAGAAATCAATAGCATGTCGAAGCGCGGAACAGAAACTCTTGGAGAGAACGGAGAGAGTCTTTGCCCAACAGTGGAACATCAGTGGGTGATAATAATAATAATTTCGACGAAAGAATTTGTGGCGGTAGTTTTGGGTTTTTATTTCCAGTGTTACAGGTATAACCTAGGCTGGATGTAGAATGACTCAGGTACTTTATACTAACCGTCTAGACACAAGGCGATGTCACACGCTTATTTATGACCCGTGTGAACGCGCACTTTCAATTTAGATAGCGTTTTTTCGTTGAACAATTTATTGTTTTTCTTGTAAGGTGAGTTTAATTTATCGGCGGGTGGTTTTTGCTGATGTACTCTGATCTTTTATATGAAAATGGAGACGATGACTTACTTAATTCCTATTTATATTGATGTGCAGTTGTGGCTAACTTCAGTTTTAGCACACTAACGATTTCATAGGATGTTAGGACATTTTGTGTAGTAACCGGTTCAGGAGAAAACTTATCCTATAGTCACCAATATCACCCATGAGAAAAAATGGAGAGGCCAATATTTATTTGGAAAGCAATTCTATTCTATTTTAATTTTTATTTAATGGCGTTTCCTTAAAGATTTCGCCAGTATCAAGTGTTGATGATATTATTATAATCTCAAGTTAACGTTTTATAGTTAAAACACAAAAGAGTTTACAAAATGGCGGAGCCACGTGCAAGCCTAACAGATGCTAATACGCACGCGTCCGCCTCCGTCAGACTTGCAGCGCGACTCCCGGGAAAGCAATAAAGTTGTACCTATTATTTAGCCCAGTCATTTTACGGTTTGAGCCGGGACTAATTAGTAATTGATATTTTTTTTCGGTATAATATTGAACAGCCAAAGCCTAGAAATGTACCTTTATTTAAAAAAAATCACGTCAGCAACAGATCCAATTTTAAAATTTAGCTATTATCTCGTTCTAAAAAACCTTTTGGTAATTTTTTTTGCTCATATTTAAGGCTTTATCATTATCCACACTACAAACATGGTGTAAATATATTTGTCTACTTAGAAGGTTTTGAAAAATACATTCGTATTTTCTAATAAATACCTCATTTTTTAAATTTCAATGCCTATTTTATTGCTCAAAAATAATTTATATTGTTAAATCTAAGTCAAATGAGTGCATTGGTATCAATATTATTAATTTAAAAGCCTTCTAGGACACACAATTTGGATTTCTATGTTGCGTAGCGAACTTTTTTTTAATATGCTTTAAGATAGTCTTTTTGTCAGTTAATGGTTTCGGTTACAATTTAAAAGTCCAATTAATAATTACTCCCTACCCCGCCTAACAAAACTCTGTAAAATGACTGGGTTATATTATTTAATATCATTATGAAGTATAACAAAGCCGTTTAGCCGCGTGGTGTCCGGCTTCGAATAGCACTAACTAATACTAGACGTGTGTCATAGAAGTGGAATAGTTCCTTCAGACATCATCAACATCTCTGACGCCCTCACCGTATGACTGCCGGTTATAAACACTGCATCCGACCGCACCTCTGATCGTATATCGGTTCCATCCGATTTAGGAGGGTTTAGCGCACTGAATTAAAAAATTCTGCGTACTTATTGGTGGTTGGGCTATTGCAAGCAAGGGTCGTTGTAACACTGAGACCAGCGCTGGTCCTTTGTGTTCGCCCCAAGCTCACCCATAATTTACGCATACCTCCGAACTTACGGTATTTTCCTTTCATCCTCGGGAATGCAGGTTTCCTCATGATGTTTTCCTTCACCGCCGAGCTAGTAAATGATAAATACAACCGTACATAAATGCCGAAGAACTTAGTGGTACAGGCCAGGAATCGAAATGCGGCCTCAGGATTGAAGCGCTAGCTCTCTTCCGTCTGGGCTATCATCGCTCTCTCTCTTGCGTACTTAACTGCTTTTCTAAAAGCCGTCGCTATAGTCGAAATTACAACGCCATAAAATTAATTTCCACCACTTCGTAAACTGAAAGCTCGCAGCCCATAACATGGTTTCTTCACACCTGAGCGAGCGCGATTGCTCGATTGCTTGAGCACGCCGCGAGCTGCCAAATGGAGACTAGCATCCGGTCTGCGACTGCTTCACAATTTAATGCTTTTTAAAGAAAATAACGTGTGTGGAAAAAAGATGCCTGGTTAGGAAATGACACCAACATTTTTTCACGGGGGGTGTCGTAACTCGTTATGGCTAATGGATTAATTTATACAAAATTTTTTGGGGTCATCGTGCAATAATAATATAAAAAAATTAATATCTTTGACGTTGTCACACAAATTATCTAGTCACATTTTAAAGTACCTGGACTTGTATTATGATGACTAGACAACGATATAGAATACATATATAGATATAGATACAAAAATCCATGACTCGGGTACAAATATTCACATTCATCATATATATATTTGTCCTTTACGGGATTCGAACACGCGACTCTCGGCACAGCAGGCAAGTTCACTACGGACTGTGCTACCGGGCCGTCAATGAAACGAATCAACGAAGCATGGTTGTAGCAAAGGCTTAGTTTTAGCATATAGAAGGTTTTAGGGGTGGACTGACGTGTCGAGTGATGAAACATCAAAAACACAGTATAAGAAACTTGTTGCCTTAGTCGCCTCGTACGATATTCAATGGCGGGATAGGGGATGGTTCATTGTAAGCCACACGGCTTAGGTATGAGCTAGCTATTCATATAAAATAGTTCCATGACTGACTGATTGACTGGCCGACAGATAACGTACAGCCTAAACCACTGAAGATAGAAACATGAAATTTGAAGTAAGTATATTATTCTACAAAACATGTAGGGGTATAAAGCTAGAGGATTTTTCGAAAATGATCCCCTAAAGAAAATAATTTCCGAAATCCACGCGGAAGAAGTTGCGGGCAAAAGCAAGTGTATACTAAGAAAGCATACAATGATATAAATATAAGACAAAGCTATAAATAAAGTTCGATACCGACCTAGCGGTCAAGGATCCGACCAGAAGTCGACCAAGGTGACAGGTGGAGGGCGGAAATGGCGGGCACTTCCGGTGGACTCGGGATATTAGAGGAGAGGTGCTGAGAGGGTAGGGGTGACTTGGTTAAGGGGTTGATAGATAAAGTGTTCCGAGAAAGGTTACAAACCTTTCCAAAAAAGTCTACCTACCTGTCGTAAATTATCATAGCATAGAATCTGCTCTCGACTATTTTCCCCGAGGGAGTAGACAGAGATATTCAGAAAAATCAAAACAACCACGTCCAGTGTGACGGGGAGTGAGCCCATTTACTAATAATGGACAGTGGGTACAATACAATACATGCCTCGAAATGCCTTCTTTTTAACGTGTTCTTCTGGTATTGTAATAAACTACCCCATTTAAAAAAAATAAACACCAGCCCAGAGGGGTGTCGTAGTGACTAATCTCCTAATGCACTGTTGAAATAGCAAATGTTGTATGGCCATTGGTTAGTGTCACTGCATCTGGCCCCATCACTGATCATAGAAATTTCCAGTTCCATCTTATTCAGGTGGGTAAGAACGAGAGAGTGCATCTACATCAGATGTAACAAAACACCCTATTAATACCTAAGGGGGTGCTTCAGACCACTAACTGAACAACTTTCACTATGAAGCCAAATTAAAAAAAAAGAAAATCGGCTGTCCAATACACGTATTTGACACGAGTCGTTACTGCAGTTTTGCATGAAGGCGCGAATTTTTCGCTATTTTGATGTTGGCTCCATACTGAAAGTTGTTCAGTTTGGTGGTCTCAAGAACCCCTTTTCCTTATGTATTACTAGGATGTTTTGTTACACCCTGCGTATGTTTAGCGCACATACACAATATCCTGCGTACCTAACAACTTTTGTAAATAAGCAGTGGATCACCATACAGTGATGAAAACAGATATGAGAATGAAACTACACGTTTTCGCACATACCTACTTACAAACTAAAGTACCTTTTGTTAACGCATTCGATACGTTGACGCTACGCTGAAAAAACTCTGCACAGAAACACAATAATTACATTAAATCCTTTATAAACACTGTAAATACTTAAAATTAAGAAAAGTTTCCATAAAAGTGATAAAAGTAAAACAAAAAATTAAGCAAAGGAAAAGAAAAACAATTTAAAAATCCCAAAAAGTTAAAACAATTTAAAGTTGCACCTTTTGCACGGAACAAAGGCCTGTAGCTCAAAACTTTCCTCCCATACACCAACACTAATAGAAATGAGAAATAAACTTTACAATACTATTTAATAATACATAAACTGCTTGTCTATTAGTCTGTAAAAAAGAAGTGATCACACTTTGTCTTTCCTATACTTCATCATCGTCATCATCATCTCAGCCGATGGAAGTTCACTGCTGGTCATAGGCCTCCCCCAAGGAACACCATAACGACCGGTGCTGCGCTCCCGGTTCCCGCCACCTTCACCAGATCGTTGGTCCACCTTCTGGGGGTCGGCCTACCCACGCTACGCTTTCCGGTACGCGGTCTCCACTCGAGAACTGCCCTATCGGCAGTTAGTTCTGCGAGGTTGTTTCCTAAACTTGACCTCCTCTATTTCTCGAAGGGAGACCTTTATTAGGTCCCGGAGGGAGCAACACACAGGCTACACTGCAGTAGATGTCGAGTGGTTGGCACCTGAACACGTCCATACTCCACACACGCATCGGCTGGCAGGATGTCCCATATCTGCAGATAATTATTATCCTTGGATCGCCCAACTCCCGTTGGCAATCTGTTGAGTGCCTTCCATGTCGTCCAATCTTCATGATTTCCAGCAGATATCTTTTCTTACGATGTAATAAGGGATTGGCGCTCATTGACGTTTTGCTTACATACCAAAAAGCAACTAAGAATATGGTCGTTAATATATATCGAATACAATGTCATTGTTTGCACAGCAAAATATTTATAAAATTTTGTCAGGGTATTCATTATACCAGGACAAACTCAGGTCACAACACTAGTCTAGGAAGAAAAAATAAAAAACATGCATACAGTAAGGTTAATGCGCAGAGCAAACATTGGCCACCAGCCAGCGAATTGCATCTTACATTACTCTGTGAGCTACCTGTTATTGTACTTTTAATATCTGTTTGTTTTCGTAAAGTTTAAGTTGTACGTCATTTGCAAAAAGGCAAAAACTGCTATAATGAAATAACATGTTTTTCTGTTATTAGGCAGGGTAGTTGATATTACACAGCTGAACATATGCCTCTCCCAAACTTCCCCACATAACTCTATCTTCGGTCTTCCTCAGCCAGTCTCTCCCTGCTACCTGTCTCAGGTCGTCGGTCCAGCGCCGGAGCATCCAACACTACGCCTGACAGTTCGTGGTCTACTCAAATCATCAACACTAAACTCATTCTCTTTCCACAACATTATTTTCCATCTAAACCTACGAACAGTCCAGTCCCAGTCAGTGCACAAATCAAACAGTAGCGACCCTGAGTTCATGTGGTCGATAAAGTTACTTATGCTCAATAACATGACAGCAACCACATCAGGCAAGGTACTAAGTAAGGTATAAACCTTCGTTTTATTTTACATAAACTGCGCCAGAGAATCGGCTGAGACTACGAAAACTATAGTTGTCTATCTCACACATAAGATGTAGTGTAAGGGGTGTAAGGAAAGAGACTTCCCGAGTATCTAAACCTGACGTCGTCAGGCGCACCCTGGGCAGTCAGTTTAAATACGATCATTGCTTGCTGACTGGCTAATCTTATCACTGCAGCATGAGCTTCTCATGCGATGTAAATGTTACTCATGCTGACACGACAAAAGTATAAGATAATTAACATGTCATTAAAGTTGGATAAGCAACTGTCATTTTTTCAGTTTCAGCTATTCAGCCAATTCCATTTCTTAACATTGTGCTGTCTGTGTGGCATGAGCCATGATCCTGATTTGAACGAGTAATTTCACTGAACAGCACGGCTAGCATGCCACCCACGACGAAGAGTTTAAACGAGAAAAACGTCATGCGCGCTCGTTTATTACATAAAATAATAAAGACGGAGGCACATCTCGATTTTTATCGTTTTCTTGGGGGTCGCATGCGAGGCCTACAGGACAATAAACCAGTATAGTCGCTACTGTTTGAGTTGTGCATTGTGGTCTAGACCAAGTTAATTTTTCGAATACCTGCTCACAATGGATGGGGACCGAAGGAAGACGTTGTGGAAAAAACGTCGCATTTCTCTTCAACAATGGCGTGGATCTTTTATAGTGGTCAGGAGGCATTTGGGTTATTTTCTCGTATGGGCAGGTGTGTGGGACGCGGGCCGGTGGGCACTGACATTTTATTGTACCTATTTTTACACTTTTCATTCGTGTCCGCATGACCATCAGCTATATCGCATGAAACTCACCTACATTATTGATAATGTTTATTATAGATTTGTGAAATAGGTCTTCAAAATGAGGCCTTTTAAGGTGGTTGGTAGTTGTAGCAAAGGTTCTGATCACCCCAGTCCGATAGCTCAGTCGGTAGTGAAACTGCCAGTTGTGCTGATGGTCGCGGGTTCGAATCCCGTAAAGGAGAAAAATTTTTATGTTGAGTATTTCTACATGAGTCATGGATGTTTGTATCTATTCCGTTGTCTAGTCATCATAATACAAGTCCAGGCTTGATTCTGGTACTAGATTATTTGTGTAACAATGTCCAAGATATTTATTTATTACTAAGGTTAACCTGCGGTTTCGTCCGTACAAATTATATACCAGATTTTAAGTCAGATCATAAGCTATCAAACAAAAAAAGTTTCATCAAAATCGGTACAATGGTTTTTGCGTGATTCTCGTTCAAACAAACAAACACACAAACAAACGGACAGACAAAAAATCAAAAAATTGCTGATATGGAATCAGGGACACCTAAAAACCATATCGTAACTTTTTTTTTTGTTAATATCTTCAAAGTACAGACACACTTCTGATACAGTTTTATAATAGTATATAGATAGAAATAGATTATTTAGGTACCCCGAAGTAATACTGCCGTGACTGTGAATTTATGTACTGAATGTAAGGAGGTTGTACAGCCATAGCTTGCTGGCCGGTTTTTATTTGAATAAAATTTGGAACGTCGTGGAATCCCGTGGTGGATTTCAATTATTATTGTGGGAGGAGAGTTGAAGATCGGTTCAAAAAGCTAAAAACCAAAATAATACAAGATAAATTACTAAACAAGCAGTAAAGCTTTTATTTTAATCTACCATCTGTGCTGCGTCTCCGCAATTCCTATGTATCTTTAAGTTTTAACAGCAAGGTACTCAGGTCCCCAGTCGTTTAGCGGTCTTGTACCAGTAACCAAAATGGGTGTTACTTGAAATCAAACCCCTAACGATACTTAAAAAGGGTTAAAAGCTAGCAACTAATGCTCACCTGACTGCAATCGAGCATTACCTCTCACAGTGATCCTAGATGATCCCGAGTATAATAAGATTAGTTTAAACTATTTGAGAGACCACGGATTTAGATAAAGTCTTGCGGTTCAAGTTATAGGCGATGTCTTTGTTATTGTATAGCTAAAAAATATAATAAACGAGACACGTTCCGACACCGTGGCTTTAAAAAACCCGTTTTGGACGCCCATGGGAGAGTTCCTTAGCTATAGTATATTGGCTGCACAAACATTGTTCAAAAGATGGTTTTAATTATTATTTTTTTAATTTGATTGAGCTACATCATCTGTTATAAGTAATTTCCATTGAATGTACTACTAGGAGCTACAATCTTAAATATAATCAATTTGTTCACAACTTTTGGATGTTTGTGACTCAATCACGCATGAAAGACTGAACGGTGGATTAAAGAAACAAATAGAAATACGTTCTGGATTAATTACTATGTATAAGATTACTCTTTTAGGGTCCCGTACCCAAAGGGTGCCAACGGGACCCTATTTCGCACTGAACGGTGCCGATAGCGGTACGGAATCCTCCGTGCGCGAGTCCAACTCAAACTTGGCCAGTTTAAGCAGTAATTACATTACCCAAGATTTAGGGCCGATTTCGGCATACATTGCTTGCTTTGATCGCTACACTTTAAAATGGAGAGAACAAAACCGGCAATGTATGCCGAAATCAAGTGTAATCGCTTCTAAAGTTAACGGAAGTGAAGTTGCGGGCAACAGCTAGTAAGAAGTTATAAACTTTATGGAAACATGTTTCAATGAAAACTCTCGCTCGCTAGATGCATATAACTTGGATAAAACCATTAAGGTGTAGCCACACGGCGCGAGATTAGCCGCAAAGTAACGAGGAGACGACTTTATTAGCCCCTGCTACTTACGGGCGATCCTGGGCTAAGGAAGCGCTTTCCACTGGTGACGACACAGATGTCTTAAGTTTGTAGACACATTTGTTTTGCATTATTATAGTACTACGTTAGAACTGGTACTTTTACTTGTACTTCAGCGGCTTTAGTATAGCATCGCGCCTTAACTCTCTTTCTATTTGCGCGCGAACGAACGAGATAAAAGTCATGTTTTAGCCGTATTACGCGCAACATAATACGCCTTCAGTACTAGTTGAAATAACTAGTTACAAGATTTGACGAAAGGTTTTTTTCCATATTGACTGAATAAATATTCCTTATTTTTATTAAATTCATTTTTGACCGGTTTCGCTTTCGTAGTTGTCAGAAAGATTGCGGGAAGCGGGATTTACACGAGTCGATTTTCGCCGTGCGGCTAAGTGCGATTTGAGAACACCGACTACGACTGGTTAGTTTGACTTAAACATAACGAGCTCACACAGAAATTTACTTCAAATCGCACTTAGCCGAAATCGACCCGTGTAATTCTCGCTTAAACCAACCATTTGTCAATGCTTGCAGTTGTAAACTGCAATGATGAAACTGATGAAGAAACTTTGCGATGGAACTGACAATAACAGGTCGATCGCACATTTGATTCTCCGCCACTTCAGCCTTTCGTCCATAAAACACGATAAAAAGCCAAACACCCCTTAAGTGCCAACACTAAAGTTTACAGGCATTAAAAAGAAATTTTTAAGATAAAATTTTCACTTATTATAAACGTATTAGTACGTTACATATTGAAGTGTAGCTAAAACGTATTTAGAAATCACATCTCCTTCAGTTTATCTTCTCAAACAAATTGTGTCGATCACAGATTGCACCATTGGAAAACAGCACAAGCGGTCGGCAGACAGAATGGAAGCGAAGTTAAGATGCCATTACAGTGACTCGGACAATTAAATCCACCTTCAATTGAGGTAGAGTCAAGTGAAACTATATCCTTCCAACTAAGACGTTTAGTTTGCGAAGAAAAAACGAACCGTCGTCGTGACTTATTGTGCATAGAAAGAGAAATTTTCAAGGGAAGGTAAATACAAAAATTTTGGTTATATCAAAACCTGTTTTATAAAACAGGTTCGTTCTCATTGAGCGTTTTTCTTTTGGTTTTCTAGGGGATCGATAGATGGCGCTACGGTCTGTGCTAATAAAGGTCAAAATTTCAAAAATTGTTTCTTTAAAATGATAAAGAGGGAAAAGATTATCAAAAAGATCCAACACAACTTTATACGTCTGACATGGTTGTATGGGTTCGATCCCTTGGCCTTAAAAAAATGGCAGGCACAGTCTTGACATGATTTTGACACGATCTCACGAACGTCTCTATGGAGCGATACACATTCCATCTGTCGAGTTTTCTAGGAACTAAAATTAAAAAAAAAAAACAAACGAAATACGCTCATTAAGCTGACCGTTTTTAAAATATGGATGCACAAAACTGCAAACCTACTTGACCCAAATAAATGGGACACAGTTATTTATTTTCGATTTCGATGTTAGAAAAATGTTCCTATAGAACAATTTGTTCAGTCTGATGATCTGATCATCCCCTTAAAACCCGTCTCCATATTAAGAAGGACCCTATTTATATTCTCACAACCATATTCCCCTTAAGGGTAGTCAGAAACTTTGCTACGACTGCCAAAAAACAGCGTACAGTTGTAGCATAACTAAAGACGCCATATCATTAATTAACCTGTAACCATTACCAAATGATGTGATTTGAACACAGCTTAACATCAAAGTTGATATTTAAAGCAAAATCTTCCTCAATATCTCTCGAAATATCTACACCCTACAATAATTGCAAAGATAATTTCTAAACCAATAATGTACAAAAATCATCGATCCATCACCAGGCTATTCACCCTACTTGATAAATTGCGACAGTGCTAAGAGGTGCAGGGTACACGTCCCCCGTATGGGACATCCGTCAGGATTAAGTTCTTACCTCTATTGTACCTTGAGATCAAAAGCAAGTTATTATGTTATTTACTCGTGTGTGAAAGAGAAATTGAATTAACACAGACATATCGGACATAAACTCATAGTACTGTAGCCCTGGGACTTTTTAATCACAATGAAAAAAGATTACCGATTGCCGTTTTGATATTGTTATAGGGTACGAAATTATTAATATAAAAATCAAATTCGTAAAGATCACCTTAGCAAAAAAAAAATAAAAAAAATACTATCACGACCGTTTTTTTTACAGGGGATTGAGAAACATAACTACTTATTGTTTATTTTAAGTTAGCCTAACCTAATCTAAACTAATCATTAAGCTACGTCATAGGCCAATTAAAGAGGGGTCAAAAATACTCTAAAAGTGAAAGTTGACCACTAAGTTTCCTCCACTAAACCGCATTGACCCGTGTGGTGGAGTATGGCCCGATCCAATTCACGCCACAAGAGCCTGTGTCCTGGGGTGCGATTTTTGAAACTCATACTTTGAACTCAGTAGTTGAAAATGTAAAAATTACTATGGAGATATGCATCTTTCTACTGCTGATTTGACTTTCAAAAATCGCACTCCTGGAGTATGATCTTTGAAAGAAAAAGATGCATATCTCCATTGTAATTATGAAATTTTTAACTGCTAAGCTCAGCGAATGAGATTCTAAAATCGCACTCTTGCATTGATGTACATCAGCTGATGATGATAAAAAACCTTTAAAGTATAACTCTAGTTAAACAACTGCATAGAAACTTCACCACATTTGTTCAGAAACAATAAATAATCTCATCCTTATTCTGATGTGGCATAACGTTTGCATCCTAAGTATCGGAACGCAGCAGGGGACGTTTGCACAAAATATTTGTATGTAAAGCAGAAAAGCAATCCACTTATACCGTCTCTTACCTGCACGGTAGTCGTCTGTTACATGCGGGAGACAGACAGGGAAGGGCGTGGAGTTGCCCTTTATTATTTGTACAGGGTGAAATTGATATCATTAACATCCTTTTAAACTAAGAGTCTACCCATCAAACTGAACAACTTTTACTATGGGAGCAAACTGATCGGAGCAAAAAAAAATCTGCTGTTGCATACATTGGAGTCGAGTAAGCATTGCAGTTTAGTGTAGTTTAGTATGGAACAGCAAATTTTTTTTTTGCTCCGATCTGTTTTCTCCCATAGTAAAAGTTTCAGTTTGATGGGTAGAATCTTAGTTTAAAAGGATGCTAATGATATTAATTTCACCCTGTAGAAAATTTAGATCTTATAGTGTTATGTTAGCGCCCTTGTTGTATGTGAATTCGACAGACCAGTAAATAAAGCAACTTAGCACTGACTGTATAGATCGAGAAAAAAAATTAAGTCATCTGTACATCTGTTTTGAGGTGGTCAGAAGTTTTGCTACAAGTAGCAACAACCGTTCTAACAATATGAATAAAATGTTATATTTTTATTTCTCCAGAAATGCAGCCATTAGCGTCATGCTCTATCTCTGTCGAATTCATAAAATTAGGACTAGTAATTGTAGTTAACTAGAATAATACGCTCACGACTATATTCCCCGAGAGGTACTTACATAAGATATGTCCTATATTTTACAAGTTTTAGAACTATGTGGCAACAATTATGGTCAGTGAAAATTTTTTCTTTTGCAATTTTGGCGACTCCACTCAACTCCTGTCCAGCGAACAATTTGCCAAGGACTTACCTCTTCATAAAGAGGGTAGGAATTTTTCTTTATTGTCAGGATTATTTGAGCAGCCTCTCGTGAAAGGTTTACGCGATCTCAAGATGGCAGCCGATCTTTTACGACGTTATCAAACTCTCGTTCACCTTTAATGCTTTTTATTAAGTTATTGGACGATCTTTTCATGCTAACCTTTTTTTATATTAAAATTTGTTTCTTTTGTATAACAATGGATTATTAAGGCGTAGAGCAGATGACGGCATTTTTGTCCGCCAGACCTGCCCATTTGGCCTGAGCATAGCGTAAATATAATACGTGATAATATCATTGATAATACCTATACTTTGGCCTGAGAATGGAATTGATGACGAAATTTTTGTCCGCCGTGTCCCTAGTAGTTGTATTTCCATGTACCAATTTGACGAAAACAAACCCAATAAATAAATAATATGAAAATAAACTCCTAAAACATAACGTGACGTCATGCAAGTAATATCGCTTTTATTAGCCATGGATAGGGTGAGATCCGGCATGTTGTTAACCCTTGAATCTAAATGTGGAAATAGGAATCTATTCGTATCTTTATGAAGATGTATTATTTCTTAAAAGTATTGTTTTGCAGTGAGGCGGAGCATAACAGAGCCCATTTCAATCAATAAATAAAAAAATAAAATCTCAGGTATGATGCAGGCAGTGGCAGTAACTGGCAGGCAGCAGCCACACGTGGATGGGCACCAAAGACATTGCGTTCATGATGCCTAAATAAACCAGCAAACAATTTGGTCGTATCAGGTCCCCATTTATATGACTATTTTGACTTATAAAAGTTATATAAGGTCTAACAAAATTAACTGAAACTATTTTAAGGGTATGTTCAGACCATCAAACTGAACAACTTTCCCAATGGGACCAACATCGAAATCGCGAAAAAAAAAATTTGATGTCCCATACAAAACTGCCAACACAACTTGACTCAAATGTATGGGGCAGCAGATTCTTTTTTCGAGATTTCGATATTGTCCCGTAGAGAAAGTTGTTCAGTTTGATGGTCTAAGCATACCCTTAAAATAGTTTCAGCTAATTTTGTTAGACCTTATATTACGGTAATTTCGTCATATAGTGGTACTTTATGCGTCTAATGTTTGACTATACGACACCTATACGATTAAATTGTTAGTTAGGAACAACACCCGTCTGGGCTGGTGCTATTCAAAGCAGGACACCACCCGGCAAAACCATATGCAATATCCTAAAATAGCGAAGAAACAGTAACAAAATCAATTTGAATTTGTACGAAACACTGCTAACACTAACACAGTTTGCAGTAATGTGTAAAACGTTGAGTTTTCAGCGACAGATTTCGTTTCGGATGTAAAGTGCAGTGGATTCCTGCGCAGTCGACGGACGAACAAATAAATTATCATTAGTGTGTGCTCCCACGGCAGATGCACTTGCCTGGGAGGGTTGGGTGGTGGATACGGCATGGTAACTTCTTTATATTTTACTTTAGCGGCACCGCTACGCTAAGCAAACATCGGTTGTCGACGTATATTGTCAATTTGTACAAGAACCGTGCGACGGGCGGTCTTCATCACGTACTCAAAATCAAAGAGCATTGCTCCGTGCACGTGCTCCATTTAACGTAGTGACGGTCCATGAATGGTTTAGCTGTGTGGTCGTCGAGGCTTAGAATATACCACCACATGTTCTTCCTGTGGCGCGAGGGTATTTTATGGTTTGAGCCGGAACCAATTAATAATTTATATATTTTTTTTCAGTATAGTATTTAAAAGCCAATTTGAGCTCAGAAATGGACCAAAATTTAATTCAGTCAGCATCAGTTCCAAATTTAAAATTTTAGCTAATTATCTCGTTGCAAAAAACCTGATGGTAATTTTTTTGCACATATTTAAGGCATTACCATTATACATACTTCAAAAATGCTGTAATAGTATATTTCATTACAAGTGTGGAAAGGCTGTCATTGCAAAGAGTTCCGACAAATGTCTACCCGAGCCGAGGCGCAGCCGAAGCCGAAGGCGAGGGTTGACAATCGGAACAAGTTGCAATGACGGTTCCGCACGTGTACTGAACGAATATTTTTAATACAGTTGCGAAAAAATGAAGCAATTTAATAAAATAATAAAAACACAATAAACTCAACTAACTCAACATTTATTTCTTATAAAAGTTATAATTCACATATACATTGAAATTGGTACAGTTTTTTATACTAACTGGGGAAGTTTTAGGTTGCATATTTACTGTTTGAGACAAACTATTATTAATTTCGTATGATTGTTCATGTATATTTGTCAAAAAATTTCTGAAAAATGGCGCCAACCGTAGAATATAAGCAGAGTTTTTTTTTCTTCACCCATTCTGGTAGGCAAATGCCCATACAGCCAAGTCTTCAGTAGAAGTTTTTTATTGATATGAAATGAAAATGAAATTTAATGAGATGAAATGAAATGAAACCTAACAAAATTCATTCAATCAAATCATTAAATCTGGTATTGAAACAAATTAGTAGCTTCTTTTTAGAAATATACGTATTTGCATGAATCATAAAAACTTCTATGAATTTTTTTAGTAAAAACTTCATGGTTGGTTTTTCTTTTTAATAGACATTATTTTGACAGTTGGGAAAGAGAACGCACGAGTTCGGGAAAGGTAAAAAAAAGCACGAGTATGTAATAGCCCACATCCCGAACGCTATACGTCCCTGCAATGCGCAACTTTTTGAGCAACTGTATTAAAAATATTTTTGTCTACTTAGAAGATTTTGAAAAAACATCATTTTTTAAATTTTTATCCTTTTTTTTATTGCTCAAAAATTATTTATATTGTCAAATCTAATTCAAATGAGTGTATTGGTATTATTATTATTAAATCTATAAATAAACAATTTAACGAGTTCAAAAACTGTACTATTATTATTAATTTAAAAGCCTCCTGGGACTCACAATTTTGATTTCTGTGTTGCGTAGCGATTTTTTTTTTGTCACTAAATGGTGCCGGGTATAGTTTAAAAGTCCAATTAATAATTACTTTCCACCTCTCCTAACAAAACTCCGTAAAATGACTGGGCTAATCTTTCGAGGCGACAAAAGGGATGTCAGTGGTACCTCCATTGAAGATGTCGCTCTTTCTTCATCCAAGAATATGCTAAGAGTGAACATTATAAAAGCTACAGGCAGTTGATAGCTGTAGCAAAGTCACACTCTGGACACCTCATACAAACGGGCGGTCAACAGACAAGAAGAGGCTAGCACATTTTATGCTGCGTGAGTGACAGAGGAATACACTACTGCTTAGGTATTAGTACTTTCGTGTGCTGTTCTGTGTTGTGGTGCTATTGGGTGTTAGCTAATGTGGGACCACCCCGTGAGGATGCAGTTGTGAATTCACGTAAGTATGGTTTAAGCCACATAACATTATAAGAGGGGTTAGAAATGCAAAGTAGCGCTTTTGCTTCGGAGACGGCTGTCGCCACTTGTCTTGTCACACGCTGCTGCAATTACTCATGCCCTCTCGCTCGCACCACGCCGCGCGCCTTATGGTGTTATGCAAATCATTGCATAACCTGTGGCGACACGTTCCACGCCTACTTTACACTTCTTACCCCTCTCATATTGTTCTGTGGTTTAATAAGATGCCGCATCCACAGCACCTATCTCCTAACAGCATTAAGCTGGATACACACATGCAGCACTTACCGTGAGACAGTACAAATTGAAAACGCAGCCGACGGTAAACGACGTTGATTTGTTGATAGCTTTACTTTATACTATTTTATTAAAGCCCGGCTACTGCTTTATTAGTTTTACTTTTAAGGCGGTTGCAGAGGGGTCAATTTTATACAAAACTTTGACGCATAATACGCGTAGACGATATTAATATAAGTCACTTTGTATATAAGGTCTAACAAAATTAGGTGAAACTATTTTAAGGGGATGATCAGACCATCAAACTGAACAACTTTCTTTATGGGACCAATATTGAAAACGAGAAAAAAAATCTGCTGTCCCATACATTTAGGTCGAGTAGGTTTGTATGGAACAGCTGATTTTTTTTCGCGATTTCGATTTTGGTCCCTTAGAGGAAGTTGTTCAGTTTGATGGTCTGATCACCGCCTTAAAATAGTTTCACCTAATTTTGTTAGACCTTATTTATGGAAAAATAGTTAAGAAAATCTAGATACCGCGTAACAAATAACATTTGCAGTTTATAAAATAATTACGAAGATATAAAACTTTGAAATTTTTCATACAAAATTTTAAAAGCATTATATCTTCGAAATTATATTATAAATTGCAAATGTTATTTGTTACGCGGCAACTAGATTTTCTAAACTATTTTTCCGTATATAAAATATTACTTTTATTTTATCCGTCTACGCGTATTGTGCGTCAAACGTTTGTATGGACTGAAACCACCTTAAGATAACGTTTCTGACTGTTATGTTTTGTGAAAACTTTAATTCTTGTTCTATCGAGTACCTAATTAGGAGCCGTAAAGGGTTGCTTCAGACCATCAAACTGAACAACTTTCAGTATGGGACCAATACCGAAATCGCGAAAAAAAATCTGATGTTCCATACTAATCTTCTCAAGCTGAATGTATGGGACAGATGTTTTTTTTTTTCGTGATTTCGATATTTCTGCCATAGTGAAATTTGTTCAGTTTGTTGGTCTAAACAACCCCCTGAAAAGTTTGAAATGTTTATTTTTACTTTTGTAACAGCCTGTAGGTATACAGTGTGAAATTGATATCATTATTGACATCCTTCTAAACTAAGAGTCTACCCATTAAACTGAACAACTTTTACTATTGGAGCAAACCGATCGTAGCATAAAAATCTGCTGTTGAATACAGTTAAGGCGGTTGCAGAGGGGTCAATTTTATACAAAACTTTGACGCACAATACGCGTAGACGGTATTAATATAAGTAACTTTGTATATATGGAAAAATAGTTTGGAAAATCTAGATGCCGCGTCACAAATAACATTTGCAATTTATAAAATAATTACTAAGATATAAAGCTTTGAAATTTGTCATACAACATTTTAAAAGCTTTATATCTTCGTAATTATATTAAAAAAGGGAAATGTTATTTGTTACGCGGCAACTAGATTTTCTAAACTATTTTTCCATATATAAAATATTACTTTTATTAATTCCGTCTACGCGTATTGCGTGTCAAACGTTTGTATGGACTGAAACCACCTTAAGTCGAGTAAAAATTATTCTCTCTTCCCCTCGTGGTAGGAAGCGTGGCAGAAAATGTGGGCAATAATAGTATACCTATTCTTATGTCACTCGGACTCACTCAGTATCGCGCATGCTTAGGTACCTCATCTGCACTCTGTTGCAGAAACGCTCATTAAAGTTAATCCTCCATTAAATCTCTTGCTGTCACTTTTTGTCTTGTTGACGTAGTTGAAGCTAGCACGAGATTTAATGGAGGATTAACTCTAATCAGCGTTTCTACAACTGACCGTTAGTCAGTTTTTCCCATTTTTATGAAATGCCTTTGCCCTGCAGTGGGTTCCTACATGCTATAACTTAATTAAAATACGTAAGGCTTATAATGAGGGATTTTCCAAAAGCAAAAAAGTTAGTTCCTTATTTCTCGATAGATGGCGTTGACCAGAGAGGGGTCCAATAGGTATGAGCAAAGATATTAATTAATATTAATTGTAAAAATTCACAGTACAAACCCTTTCTTATTGTTGTTGGTTTATTATTTAGCTATCTCAGTGTTATTGTCCGTCAACAACGGATCGAGTATCAGACGTGGCTGTATGGGCTACGTATCCGTTTTGAATACACGAACAATAAACGAGAAACAATAACAAACTACAAAAACCTAACAGAAACTGAGAATTTCAATAAAAATAAACTGGAAATATTTAAATCGTACGTCAGATTACGTAAATGAAAAGCAAAGCCATAGACGAAAAATTGGACCCTGGTTTGACAGTCTGGCGTGGCAGTCATTACACCAACCGGGTCGTCAATAAAACCAAGATTGTTAATAACTTGTACTGTGTATTTTTATTATTAATATTAATTTATATTTGCTCATACCTATTGGACCCCTCTCTGGTCAACGCCATCTATTGAGAAATTAGGAACTAACTTTTTTTTCTTCTGGAAATCCCTCATTATAACGTACAACTTGGACCACTATGATATCCGTCACTCTAAGGTCCGCAACATACATCCGGAATAAACCTGATTAGATTCCGTATGGAGTGTTGCCGCTTTCAGATACTTTTTCACTAGATCTAGTGATTTTTTGATGTTTTAGGTGGCATATTTTAAAGTAATTTTTGAGCGTAGGCGTTGATGGAACGATACCGTATCGTGACGGTGCAGTTGCGACGTCGTTGCGGCAAAGTTGCGAAATCACCTACGCTCAAAAACCGCTTGTGTGATAATGGTTCATGCCATTTTGTATGCAGATTATGTCTAATGTTAAAACTATCGATAGTCTTTTGATATAGTTACATTAATATTGGAATACAATTTACAATCCATCATCGTAACATTTGTAACGTCATGACCTCATCACGTGATAGTAATTATCATGTATAGAAATTGTTTGTTTTGTTTTAATAAATACCTAAAAATGCAATTATTGTCATTCATTTGGCGTTTCATACATTTTTATTTTAGACATTTTTTAAACAGCACTCTAGTATTTTTTGTAACCATAGTTGACAACACTGAATCCTAAATCAGGATTCCGGATCGCAATTCCGTCTGTGTGTGGCGGACCTAACACGAAAAACACTCAATTTACCTCAAATATGTATGTACCTTGTAAAAGCAATCAAGACCGTCACTCGATCATTACGTCCAAGTCTCAAAGTTTCAGGTACATCTGCAAGTAAAAGTAATCGACTGAAGGAATTAATGTGGCGTCACTAACTCGCCCGACGCCGCCGGAGTTAAAAAATCTCTCTTTTCTTCTTAATTTTTACATCGTTGCAAGGTGTTACTGCGCAAGGGGTGGGACGGTTGCGATTAAGATTATCGATAACGATGATATTTTAAATACATTCTTCATTATTGTAGTGAATCTCATCTTTTCGAATAGAATAATCGTTTATCGTCAATTAACTGATAACTGTACACAATTCGTTTGACTATGATATGTATTTGTAATTCACAGGTTTTTCTTTTTTTTCGTTAGCCTATTTTGTCCCACTGCTGGGCAAAGGCCTCTCCCCTGCTCTTCCACTCATTCCTGTTGTGGGCAACCTCTGGACATTGGTCCTCAAATTTGTTTAGGTCATCACGCCACCTCTTCCTCGGTCGACCTGGACGCCGCCGACCGTTTTCGGAGATCTAGGGCACAGACATGACCGGCCCACTCCCATTTAAGTTTGGCACTTTTCTCTCCGACGTCGGCTATTTGAGTTTCGGAGCGCAACGTGGTGTTTCTGACCCGGTCGGTTCGTTTAACACCTAGAATGCTGCGCTCCATCGCTCTCTGGCAAACCTTAAGCTTGGACTTTTGGGCCTCAGTGAGTGACCACGTTTGAGCTCCGTAAGTTAGGATGGGCAGGATACACATGTCGATGAGTCTACGTCTACGTTCTTCTTATATTATCTACAAGAATTATTTCGTGCTTTTTTTTTAGTTAAAAGTTCATAAGTTTAAGAAAATATTCCCATCAATAATTATTATTTTCGTATTATCCTGGGGTTTTATTGTGTAATTACCAGAATCCGATTCGTTAATCTGCTTCATAATATTCAGTTCATCAATAGATTTATGATGATCTGAAAAACACAATTAATAAGTCTTGAAAAATTTCCAGTACAGCCGTTAATAATAGGTACTTACATCATCTGTCTTGTATCGATATAATCGGAAACGTACACAACAGCACTGGTGGTGATCGTGAGTTAATTCATATGTACATACGGCAACACATCAAGCTATACAAAACGAACATAAGCTGGACGCGGGACGTCATACGTTACTCGACCTACGCGCGGCCAGCTTATTTTTGTTTTGTGTAGCTTGATGTGTCGCCGTGCCTACGTATCGTTACCTAACATTTTATCTAAAAATTCGATAATATCAATAAACAAATCTTCAAAATTCCCAACCCTAGAGTCTACTAAAGAAACCTATTAATAATTCTCGGGTGGTAAAGTTTTAAAAAGTGTTTTTCCCTCGCCACCTTGTCGAGAGGTGTCGGATACTCGCGCAAGTCATTAATTACTTGCTCTGTGTTGATAATATTGTTTCATTTTTTATGAGCTAGCTTTTCTGAGGCCAAAAACAAGCTGAGGTCGTGTTTTAGAAAGTTCACCTACTAAATAATTTGTTTTTATTATCTTATTGTGAATATTGTGCAGGGGTGGCACGGCTCGATCATGGCCAGTATCAATAAGTTGGTTGTTTTAATGAAATTGATTTGGAATTGAAAGTGAAGAGATATTTACCTATAATCTCTGCTAGTAAGCCAGTAGTAGGCACCTACTTTTGCCAAAATACCTTCTTGTTTACATGAAATTCATGTCAGTTGCAGTCCTAGTATAATTATAGCAAAACTCTTACACCTATCCCAGGTTGAAAGAGTCAAAAAAATGCCTTCAAAAAGTATGTAGGTACAACATATTCCGATTCCGATAGCTCATAATCATTTATTTCATAAAAATAATTATACATGTCAAATGCACTCATAATACTTATAATTATATTATTTAATATAAGTCCGGCTCTATTCAAAAATAGACTGTGTACTTGCATTAATGTTCGCCGATCACGCTAGATAAATCTCCACTTAAACGTCACCGGACCGCATGCAAATCACAACTTTTTACACATTCGATTTCGTACTTATCATTTGACAGCTCGCTAAGACGTTTCAGAGTGTCAATCACATAGTAAATAAGTGTAGTGCCATATGGAGTTCAATTCAACACAGTTGAATCTGGATTGCAATGGAATTTGAAATTGAATAAGGATTGAACTACGATATTTCAAATTAGCGCGATTGAGCCCCAGTTTTGAGAATGTGACAATGCTACTACTGGTCCGTTATTTTAAAGCTAACTAAGTTATTTTAAACAGATAATCATCACATTAAAAGAGAACACGTTTCACAACACCTTAAAGATTGAGCGGCACTCGACTTTCTTCTAACTTCCTCATTTCCTTAACGTCACTACCATTTCCGCTAATTTTCTCGCGAACAAAAATTAAATACACAATTGCAACTTTACCTGGCTCCACTTGCTACCCAAATTGAACCTTTATTGCTATTGTTCTAAGATTCATAGGGGTTGTAAATGGAAGTTGGTTGTGGGTGAGAATAGGATGCTGTAAGTGACAGGTTAAGGTGACTCCTTGAGAGTAAGGTGTGAATGGCTCATTGAAATTCCAAGGAACGGCCCGCGTTTTCAGGACATTCAATTTTATTTTCATTTCGTTAATTGAATCGGAGGTTACATGAATGCTTTCTGAGAACCTGAATAAAAAGCCGACTGACGATGACGTTACCGACGAAGAAATTACGACATTCAAAGGTAAATTTAGTAAGAGTACTAAATGAGAGTGCTGATACTAAAGTGATAAAAATGTCATGGACGTCATCGAGTCGAGGATATGCTACCCTGGGGACCTGGGACCAAAGTACCCAATTATTATTACGGAGGTACCCCGTAGTTGGGTGGATCCACTTTTGTAGTTGAATTTTAAACAGGTTTTGAAAATTTTGCTAGTATACTCCCAACTAACAATTTGGTCGTATAGGTGTCGTATAGTCGAACATCAGACGCATAAAGCATCAGTCATCATCATCATCATATCAGCCATTAAACGTCCACTGCTGGACATAAGCCTCCCCCAAAATGAGGGATTTGCCATAATCGCCACGGTTGGCAGGCGGGTTGGCGATCGCAGTTGGATTGAATGTGTGTACTCAGAGGATGCTGCTGCCCATCTTCCGGTAGATCCCTTAGTCGCCTTTTACGACACCCACGCCACGGGAGGAAATGGGATGCTGCTATTCTTAGCCGACACAACACAGCAATAAAGCACCAGTACATGACGAAATTACCGTAACTTTTATAAGTCAAAATAGTCATATAAATGTGGGCCTTATACGATCAAATTGTTTGCTGGGCTTTTAGGAGCCATATTGTATTTATTTATGTTTAGGTGAAATAACCGCGTAACTCTCAAAAACTGTATTAGGAATACTAAGGTTTCGTACAATCAAGTAGGTACTAACATCTGCGTAAAAGAAAAAAAATAAAGCAATATATTTTTGAGCTTACAGCAACTATATCGAAAAAACATTTAAACCATTAAATACCCCGTTTAATATCCATAAAGCGCAGAGGTATATTATCCTCACCTATCCACCGCCCCTCAGAGGAAAAAGTGAGGAAATTACTTAAAAACTTTTATCGCTATCTGTCAGTTCGGTGAGGAATGACGCGACTTAGCCGTTTCTCTCTCAAGACAAGACACTTTGCTCGAAGGTGCTCTCGCTTCGGGCGCACTTTGTACTTCTTGTTGGGGAGGTGTTTTATCGCACTAGTTTTACATACGTACATACACTCACGACCTTAACCTTTCATTTTAGTCAAATAGAAAACTACATTTAAGCATCATGCATATGTACTACATATGTCATCGTCCCATGGGATGGGGTAGCCTGGACTACAAAGTGTTCGTCCGACACACGCTACGATTCTTTACCTACACCTCTATCTCCTTAGGTATAGCTACTTTTAAAAAACTATGTGAAAAAAATAGGATTCTTCAAAGCGTCTTATATCATGAAGTACTAACAGTACCTAGGAGTATGATTAGCGGATATGTGTAAATAGAACATATAAGGTCTAACAAAATTAGGTGAAACTAATTTAAGGGGATGATCAGACCATCAAACTGAACAACTTTCTCTATGGGACCAATAGTGAAATCGCGAAAAAAAAATCTGCTGTCCCATACATTTAGGTCGAGTAGGTTTGTATGGAACAGCTGTTTTTTTTTCGCGATTTCGATATTGGTCCCATAGAGAAAGTTATTCAGGTTGATGGTCTGATCATCCCCTTAAAATAGTTTCACCTAATTTTGTTAGACCTTATATAATTGAAGTTTTGACAAGAGCCAAAACACGATTAAGACACATATTCTCGATAGAGAAACAAGCCAAAGTAGCCTCCGTTTTTATTTGTAAACGCTTGGAACTGCTAAACGGTGAATAATAGAAACACGAGACTTAATTTAAAAAAAAAGAAATTTATATTTTACAAATTTTGATAAGAGCAGAATTGAACTTACATAAATAGTACAATCAAAATTAAATACAGTTTGTTTTACGCTTGCGTCGTTTCGTTATAAGCTATCTCACGCCCATTTCGTTTCAATTATTTTTCGATATAGGCCCTTAAGATTGTAATATAATTGTAACAAGGTACATTTTTAGCATTTCTTGGTTTCAAGTTAACGAGAAAGGGGGGGTTGATGAGTTGGTTTTCAGAACCATAGGTTTTACAAGGAAACGTTAATAATTATAAAAGTGAATCTCAGCCGATAGACGACCACAGCTGGACAATTGGAGATAGGCCTCCCACTAGAATCGCCACAACGACTGGATCGGGGCGCTGCCCTCATCTAACGGGTAACGTTCTACGTTTAAATGATATACCTAGTTGGTAGTTTTGACAACCCTATAAAGACCGCCATTTGTACCCTTACGTTCTTTTTATTCGTTTTTGTTACTGTATATTTTTGGTGTGCAAATAAAGAATATTTATGTTATGTTATGTTATAAAGAACCGTCGTGAGTTTATGTAGGTATATATTTAGGTAGGTATTGTCACCATTAATCAGATTGTATCCCATGAATCCCATGGATCTTGCCTCAGTTTTATGGTCACCCTCTTTGTTAAAACGTTAGCACCTTCAAATTAAAACAATTTTAACATCCTAAAACTTTCTTAAAACTGTATTAAAGAAACCATTCTTTTTTTTCGTCCGTCAAAACAGGAAGTCGCCTAAAGCGCTTCCGGCCGATAACAACATCCGGTGTGAAGTTTCAGTAGAGTTTCAAAGTTTCATGCTTTTGTTACAATATAACTCATCAAGCAGTATTAACAATATTCCCACATACATTGAATTATCTTCGCTTGATATTAGGTTTACGGACCTCAAAAAAGGATTATCACTCGTGCCCGTCTATATGTCCGTCACATAAATATTTATCTGCAACTACCTATAAAAGCTAAGCTGAAATTGTGCATGTTGAAGAACTAACACAAAAATAAAGCAAGACCAAAAGACTTACAAGTTTCAGCAAAGTTTCTTCATTTCATTTCATTTACCTACAAAGTGGAAATCTTTTATTAAAAACTATAGTTCGGGCCGTATAGGTTCGGGCTCCAAAAACTGACGATTTTGAAAAATGTTTTCCTATCTAGTCGAGTGGGATATTATTCATAATATTGTGAAAGGGCTTTGCAAGCACATTTCAAAACTCTCTTTTCGTGTGCTGTCAATTTTTGAAAAAAACATCAGATCAAGACATTGGTTGCGTTTCGTGCGTTTAGGATAAAAATCAAAAGAAATATTTACGTCATCTAAGTGTTGCCATGTTTATCTATACTATTATAAAACTGTAACAGGAAGTTTGTCTGTACATTGAAGATATTAACAAAAAAAAAGTTACGATATGGTTTTTAGGTGTCCCTGATTCCATTTCACTAATTTTTGGACTTTTTGTCTGTCTGTTTGTTTGTGTGTTTGTTTGTTTGAACGAGTATCACGCAAAAACTACTGAACCGATTTTGATGAAACTTTTTTTGTTTGATAGCTTATGATCTGACTTAAAATCTGGTATATAATTTGTGCGGACGAAGTCGCGGGTTAACGCTCGTTATTTATAAGCTCAACTGTTGTGTTGTTATCAATATTATCACTACTGTTTGATTGGTGTACTAAGCATTCGAGACGAGCAGGTGCTTTCGGATAAAAATTTCCACCTTTTGTTGTGAAAGTTTGGAAATCTTTTTATGACGATAAGTTTTTAGACAGACACGCTTTTATACAGGGGGAGTTGGCAGGAAGCTGTTAATAGCTTAATGTAAGGGATTCAAGATTTTTGGCCTTATTTTTTGGGAAAAATGTAATATATTGAAGAACTTTTGAAACCTTGATTGAGGGCTGTTTTTTGTAACGAGTATGAACCAGAAAAGTTTCGCTGTAGGTTTTATATGAAAAATATAGGTAAATTGGTGGAGTATGGGCAACTCTCGCACAAACCCATATTAATCGTGTGACAACTCCTATGGTTTGCAGCTTGCAGTGGGACGTAGGTATACAACGTGTAAGTGACAGCCTAGCAAATACTGAAACGGTGAACTCAGACCATCAAACTGAACAACTTTCACTATGGAAACCTCATACCTCAGGAAACGCGAAAAAAAATCAGCTGTCCCATACAAAACTGCTGTACCTACCCAACTAAACTGTATGGTACAGCTGATTTTTGTTCGCCTTTTCTGAGGTAGGCTCGATAGTGAAAGTTGTTCAGTTTGATGGTCTGAGTTCACCGTTTCAGTATTTGCTAGGCTGTCACTTACACCCTGTATGTGCTGATTATTATAAAGAAAGAATGTTGTACAGGTGAAGACACTTGCATTGTAGAGTAACAATTCCCATAATATTTAGCAATGAATCACCATGACATCTTAGAAAAACTTAAAATTCGACGATTTTCAAATAAAACAAAATTGAAAAATACAAGTAACTTGGATTTTGTAAGGTTGGATTTTGATTTATTTAAAAATTTTACCATAGTTCAGAACTTAGTGCCCTTTTTTCCAACTTGGACCAAGTTGGCATAAACCGATATAAGTAAGATTGAAATTCATTTGCACGTCATAAAAGGATTCGAATATTTTTGAACTCGAATCTAGAACAATACAAATATGAAATACCTTGGCGTTATTTTTAATAGCTAGGAAGTATTGCAAAAATTGATAGACCACTGTCTTTTCCGACTGTTCCTGCATCACCATAAATTTTCAATTAAACAGGACTTCTATCTAATGTCTCTCATCTATCACTCCATCATTAAACCCGTCTAATCTCATAACTCCCTGCATTAAACAACAATTCAGGTACCTATAACAATAAATCTTCCGAATCGCCCCTAGCTACCCAATATTTTAAACCACCACTTTAAAACACTTACTGCAACAAGCAATTTTCACCTCTAAATCGTATTGACAAGGTTTATAGTGCCAGCAAATGACGTTGGTAATGGGGCGCAAAATGGCCGAAACATCGAAGGTGGGATATAGTCAGATATTAATCCGTCAGATCGTGATTAGATTCAGTGGCACGGAGTAATATATTCCGTAAGGTGTCAGTATTAGGGATGTGCTGATAGTTTATCGTTGTCGATACAGCTACTACTAATCCTTTCTATGCTCAGGTTTCTACAAAGAAAAGTACCTACCTAAACTCTATGCGTTTTATTTAGTACCTCTGTTGTGCAGGGCCAGAATAGGACTATCCAAAGCTTCACGGGACTATACCATTACTAACACCTGGGTATCGTACAAAGAGAGCAGTAGCACTTCCATCTCATGCTACCTCCACACGCTTAGGCAAGCCCGCTGTACATTGACTCGCCTGTAAAGTGATTGCTGCTTTATGTAACGTTAATGTACAACGAGCTTACCTAAGCTCGCGCAAGCGTGTGCAAGAACTGCGATCGCCAATCCTTCAGTCAAGCGTAACGATTATAAATTGTCATCCATCGCGTCTACCCTCAGCCTTCTTAGCATGCTTCGACGGCATTGACAACTATCAAACTAGAGTGCGATTCACTAAGCGTCTCATCGCTGCTGTCAAAAACATCGACGAGCTCGCATCCTTCAGATCGTCTGAGATTTTATATGAGTTCGACACATGAAATTGAAAGCTCACCGACGTTTCAACGACGAATTTAAGGTTGTGGTATTGCGCTTAGTGCATTGCTGAACCTGGAACGCTGAAATATCGGGATCACAAATTAATATAATGAAGAACACGATAAGACCCACAGATCAGAAAAACTAAAGGGAGATGTGAAAAGGGGGCGGGACCAGTGTCGCAGCAATATGCGCAAAAACGGAACACAGTAAGGATTCAATATATTATGAGGCTGAAAGCCAGTCGAGATATTATGTGTAAATAGTTTACAATGCTTGCGTAGTACTAAAGATTATTCGAACGTTGAGTTCTGATACCGCAATGGATAATGAGCACATTCAAGCTAACAAAATACTTTCTATCGCGTGGTACTGGTGGTGATGCGACACTAGGTTTCGTACTCTCTAGATCTCTATGACAAGACCCGTTAAGATGTTTTCAACACACTTGCTCATAAAATTGCCCTTATTTCACCGCAATTAGGCACATAATGACACCTATAATCAAACTGTGACTTTTTCATTACGTATCTAAACTTCTTGGTTGAGTTCTTGAGTTGCTATGTTCTTAAAAAAGTTTCAATACAAAAAAGATCATATTCAATAGTACAAGTAAATTCTCTAAATAATCTTTTTAATTACTAAATGATAGTGTGTTGAAAAACGTCGTATGATACACGTGTGTATTGATGATTACCGTCCTCGGCTCTCTTAAGACCCTCGCCTACGGCTGGGGTCTCAATGGCGCCTCAGCGGTAATCACCAACATTACACACTTGTACCATACTATTTTAATTTTAGTCTAAAAAAAATTTCAGTTTTGATCGTTTCGTAACACTGTACCTTACAAAACTCACAGCTTAAAAATAGTCTCGCTGAGAAACCCTAATCAAACGCAATTTTAACGTGCAATTTGAATAATGTGTGACATCACTATTCGCATTGCGGAGCGTCGATAGACGGTGTGCGTGCCGTCGCAAGCGTCCAGCGTCTTAGAGCCGAGGTGTTCTACCTTCGAATATCGATAACTTATACATACAGCCCTATGTAAACTTACTGTGCTTATATTGGATAGCGAGCTTCTTGGATATCAGTTAGAAACAACATGTTTGCATTATTGAAAATAAAACAAGAAAGAAAGTCCTGACTATGTTTCGATGGAAATCTAGATTGGGTTTATTCTCACCTACAAGCACCTTCTTACAAGTTAGGTACCTACTTCGTTCCTACATAAAATTTGTGCTTAGGTATGTTCGCAGTAAGTAGTTAAGTTATCTAACTATTACATACCTTAAGTAAGTAATCTATGTTCCGGTGCAGAATCACGACAATCAATGCAGCTATTCAAGACTCTGTTATAGGCTGTTTGTTGTAGATAGGTACTTATTATAATTCATCATCATCATATCAGCCATTAAACGTCCACTGCTGGACATAAGCCTCCCCCAAAATGGGGGGATTTGCCATAATCGCCACGCTTGGCGGGTTGGCGATCGCAGTTGGATCGAATCAATGTGTGTACTCAGAGGATACTGCTGCCCATCATTCAGTAAATCCCTTAGTCGCCTTTTACGACACCTACGGGAGGAAATGAGATGGTGCTATTCTTTGCCTACACATACATTATTTACGTAAGGATGTACTTATTATAATTATGTAGATTAAATAATCAATAAATTCAAAATAGAAAGCATTTTGAGTCCATCACAGTTCGCCGAACCGCAACTTTTGTCGCGTAATTACAAACTTCAAGCCGCTTTCGAACAGCTTAAGCGCCGAAATTAGTTGGAAATTAAAATAGGTAGGCAGTAGGCACCTGTCTGAGCCGATTAGTGCAATCGACGGACTTCTGCCTTGACAGGCTTGACGCTTTTGCGAGGTAATTAACTTGTGTTTTTGATAATATTTCAGTTACATCATATTTTGAGAAGGTACCTACTTACTTTATTATCTCAATTAACTTTACTACTCGTTTAAGGACGAGATAAGATAAGTTACGTGGGTAGATTATATTCTGAACTTGGCTAGCACCATCACACTTCGTATAGATTATGGTCAGGGTTGCCAGATTGTATAATTGGATACAAAAACTGTATAATTGGGTGGCTGTTCAAATCCTCTATGTATCCTAAACTCTCAAAACAAACAATAACTGAAAATCTTTGCTTACATTCGAAAATCGCAGAAGTGAGACTCAAAAACCGCTACGGCTACGTGAAGATACAGGGTAGGTAACCCAGGGTAGGTATCCTGCGAGTCAATTTTGTATTATTTCAGGGACATGGCTGAATAATTATAAAAATACTGCTGGCACACAATAAAACACGTAGTAATGAAACGATTTATTAACTATTATGAAAACTTTTAGCTTTACTTATGGAGAAAAGATAAGCGCTGCTTGTCGTGTGAAATGATCACATGCAATCATATTTAGCTACCTAAGTACATTAGTAGTTTCAAATATTATTGATTTTTAAACATGTTACAGCCACTCTCTTTAATAATACTTTTTTTTTTATTTATTATTTGGTTATAAGGGCTTGGTCAATGACCAAATAGCTACTGCGACCTAGATAGATCTATTGTAGCTGTCACCCTAGACCTAAAGGTCATTTCCTAGGCCCACGGACTTCATGAACCGTGTTATGCTTTTGGAGGGGAGGTCCCTGATGTCAGTAGGTGTTATTATGTATCCACCTAGATGGCGACTCCTGCTGTGAATGAGCACTTCGCATTCGCAGAGGAGATGTATGGGCGTTTCCTCTGCTTCACAGCAAAATCTGCAAGTGGGTGAGTCTACAAGCCCCATTCTGTGAAGGTGTTTGTTTAACTTGCAGTGTCCTGTTAAGGCTCGTACTAAGAGCCTTAAGTCGTTGCGGTTTGAATTGATGGCATCTGAGGTATGTCTGTTTGAAAAGCCGGTCACAAGTTCTTTCGCATGCCTCAGTCCTGGTGTATCCGACCAGAGCTTACGGCTTTGGTCCACGGCCCATTCCTTTAGCACACGTCTAGAGGTGTTGCGGGAGATGCCGCAATAAGGCTCGGGGCCTATGGCGTCCTCTTCCGCCCCTCTTCGTGCCAGCTCGTCAGCAGCCTCATTTCCATCAATACCGCAGTGTCCGGGCACCCAGCCTAGGGTGACAGAGTTTGTCCGTCCTAGCTGGTTGAGTGCTCGGGCACATTCTAATGTTAGTTTCGACTCTATTTCATCAGATCCTAGCGCTTTTAGAGCAGCCTGGCTATCTGATAAAATAACAATATGTTTCCCCTTTGGGCATCTTTTCAGATTCTCGTGTACGCAATCTATGATAGCGTACATTTCAGTCTGGAATACTGTGGCATGCTGTCCAAGGTGAATCGCCTTTTTAATTCCTGGATTGCCGCCACATATTCCAGCTCCAGCACGGTTGTCCTTCCTGGAGCCATCTGTAAACCAGACGACATCTCCAGCGCTGAAGGATTGTGGGGTATTCCCGTTCCAGTCCTCTCTTTGGGGTAGGATTACCTTGTATAACCTGTTGAAGTTATATTCTTTGTTCATGGTGTCTTTCGGCATACACATGATCGGAATTGTTAAGAGAGTTTCATGTAACCCTCTCATAACAGAGGACTTCCATTTGGAATCTCCTCGTTCCAAGGCTCGGAGCATTGCAATTTTTGCCTCTTTCTGCACATGGATGTGTAGTGGAGGCAAACCTAATATTGCCTCCATAGCAGCCGTGGGTGTAGATTTCATTGCCCCCGTTGCTATTCTGCATACTAATCCTTGTAGGCTATTTAGGGTGTTTACACACTTCGCTTGTTCGGTTTTCTTATGCCAGGCTACACTGCAGTAGGATACCATAGGCCTCACTATCGCAGTGTAGATCCACATAACCGAACTCGGTTTCAGGCCCCATCTGGAGCCCGCTAAGCGACAGCATGTCCCTAGTCCTATTTTTGCCTTTCGCACAATGTGGTCCAGGTGTTGGTTCCAAGTGAGTTTTTGGTCTAGAATTACTCCTAGATATTTAACCTCCTTGGAAAACGGTATAGATTTGTTGAAGAGTGTTGGAGGTCTAAGGCGCTCCAATTTTCGCCTTCTTGTGAAGGGTACTATAACCGTTTTATCGGCATTTACTGAAAGACCGAAGTTCTTGCACCACCTTTCTATCTTGTGTAGTGCTGTCTGCATGAGACTGGATATAGTGCTGGGACATGGGCCCACAATCATCACTACCAGGTCATCAGCATACCCTTGAGTATCTAGGTAGGCGTTGTTAAGGTCCCACAGGAGGCAGTCCACCACCACCGACCAGGCCAGAGGTGAGAGCACTCCCCCCTGCGGACAGCCTTTGGATACCTTTACCTCTAGGGTTTTACCTAGAAGTGAGGTCCTGACTGTTCTTGTCGTTAACATTGCCTCAATCCACTTTTTGGTAGTGGAGTCGACATTTCGATCATCCATACATTTTAGTATGATTTCAGTAGAGGTATTGTCAAATGCACCCTCTATGTCCAGAAAGGCACAGAGTGCAATCTCCTGATCGTCGAGGGCTTTTTCCACTCTGTCGACCAGTTCTAGCAGAGCACTTTCTGTGGATTTGCCTTTCTGGTACGCATGTTGCCTGAAGTGCAATGGCCTACCTTTGAGGTAGGTCTCCCTAATATGCAGGTTTATTACCTTTTCCATGGTTTTTAGAAGGAAAGAGGTAAGACTAATTGGTCTATAAGATTTGGGTTGTGATTTATCTTTATCCCCAGCTTTGGGAATAAAGGTAACCCTAACCTTAGTCCATTTCTCTGGTAGGTATCCCCAAGCAAAGCTCGTTCTAAAGATTTTAACTACCAGTGGTTGGATGATCTCTCTTCCTTGCTGTAGGAGAGCAGGGAAGATCTCATCTTCTCCGCCAGTCTTGAATGGTTTGAAGCTATTTATAGCCCATTTGACTCGGTCGGGTTTAAAGACCAGTGCCGACATACGCCAGTCTTCAATCCTTGGTTTGGATTTAGTCCCGCTTTGTGAAGGTGGCTCGGCTCCTGGTTCCAGAACTGTTGAACCTGGGAAGTGGACACTGGTCATAAGTGTTAGGGTTTCCTCAACAGTTCTGGTAAAATTTCCATCTGGTTTCCTCAGTAGCCCCAGATGAGAGGTTGGCGATTTGGACATAATCTTATAAATTTTTGCAAGGTGTGCGGCTCCATTTATTTCCTCGCAGAACCTATGCCACGACTTCCTTTTCGCCTTCCTCAGTTCTTTATTAAAATCCGTTAAGGCCTTGCGATACGCATCCCAGTTACAGTGTTTTTTTGCCCGATTGAATAAGGTTCGGGCCCTCTGTCTGAGTGTTTGAAGCTTATTATTCCACCATGGTACTCTTCTGTTCGAAGCTATGGTTTTAAGCGGGCAGTTGTTATAGAAGGCTGAGATTAACCCAGTCTCAACTGCAGCCACTGTGTATTCCAGTTGTTCCCTGGATCTTACACTTTTCCCTATCGACCCTAGGCTGTCCTCGAGATCGGACCTAAACCCATCCCAGTCAGTCTTCCTTCGGTCACGATAGTGTTCAATATGTCTGTTTTTGTTACCCAGAATATCGAATATAACATGTCTGTGGTCAGACATGGACACCTCTTCACTGACGTGCCAGTTGTCTATACGGTCCTTAGTGTGTCCTGTACAGAAAGTAATGTCTAACACCTGTTGACAATTTCTTGTGACATAGGTTGGAGTGTTGCCTTTGTTTAGTACATAGAGGTTGTTAGTCATATAATAATACTTATTTAGGTAGGTACTTACTTACTTTACCTACTGTATTACTGAAATTATGCCACTGACGAACTTATGCTACCACTTGTAATTTTCCCTGTCGGTCGCTACGATAGATCGCTTCGACAATTGAAAAACATCCCATCTGACCCCATCTTCGTCCTGAGGACTAGATTGAGGTCAAGAGCAAACCCATACGTAATAAACAAAAAAAAAACATATTTTTTTGTTCTTTCAAAAACAAAATCAATTTAATTATCGATGTAATTCCGTATATTTGAAAATAAATGAATTTGAAAACAAATTATTCCCCTTAATAAGTAAGTACCTAGCTGGTTAAAGTAGATTACCTAATAACGTAAAATTACAAGGTAGCTTTGATTAGAGACCTGGCGCGGTGATTTGTTCATTGTGTACCGAGACACCTTGTGATTTGGGGTTCAATCTCGTTCATTCATTGCCTTTTGAACTTACGATCTACCTAGTAATTTATTAAATTAAGTATTACAGGTTTAGGTAGGTAACTGATTTAAGATAGGTAGGTAATTTATGTGGTTGTAGTTCATCTGGTCGCATTCTCTATAGTATCTACACTATAGACAACATGTCTTCTAGTGTGCATGGTGGATTTACAAAAACTTACGTCAAAACCATTCCAACCAACCATTCATGTGTTACTACGAATAATAAATAGGTGCATATTCGTTTGCATAAATTTTACATCATTTGACATTGGTAGGTATAATATAATACCTACCTACTTACAACATAACATACCGTGTTTTTTTAAACTTCATGAAAAATGGTACTTTGGCGATATACACTGGCCTGCAAAACTAAGTATCACACTTTTAAAATTGCAATAACTTTTTAAATACATAAACATTCATCATCATCATCATCATCATCAGCCTATCATCGTCCACTGCTGAACATAGGCCTCTCCCAAGGCGCGCCACAAAACTCTGTCCTCGGCCTTCCTCATCCAGTCGCTCCCCGCTACCTTTTTTAGGTCGTCTGTCCAGCGGGCAGCAGGACGTCCCACACTACGTCTACCAGTTCGCGGTCTCCACTCCAGAACCCTGACACCCCACAGGTTGTCAGTTCTTCGGCAGATATGACCAGCCCATTGCCACTTCAGCTTGCTAATTTTCTGAGCTATGTCAACCGCTTTCGATCTCTGACATATCACTTCATTTCTGATGTGATCTCTCAGAGAAACACCGTGCATAGCTCTCTCCATAGCTCGCTGCGCGACCTTGAATTTATGAACTAGTCCTATCTTCAGGGTCCATGTTTCCGCACCATAGGTCATTACTGGCAGGACGCACTGATCGAACACCTTCGTTTTGAGGCATTGTGGTAGAGCCGAGGAAAATATATGGCGGAGTTTCCCGAAAGCAGCCCATCCCAGTAGGATGCGCCTAGCGGCCTCCTTGTCGAAGTTGTTTCTACCTAGTCTTATAGTTTGTCCAAGGTAGACACAGTCTTGCACAACTTCTAACATAAAAAATACTTTCAAAATAAAAAGGACTCGAAAAAGAGTTTAATTTTAAAATAATACACTGGCCTGCAAAACTAAGTATCACACTTTTAAAATTGCTATAACTTTTTCAGTACACAAAATATACTTTCGAAATAAAAAGGACTCGAAAGAGTTTAATTTACAATAAATATTTACAAAGAAAACTGATAGCATTTGCTATAAAACGTCTTTTATCTTAAATCTTTAATTTCAATAGTTCAGAAAAAATTGAAATATTAAAAGTGTAGTACTTAGTTTTGCAGGTCAGTGTAGTTACAAAGAAAACTGATAACATTTACTATAAAACGTTTTTTATTTTAAATCTCTAATTTCTATAGTTTAGAAAAAATTGAAATATTAAAAGTGTAGTACTTAGTTTTGCAGGTCAGTGTAGTTACAAAGAAAGCTGATAACATTTACTATAAAACGTTTTTTATTTTAAATCTCTAATTTCTATAGTTTAGAAAAAATTTAAATATTAAAACTGTAGTACTTAGTTTTGCAGGTCTGTGTAGTTACGTACGTACCTATCAATCTTAAGCATATCTATTAGGTAGGTAGGTATACCTAAGTGTGTGAACTTTGCCTTATCATAAATATAGGAAAGATAAATAATTAGTTACTTATACAAGGGGGTCAGGGTAAACAGTTGCATTACTTTGAGGAGTACTTATAGTACGTATAGGAAATTCTCGGAAAAAATTCCGACTTTTCATACAAACATCAGCTAATTAATTGCTTTTAGTATGGGCAGTCCACAATTTTTTTTGCGAATTTCCTATAGAGGTTTCTAATGAAAAGTTGTTCAGTAACATGGGTACAATCACTTAAAGTAATACAACTGTTTACCCTAACACCCTGTAATAAACTTTTGTGTAGAAAATTGATTATTTATATACCTTCTTTTTCCAATCTGAGCAATTATTCTACCTGAATCCTTTCCAAAAAGGGGTCAAGTCAACCGTCCTCTGGAGAGTGATATCAAGCAGGTGTCTATGTAAGGTGCCGTTACCCTAAACTGACGGCAATCTGTTTTTATCACTCTCACTGTTGGGCTCGTCCCGTGGGACTGGGGAAAATGTCGTATTGTCTTTATTTTTATTGGATTTGAATTATAAGATTACATTTTGAAGTGAAAAATAGAAAAAAAGGAGGAGTTATTTCGCGTAATCATATCTTATGCAGAGTGTAACATAAAGTGTGAGAGTTACTTAAAAGGGGTGCTTCAGACCATCAAACTGAACAACTTTCTCTATGGGATCAATACGTATTAAAATCTGCTGTCCCATACATTTCAGTCGAGTTATGTTTGCAGTTTTGTATGGGACAGCGGATTTTTTTTTTCGCGATTTCAGTGTTGGTCCCATAGTAAAAGTTGTTCAGTTTGATGGTCTGAAACACGCCTTTATGTGACTATCCCATTTTATATTACATCCTGTATCCAACTTAGGATAATACAGTGTAAGATATATGAGTAACTCGAATTGGATCCGATTTGCAGGATGAGGTGTAGCATGTTTTATTGATGGTTACCGAAGAGCGTCGGTAGCGCGTTGCGAATAGGTATGGACACTCAATCATGAGGGACTGGGTTCGAATCCGTTCATGCTATGTTATCTTAGTACAAACTAAGTGGAACGCAGATTTTCCATAGACAGCTTGCGCCATCTATCGGTTATGTTTCAAAGCACTATGTGTTGAACTAGGGTTCATATCGGAGTAACAGCGCTCTTCACCTCACGCGCTGCGCTGTAGTAGTGAAAGATTTCGCCCATATCAATCACTGTCTTGTTGGTCTAGCGGTCTAGACAACCGGCTTACGATCCGCGAAGCTAAGGTTCCATCCTCGTGTCGGCCGATCGTCTTTTTCAATTTATTTCATAATGTGGCGCCCCCTAGTGCTAATAAGCGGCAACCTAATTAGGACGTCCTAAAATTCAAGGCGAGTTACCTATCTATATCCAATATACATATTAATCTATGAATCCGTTTGAACTCCAGGCCATGTAGGTTTTTCTAATCCTTTAGGAGTTTTTCTAATTCTCAAACAGTGAACTTCAAATACTGATGCGTATTTGAAGTCTACCAATGCGCATTGGGCAAGCGTGGTGGACTAACGCCTATACACCCACCTTGAGGGTGTGTCCTGCACATGTGCCCTGCAGTGAGACGTATATAAGGTCTAACAAAATTAGCTGAAACTATTTTAAGGGGATGATCAGACCATCAAACTGAATTACTTTCTCTATGGGACCAACACTGAAATCGCGAAAAAGAAAATCAACTGTCCCAAACAAAACTGCAAAGATAACTCGACTCAAATGTATCGGACAGCTGATTTTTTTTCGCGATTTCGATATTTGTCTCATAGAGAAAGTTGTTCAGTTTGATGGTCTGAACATCCCATTAAAATAGTTTCAGCTAATTTTGTTAGACCTTATATAGGCTCTCTTTAAGATGCATAATAAAACGAGTCCAGTGTTCTTACATTGTTAAAACCTACATTCTCAATTCTGCACGAAGCATCTTACCAAGTGCACTCAGCCACAAAAATCTTCATAATACTCACCCTTAGTCTTAAAACTCCATTTCACCCTCGACCCACCTGTCCCACTAACCTACTGGCAACTAGCGCTATCAACCGGCACTAGCCGCTAACCGACGCTAAAAGGTGTTGAGAGGCGACGCGTGTTCGATGGCCGATACATCGAAGTCTCACGTTCCAGGTCAAACCACTTGGTCGGTATGTAGGGGTGGGATGTGGGAGGTGTCGATAGATTAGGGTATATATAATGTTTGAGGATTGAAGTGTTGTTGAGATTAAAAAAAAACTGCTAAACCAAGTTTGACAAAAAAAAAACTCAAGTAATTTTGAATAAACTAGTTTTTATAAATTTACGATTAACTGTGGCGGGGTTGAGTTGTCTATGTTTCCGGAATCCTTGTGACGAGCTCTGTAATGAAACTTTGATCCTTATAGTAACATCTCATTCGGATGACAGAGGTACAACTACAAATGGTAGTACAATGACCTCTACACTACTCCCTTCGAATAACATTTTGTACTCATTTTTTATCTGTGTCGTATCAATATATTTTAAAGCTATCACAATGAGAGATATCAACAGGTAATCCAATGTGGTACTACAAAATAATTAAATCATTGCTTGGTCTCCTGCAAAATAGCAACAAGTTAGTGCAAAATGTTATCCGAAGGGAGTGTAAAAGGAGTCCATCTTTATGTTATGAATGATAAAACATCGATAAGCCAGCCCATCACAACAACGTTCAGTTTCACACGTAAAAGCGAACGGGACTCACTCAGTCAGCGTTTTGCAAACGGGTTAAGTGCACAGGTGCTTAAGCTTAAGTCTCTCGTTGCGGCCTCGACATCTTAACGGCACGAGGAAACTGAAACTACATACCTACCCACTATTAATACTGATTTTAACTTCTATAAAAATAAAGGAGATTTTGTAATGATATTGACTTCTTTCTTTTAGCCTATTTCATCTCATTGCTAGGCAAATAGAGTAGGCCTTCATTCTCCATTGGACCAGCTTCACTATCGAAGGCATCCAGAGAGGTGGGTCAAAATGTTGTTTGTAAAAAACAGTTAACGCGTTAATAAACATGAACATTTCCAAGTTAATCTTGATGGGTTACATCCCTGAGAAAGTCCATTTTCAAATTGGAATTATTTTCCTCCGAGTTTTTTTTCCGACTTCATCTCTTGAAATGTTCATGCTACTTGGCTTGACAGTCAGGGTCAGGTAGCATGGCATGAGATTTTTTCAGGAATTAAACCTATTTATACTTCATTCCATGTAAGGATGAAAAGATATTCAGATGCCTATTTAGCTTTCTGGCCAATTCAGATAAGTCAATACAGGATGTAAAGAAACCCTGTTGGAACCTTCAAATCATCAACCTGAACAACTTTCTCTATGGGACCAAAATCGAAATCGCGAAAAAAAAATCTGCTGTCATGGGACAGCAGAATTGATCAAATGTATGGGCATTTGATCAAGTTAAGTATATGTTTGCAGTTTTGTATGGAACAGCTGACTTTTTTTCGCGTATTCAATGTTGGCTCCATAGTGAAATTTGTTCAGTTTGATGGTCTGAAGCAACCCTTTACGGCTCCAACAGGGTTTTTTTTTACATTCTTTATAATATATTTATCAGAAAGATACTTTCCGACCTTTTTCGTATCCATCTTCGACATTACTAAAGCTGTTCTAAGATAAAGTGAGAGTGACACTCAGTTGCAGAAACGCCCATTAAAGTTAATCCTCCATTAAATCTATTGCTGTCACTTTTTGTCTTGTTGACGTAGTTAAAGATAGCAAGAGATTTAATGGAGGATTAACTCTTATGAGCGTTTCTGCAACTGAGTGTTAGTGTTTCAAACCTTTCTGTAATTCAAAACAAATGGAGCATAGATTAACTTGAAACTTAAAACATTATCTAAACACAAAACAGCCAAATAGTCAGAGCCGTTTCCGAGAACGCTATTACAGATTTACAAACCAATGTAGTATGCAATAAAACAAGAAAATAATGTATTTGTGGAAAATTTATTGGTGATTTTACCGTAGTAGTAAAATAAAAACTCTAATATAAAACACGCCAAGTGTTCGTGAGATACCAACTACGTGCCGCTACTATCGTAAGGCACGGGGACCTTAACTATGTCGTACTAAATACTACGCGAAACATCACTTCACGTCGACATTTACTTAGTACCCAATCTAAACTATTATAAAACTGTAGCAGAAAGTTTGTGTGTACATTGAAGATATTAACAAAAAATAAGTTACGATATGGTTTTTAGGTGTTCCTGATTCCATATCACTAATTTTTGTATTTTTTGTCTGTCTGTTTGTTTGTGTCTTTGTTTGGGTGTTTGTTTGTGTGTTTGTTTGTTTGAACGAGTATCACGCAAAAACTACTGAACCGATTTTGATGAAACTTTTTTTGTTTGATAGCTAATGATCTGACTTAAAATCTGGTATATAATTTGTGCGGACAAAGTCGCGGGTGAACTCTAGTTAGGTTTATATAAGCGTTGATAATAAAGAGATATACTAAATAATATAATAGTGAAGACGCTTCTCTTTCGACCACCCGGCAATGCGACCATCCCTCTAAGTTGGTATAAGTCATGATTTTTTAGCCGACTGCGCCAGAAGAAGGGTTATAGAAAACAACTGAGAGAGCTATTTTACCCTGACTTAATTATTGCTTACTCAGGTCGAGTAAGTGTAAGTGGGGCTTATCCAGAGTACCTACTTTTGTTTTTTTTTACCTTGGCGCTTCGACATAATAAGTTCTTGATAGCTTATCTGACTGATCGTTTGACATATGAGGTATGAAAGATATGATATAAATATAAAATAAATAAATAACGCTCACAGGCACACACATTGTAATGATCCCAAGCAAGCACTAATAGGCTGTTTATTATGGAAACCATACAACAACGGCATAAACATATAAACATCCATGACAGAACCGGGATTCGAACCCAGGACCCTGGTTTGGCAGTCCGGCGTGGTAACCATTACACCAACCGGGTCGTCTATGTCAAACGATTTGTCAAATACGCTATCAAGAACTTATCCGGAAGTAGTAAAAAATAGGCCCTAAGTCACAGAAATTAATTACAAAGTTGTAATTAAGTAATTGATACCATTATTACAAAATCGGATACTAAATAAATGTTACGTTACGTAAAATGCCTACACGTACAAAGTATTTATTTGCGACAGCTGATTTTCATTTACAGAGAAATCTTGAGAAATAGAGAGAAATTAAATTCAGTAATCGCGAATTCTTTTGACTCACTTTGGTCTAGTAACAAGGGCAAGTAAAACAGGAAAAGCGTACGAAGTTTATCTAGAGCTTGCTCGCTTTGACGATGGTTGAATCCTTGAGTTGTTCAGAAAATTACACATTGAATAAGTTGTCAAAACACCTGAATAGAGATAGTTCTGAAAAAAAATTGTGATAAATTTTTGTAAATTATAAAAATTAAAATGTTTCACGAACTCGATAATATGCATGTTGTTAAAGAAAACCAGCTGTCCGTACATACACAAATAAAAGACACGTAAATCACAAATTCTTTACATTATTCGTAATATTTCACTGCGACTGCATTCTATACTGCATTTCACATAGGAAAGGTTCTGACAGGACTCTTATGCCAACAAAATAAGTTCGATAATTGATTGACACACTTTCCTATGTGAAATGGATTATAATTTAATCGTTTGATTGACAGAACAAAATGAATGATCACATCATTACCATTTTAAGTAACAGAAAATACTCTGGACGGAGAAAATAAAATACACACAACATATTACACTTAAATATAAAAAAAAATTACATTCTACAATAATATTTAGCAGTCTAAAACAAAGTCTATAATAATTTGAAAAAGTTATAAAATTATAAAGAACCTAATTATTATATCTTAAATATTAATTTGTATTTTTAAACATGATTTTTGACTTCATTTACTTTTAGTCCTTATTCTAAAAAAAACTTCAAATAGTTTTGTATGTTGACATGCGATTATCAACCATACGGTCATATCAATACGTGAGTACTTTAAGATCGTACTTCATGTTTGCAAACTATACAGATAAGCTAATATACATAATGTAATATTTAAGTTCCATGAGATTCCGTTACATAGTTGAGATAAGTCAAGATGGGTCATAGAATAGAGATTAACATATTTTAGTAGCCAAATGGCACATCGTGGGAGAAAGTTTTAGATTTAGAATGAATGTGAGCTCGTATTTAAAAGTACTGTAAATGACAATAAGATCATTACAGGTTAGAAAAATTTTAATTATAGCGAAAATTATAAGTTATAAATGTTCTAACATTGATATATTTTATAACCTATATCTTGGTACGATTTACATTTTTGAAATGTTATATGAAAAACGCAAGCTAATTTATTTTGTTAAGGAAATTCAATATGGTTGTCACAGGTTTGTGTGTACACAAAAACTTATAAAAAACTATAAAAACTCAAAGAAAAACAAGTGCCCGTTGAATGTCGTTTTGAACACGCGCGTGAGAACGCAGCATGATATTTTATTGAATAATGTATTTGAAATGGAAGATCGCGAACTAAGTACCTACATTTATAACACTTAAGTCCAAAAATCGCTCGATTCTCTAGTGGATCACTTCCTAAGAACATTATTAATTTATTATATCGTAGGTTCCCCTTGATCAGTGATAGGTCTTTTAGTGGAATCATACATCATACTTATTTACCTTTATGAATTAGCTTTATATTTATATGTGGACGAGTAGGATATCGAATGCTTTGTACTATACGAGTGAATGAAAAAGCAACTATATTGTTTTAGTGTGATAAATATGTCGTTTAAGCGTGACAATATACGATCACATTGATGCCCACGGCAATCGTTTCATCAGACCATCAAATTTAAGTCTCTATACGAGGCAATCAATCAATTATACTTTATTTCACACTAAGAATAAAATAGACAGGAATAAAATAAACAGAAATAAAGCTAAAACTTTTTTTTTTGTAATTACCCTTTTTCATATTATGTGTTAGCATACAATTTATTTAGTTTAAAACGATTTGATCTAAGGAATGTTTTGTGTATGTTTAGGTACATAAACACAAATTGGAATATAATTTACTGTGTTGACGACAGAAATATTTTGCACATTTCATCTAAATGCTACACAACTCTTAGAACAAAGTAAAATTAATGGATAGGCCTTACGCGAACATTTCAAACCAGAAAATGAGGCAAAACAAATGACAGCTTTACTTCAAATATGTACCGAGATGACAGACCAAGTGTACTAGATTGGATGGACCAAGTGTACTGGTTGTGTGCTTCAACTTAACGCGCTTTGGGTCTATCCATTAATTTTACTTTGATCAAAGACAAAACTCATGAATAGTTTCGAAAGTAATTGTACCACGCAGTTTGTTTACAAAATAAGTCCAGAAAACAGCGCGCGGTAACCACAGAACGCAAAGAAAGAAATAGTACGACGGTGAGAGTGAGTTTGCGTCTATCGGTCTATACTCTTAGATAAAGTATACGTTCAGATTGAGCCTCACGTTTCTACCGTATTAAACAAAAGGGCACAACTTTCTTAGGTTGGTGCGCGAGAGGCGTCATACAAATTATGTCTATGTGCGTGCATAGCGATACGGTTTAGAGGCCAGTGCTGGATGCAATTTTTTCGACTCGTTAGTAGCTTCGACAGTCTATCTGGACGTATTAAAGTCTGTACTATTCTGTGTGCAATATAGTATAACTGATAGACAGCATCGCGTCTCGCCACTCGCTCTAGTAGAGGAGTTAAATAAGGCAATGAAGATGGTACAGTAGAACTAGATTTATAAGATCCCCTGATGTACCTGCGCAGTTGACAAATTTTAATAGCACACGAAATTATATTGACCAATCAGTATGTGCCTTCATTCCCATGCCAGGATTGGCTAATTGTTTTCGCGACCTTTTCGCTGCTATCCGACTTTGCACCCTTTGATTCGACTAAACGACTTCTCGTTTTGTCGGGGGAGTCTGCGCAAATGATGATTAACGAGGGTAATTATTTTCCTGGTCGTACTGTACAATATAAGGTGTGTTAGTGTTAGTGTTAGCGTAACTATATGAAGAACTCCCTGCGCTTGGTGACGCGGGGGCCGGTGGCGGCGGCCAGCGCCGCCTGGTCCTGGTCCGCGGCGCCGTCAGCTCCTCGCTCCTCCTGCATAGTATCGAGGTTATAATTCCGGCGTTTTGTGGAGATCGTCTTAGGCGCGTTGCGGAGAGGCATGAACACTCAATTATGAGGGCTGGATTCGGATCCGCACCGATAACTTGCCATATACCAATGAGTTTTTCTTATGTACGTAATCCCGACTGCTCTCCAACGGTGAAGGAAATGCATACGTTGAAGAAGAAATTCAAATGGTTATGTGAAGTCTACCAATCCGCATTGGGCACGCGTGGTGGACTCACGCAAACGCTTCCTCCACTAGGGTAGGTCAGTGGGACGTATATAAGGTGTAACAAAATTAGCTGAAACTATTTTAAGGGGATGATCAGACCATCAAACTGAACACCTTTTACTATGGGACCAATACCGAAATTTAAAAAAAATCAGCTCTCCCATACAAAACTGCAAACATAACTCGACTTAAATGTATGAGACAGTAGATTTTTTTTCGCGATTTTGATATTGGTCCCATACAGAAAGTTGTTCAGTTTGATGGTCTGATAATGTCCTTAAAATAGTTTCAGCTAATATTGTTAGACCTTATATAGACTAATGGCGATGATGACGATTCATGATTGTACGTTATGCCTATTCAAGCTATCTCGGTACAAAACTTAATTTAAATCGGTTCAGCAGTTCATTTATTTATTCATTTACTTTTGGGAGAACTTACAGCTAAATAACAATTTGATTTACACAGACAAATTAATGGTTAGATGCCGACAACAAGTTTAGCCGTGGCAGAGTCATAAATATTCAAACATCGTCATTAACTTTCATATTATTATAATAATCCAATGATTAATATAACTCAATAGTTATGAGGGTAATAAATAGTTGGTATATCAATTAAGTTAATAAATCCATGTCGTTACCTGTGTGAGATATTCTCCCTTATGCCTGGAGAGAGCGCGCACTAACACAATGGCGACAATGATCAGCAGTAGGAATATGAACGCGAGCACCGCTGTAACAAACATCACAGTTTCATATTAAGCCTTCGTAGAAGATTATGGGCTTCCGCATTTTTATTTTACACGAGCGTTAACCCGCGACTTCGTCCGCACAAATTATATACCAGATTTTAAGTCAGATCATAAGCTATCAAACAAAAAAAGTTTCATCAAAATCGGTTTAGTAGTTTTTGCGTGATACTCGTTCAAACAAACAAACAAACACCCAAACAAACACACAAACAAACAGACAAACAAAAAATCCAAAAATTGGTGAAATGGAATCAGGGACACCTAAAAACCATATCGTAACTTTTTTTTTGTTAATATCTTCAATGTACAGACAAACTTCCTGTTACAGTTTTATAATAGTTTAGATAGATATTATTATGATCTATGACAGCAAGTTAGTAAGTCAAGCCTGAAGGAATTTCATCATCTCATATCTTGTGCCCTCACCGGTCACAGATAATGTATCTCACTACGTTATAAGAGTCGGGACTTCCACACTAAAAACTGGTCGATATCAAAGAATGTATGAAACGTGTGCGACCGTTCAAAGGAATTTAATGGCGGCGGTGCGCGTTTCATATTACATTTTTTTGTTAGAGAGTTGCGTGAGTCTGTCACCGGTGTGGCTGCTAGTCATATAGGTCATTGCTTATTTATACACCTCTCGGATGACATTCAAATATAGGCTTAAAGTTGTGATCTGTAGATCACACTTTAGAATGACAACATACATTTGCAAATAGCGCGTGGCAAGTTGTCAATCAACAACGTTGTGATTGTAAAGTGTATCTAAAGAGCACGACCTTAACACGTTCCGGGGCAGTGAACGAGACACAATAGAACTTTTATTGTTATCACGTCTATAGCCGGTCACTGTCCCGGAACGTGTTAAGCCTATATTTGGTTGTGTCGTATATTTAAAATATTACCTAAATCTTACCTTATAGCGACTTGCATCAAACCCTAACCGTAGCTGTTTCTCCTTCCATCAGATTCAGGAGGATGAGAATAAGGAAGTAAGACTGCATGTGTGATGAAAGCAAAAAAACTTATGGTCTTAAAAATATCATGCATACCTGATTGCTTTTCTAACAAAGCGGTTGATGCAGTATTTCGTCTTTCGGCTATGATAATAAGATTGAGTACTAACTGCCGAGTATGGCCTCGTCGGTCTTGTGGTAGTCCAGCTCGTGTTGGAGGTCTACGTCTGGGGGGGGCCTGGTCTCGATGGGCTCGGGGGGGTGCGTCACTGGTTCTACGCCGCAGAAATCCTCGTGCAGGATACCGCCTGGAACGATCGAATGTTATGCTACATTCTGAACTACTTGCAGCTGGGACATTAAAAGCAGAACAAAAAAGCGCGACATTATTAGCAAGATACCTGCCTGATAAAGTTCAGAGTTGTCAATGTACAAGCCTATACCCAGATTGTTGTGAACTAATTTTAAACGTAAAACAGGTGCTCATTGAAAATAAATATTTTAGTATTTTTTTTAATTTTTAACAACGTCAAAATGACTAATAACCTGGCAAAACTGTCCAATTCAGGCGCTACGTAGACGATGGACATTTTCACCAGGACTACCTCTGTCACGCCGCTTCATTATGGAATTAACAACAAATGTGTGCGTTACCTACGCAATCACACATCGGTAGAGTTCTGTTTTTGTAAAATAAAGTATAATTGATTGAGTTCCATCGTGCATATAACCTTACCAGGCCTTCGTCACTCGGCCGTAGGAATCAAAATAAGCACCTACACTTTAGCGCGATGCGCTTGCTTGATTTCAGCCAGTCTTGCCAGACGGCAACGTCGCATACGTCGCGCGCTGTACGAAGTAATAACAACGCTGAGTCAAGCGCCATTAGATACATTTTTGCGCGTCCCGTCTGGCAGAAGATCATTAAAGCGCGGGAATTTATCGTTTCCTAAGGAAGTGACGTATCTGTTAAGGTGGTTTCAGTCCATACAAACGTTTGACGCACAATACGCGTATACGGAATTAATAAAAGTAATATTTTATATATGGAAAAATAGTTTAGAAAATCTAGTTGCCGCGTCACAAATAACATTTGCAATTTATAATATAATTACGAAGATATAAAGCTTTTAAAATTTTGTGTGAAAAATTTCAAAGCTTGATATCTTCGTAATTATTTTATAAATTGCATATGTTATTTGTGACGCGGCATCTAGATATTCCAAACTATTTTTCCATATATACAAAGTCATATATATTAATACCGTCTACGCGTATTGCGCGTCAAAGTTTTGTATAAAATTGACCCCTCTGTAACCGCCTTAACTAGTAATCTGTGGCTTCACTATCAATTTGTACAGGGTGTAACAAAACACCCTAATAATACTAAATGCTTAAGGGGGCTTCAGAATTCAGAACATCAAACTGAACAACTTTCACTATGGACCCAACTTCGAAATCGCGGAAAAAAATCAGCTTGCCCATAGATTATAGTCCAGTCGGTACAGCAGTTTTGTATGGGACAGCTGATTTTATTCGCGATTTCGAAGTTGGCTCCATAGTGAAAGTTGTTCAGGTTCATGGGCTGAAGCACCCCCTAAAGTATTACTAGGGTGTTTTGTTACTACCTGTATAAGGTACAAATTCTGCAAGCTTTTGCAGGTACTGTGGAGTATTTGTATAAAGGATACTGCGTCCAAACCTCCGGCTTAACAGAGTTTGCAACGGTCCTCAGAACATCTGGTTGCGCAATTCCACCCAATGGATACAGCCTATAGACATCATAATAACTATATATGTATGTACCTCCCAGACTCCTGACATTGGGCGGGGGGTCCTGCTGGAACAGCAGCTTGAGGGGGTATATGTCATCGAACTCGACCCTTGACACGCAGCCGACGAAGCCCTCGTTCATAGACTCGTTGCGACCTATGTACATGTACTGTATGTTGTTGAACTGGGCGTCCGCTGACTCTTTTATGTTGAAGTTGTACTCTTGGGTTTCGTAGTTGTCCACCTGTTGGAGGAAAGAGGAAGGATTTGTAATATATGAACTGTCGAATAGCATCTCATTTGACCTTTGTAGAAGAACAAATCTATGCGAGTGTATTGCCCAAATACACTCGGCGTCAAAAAAATAACCCCTTTTGAAAATTCAACTTCAAACTACTTTTAAACCGACTTGGACTAAAGTCAGGGGGTATGAGTATGAGGTATCATTTGAAAGCTAATTTAATTTACTTGTAATAAAAATTAAATTCATTACGGTATTTTAACCACGATTAAAAAAAACAAAATTAATCGTAAAAGGATGTTTACGTGCACGTTCATTTACACAATAAAACGTAAAAAAATGCGTCTGGAAATAACCTAAAACCCAGTGTTACTTCTCCTTTTCCTAATTACTGCTTCCATGCGGTCATGCATGGACCTAGCAAAATGTTATGACTCCTTGTTGAGGCATGTCGTCACATTCAGCAACGATGGCATCCTGGAGGTCTTAGGTGGCATGGGCATGATCACGGCATGACAATTCCTCAACCGGCGTCATAACATTTTGTTCAAACTAAATGCGTACTTGTAAGACCATGGTAGCGCCGCTGTTCTTCCTCGATAGCCTGACGTCGTGGTACTGGCCGAGCCCGAAGTGCTTCCCGCGGAAGATAATCTCCTGTCGCTCGAACCCGAAGTCGAACACCACGCGCAGATGTCCTGCAATTTATTTATTTAGTTTATACTATGACGGTCAATAAAATCACCTCCATATTTCAGACTCGACTTGTTTTGAGCTTTGAGATTCTGCGATTTCGGGTTAATATCCGAATTCACACTCAGTCATAGAATATCATTCGGATATAAATCCGAAATCACACTCAGTCAAAACACAGAATTTGGTGAAGGTCATAACAACTTCCGATGAGTAAATTTAAAAGATCACTGCGTGAGTGGCTGCTTCAAAACACGTTCTACTCGATTGACGAATTTTTAAAATATGATTTGCGCGTATTTGGTAATTTGTATTTGTATTTGGTATTTGGTAATTGTAATTGGTTATTATTGAGGCAGTAGCAATTTACAATAAACATAATTTGACATTATTGTATGAAATCTAAAAATGTGATTATTTTGTATAATAGTGATTGACGAATTTTTATAATATTAGTGACATTGTATAAATATTTTCACAATACATGGTTGACATTGCATCCTAATTTAACTGTTTAAATTCAAAAATTCAATAAATCAAATTTATCAATTGTATTTACTATAATTATTTGCATGCTATTTGGCTAGATAGGCATGATCTTTATGTATTGTTAAGTGATATATTATTTGATAACATCTAATGTAAAAATTACCCTATTTGAGGCAAATAAATGATTTCTATTTCTATTTCTTCAACAACATCAACTTAGCGGTTCCTCTTTGCATCCGATTCAGGAGGGTACGGATAAGAGAGTACGGTAGTTTCAGCTTTATAAGTCTTACCGATGCACCTGCGCAGTAGACAAATTTTAATAGCGCGCGAAATTATATTGACCAATCAACATGTGCCACCTTCAATCCATTTACGCTATTGGCTAATTTGTTTTCGCGCCCTTTCCGCTGCTATCCGACTTTGCACCCTTTGATTACTGAATGACTTCGGGTTTTGTCGGGGACTCGGTCCTGCTCTGCGCTAACGAAGATGGACGAGCGGAATTATTTTCCTGGTCGTACTGAACAATGTGTTTAAAAGTCATGCACTAGAATATTTTCTACGATGATTGACTGCTTTTGCTAATAAGCATTCGCTGTCGATATTAGCTATGAAAATAATCATCAGACTTACCGGAATTGGAGACCATGAGCGTCATGTACTCGCCGGATATATTCGAGGAGAAGCCGAGAAGGAAACCCTTGGGGTTGGTGGTGGTGAAGCCGACGCGGATCTTCTCCGCGATGGTGGACCGCCACGAGCCCAGGAAGTCATACTTCACTATGGAGTTTGGACGCAGGTTCACACCGATCTCTGTACCATAAAAACAAATAATTTATTTGAGAAAACTGTAAACGAGCATTGCGGAGATGTATAGACACATCACGACGGTCCGGGTTCGAATTCGCACGGACGACATGCCATGTACCAATTATTTTTTCGAACTATTGTGTATAATACCAAATGCTCTCAAACGCTGATGGAAAACATAGTCAGGAAACCTTTATACACTGAAAAAGAAATTCTGATGCGTATAAGGAGCCTACCAATACGCATTGGGCACGCGTAATGAATTAATGCACATACAATGGACAACATAAATTTTTTTTACCACCTTTTTAAGCCAATATAAAAATAGGTAAAAAAATAAAGAGATACGTATTTTTCCGATTCAATTTTTGACCGATATTTCTATTTTTAATTTACTTTAGAATTTTCTAAAAAACTTAGGAGGAATGGCTGATACCTTGGCCGCAATGAAATTAAAAATAAATACTGTCAAATAGAATAGAAAAGCCAAGCAGGCAAAGGAATAAAATCTCATTCAACCTTTCTTTATTGTTCAGTATTTTTCAAATAACTTGATTAATAATGGATAGAAAAATCTGATAATTTTAATAAAAGCTTTGAATCACATAATCTCCAAATGGTTTTCTAAGGGTAACCTGCAGTGAGGCGCATATAGGCTGATGTTAGCAGTAAAAATGCAATAGAAAGATTTTACCTTACAATAACCAATATTGTGATCAGGAAGTCCACTCTGGGCCTATTACACCTATACACAGTATAAGATCTTAACTTAAGGATATAAGCACAAGACATAATCTGCCACACAGGATGGCGTGCAAATTTTAAAAACAGAAGACAAACACACAAAATAAAATTTACATCAAAACGAAGACGTCACAATATTGTCTCTGTCTGTCTATCCAAAACATTTTTATGGCTAAACCGATGAACACTGAAGACTGTCCAAAATTGAAAATAAAATAAAATAAAACATAATATAATTGTAAATCACTGTATAACAGACGAGCGTTAACCCGCGACTTCGTCCGCACAAATTATATACCAGATTTTAAGTCAGATCATAAGCTATCAAACAAAAAAAGTTTCATCAAAATCGGTTCAGTAGTTTTTGCGTGATACTCGTTCAAACAAACAAACAAACAAACACCCAAACAAACACACAAACAAACAGACAGACAAAAAATCCAAAAATTGGTGAAATGGAATCAGGGACACCTAAAAACCATATCGTAACTTTTTTTTTGTTAATATCTTCAATGTACAGACAAACTTCCTGTTACAGTTTTATATCACTGTATAACAGATGAGCCTACCGTCAGCACAGATGGGTCCCTTGAAGGCGGTCCAGCGACAGTCGCACGAGTACGAATCGTAACCCTCCAGGCAGGTGCCGTTGTTGAGGCACGGAGACGACTCGCACTTGCCCATGCACCCCTCCGACACTCCGTATATACCTGCCAAGTGTAAGTGCAACGTCTATTAGTTTATGAATATTACTAAAGATCTCGAAAGTAGCTATAACGGAAAAATTCGGTCGGTCATAGATGTTATATGTTTGTGCCGTTGTAGTATGGTTTCCATAATAAAAAGCCTTGCTTACTTGTGATCATTACAAATGTATGTGCCTGTGAGCGTTATTAGATTAGAAAAATTGCAGGGTAATAGATTATCAGGTCAGGGCATGTGATGCGGAGAAACGAGTCATGTTAATGTATAGAAAAGTAAATCAAGCCCAAAAAGTGGCACCCAAAAAAACTGTAGGTACCGTGTTCTAAATTTGTTCTTTTAACTTTACATACATACATATACTCACGCCTGTGTCCCATTGGGGTAGGCAAGACAACGGATCGTCATCGGCTACGATCCTGACACACCTTTTTCGCCTCTTCCACAGTCATAAGTCGCTTCATAACTTTACCTTGCCGACAAAACTCATGCAACATGTCATTTTTCATTAGGTGCTAAAAATTATGTGGATTTTGTTTAGAGTTACTCTTCTATACAAATACAAATATTCTTTATTGCACAATTACAGGTATAACAGGTTATACATTTGTGTTAAGTAGGAATGTGGACGCCTGCGGTAGGAAGGCCGAAGAAAAGATGGATGGATTGTGTGAAGGATGATATGTGTAAGAAGGAAGTGAGTGCTGAAACGACGGCTAAGAGAGAAATGGAAGAGGATAACATATTGCGCAGACCTCAAATAATGGGAAAAGGCCAGAGAATGATGACTAAGGATCATGCAGCCCACGAAGCCGTCCTTCCTGTCAAGGGTTGTGTTTACAATGAGCCCGGGGACAGTTGTAACACTAAGTGTATACACTCACCCCTCCTGGCGTAAGACCTGAGGTCGATAGGGACTCCGTTGAGCAGCAGAGCTCTCATGCAGCCCACGAAGCCGTCCTTCCTGTCTAGTGCTGCGCCTACAATGAGCCCGGTTGATAGTTGTAGCGCTCGTACAGGCTCCTTCGCTGTACGAATTTCGTTCTTGAGCGCTCCGTCTACTACAACGCGAGCTTCTTTCCTGTTAAGATAAGAGAGGGTCAAATGCTACACATTATCATCGAAAAAAATGTGATAGCATGTTATTACTTAAGCTGTTTCTTAGCCTGCTGGGGAGGAGTCGCGAATACGAAAGATACTTTTCACCCCTTTGGACGGAAAGCATCACCTTTCGATCCACTGCGCTAAACGAAGTTGCTGCTTTCCGCCTCCGTCGAGGAGAAATAATAGTATACTAACTATACTAACCTCGGGCAGTAATTAAGAAAGTCTCAGATCACATGTTTGTTGACCTCAGCTTCGCCTCGGCCAACAATTACATGAGATCTGAAACCTTTCTTACTTTCCTGCCCTCGGTGTGTAAACTACCAAATTAAATATGTACTTAGGTAATTGTTTTGGCTATTTCGCGACATTGAAATGGTTGACACGATGGAATCGACTAACCTCGCCTAGATAGCGCGACACTTAAGCTGGCAGGCGTAGGTCGGAACGTTTCAGGCAAAATATAGAGATGTCACGCGCCTTAGACGAAGCCTACGTTTAACAGTGAACGATGATCGTCCAATGATGATTGCAGTTACTGCTGAATCAGAGGAGTGTCCCCCACTTGGAACTGGAACTGAAGCTGGTGGCCGAGATGTACAGCTGTATCTAGTACTAAGTTATCCCTCACCTGTTCCTCTCGATGGAGACAGAGTGCCAGTTGTTATCAGCCAGCCTGGTGCTGGTCTCCACCGACACGCCGAGAGGAGTGTCCCCCACTTGGAACTGGAACTGAAGCTGGTCTCCGCCGATGATGGACAGCTTTATGTAGTCTTGCGTTCCCTGGAGGAATTCGATGATTTCGTTTATAATAAGTAATAACTGACAACTGTTTGTGTATGATTCTTGTTTAAACACAAGTCGACTTCATACAAATTGGCTATTTCGTTTTGCAACATCACACCATGAAAAGGTAAACAGATGTAGCCAAACTAAAGATGTAGCAAAAACTACGGAGCCAAAGAAGTTAAAGAAGAACATTTGAGTCGAGTAGGTACAGATTTCTTTTTCTCGACTTTGATGTTAGTCCCAAAGAAAAAGTTGGCTGGTTTGATGGTCTAATCATCCCCTTAAAAATATCATAAGCATATTAAGAAGAACACTGTATAAAATCGAATTCACAAAAGATCTGCAGTTGTAAAATTCTTTTCAAAGGGCTTTCAGAAGTTTCAGGATTTGCCGAAACAGAATACACTCAAATATAAAAATAATACTGGAAAGTAGACTCGAAAAGAGGAAAGATATCCCACCTTGGAATGCAAGAGGACAGCGTTCTCCTTGGTAGTCTTGAACTCGAAGTAGATGTCGCCACTGTGGCCGAGGTCGAACATCGGCAGTGTTATGACAGCGTCCGATATCCTGAACGTCACCGCGTTGCTGAACAGATCTGCAATTTACGTATTTTATTATACAGAAGTAGTTCAAAATGTGACGTCCAAAAATTTTTTTTAGCTTCCTCATACGTAGGTGTATCTTACGTAGTTTAGAAGTTATTGTATTTGCAAATCTCCTACTGGAGCTGGAACTCATAGTATTTTTATTTTATCCTAAAATGTTTCACTGATCGTTTAATTTCAGTATATTTAAATTATTTTGATATTTAAGTAATTAGCAATAAGAATAAAAATGTCAGGGAACTATGTTCTGGCTATACTGAACAAATCTTCCGACAACTTAATAAAGTGTACTCTTACCGTCTCCCTCGCACAGCAGCGGTCCCAGCATGTAGCGTCCCTCTTTCTCATCCAGGTGACTGCCAGTATCCCCGAACCTGACTTGCTTGACCGGCAGGAACTCTTTCTCTGTTATGTCTCCTCCGTCCGTTTGGAATTCTGATGGGAGATGAGAGTATTACTCAGAAATGTTTAAATCCATATTTTTGGGTCGAGTTTGCAGTTTTGCACTACAATCACACACTAACACTCACGCTATCATTCTCGCTCTAGCGAATTACTGAGCGACAAAAAAAGGATAGAGCATGAACAAATTCGATTCCGTGGTGACAGATGTGGGTCAACCCTTAGTTGAAATTTCCGTTTTTCGCTATGGAATTCCCATACAAACTTTCATTCCCATCGGACACCTTTAGGATTGAATTGCGAAATACCCTTTTTAAGTGAGCGCTCAGATGTAGGAACATCATGAAATTTTTTTAATTGGTCTTTGTAGTCTTGGAGCTTTCTTGTTTTCGTGATTTGCATACATTTAAGAGGTCACCGAGCTTATTGTGCTGCCCTCAATCGTATTTCTTTTATTTCTAAAAAATTTAAAAACATTTCTAAAAAAACAAGAATGTTGTAGTCCTGATTGGCTTTCAATTACTGGCTTTAAAGGAATTTAAAAAAACGATTGGGGGCAGCACAGTAGGCTCGGTGCAGCCTTAAGCGAATTTGATACAGCTTCTAGGAAAGAAACAAATTTCTGCAACGGTGTGCGCTTCGATCGACTTGTCAGTTTCCATCACCCACTTCGCACTTAGCTAATATGTACCGTTGATGTGTCGCAGTTGCAGGTGGGGTCCACGCAGGAGCAGGAGCAGGAGCCCAGTGGTCCATGAGCTGCACCGAGCGGGACATCACCAGCACCAGCACCAGCTCCAGGCGACCCTAGTGACATTGTAGACTCACGTACCGTTGAGGTGTGTGGCGGTGAGGTCGGCGTGCTCGGCGTCGCAGTTGCACCACTTGGTGGGGTCCACGCAGGAGCCCAGCACCCCGCACTCGCACATGCGCGAGCCAGGCGTGGCGCCCGCCCAGTGGTCCATGCGCTGCCCCGAGCGGGACACCCACCATGCGAACGGGTGGAACGATGCTTCCTCACCTGCGGGGGGTAGACATTGAATGAATGAATGAAATATACTTATTATTAATTTTTTCTCGATATCGGCTCCATAGTGAAAGTTGTTCAGTTCGATGGTCTTAAGCAACCCCTTAAGTATAACTAGGGTGTTTGGTACACCCTGTATAATAATGATGGTTGCCGATGCGAGGCGTGGGTCGGCTGTGAGGGGAGTAAGAAGGCCGAGGCCCACCAATGGTTCCAATTCTAAGTCACCGTACCAGTAGTTGCATCACGCAGCGATCTATAAACTACTTGAATTTGAGACAGAGTGAAGTAACAAAGTCTTACTGGGAGAGTTGAGTAGCCGCGAGTGCTTGCACATGTACTCTAGTCGCTGGGTGCACGAGTGTGAGCGGTTGAGCAGAGCCTCGAGCTGCCCCCGGGAGGCGAGGTACACTATGTCCTGTCTGAAGCTGCCTGGTTCCTGGTACCCGTCCACTATTACCGTCTGGCTGGATGAGTGCTGCACCGCCGTTATTATACGACCGTCAGCTGTAAAGGTAATTGTATTATTAGATTGATTCAAAAACGTCTTTAGAGCGTTGCAATCAATTAGGACAGTTTGTGTTTTGAATCCGTACATACGACATTACCGCGTACGAATAAGTTTGTTTAACTTATGTACATACGTACTACCAACTGATCTTAAAGCATGAGAAGCTTGTACTTCTATCAAAACTATGTGTCAGTGTGAGACTTCCTATGTAAAGTCGAAGAATAAAAATATTACTGCCTTATTTGTACCGTTTACACGCAGAATGTTCAATACGTAAAACGTTCTGCATTTCAAAAATACATACACACATAATGTATAAAATAATTTGTTTACTATCAACTACATTTTAATTTAAAGTTATAATTAGAAGCAAGCAAGTTGATTGTAACAACATTGCTAGAGAGTTGCAGTTAAGCACGAATGCACGAATACGTTAAAAAAAATAAGTTTCTGTTTCGAAAATAAAACATATTTTTTTTTTACTTTTATTTAGCTTTGACTTTTGACTCTGGCTTATCAAATTCGTTTTGAGAATAAAATTCCACTAACGGCTATTTGCTCACCAAAAGGCGAGAAAGTAAAGCTAATTTATTTTAACTTTTTCTAGCAAAAATGGAGGACCGTTTCTTACAGTGTTTTGACATCCATTTTATTTCTGTTTCAGAGGTATCCTGTAAGTTAGTTATACATTTCAAATGAAAAGGAAGTGGACTTACTGTAAAACTCGCAGGTAACAGGGAAGGGGGGTAGTGGTCCGGAGCCATCGACGTCGATGTTTAGCTCCGCCGTGCGCGACACCGCCTGCACGTTCTTGTACGCCTGGCAGGACAGCGGGTGCACGGCTGTACGGAAACAAACTCTATTCGTATCACAACGAAGATTATAATCACAGAGGTACATGGGTTTTGAAACCGCACAGATTAGGGTTTTAGATTTCCTGGGAATCTTCAACAGATTGAACCAAATTGGCCGTTAATTCTCTCCCACGCCCGCGACCAGTTTCTATATGTTTTTCTTTTCAATCTGTTGAAGTTTCCTAGGAACCCGGGAATTCCTGGCAATTAGAAAACTCGAGACGACATCGACATGCCATTTGCCAATGAGTTTTTGTAACTTATGATAATTATATGAATGACCAAAATGTCTGATCTTGACAATGTTACACTATGTAATTCAATATTGTATTTGTAATTGTACTTTGTATGTTTTTTTAAAGATTTTTGTTGAGTTTCTGGCCTCATCTTCTCTACAACGGAACACCTTCCAACGCGGTGATAGAGTCAAAAATGACGTCAGAAATCTATCCATGTGATATTATTTTGAATTTCTATGTACGTAATACAGACTGCCCTCAAAAGGTGAAGGAAAGCTTCATACGCGGGAAAAGAAATTTTGATGTATGGGTGGTCAACCAATTCGCATTGGGCACGCGTGGTCGCTACACCCTCCACAGGGTAGGCCTGTGCCCTGCAGTGGGAAGTATATCACAGAATATTATAAGAAGGGTTAGAAGTGCAAAGTAGGCGTGAAACGTGTCGCCACAGGTTATGCAATGATTTGCATAACACCATAAGGCGCGCGAGACAAGTGGCGACAGCAGTATCGAAGCAAAAGCGCTACTTTGCATTTGTAACCCCTCTGATGATGATTATGATGATATGAATATGATGATACTCACATGAATGGCAGACGGCGCCCGCGTAGCCGGTGCCCTGACAGTTGCAGGTGAACTCCTCCGACGTCTGCTCACACACACCACCGTGCTCACATGGGTTTGGGTTACATCTACACAAACATACGTAAACATTAGTGAAACTTAGTTAAATGCATTAACAGAGAAAATAATGGACGCCGGGTCTAGTACAAAATTCATATGACAGTAGTTTTAGTATTTACGAGCGTTAACCCGCGACTTCGTCCGCACAAATTATATACCAGATTTTAAGTCAGATCATAAGCTATCAAACAAAAAAAGTTTCATCAAAATCGGTTCAGTAGTTTTTGCGTGATACTCGTTCAAACAAACAAACACACAAACAAACAGACAGACAAAAAATCCAAAAATTGGTGAAATGGAATCAGGGACACCTAAAAACCATATCGTAACTTTTTTTTTGTTAATATCTTCAATGTACAGACAAACTTCCTGTTACAGTTTTATAATAGTATAGATTCTGTGCTATCACTAACCTGTCGATCATCTGACACGCGTCGAACACGACCTCGTTGGGGCAGCAGTACTCCTCCTTCTTCCAGTCTGTGGGGAGCCTGTAGTTGCCATCCACTGCTATCTTACGCATGCACCCGATGAATCCGCGAGGCGGCGCTTTTGCTCCTCCTGGAGAAAACATTGTTTTTTGGCTTTGACTACTTATATAGGGACTAGTTGCGCGTGTAATTCTACTAACAAACATTTCTGCCACTTTTTGCGGGGGGCGAGGTAAAATGAAATGCGCAACTTTGGATTTTATTCCCATAACTTTAGATTCAAATTTAGAACGTTAAAAATCATGAAAAATAGTCTCGCGTGAACCCCAAACGTTCTAAGTTCGAAATTATTGTTTCACAATTATAGGCTGTCTCGTTTAGTGATAAGGTATAAAATTGAATGTAAATACACATGATTTATTGACCTTATCCCGTGGCAGAGGGGAAATGCTACCGCAAGGGTAGTCCTTATAATAAATAGTCAATGTTTTTTGGGCATTGATATTATGTACTACTTACTAGAGATGACACTGCAACGCTGTCCCACTAAATGTGGCGCAATCACAATATTTTTTAAATTGCAGTTACAATATAAGACAGAGAGCATCGACTAACTTTGGGGGCCCACACAAGTGACGACAAAGCGCCCCGGTAGGTCATCCGCTCCATTGAAAGAACATAAGCAGCCAGCCTAAAGGGGCACGGACCTCGGCTTTGCATTGGCCGTTGCTGGGACTACGGGCGGATTGGGTAGCGGAGATAGGTGAGAAGCGGCCTGGAATGTGCCTGTATCATCTGTAGACGCCAGAAGAAAAAGAAATGGGCAGAGATCGTGGGTGTCACCGTCTGCGGGGACGTCGAATGCGACGATGCAATGTGATTGATAACGGTCGTGTTTGATAAGTTTTGTTGGTGTTTCGTAACATCATGAAGCAGTAAATCATGTGGCGCATGACTGTTGTTTGTTGTGTCACTTGTAGTAAAGTGCAATGTTTTTAGGTACATGTGTAAACAAGGTTTACGTTTAGGTTTGTTTAGTACGTCTTTCGACTTACCGGCGATATAGTAAGTGCTGCCAGTCAAGAACCGGAGTTTCTTAGTGGTCTTCACAGGCCTGTAGTCGATGGAGAGCGTCAGGCTGTCGGTGGCCATGGTCAGCAGCAAGGCATGCCAGCGACCGTCGTTGAACTCCTCCTCGTAGTTGTCTAGCTTCACTTTTGGTGACCCTTCCGTGTATAACTCCACTTTCACTTTACCTTCTTCTATGTATACCTGGATTTGAGATTGAATTTTGGGTTAGATTACTCACTTATTCCATAGATCAAAGTAAAATGAATGAATGAACCTTACGCGAACATTTCCAACAAGAAAAATAAGTTCTAATAATTGCTTGTATTTTTTTTTTATTACTTATGGGTTTGCTCTTGACCTCAATCTAGTCCTCAGGACGAAGATGGGGTCGTAGATGTAGCGAGCTCACCCAGAAGAAGCCTATTCACTCGCGCTTTAAAGGAATTCGGGTTGTTAGCACTCGGAAATACTGACGCAGGTAGGGCGTTCCACTCCTTGGCTGTGCGCATTATACTCGTAATTCAAATACGTCCGGAAATGACAGACCAATTGCCCAACTTTGTATGTACCAAGCGCCCTACTTTGTGTGCTGCGACCACAGATTACCCCGCTTCAACTAAATGCTCTTTGGGCCTATTTATTTATTTTAACACTTTATTGTACACACAAATATAAACCTATCCATTTATTTTACTTCAATCGAAGACTTATTCCTGTTTTTTGCACCTAGGCTACGTTTCATACCGTGTCGAAATCACTCGGTGCAGTCTATCTATCTCACTCTAGCATACATATCTTCGTATGTTTTTTCTTTTGCTTTCGCAACTCGTGTGATTCCCACGCATTATGTAACGGACTTTTAAAGGTTATGAATGTGAATGTGATTATGAAGGCAAGAGATTCATAGTCATTGTTTTCAGAGTACTTTCAAACCGTCTTAAAAAGCCGCTGACCTTACTAGATGGTTGAGTACCTGTACCTATCCGTTAGAACAGGTACTCGGTCACCCATCCAACTAACTTTTGTGATCGATACCGAAGCTCAACTTCGCCGACAAACTTTTTAACTCTATGATCAGGCTCACCTTGACATATCCCTCGGTCTTAAACTTGTGGTAGATGAGGAGGCCGTGCTGTTCGTAGGTCCTGAACTCCATGGAGACGTTGAGGGTGTTGCCGCCGGAGTAGCCGCGCAGTTTAGCGAACGAACCCGCTTTCAGGAACGTTATGGGTACTACAGGCGGTTCCTGGTGATATCAAAATGTTCCAATGCATTTTTTTATTAATTTCATTTATTCAGTTGAAATTCGTCTCTCTATCTGTACATAACTTCATATCTTTCCTTGGACATAGACAGGTAGTAAAACGTGGCAAGTTTTAATGGAAAATGTATGCTCAGCATAGGTTACAACTAGGTATATTCCCTGAGGGGGTAGTCCGAGATATTCTGAAACCTCAGAACATCCACGTTTCACTAGTAATACCGAAACTCTGTCCAGTGTGACGGGGAGTGAGCCCGTCGCCACTTGTAATGGACAGTGGGTACAATACATGCCTCGAAATTGAAGCATGCGCGATTCCTCACGATGTTTTCCTTCATCGAAAAGCCAATGGTGTTACAAACTACAGTCATGTGCATATTTATCATCTTATCTAAGAGCAACGCCAAGCTATTCTATTACTGGAAAGGAAACAAAAGGACTCTTGGAAAAGGGCTCATTGGAGTAAATCCTCCATCAAATCTCCTGCTAGCTTTTACTACATCAACAAGACAAAAAGTGACAGCAAGAGATTTAATGGAGGATTATCTTTATTGAGCGTTTTTGCAACTGAGTGTATGTATCTTTTAAAAAGGTGGATGCACAGTAAAATGTATAACCTAGACATCTTTCCAACCAAAATAATATTTAAAATAAATATCTCTGTGTTTGAAACTTCATCACCTTAGATATGTGATACAGTGACCTGTGTCGACTCTTTAATCTCCTAATTTAGCCCAGTCATTCTACAGAGTTTTGTTAGGCGGGGTAGGGAGTAATTATTAATTGGACTTTTAAAGTGTAACCGGCACCATTTAGTGACAAAAAGACTATCTTAAAAGATATTTAAAAAAATTCGCTCCCCAACATAGAAATCAAAATTGTGTGTCCCAGAAGGCTTTTAAAATAATACTTTTAATACCAATGCACTCATTTAACTTAGATGTAACAACATAAATAATTTTTAGCAATGAAATAGGCATTGAAATTCAAGAAATGCGGTATTTATTAGAAAATACGAATGTATTTTTCAAAACCTTCTGAGTAGACAAAAATATTAATACCATGTCTGAAGTATGTATAATGGTAAAGCCTTAAATATGTGCAAAAAAAAATTTACCATCAGGTTTTTCAGACCGCGATAATAGCTAAATTTTAAAATCGGAACTGATGCTGACTTTATTTTTTTTTTTTATTTTGGTACATTTCTAGGCTCAAATTGGCTATTCAAAATTATATCGAAAAAAATATCAATTACTAATTAGTCCCGGGGTCAAACCGTAAAATGACTGGGCTGATTATAATATTAACAATAACAACTCTATTTCCAAAATCAGACGGAGAAAACACAAATCGAACTTACCGGGCAAGCATAAAGCGTGTTAACTTTCTGGAACTTAAAAGCCTCTCCCGACTCGTAACCTTGCCGCATGTCCTGTATCACGTTTGTAGCGTTCAAATACATGTTCTCTATACACCCTGTGAAGTTCTTGTTCACTACTAAACCTTCTTGGAAGTTTGGCACACCCCCTATGTATAGCTGCAACAAAAAATACGCTTTAGTACTTTTAGAGAAACTGTAAGATATAAAAGGGTATATTTCAAGATATAATGAATCAGTGACGAGTTAGGAGATTGATCTATAAAATATTTAATGCTTATGTAGTGCGGCAGAGCGAGAAAACTATGCAAAAAAGGTTTTTCAATTATAGCCAGTGATATTATTTCAGCCAGTCTCGCAAGCACGCATTTCAGTTTAAAGCTGAGCATGTTGATTTCGTTGGGCCGATTCTTATATTATATTAGAGTCGTGTTCAGACGCTTTAGGGAAGCGAGGACATTAAACCCTAGGGAGCTTTAAATTTAAGTCTTGGAATAATTTAAGTTACACTGTTATGTATTTTAGGTTAAGGTATTTATAATATGTGTAAACTGATTTAAATAAATAAATAAAAAAATATATTTAGAGAGCTCTGAATTCAGTAAGTTTAGGGACGACTAATCAAAAAGCAAGGTTGTGCCTCCGTTTTACTGATCTGCCTTCCCATTGTGTAAGGTTCCGATTATATCGTTTACAAAATCGGTAACATATTATGACTGTACTAGGAAATTTTCAGTAATATTTTGTTTCTGTGATCATTACTATACATAGTCTGAAATAATTAACCCAAAAATGCCGACTGATATAAAAATAACCGAGCCGAATTGATACCGATTGAATTGGGTAGTTTCATAATAATAGAGTCAGTGCTCCGTCACTCGCGTTTACCAACGGCGCCTTGTATCTCATGAGACACAGGCTGTCGGGCATTGAAATAAGGCTTTGTCTCAAAATAATTGTACATTTGCAAAAAAATATTGTCCTGGGCATTAAATCTAAAATACCTAGAAAATGTAGTCAATTTAACGAAAAGTAATGAAGGATAACAATAGTTTAGAGTATTTCCTATCAGATGAGCGTGAAAGCTGTTCGAAAAAGCGAATAAATTGAGTTCTGTACTATTCAAATGTAAAACGGTTTTCTAGTCTTCTATGACAAAAAAAAGTGTCCTCCATCGGGCCTCTGCGACATAAAATCAAATAAATCCAATAATATTTTTTCTTGAGACAAAATGTATAACAAAACATGATCGTAATTATTTTGAGACACAGCCATAAGGCGCATTTTAGTTCATCGGTCTTGATGCGTAACGTTCGACATTCGAAAAACTATTGAATAACCTGCACCACTATTCAGCTCGCTAATATCTTTAAAAAAAAAAACAATTTTATCATTTGGTGCAGGTCACAAACACGACCCACGACCCGATTTATTTTTTCCTCACGATAAGATGATTCCTATCACCACCGCTTCGCTAATTCGTGATCATGAATAAACATTATCTTCAGTAAGTTTCGAATCGATGACAGATTTTAGTTTTACGATATGAATTGATGTTGTATTACCACACCTTGGGCACTATGACTAGTTACGTGTATAATTCTACTAACAAACATTTCTGCCACTTTTTGCGGGGGGCGAGGTAACATGAAATCCGCAACTTTGGATTTTGTTACCCATAACTTTAGATTCTAATTTTGAATGTAAAATGAATCTCGTGTGAACCCGAAACGTCATAAGCTAGTAGTTATTGTTTCGCAATTATAGGCTGTCTAGTTTAGTGATAAGGTATGAAATTGAATTTTAATGCACATGATCAATTGTTCTTATATCGCGGCAGAGGGGAAATGCTACCGCAAGGCTAGTCCTTATTATAAACACTCAAAGCTTGGACACTGTCACCTGATAGCTGTCATTTCATACAAATGGTAAAAATTTTAAAGAATAGTTAAGCATTTGCGATACTGTTAGCGAGCGAGACGACGAAGTAACCAGAGGGGGTGAGGTAAAAAGTCGGTGGGAGGCAGGGAGTGTACCGTACTGTATATAGGTACTAGACACTCTTTCTTATACTAATATATATCTAATCAAACCGCCGCCGCCACATGATTGAGATGAAAGTAATATTTCATCTATGCCTCTTCATGACATCCTAGGTCTTGCTACTGATTATAAAACCAACCATGAAGTACTCACCGCTCTATTCAAGTTCAGCCTAGAGAATTCTCCCTTAATACGTCCTTGGACGATAACTCTGTCCACTGAGAACAGAATGTCCCTCCTATTCCGCGATATAACAACGTCGTGCCAGATGTTGTCGTCTAGCAAACTGCCGACTGAAAGAGATGTTGCTATTCCGGATCCTGAAGGTAAAAAGATTATAAATTAAGACATCATCTTGTATAAGATACACTCAGTTGCAGAAACGCTCATTGAAGTGATTCCTTCATTAAATCTCTTGCTGTCACTTTTGTTTAGTATAAGCTAGCAAGTGATTTTATGGAGGATTAACTCTAATGAGCGTCTCTGCAACTGACACTTAGTAATTTATATTCTGTGTTGGGTTCGGTTCAGAATTAAGAGCCTGGCAAGACAAATAAACCATTCATGCATCGTCAACATCTATTCTCGGATGTCCACACCGTTTGATTATAGGTTGAAGTCACTGGATGCGACCCAGACCACAGATTACTTAATAGTTACTACCCTCGACCCGATTTCGCGCGCTTTTTCAAATTTCGAACTTAACGCGTCAGGAACGAAAACTAAAATGCACCTTATGTCAATGAGCGACAGCCTGCATCTTGTTAACATCTTGCAAGATGCAGGCTATTCAAAAGTCATTATAGCAGCTGTCAAACGGGAGTGAAGGGGTACTGCCCAGACTTCCTCCATTGTAATGTAATGCACTGTATTGTGCGGAAGGGAATCAAAAATCTTCAGGTGCAGTTAGCACTCTTTAAAGGTACAATTGAAACACTTCATAAAAACATTCCCAAACGAAATCTTATCCCTGAATCTCTTTCAATGACCATCTTTTTTTCATTTTTTTTTTTTATTAACCCGTTGTTGGGCAAAGGTCTCCTCCAAGCTTTTCCAGCCTTCCCTATCCCCTGCCATCAGTTGCCATTCTACTTAGTGGGCATCCAGGTCATCGCGCCATCTCTTTCTTGGTCTTCACCTTGACGGTATAAAAATGGGTACAGTCGGCAACAAAAAGATGTATATAAGGTCTAAAAAATTAGCTGAAACTATTTTAAGGGTATGCCCAGACCATCAAACTGAACAACCTTCTCTATGGGACCAGATCGAAATCGCGCAAAAAAAAAAAATTTGATGTCCCATACAAAACTGCAAACACAAGTTGTGTTTGCTTTTGCTTTGACTCAAATGTATGGGGCAGCAGATATTTTTTTCGAGATTTCGATATTGGTCCCGTAGAGAAAGTTGTACAGTTTGATGGTCTGAGCATACCCTTAAAATAGTTTCAGCTAATTTTGTTAGACCTTATATACACTATAGTACTACAACGTAGAACAAAAGTGTATAGATCTTTTCATTTGATGACTATACCCATTCCATCCTAAACATCCGTCCATTCTAAACAACAAGGCCGTGATAATGATAATGATCATCTGAATAACTTACCAAGATCTACATTGAGCACCAGTCTATTATCTCTAAGCTGCAGCGCGATGTAGTCTCCCTGGGTGCCTCTAGAGTACATCAGGGCACCTGAAGCTGTACTGGTCTTGAATCTAAAGCGGATCGCCTCTCTGGACGCCGATATCGGATCACGGAGTAGATCTACTTTGACTAATGATGTTCCATTGAAGTAGAGAGTGTCGGCAACTGGGGAATAAAGGTACACAATTACTGTTAGTAGATATGTCGTGGATACTGATGGCCCGATAACACTCCCGGGCAATCCGTAGAACGCTCACTATGCGTCAATATTACTGCTAAGACTAGTGCCGATATCCATTCAAACCCAAAGGCAGTAAGTTCAAATCCCGATCCGAGTTTTCCTTCAACAAAAAGCCAATGGTGCTACAAAATATACATAAATACCAAAAAAAACTTATTGGTAGGATACTCATCATCTTATTTAAGAGCTACGCTCTTGTCGGTGGAGTTTTCGCCAATCCTGTCTCCTTTCCACTAGTCTCTTGAGTTCTTGATACGATACGACATCAACCTTTTCCTTCACTTGGGCCAGATAACTCTGTCTAGGTCTTCCTCTGCCTCTCTTCCCCTATATCTTCCCTTCCAGTATGGTTTTAAAGAAATTGTCGTTTCGTATCAAGTGTCCGATCATGGTAGGATACTAGGATCTTATATTTCATTCCGTATAAGAATGAAAAGATATTCTGATTAAAATTTAGCTTTCTGGCCAATTCTGATTAGCAATTATAATTTATTAAACTGACAGATATATATATATATATATATTTTTTATGTTTGATAGGTAAACATTTGACCCCAATCTCACCTGATTTTAAGTGACGATGAGGCCGAAGATGTAGCATGCTTACCTAGAAAAATGCCTATTCACTCACGCCTTGAAGAGGCCCAAGTTGTATTGCTCAGGGAACAGCACAGCTAGCATGCCACCCACGACAAAGCGTTTAAACGAGAAAAACTTCATGCGCGCTCTTTCTGGCATACGTAAAATAATAAAGATGGAGATGGCACATCTCGATTTTTATCGTTTTCTCGGGGGTGGCATGCTAGGCCTACAGGTCCGACATATACGACATATCTTGGACATTATTAAATCTATTCTTAGAATGTGTTTTAAATCTCCGTTTCCGTAATTCAAAATAGCCTTAAAATTCCATATTTGGAATGGAGTACGGCTGTGGTCCAGACTGGGATCGAACCGCCGACGCCGCCTACGGAAGGCCAGGCTACTAAACACTAGTCCACCAAGCTTCTTTATACAAACGTGGAAAATTTTATTCGAGTAATAATCATTGGTCCGTTTAAGGTTAATACCAAAAACAACCTTATTTCAAGGTAATACGTACCATAATCGCAGCCGAACACTTCAACCCTCATCGAAATCTTGTCCCTCCATCGCATAGGGTTGATACGAATGTACTGCGCTATGATAGGCACTTCAAACTCGTTCTTTTGTACTGTGTTACCATCATGGTTCCCTTCGAACATCTGTAGGAATTTGATTACGTTATATTTAGCTACAAAGTATTACATCCAACCACACTATAATGGTACTGAAGCAAGCTCCCTGTGATTTTGCATACATACATTTATTCTCACAGCTGTCTCCCATTGGGGTAAACAGAATGATTTTTAAACTAACATAATTATTAGTATCGCCAAGTCGTTGAAGTGAAAGGGCCTTACTAATATTGAACATAAATACATAAACCCACGACCATAATTTGATTCGGGGTGGTCAGAACAGAAGCCTTACTAACAATATTCTTTTATACCAAGTCTCACTTTTAGCATATCAAAGTTAATAGGATGAAATGACGCTAAGAATAGCACCATCGCATTTCCTCCCGTGGGTGTCGTAAAAGGCGACTAAGGGATCTAGTGAAGGATGGGCAGCAGCATCCTCAGAGTACACACATTGATGCGATCCAACTGCGATCGCCAACCCGCCTGCCAAGCGTGGCGATTATAGCAAATCCCCCCATGTATGGCTTATGTCCAGCAGTGGACGTTTAATGGCTGATATGATGATGATGATGCCGTATGCCAGATGAAGATCGCTTCATATACACTGCATTAAGTAACCTTATCCCTTGGTCACGTCGAGCGATGACCACGAGAAGAATTGGGGTAGTCCATTCTAAGCTGGAGCCACATGGCTATTTTTGTAACGTCGACACATTCCAAAAATTATATGAAGGATTTAGTATAAATAAACATAAGTACCATTAATTTCAGTGCAGATTAGGTTTTTGTTATTTTGTTAATCTAACTACAGTTTTCAAGTACCAACACCCTTTATTATCGAATTAAACAAGATATTAACTTACCTGCTAGAAATTTTAATATCTTGTAAAAACAAAAGAGTTTCGTTTTACCCATTTGCAGCTCTAAAGTTTTTTATTTAGCTGATTTTTTTTTTTATTATTAAAAATGGGTTTGCTCTTGACCTCAACCCAGTCCTTAGGACAATGATGGGGTTGAAGATTTAGCGAGCTAACCCAGAAGAAGCCTATTCACTCGTACTTTAAAGTGATTCGGGTTGTAAGCGCTAGGAAATACTGACGCAGGCAGGGCATTCCACTCCTTGGCTGTGCGATTGATGATAGAATAGCACAGAAAGGATCGAAAAGTCTGCTAATGCATGTCGGAGATGCCTGAATTAATTAGTTGCCTCTTAGGGTCGATTCACACCGGAAGAACATCGTAGAGCATTTGCTCGCAACGGGAATCTTATCACTAGTGAATAAAGATTAAATTTACTTGCACGTCGCCGATGCGATGTGATAAGATTGCCGCAACGAGCAAATGCTCTTCGATGTTCTTCAGGTGTGAATCTACCCTTGCGGTACCTGGCTTGCATTTCTGACTGTGTAGCCGCCGATTATATCGTTTAAAATACTACCACCACACGCTCGCGCGTGCTTAGGCGAGCCCGCTTTACAACGACTCTTCTATAAAGTAAACTAGTAAAGCGGGCTCGCACGAGCATGTGGAGGTAGCATTACATGACCCTATTAAGTTTACGGCAAGCGCGTACGCTTTGGCCGCCTACAAAACCCGTGCTACCATACCTAAGATCGTACCGCACAAAGATTAACTGACAACTACCTGCGAATACCCATCGGCCCTAGCAACGGTCCGCCAACTCTCTCCATCATCGGAATACTGCAGTAGGTACTCGGAGACGAACTCGTCGGTCGCGTACCGCCCCCTGGTGGCTATGCCGCGCAACTCCTTCCGTTGTTGCACGTTGATCGTCAGGTGCTGGTAGTAGGAGCTTTCCTTTGCCGTCCATGCTGATGATCCTTCACCGGTTAATGTTTGTTAGTGCTGTACAGTTCTAGTGCTACTGGTTAGGTTAGTTAGAGCCTACAGCCCTACATTATGAAATGGAAACCTACATTAGACTTTGAAAATTTGAGAGAAATATTAAGCCAATAAATGATTTTTCTTAATTTAATTTAAGCTCTCCTGCTGCTGCATAAGAGCGTTTATGCACTACTTCGATTCAGCATCGGATGATAAGTAATCTAGTGACGGTCAAATCAAAAGGCGAAAGTTTACGCCATACTTTCGCGATTCGCCGATGTCACCATCGCATCATCGGTCATTCAAAGGAAATTCGGTCATTAGAAATATCACTACTAAAACTTTACAATATAGGATTATTTTGCTTTAACTATGCAAACCTTTTAAATGGTTCAGTAAAGAACTGATATCGGCAGAAAAAACCGGTTGTGAAAATAGAAAAATTTTGAAATTTGAGAAGTTCCTAAAGAAATCATTCTCTTCCTAAACTCGTAATGGAATAACAACTGATTGATACCATTTCAGAGAGGTCAATTCTGTAAGTAGATCGTCGAGCGAGACAACGCCGTAGGTCGAAATGTCAATAACGATAGCAATTCGCAACATTAGTATCATTGCATAGGGTAAAATGATATGATATAACACAGTAATGAAGAGGCTGTGCATTTGCATGATTACTATATCATTGTGGCTATTCTATAATATCACAGCCGGCAGCCTTGTAACTTTGCGCTGCGTTTAACATTGTTAATAGACAACTAAACAGACATTGAATTAACGGCCATGTTGCTGCCTATCAGCTTTTACCGTAATAAATATCTATAAGATTTTATATTGAAAAAAAGTGTTACATAAAAATTTGATAATAAATAATTAGTATCAAAGAAACAAGTCTACAAAATAAAAAATAGTGCAAAAATCATGCTTAATACAACATGCAACACCATGAAACCAGCCTTACTCCCATAGCATTAAACATTTTCCGTTACCTTAACTTCTCCACCAGCTGCCTTATACTGGACGTAATCAAGTCCATTAGATCCATAGCTGATGTGGTATTCCTGGACGAATTCCTGGGAATGGGCGCGCCCTTGTGTGGCTACCCTGGTTATGTTCTTTACGGATCCAAGATCTATGATGATTTGCTGGTCGAAGTCGCTTTCCGACGCCGTCCACGCGTTGAGACCTTGTTAGGTAATTTGTCAATGTATGATTTTTGTGGGTTGGTGTTGGTTATATTTATCTCATGCATCCAGAGAAATGAGCCACGGTAGTTACAGAATGGATTCCAATCGAAAGCATTGAGTAGACCCAAAGAATTGAGGCAACTTAGAGATTTCTTTAATTTGTGAATGTGGGTTTTTGTAAGATTTTGGAAGTTAGATGGGTCATATTAAACTAAATGGGTTTCTATGCAAGGCGTTAAGTAGACCAAAGAGATGAGGACAACTCAGAAACTTAGACGCATTTCTGAAGACTTGAGCATAGTCTATGTTCCACTAGAAAAAAGTCTTTCCAACACTGGGAAGTTGCAGATTAGGGGGAAGGCATTTACAGAATGGGAATTTGAATAGATTACATACAAAGATGTACGGTTTTTTTAGATGTTTATGTAAAACAACATTTGTTTTTGATCTATTTGGATGTTCATGATTTGTTAGTAGTCGCAAATGGTTGTTAATATTTTTGAATGAAATATCAAACTTAAATTTAGATTTATTTTTAAAGCTAAATAATCATTTAAAACAATCCACAAGCCTATGCATGACCCAACAAGCAAACCCCCCAAAAAAAGTAAAAAACTTAAGTAATTACATTTATTGTTCCACTCTGCCCCTATACCACTTAAGATTAAGACAATGAATGTTGATTTAAAGTAATTGTTAACAAAATATGCACTGTTCTGCTGCTAAGCTTTCCATAAAACGTTTTGAATAATTGTTTAGTTTTTTCTCAGGTCAGTTTTATTCCGTTTCAACAAATTATCTCATGAATAATGATATTGATGATTTTAAAATCTATAAAAGTCAATTGTTTATTATATTTCAATAAGAACATCATAAAACTAATGTAAACAATTAATTAACCTAATTTCAATTCAATTCGAATTTTTTTTCAAATTATAAAGTTAAATTGAAATACATAACCCCTCCAACTTTTAAAATACTGGAGTAAAAATCTGAAAATATTCAACAGATGCTGTGTCCGACACACTCTTGGGCATATTTTTTGTTCAAGATTCAAATCATTCTTATTGTAATATAATATTGATGACATTACGTCTTACTTCATGGTATTGTTATCAAAATGCCATACTCTATAATTGCTACAGTGTTAAGACCAACATGTATTATAATCAATTTTTCAACTGCTTCTTCATAAAATCCGTTCCAAAATTTTGATCTGAATCACACAATGGTTTAGCTTCCTTAACCAAATCTTCAAACGACAGGAACTGATAAGGGACAGCAGGATCCTTTCTCTCAACTCTTGAGGATACAGCGACCGCATGTATTTCATCCAGCAGTGTCTCTTCAAACACCCAATCTTGTTTCAAAACATTCCTTTCATACAAAGTTGTGTCCGATATTATTTCTCCTACGTTTAACTTCTTAGTTTTAATGTAAAAGCTTATTTCTTGTAATGGTACAGTTATTCCTAAGCCTATATTTTTAACGTAACTCTCTTTTAAGCACCAAAGTCTGTAGAAACAGGCAATTTGTTCTATTTCAGTTTGAAAGCTTCTTATAGTCGTCCATTCGTGTGAGGAAAATTGTCTGTTCATTAAACGGAAGAATTCTGGAATATTCTTGTTTACTGGAGGTTCTATCTTCATGACATCTATGCCTATGTTTGAACCAGTGTTGCCAGCTAGCACAACATAGTCTCCCTGATGTGACACATTAAAATTGATGGGTAAATCTCCACTGCCAAGTAAATATGGTTTACCACGATCATCTCTACCAAATCGCACTTCTTCATAAGGCATTGAAGTAGATGTGTGTACATATTTTCGTAACATAAGTCGACCAATTAGAGAAGATTTTGCATCGTTTTGGAAAACAAATTTTGAGATTCTCAATTTCTCCTCAGGTTGTATGTAGCTTGATGCAGCTATTATTTGGTCTTCAGTTGGATTCCAAGCACTGGCATTAAATGCCCATCTTATGTTAGTACTTGCCATTTTTCTATAGATGAATCTTGAATAATTTTTTGCTTTCCAAGAAAAGTATGAGGTCCAAAGGTTTTTACAGGGTTTGTGGACCTGCAGAGGAATTTATCCTGTTATTTCTTCTATGTCTTCTGCCAGGTGGTCATAATTTATTTTTTAAAACTTCGCTTTGATAGCTTTTCTAACTACATACACACAAAGCACTCTAAAAAAATATTTGTATAAACACAACATGCAAAAATAAAATTTGCAGAGTAGATAATCTCACAAAATTAAAATGAATTATAGCATTTTACAAAAAAAAATTAAATTCGTCAATTATAAGAAAACTGTGTTGAATACGATAATAAGCATTGCCAATGAACTATAAAGTTTAATACTGTACTAAATTGAATAAAAAGCCTACGTTTCCATCCATATTTCACTTGAAATAAAGACTAAATTACTGAACCCAGGCAAGTTCCGGTGTTGGATCAAACTTTGTCACTTACCATATAACTTAGCATTGTCAGGTCCTCGATCCCTCAGGCTCGATGTGGCGGTGAGCTTAGAACTTGCTACCAGAGGCTCGTTGCATTCATAGTCGTAGTAATATTGTACTGAATCTAAAACATAAGTTTATCGTACATTTTATGGTTATAATTTTATTGAACAAACTTGGTATTTGTATATTTATCATGAAATATTGATTTTGTGTTATAGATTATGTTTAAGTTGTAATTACATGAGATTAGGAATAAGAAATGGCGCAAATTTGTGCTTATTGGACTTAGCATAACAGTTATAACATTTACGACTGTCGCATACGATAGCAATGTTCAGTGAAGAAGATAGATAAGATAGGGTCAGAGTGTCATCTTATATAGCTGTAACGCTATTATTTCTAAGCGAAATTGGGAAAATCAAAGGAAAGACCGTTGCGCTCACCTGCTTCGGAATTTGTAATGGTATAGCAAAGCAACACAAACAAATAATACATGTAATCACTCATCATAATTTCATACTTGATTCAAATAGGAAATTGGTAAGTATAAGCTATTGTATCAGTCAGAAATAACGAAAAATTGTTTGATCATTACGAGCGTTGTCACCGTTCATCAAGCCGGACAACACCCAAGTGTGTTCTCCTTGTCGGGGAAAACGTCAACAATTCAAATAACCTTCTATCATTAGCTAAAATTTATCAAGCCGGTTTGGGCAGCCAATAAGAATGCTAGAATTTATTGACATTATGTTATTTTTACAAAGAAAACTAAGTAGATATATATACGTTCTAAAACTGTGACATTGTAACCTGTAACATCCCCAATGACATTTTGAGTATTTAGGAATCAGTCATAATGTCATCATTCGCAAATATTTTATTAATCAATACCATAGAAATTACGATAGTTCATGTAAAAATTATCAAGAATTGTGACTAAAAAACCTGAAAAAACCAGAGATGAAAGCAGGATAAAAGTTATTCCGAAAAACACTTAGATTAGTTTCAGAACAGACACATTTTTTTGTATTGCCCTTTCCTAAACTCTACAAATATTATGGGTAAAAATTGTTAATCGGATATCAAGGATTTCCAAAAAATCCCTATAACTGACTTGATCTGAAAGCATCATGTGATTTGTCTAGATTTCAACTGACGATTTGATTAGATTTTTTTGTTTATCACTTCCTACTGTCGATGTAACCAGAAAGAACTCGGGTACTTTTTAGTTCGAGTATGTACACACTGAGTTTCTCTCCCGAAAGTAGACAAATTCGTCACCGATTGATTATTTTCGTGATTTATTCTGTTATTTCCATTAAATCTTGATAAAGCAACAAAATCTAAACAAAGCGAAACGTTTGCTCTGTGATGTGAATTGTTTTCTAATTCCCATTCCCAGTTTGTTGAACATTTTCGCACGTTCCCGATCTATTTTCCCGTTAGGCCGTTATCCAGATTTTACTTGTTGCCACGTTCTGTCGGCTTGTTTTAAGTAGTAAATCCAAATAAAATGTTCAGTTTTGTGTAATCGAAAGGATTTTATAACAAGGTAAGATGTTTCTACATGTTTTATAGTTTGATGCACCCACCCATGACATCATAAAAAGTCGTATTGGATTCCATTGGTGCCTTGACAAAAACATCGATTCTACAAGTCGATTCAAAAACTCACGATTGTAACTTTTTGGGGTGTTCAGAAACATTGCTACAATAACCAACTTTCTGTTTAATTTAAAATGTTGTAGCCATGTCCACATTTAGCAATTTAAGGTTCAGGATGTAATGATATGTCAAGTGGTGAGAGGTTGCTAGCCCTTTGCCCACTTAAACACAGCATAAGAAACCCTTAGTCGCCTCGTACGACACCCACAGAAAGAAATGGGGTGAAAGAAAGAAAGAAAGAAAAAATGCTTTATTGCCAATTACTAGGTACTAAAAAGAACATAAAAAATTAAACATACAAGACATAAAAAAACATACAATTAAAACAAAAAGAAAAGACAAACAGAATTACAGTAATACCAGGAAAATAATTCCGCTCATCAATCTTCGTTTGCGCAGAGCAGGACCGAGTCCCCGACATAACCCGTATATAATAAAGTCATTAGGTAATCAAAGGGTGCAAAGTCGGATAGCAGCGAAAGGGGCGCGAAATCAAATTAGCCAATAGCGTAAACGGATTAAATCTGATAGACTTGATTCAGATCTTTTTCGTAAAACAAGTTTGTTTCAAAATAAATGCTACAGTATGAGTATTAAAGTCTTTAATAAAATTCCAGACAGGATGAAAAAATTGCCAACCAAACGATTGTTGAATGAACTGTACAACTGGTTGTTAGAGTCTGGGTTTTATAGTGTACAAGAATTCTTAGATCGATAATGTAATAATGTAACTAATAATAACTTTGATAATGTACCTACTGTAATAATGCTATAACCTTGTGACATGTTCTAATCTCTAATATTTGTAATAATGTAATGATAATGCTCTGTAATTAATTAATTAATAATGTTTTTAACTTTGTGACATATGTAATCTCTAATATTTGCATGCTACCATATTGTTAGCTGAATAGAAGAAACTTTATGTACCTACCACTATTATGTTACCTATTCATAGCAAATAAATATTCATTTCTATTCATTTCATAAAATTTGTCGACTGCTCAGGTACTTCGGTAAGACTTTTAAACCTGGTACTACTGCACTGGTGGTCCATTCTAAGCCGGATCCACATGACACGACTGAATACGGGTGTAACAAAACACCCTGGTAAATAGTAATATTTAAGGTGGTGCTTTGGACCATCAAACTGAAGTAAAGTAAAGTAAAGTAAAATCATTTATTTGCCAAGATAATTTTTACACAACTTTTTAGATCTTAATCTAGGTATCCAGTAGATTTATCTTGTCTGTGTACAGACGTGCAAATATTAAAACAATAAACGCAAACAAAATAATAGGATAAACAAAGGAATATTAAGTAATCAATTAAGTAACAACAATTTCACAAATAATAATTATAAATTAATGTCTTGAATAGAATAGTCATCATAATAAAATTAATGTCAATTAAATTGTAGATATGTCATAAAATCTATATATTCCCTAACACTATAAAAACAATGTCCTTGTAACCAGCTTGTCAGTTCTAGCTTAAATCTATTCTTGTTTTCAATACATTTAATGTTACTTTCACTATACATATTGAACCAACTTTATAATCACGAAATAAAAATCAGCTGTTTCATACAAAACTGCAGTACTGGCCACCGGCTTGACTCAAATGTATGGTACAGCAGATTTTTTTTATTCTTTTCTCTATATTGGCTCCATAGTGAATGTTGTTTAGTTTGATGGTCTGTAGCACCCTTTTAAGTATTACTAGTGTGTTATGTTAAACCCTTTAGCGTAGGCCCAGGCACATCTGCAGAATGGACAGCACCAGGTGGACTAAGAGGGCAATAGAATGGGTACCACGAGACAGTCAGAGGAAAAGAGGAAGACCAAAAATGAGATGGGCTGACATATTTGTTCAAAGATGTGGCCCAGATTGGATGAGGATAGCCAGAGTAAGAAAATACTGGAAAAAATGGGGGGAGGCCTACGCTAAAGAAGCGACTACTGTGGAAGGGAGCTGAACACAAACATGCCAAGATTATCTAATTGAATTAATGAATGAATGAATGAATGAAATATACTATAATTATGAGAAAACATTAATATAAATAATATTTAATTAATTAGATAAATGTAATGTTATTATTGTTTTGTTAACAAAATAATATGTATAGAAATGTAATCCGTGCATGTGTAATAGTTAATTTAAGAACTTTTTTGTTATGCATGTGAAATCTAGTAGAATAAAAGGCTTTTTTATTTTTTTTATTTATGTTAAACCCTATAATAGTAGTGTTGTTGTTGTAAATTGAGTTTAAGATAAAACTGTGAGTCACGTTGCAGGTTCTTACCCGAGAACGCGTCTCGCGTGGATTTCGCGCGTCGCGTTTTTGCCTGCCACGAGGCTCCACAGTCCTCAATCTCTTCTTGTTCTTGACCAATAACAATCCCTGAGATTGGGATAGATTCTCCCATAAACACTTGACACTGGGGGAAATGCACTGCTAACACACAAGCAAGAGTCCATTAATTATAAATTTAAAACTTTTATAAATATAGGGTGTAACAGTAAATATTATAAATTTTTACTGTTACACCCTGTATATTGAGTTTTAAGATAAAACTGCCAGCATACTTAGGTACTGTGAGAAACATTGTGTTTTTCAGAAGCGATTATGTCGAGTATGTCGGACCGCAAGGCGGAGCTGGAGCGCAAGAAGGCCAAGCTCCAGGCCCTGCGCGATGAGAAAGATCGGCGCCGTCGCGAGAAGGAACAGAAAGATGCTGAGGAGGCGCTGGTGAGTTAAAAAGAGCTACTATACATAGTCCACCCAACATAGCTTTGTTATTATAACAGATGATATCTGGTCAGATGATGTGACTTTGAAATGGCAACTAAATAATGTAGATATTTTTCAAATATTCAAAGTATACATTTTACGTTTTATTTAGAGAAACATGACATGATCTTGTTTGTTTCTCTAAGTATTAAGTTAAGACTGATTTTGGAATCTAGAAAAATTGCTTGATCATAAATCATAATGAATGATGAAAAGGTAAGTATAGAACAGGATTGGTGAATACTCCACTAAGAGCATAGCTCTTAAATAAGATCATGCTGATGGAAAAATGCTTGTGTACAAAATAGTTCTTAATTAAAAACAGTTATCTATTGTATTTTTCTTCTTGTAGCAAGACCACATCTTCTCTACTATGGAACACCTTCCGATGCGATTGAATAAAAATTTTCGAGTTTCAGTATACTTAATTTTTTTTTTTTTTTTAATGTGTTTGTCACGCGTGGTGACAATGTCAGCCTCATAGGTTTATACATTTATTTTTTTTAGCAATCTAGGGCAAGGGACAGCCCGACAAACTGGTATAAGCCTACTGCTCTGCTAGACAGAGGGTCAGCCAACCAGCAGTTGAGCTGCCCATTGTGACAGTTGTTTGTACCTATAAACCTAACTCTTAGATCTGCATTCCGGACACATTCCAGCATAACATGTATAATATCCCTCACTTTATTGCACACTGTGCATAGTGGGGAGGGTTTAATACCCATTAGATGATAAAACTTATTAACTGGAATATGCCCTGAACGCAGCCTAAATGCTGAGACTAGTGTTTTCCTAGCAAGATTGGCCGAACTAAACCAGGGCAACCAATGTGGCTTACCATGGAGAGTCCTGTACCAAAGTATATTTAATTTAATTTATCTTTATTGGTTATCGAACAGAAAATTACTTAATTTCTAATACAACAATTAATGTTTTAGGATGAACATGTCTAGTGGCAAAGAAGTGGCTTGCGTTTCAGCCTCAAAGACACTGCAGATGAAACCTTAATTATGTATAATGGCCGGCAAACGTCTTAGCAAAAACCTTGACTTTTGTAGGCGAAAGCGCTACTGCGCACACCCCTCATCCTGACCCCATATCTCAAGATATTTGCCGCGTAGTAAAATAAATAACTATTTTGTGATTGATTCCAGCAAAGAGCATCAACGGCGTCCAGCATCGACAGCCGCAAGGACATAGACGAGATGCTCTCATACTTCGGCGTGGCGCCGGTGAAGGACGTGCTATCCTCTCTCTCCTCTATGACGTCACTCACGCCGCCGCAAACCGCTTCGCCGGACGCCAGCCTTCCTCATACGGATAAATCAAGCTTACCCGCTCAAGGGTTGGTTTCATTTTGGTCATTATTAAAATCTATTTCTAGGCTGCATGTTGTTCTATCAGCATCAGCCTCTTTATCGTCCCCTTTCTATTCTATACCAGATTCCTAAAATACCTGATGACCGGCGTACCAGATTCCCACAATACTAGAGATAAAACTTCATACAATTGCACTACGATATGTACACTACAAGTGCGGTGCGGCGGTGTGTGCGTGACCTTACACCGATTGGTTCACCTACACGCCACCCATGAAGAAACTGACTCGGCCAGTGGATCACATGATCATTTTGTACATTAGAAGCTTTATCTCTGTGGGGAATTTAATCATGGGCGGTCGCATATATCGGGTGCCTGCTCTCCGGCCTGTGATGAGGCTCCACCAGTGTGATGGCTCAAAGTGTGTTTTTGTATAAATAAAATCCTTGAGATCACCCAAAAATATTTATTACTGAACACGTTTCAAGCACATTTGCATAAGCATAAGCATATGCTCACGACTATATTCCTCGAGGGGGTAGTCAGAGTCAAGCACATTTGCTATTTCTATTAAATTCAATTCAATTATACTTCATCGCACTCCAAAACAGAGCATACTCGTACACATACATACTATGTATACTGGAGGTTGGTAAAATCATCGGCACCATGATGGTGAAGTCATGTGGAATATGGCACACTTCCTGTCTCTCACCAGTTCCGTGCTCAGCCCCACATATGTATGTGTCACGAATTTTTTAACAAGTAACAAGCTTTGGATCTCATATGACTTTAATACCACTCTACAGAGGGCCAAAGAAGCCAGCCGCGTTACAAGTGGTCACAGTCCAGTCTACAGACATTCCGCCCAAGGAGAATGTCACGTACGCCAAACAGACACAGACCACGGCCTCCGGAGGAGTTAATGAAATCAGAGATGGTAAGTTAAGACAAAATTATATTGGGACAACAATTTTACTATGGGAAAACTTAGTTTGAAATTCTGGTTGTTTCAAAAAACTGTGATACTGCCAATTTTGCCAGAATATGATATTGTTATTTTCCAATCATATTCTGATTAACTTTCTGTAGATCAAATCATAAAAAAACGTATTTTGCATTTAGAATGTTTAGGTAATTTTTGAAAAAAAATTAAATCTTTTTTTAGACTTTATTTAATTGGGGGGTTAATTATGCTCGTAGATAAAATTCTTGAACTCAATTTCTCGAAACTTAGGTCCAATCAATAAAATAATTTGATATTGTCACAGAATATCTAGACCCAGGTGAAGTTCCAGATTGTAGTCTAGACTTGTATTATGGTAACTAAATGATTAAATTTTGATCTTATTTTTGTTTCTCTTGGCTAACTTGCTGACGCATGATTCTGCACAGGACATAAAAATGTCTGATAAAGAAATTATTTTCATTGTTTTTTGAAACTATCCGATTTCGAACAACAACAAGTAATCAAATAGTTTGCTAGTGTGAGTGCAAGGTTTTTGTTTGTTGATATTTTGAGTGAAGCATGTTTGATTTTAAATGTGGATTATTGCCATTTGTCCACAAACAGGTCCCTTGTAAATTAAATTTGTAAAGTCTTACTAAACATTTTCTAAAAAAAGAAACAATGGGAAATTAATTAATATAAATTCTAATTTGTCTCAAATTCTCTAATATCATTTTTACTGATACTAATGTTTCACTGTTTAAGTATAATGTGGCATTTTGATAATATTCTCAATAGAAGTTGAACATTAACTTGCCTCTGCCGATCTATACTGGATTCAGTGCTGCCAGTTCGGTCTTAGCCTTATTTTTATTAAAAGCTAGGCATCGCTTTGGGCCATAAAGCTGTAATGAATTTTGAAATGTAATAAATCATTTAAAAAAAATGATAATAGAGTATTCGTGTTTCAGTGTGGATTAATAATTGAAATATAATTAATCAATAATTTTATGTAACTGTGATGTCCAGGTGTTGGTTTAACTCGTTTCATTTGCAAATGTTCATATTTATTACTTTACCCTCCTTTTTTTTAAATATAAATGTATAGATTTTTCAAAAATCCTTCCTTAGTTCTTTCTAACGACATAACTACTTACAATTTTTTTCTTTCTCATGTAACTGAACCTCAGATTAAATCAAAAAGAAGAAGATGCTGTAAATACAATGCCATCATGCATTTTTGTTTTGTTCAAGTGTTAAAAAATCGATTTTATTCTTTGAATTTCGTTTACCCCCTTTAGAAAAGAATGGAACACATATTTTCAATCTTTTGTTAAAAGATGACTTTACCTTGCTGTGGGGATCCTAAAATTTAAGTCACAATCGGAACTCGAACCGCGTGCACTCTCATATCAATATTGTTCTCACATTCATGATCTGCGCCGAATTGGAATGATTGAAATTATTAGGATTTGGTAAGACGTGCCTGTCTCGCGTGTGCCATTAACAGTCGTCCAAACAAACCGCTATATCGTGCACGACATCTAAATACAAAGTATTTCCACATGTTAAGAGTTTTGGTCGACATCAGTAAAGTGCATCTTCTTTTTTTGTTACATCTGATACAGATACAGATACAGTATAGTAAAATAATTTGCAAATGAATATAATCTTCGTAACCGATGACATCTTCAGTTATACTACTACTGCAGTATTTACTTTTTGTTCTTTCCACTGTCGCTTGAATTTTACAAAATTATTTATTTCAAATCAACCCATAGACAACCTTAGTAGACCTTGTTTAATCTTTATCTTCACTTATATTGCTTTTTATTACCACGAAAATTTGAAATTTTTGTGTAAACAGTTGCATAACTTTAAAAGGTGATAGCATTCATAATGACTGAAAAACTTTCCCCTAGGAGACACGAGGAACCTAAAGAAAATTTAAAGAATTTTTGCTTGCTGTTCGAACGTTTATATAAAAAGTAGTTCTTTTTTTTTTCAAATTTCCCTTTCGTTTCTGGAAAGGGGGGGAAGTTGTTCAGTATCATTACAGTACAATCACCCTTTAAAGTAATGTAACTGTGTACACTCACACCCTGTTTGTAATGAATGATTAAGTAAGGACTTACATTGAGGATCTGATTATCAATCTCTATTTAGTAGATTCCTCAAGTATTTAATAGTGAGAACACATAGAATGATGAGATGGTTTTAGTAGTGCAATAAATTACATTCACTGCAATAAGAATGTTTGCCTTCGACTACTTCATTTCATATATCTATCTGGATATGCAGAAGTGCAGATATCCATCCTGGTTGTGTTCGTGAGGCTGAAGATATATAGAAAAATATAACTCAGAATAATACTCTTTTAGAGTGAAGCTCGCCTTTGTACATCACGACTTACTGTAATTTTTTCATAATTATGTTTTTGTGTACAATAAAGAATCTATGAACCTATAATATGTTTGAAACTGTAGTGTGGGATAGTAAAGCTGCCAATATCATTTTAACGTCGTGGTATTGATGTCGCAGCCAGAAAATTAGCCAGCCAGGCAGTTAGTTAAATGGCGGAATTTAATTTATAGCCCGGTTACTATTCAGTCTAGTAGCTAAAACTCAGATTTAATGAAAAAGCTATACTATAGCTATACGTGTAATAAATTAATGAGTACTGCCATAACGGCTTATAATGTTGTCCCTAATATTCAACCTATAAAGTAGTGGTATACAAAATTTTCTGTTTTAGTATCGGATAAGGCCATGAAAATATCTTTAGCTATTAATATTAGTCCTCCTTATCAATTCGTTTAAAATTCAAGCCACAAAACTAAGTCTTTTCTCTCCATTAATAAATGTATAAAAAAGTAAATACTGTATGAGTGTTTGGTGCAATGTTTGTGTTTGTGCTACCATAAAACAAGGCTGCTCTTCCAATGCATCACCGCTTGCAGGATACGTGGAGGACTGGTGGCGGCCGCGGAAAGGTAAACACAACCATAATACAACTCTAATAGAGTACAGTTTTCTACAAACATGGTAGCCCTAATAGAGGTCAGTTTACTACAAATATTTTTAGAAGAAATAGATACTTAGATAGGTTAATTAGACTTCATAGAGTTTATAACCATGTTCGTAGATTATATTTCGAGTGATAATTTGCATGTTTTAAACTTTATGCGACATTATGATAAACATAATCTGCAATATACTTCTATACAGGTTGTAAGGAACAGTATCATTATCAAATTAAAGATTGAAAAATTTGTCTCGGGCGGGACTTGAACCCGCACTTTTCCAAACCGGGGAACTGCGTTATCCAATTTCGCCACCAAGCCCACTACCCAGAGAACGAAATGGCTGTAACATGTTTAAAAATCAATAATATTTGAAAGTATCATTATCCTTTAAACCACATACTCTAACCATCAAACTGAACAACTTTTAATATGGGAGCAAACCTGTCAGAACAAAAAAAACAGCTGTCCCATACTAAACTGCAATGCCTACTCGATTCAAACGTATGGGACAGCTGTTTTTTTTTGTTCTGACAGGTTTGCTCCCATAGTAAAAGTTGTTCAGTTTGATGGGTAGAGTATGTGGTTTAAAGGTTAATGATACTTTTCCTTATTATTATTATTTGAGGGGTTTTGTGCCTTGACAGGATTGCTAAGCCTGTGCCACGCCACGTAGACCATCGCCAGTCATTTGTGAACGCCCTTTTTAAAAGGGCGTTTCTATACTTTTCCTTACACCATGTATATAATCTGCAAATCGAAAAACTCTTGTAATACCCTGAGAAAAGTGCTTTAATCGTCTTCAAGAGATAATTAAATGATGAAGACTTAATATTTGTGTCATTCCGCTTGACGATAATAGTTAATGGCGGTAATATATAGTTTTCACTGCAAATTATCGTCACATCTATTTTAAGGTTATTTCAGTCCATACAAAAGTTTGACTCACAATACGCGTAGACGGAATTAATAAAAGTAATATTTTATATATGGAAAAATAGTTTAGAAAATCTAGTTGCCGAATCACAAATAACATTTGCAATTTATATTATGAGTACGAAGATATAAAGCTTTTAAAAATTTTGTATAAAAAATTTTATATTTTATAATTATATCTTCGTAATTATTTTATAAATTGCAAATGTTATTTGGGACGCGGCATCTAGATTTTCTAAATAATTTTTCCATATATACACAGTTATTTATATTAATATCGTCTATATAACGCGTATTGTGCGTCAAAGTTTTGTATAAAATTGACCCCTCTGCAACCACCTTAAGCAGAAAAGCCTAAAAAATGTCATGTTTAAAGACATTAAACTTCATATTTGCTCAATATATTATATATGCGAGAATGACTATTCAAATTTTTATGCAAATTGCGTTTAATTCTTATTGGACCAACAGTAATTTTTGTGAGTTTGTAATGTCGCATAAATTAAACACGTTTGTGAAATCGTTTGGGATTTCAATGTTAATTTAAAAAATATCTAACGCATGTTCCATTTATTGCACATATTGAAAATGCATGGGCTCAAGTAACAAAAATTAACTTCAGTCATTGTGGAAATCATATCATTGGTATTAATATAAGGATATTGTGTACATATCAATGTACCATATAATTTTAAAAATATAAGGGGAAGTTTTGAATATTTTTGTGGATTTTAATCTATAAGTCAAAAATGTAAAAATTGCAATTTTAACTGACAATCTATGTTTATTTTTTGTCCCACTCTAGCACACGCAACCGACTACTACGGTAAGTCATTATTCCTCCCGAATGCTTTCTGTCGAGTTTTTCTATAACATTACCCCTCTTCTAATGTCAGTCAATAACTCGGTGTTGGTTGTAAAATATCTCATAGCTCTCATTATAAATAGTTTTGTAAATAGATATTCTTTCTGTCATGCTTATAGATATTTCCTACTAACATGGTTTTTTTAGGTGCGATTATTTCAGATTACTTGATAAACGAATCTCCACAATTTATTGATAGAAGCACCTTGAGACTTTATCACGTAATCTGGGACATAACTTTTCTAGGGCGGGGACAACGAATTATCACATCATCGGATGTGTATCATCTTTTTAAAAGTCATTGTGGCCTTCCAGAGTTCTCCACGTAGCATAATTATGGCCGCAAATAATAAAAAAGAAATAGATTTTAAAAATATCATATGTTTATATCGATTATGGTGGTAGTATTGGGGTTGCCATATCATCTCACGCTGATTTACCCTTCCGATTCGACTAACAAACACTGCACAGGTCTTAACACTTGGATCCCATGATGTGCAACTACAAAACTTGATTTAATAACTATCCTTCTGATTTGTCAACCACGTATGACAAGATTGCGTTCGCATTCGTCTGCTTCCTTAGATCATCTGATACCGCCTGCTTAGCTGCTTAGTCTTTTAGGCCTAGCTTATCCCACACTTAGTGTTCAATTTGAACTACATCTGACCTATCTGTAATCGATATTATCTCTCGACTATTTACGGATACTCTGCCTCTTTTATAATTAGCAAATTATATTCAAATGGTCATAAAAATGAAAGGTTTCTTAGTATGCTGGTGCTGAACATGTACTGTTGGTTACCATTTAATAGATTGTTATTTAAAAAAAATCGTATGTCAGTGCTTGTAAATTTTTGTCGTATGATATTTCGAATGAAAACGCAATCTCGTTCGTTAACAACGAATTGACTAGACGTAATATTTTATTTTGGATCGCAATTAGTTTACAGTCCAGGCGCAAGCTTTTTTATTCTAACATTATTCTTATATTAATGTAGTAAGGTCTACTTTGGTCTGTTACAATAGCGAGGAAGACGTTCCTTACTAAGAAAATATCAAATTTCACACCTTAACCTGCGATGGGCTCGCGACATACCGCTGTCGCGCCTTGGCTCTCATTTTTCGCGCATCTGAGTGAGATAAAAGATGCAACAGCGCGTTTTGATTCGAGTTTGCGCGTGAACTGTACTTATTTGACGATTGGTGAATCAAGTTATGTAGTTACCATGGGATTTTATAGGTCATGCTGTAAAGTATAGCACTGTTATGCTAATCTATGTATAGTCTGAATTTATTCAATATAATAATTATAAATCGAAAGATACTGACATTGTTTTTTGTTTCCTCCCTTTTTTCAAGATGAGTACAATCTAAACCCGGGTTTAGAGTGGGAGGACGAGTTCACAGGTAGGTTTCAAATCCGAACCATAAACAATCATTTTTGGAACTAAATTTGCCCTTGGTAGAGCCTGTGCCACTGTCACTTAGCATGTTTTGTTTGTTACTTAACCTTATTCTTCATATATGTAACGCTATTTATTTATATAGATGCTAACAACAACATTAACTTAGCACATTAGCTGATTACTATTCATTTGCCGGATTGAAAGGTTGACTTTTTATAAAACTTGAAAAACAAAGTCGTTTAAATAGTTTTGTACTAAAAAAAATACAATATGACATTTATAAAAGGTCAAATCAGCCCTAAATTTTTCATAACGAGTATGGTGACAAGGTCAATTTTTTATTTAAAATATAATTAAAACAGAAAGTTGTATATTTTATTTATTATTAGATGATGAATTTGCATGTGACAGATAAAAAGTTTGTATGCATGACATGATGTCATCATATATTTTTAGAACTTATTTTATTATTATTATATTTATTTTTATGATACTTTGTATCTCTCTAGTGGAGAGCTCGGGAAGTTTTTGATTTTTTTGCCTAGTTTTTTATATTTCTGTCACGTTTTTATGCTTTTTATTTTGACAAAAAAAGGAATTATCATAGTTATTGCCATATTGTGTGATTTTGTTGCGCATGATTCAGTTTTTATTCGATTGTAGAAAGAAAACTGTGTTATGTTCAATGTTGAAATAAACGAAAACCGAATGGTAGAAAAACCTACGTTGGTAGAGTATTCAGATTATTGCATAATTTTTTGTTGCTTCCGTGAGTAGAATTCTTACCACAACATACAGTTACAGTTTCTTGTTTAAATAATTTTAATGCTCTTTACATAAGGTACAAGAAACTATAAATAATGAAAATGTTTCATAAAAGATTATAGTTACAGTAATTAAGCTGTTTCGTTCAACGCAGCCGACATTGATGGTAAAAACATTAAAATTTGGTATGCACTTATAGCTTACGATTTGTTTTGTGCATGTTTTAGTGCTACAGAAAGTTGTATAAGTATTTTACAATGTTTATATTATTGTCTTAGAAAGGGTATTATAATAATTGTATAAATAAACTGGTCATTGTTGACTGGATAGTATTTGTCAATCGACTTTATGGGGAATGCAGCAGCAGATATCCAACAGTGGACTTGTTGTGGCTTTTTATATGATAATATTAGATTGATAATAATGTTATTGGGCTTTTTAAGTCTTTGTAAACGCAGATTCCACGCTATTCCCCTTTTAATTATTGTATTTATTGCCACAGGTTTATTTTTTATTCCCCGATTCCCTGAGTATTTTGAACTGTAGCTGACTAAAAATAGTGATATTTTATTTCATAGATAGATATTATATAGTCTTCATAATTTAATTTTTATTGCCGAATAAAAATGTTATGCTTGACTGTCGCATCATAATTTAATTCGTAGAGTTTGAAGAATCGTGTTAGTGCGCAGCGCACTATATTCATTTCAAGCAGTAATTTATTTTGCCAATTCATCACAAGTATAAAGTCCGAATAGTTCTTATTTATAACATTAAATATTTTTAGGAACCAGCGCTTTACTTTTTTGAAAATATTGTAGAAAGCATTGATGGCAATAATTACTGTAGCTATACTCTTACAAAACACCTATTTCATCGTAGGATAGGAAAGTTATTATTCGTCAAAAATCTTCATGCTAAACTGTTTTATATCCACATGAAAATAAATTTGATTTTGACGAATTATAACAAGTCATTAGTCTGGTATGTAACATGTTAGATATCACGCTTATTTTGCTAATATCTTCAAGTTAATAAAGCTTCGATGTGAATAGAGTAATATCAACTTTATTGTAGTATAATTAAACTACATAATAATTCACAACTAATAATGATTTTGAAAATACCTACTATGATATTTGCTAAATAATATACTTTCAAAACATAATTGAAAATCAAATAATTACTAAATTATTGAAATACGTTCGTTTATCATATTTTGACTCACAGAGGCATTTGAAATATACCTACCTAAATATTTTATTTCTAAATTGCGCCGTTTGATATTACCCTAATCACCTTCAATTAGTATGAAATCATTCACATACTTATAGACTTTCTAATGATAATGTACGTTGTTACCTTTGCCGAACTTTATTCGATGTCCATGTGTCCATCAATACATACAATTACTTAATTTTGACTCTTGAAAGATTCCAATAGTCATATTTTTCGTATTCGTGAATAACGGAGGAGCAAGCCTCCAATATGAAATAAAATCAACATAAAGTCATAATAAAATATAGAATTAAACGTAACAGCGTACATTTTATTGACACTTATATCTTCAGTAAACATTATTTTCTCATGTATTAGCTAGCCACACGTAGCAGTAGGTCACCGGTCACTTATTAGAGCAGTAGATAGATACACAATTCTCACAAACAACCATTACACACACATATTGATTTCATGAAGTTGCATACCGTCTTTAACTAATCTCTATTCTTTATTGTATACCAAAAAACACTAGAAGAAAATCTAACCGCGATCTACCTAAGAATCAGAACTTTATTTAAAAAAACATTGCTTAATTACAATATAAAGAAAAAAACGTAGTGACAAGATATATTTTTAACATTCGATTGACTTGTGTTTTGCTCAAAAACAACCTACCTGTTATTAAATGGGAATAAACTTGAAACTTCATGAAATAAATCGACAATAGTGCGGCTCATTTATAAATATAATTGATAAACTACCACAAAAATCGTTGCCCTAATGGCCTTAAAGGGTCACGTCACATCACAAATTTCATACGGTCTCTTAAAGAGTAAAATAAATGAGCCGTCCAAACACGACACTCAACGCACCCCACAAGGGCCATTCTTATTCACCGTCCAGTGCTTACATTCGACGGTGACGCGGCGCGGCAAGGCGATGAGGAGGATGCTGCGTTCCATGGCAAGCTCCCGCCGGGCATCCTTCCGCACGGGCTGCCCACCGTCAAGGAGGTCCAGCCGGCTGTCACTGCGGCACCCGTCGAGAAGAAGGAAGAGGAGAAGGAGAAGAAAGGTAACTAAATTAGGTAGTCATGGCAAACTGCTATTAGGCATACCGCTAGTCAACCGCCGAGTTTAAAGGCCGCGTGAAAAATTTATTAAATTTTCTCCCTCTCTGAAGATTACTGAAATGTAAGCGAAGGAGCCCGCGAGTGTTTTAGACTAAGAGATAAGTGTACTTTTTGCAACCATCAGCAGCAAGGCTGATTCAGTGTTTATAGGGTGTAAAGCATCTCTGTGATGGGGATGAACTAGGTCTGCCTGCATAACTTCAGTCGGTTTAGGTGTTACAGACGTTCAAAGGTTAGGAAAAAATTAACGATCAGCTGCAAGGCTGATCGTATAATATTATTCTAGTGTACACTGCAGCTATGTGAACAGTACAAAAACTGACATGAACTGCCAGTCGGTTTTGGAGATACAGCCGTTCAAAGGTCGGACCTTTGAACGGCTGTATCTCCTAAACCGACTGATGAACCATGTCAGTTTTAGTACTTTTCACATAGCTACAGTGCATACTACAATAATATAATACGATCGTTAATTATTTACTGACCTTTAAACGGTAGACCTAGTTCATCCCCATCACAGAGATGATCTACACCCCAGAAACACTGAATCAGCCTTGCTGCTGATGGTTGCAAAAAGTACACTTATCTCTTAGTCTATTTGAGATCAATAAAACTTATTTCTAGTTTTTTTTATGGGTCAACTCGACAGTGTAAATAAGTGACACCAAATTGTCGATTGGGATTGCTGAACTCGACAATTTAAATTACTGACACCATATTTTCGATTGTGGTTGGTGTAATGGTTACACATGGTTGTTACTTGTTGTATCGATGTTATTTGATTCCTATAATTGAGACTTCACTTCCTCCATTTTCGATTCGGACATTTCGTCCTTAAAGTAATTTCTTAGCAACCAATACCAAGTTCACATTATTTATCCAAAATCTCTAAGAATGAGTGATGATATTATCCCAGACTGCTAGGCTAGGGATTGATAGGCACCTCCTACCTCCACTGTAAAGACTTGTGAGGATCTTAAGCATCCCCAAGGTTCCTTAAGACTACAACACACACACTAAGAATTACCATATACAGGGTGAAATTGACATTATTAGCATCCTTTTAAACTAAGAGTCTATACAGCAAACTGAACAACTTTTACTATGGAAGCAAACCGATTGGAGCAAAAAAAAAAACAGCTGTTCCGTACTAAACTGCACCCGCCGCCGCTGCCTACTCGACTCAAATGTATGCAACAGCAGATTTTTTTTGCTCCGATTGGTTTGCACCCATAGTAAAAGTTGTTCAGTTTGATGGCTAGACTCTTAGTTTAAAAGGATGCTAAAGATATCAATTTCACCCTGTATAACTATAGCTATCTAAAAAGTAATATTTCTCCCAAATTATTCAGTTCGTGAGCTGAGCGCGGACGAGAAGCAGACCATAATGCTGTCGTCGCAGTTCCAGAGCTTCATCAGCCGCGCCGGCCGCGTCATCGAGCGGGCCCTGGCAGAGTCCGTCGATATATACACAGACTACACGGGCGGCGGGGACAGCGAGAATGCTACGTGAGTACTGTAGAGTAAGGCTCAATATTAAACAAGCGTTGGATTGATGTGTGGAAGTCGACTAACCAGGATTAAAAAAAATACATGTCTTTTTGATAACTTGAAACAAGATTCATTAGAAAGAATTCAATCTTGTGTAACGTGTAAAATTTTAAATACCTAAATGTTTTGTTCTACAAACCTGCCTGCCTGCTGTGAGGCTTGAATACAACATTTAGAAATTAACCTGAAAGATAACTTTCGTTGTAAAAATTAGTAGCTATTATTTAGAATATACACGGTGTAACAAAACACCTAATATTTTAAAGGCTTGATTTAGTTAGACCATCAAACTGAACAACTTTCCCTCTGGAGACAACATCGAAATAAATAAATAAAATCTGATGTCCCATACATTTGAGTCGAGTAGGTGCTGCATTTTTGTGTGAAACATTAGATTTTTTATTTTTTCTCTTTGGCATCTTAAATTTTTTAAACCCGTAATACACACCGTAATAAGTTGCGTAATACGTCGTACTGTATTGTCTTCTTAAATATTGTTATCCCTAATATTATTTATTTGCACCCCGATAATAAATATATCCAGTACCTTCTTCTAATTATATGGTTTTCTCCCTAGCAAAAATATTGTTATTTTCATTTGTACAGCAAAAATATACAATAAAGCCCTAACAGAATAAATAGAGGTTTTCTCCCTAACACCAATAGAGGTTATTGGTTTTATCTAGAAATCTATTACTATTTACCACCGTAGAGACGACAAATCGGACGCTCGCCTCTCCCTCGTGCGCACGTTCTACGACGAGCGCTGGTCGCGGGGCCGCTGCGTGACCTGCCTCGACTGGTCCGCCGCGCACCCCGAGCTGCTGCTCGCCTCCTACCACAACAGCGACGACGCGCCCCACGACCCCGACGGCGTCTGCCTCGTCTGGAACACCAAGTTTAAGAAGACCACGCCCGAGGACATCTTCCACTGTCAGTCACCCGTCATGAGTGCTACTTTTGCGAGGTACGGACACGTAGAAAGAGAGGAGATTGAACTAAAATCCATAATTTAACGTAACTTATAATTATGAATCATCATGAAGACCATATCAGCCGATATACGCGATTTGGACAGTCAAAGTCATTAATAAGATACTTCAAAATTGGTCGTCGAATTATGATTTCCAGTTGAGAACTGACATTATCTAGATCATAAAAACATACAACATACTTTCGAACCATGAATCTATGAATGAAAATAAAACTGATGTGAAGTTGGATGCTGAATGACAGCCGAATGATTTTTGTACCTTTTGAAACAAATATAATCTATACTATTATAAAACTGTTAATGGCTTGAAAATAGTCTGGCAGTGGAGTGACAAAAAAATGCCGATGTGAATTTATCAATGCAAATATCTGGTTCCTTTGCAGATTCCACCCGAACCTGATCCTGGGCGGCACGTACTCGGGCCAGATCGTGCTGTGGGACAACCGCGTACAGAAGCGTACTCCCATACAACGGACGCCGCTATCATCCCTCGCACACACTGTACGTATCTGTAGTTTATCATTGAGTTGGTTTTGACCCAAATATAAAAGGATTTTACTGATTATTGGATAGCAAGAACTTTCACTTAAAATAGTATGACAAACGTCAGCCAAATATGGAATTTGGAAGAGAGGACCAAATAAAAGGGATTAAAAACTAAAAAATGGGCTATGCACAATAGATGAAAATCATGGATATTAACTAATGGATCCATCACCTCCTTACAAGCATGGATACACGAAAATTGACCATGGCGGTCGGTAATGTTCGTCCTTCTTTCGTACGTGTCCGTCATCGATGTTTCCAACGTGTTTGCTTTGTCCCTTTCTCTCCAATGACGTAATTTTTGTTGTTGGATTAGAAAGGGACAAAGTTGACACGACGATAATTTACGAAAGAAGGACGAACATTACTGCCCGCCAAGGAGTATTTTCATGTTTTAACCGCTTGTGTGGCAGGTTTTGTACTCCAGGTATACACAATACCTATTTCCAGCTTCCTGGTGAAAACTAGATTTTCTCGTCTATATCTCACAGCACCCAGTCTACTGCCTGTCAGTAGTAGGTAGTCAGAACGCGCACAACCTAGTCTCGGTGTCTACGGACGGGCGGCTCTGCTCGTGGTCGCTGGACATGTTGTCAGCGCCGCAGGAGACCCTCGACCTGGCGCATCGACAGAGCAAGGCCGTCGCGGTCACCGCCATGGGCTTCCCTCACGCTGACGTCAACAACTTCGTGCTCGGTAGTGAGGACGGCAATGTTTACACCGGTGAGTGACGCTTTATGAATGGTGGACGACATATAGCCACCGCACGCACGATATTTTCAGCATCGGCGATTTAATTTTTTCGGAAGTTGGTTGCAGCAAGTAAAGTGAAGCATTCCCTATAGCATTTGTCTCCAAACATTAACGGTTTCTCTCAGTTTCTTCATGACGACTATTCTGGTACTCTATCTATGACGCCGGTCTCTCACGCTCTCGTATTTGGTAGAGAGGATGCAACGGATTGCAGCGTATGTAACCGGTAAGCTATTGTCTACCTAGATTATATAATTCTTAAATTGTAACCTAATTTAAAGTCTAGATTATAGAAGACTTAAGATTTTAGAGTACTAGTGCAGTTGTCATAAAGAAACCGTTACTGCTATTTGTGTACTTTGAATCGATACATATTGAGTTTTGCATAAATTGCATAAAACACATTCCGATTGTCATTTAAGTCTGGTCAGATGACATTATGACAGGCCGAAAGATTTGTAAACCTTCGAATAAAATCGTCAGGCTGTCTGTACGGGCAGCGCGCCGGCGTCACAGAGTGCGTGGAGGCGCACGCCGGCCCCGTCACCGCCGTGTCGTGCCACGCCGCCGCCGGCGCTGTGGACCTGTCCCATCTATACCTCACCTGCTCCATGGACTGGAGCGTCAAGCTATGGAGCCTCAAGGTACACTCTAGCTCTTCGCTACATTTCATCGCCACAGTATTCCTACCATACATACATACACTCACACCATTATCCCACGTAGGTAGGCAGAGAATACGGCCCGCAACACGCCACGATTCTGACATACTTCTTTCGCCTCATCCACTTTCGTCGGTTGAAGGTGCATTGCACTTGTCCTTTTGCGGAGAAAACCAATTCTTTTTGATAATGAAAGGCATTATATTGGGCATACGCTGTCAGCAAGAATACCCGACTTTAGCCCTACTTTAAATCTAGCCCAAATAAATCCGGACGTCACATTCATAGCCATGCAAACATTGCACCAACCGATCAGAGTGAATAACGCCAACACCTTTACATGCTCTTTCCGACTTATCTACGTCAGACTTGCTTTCGGTACACGTTTGTGTTCCACTTTCTTTTCGTCTCACTTACACAAATATCAATCCGTCTTTCATTCATTACATGACACTACAAATGAGTCGTTTGGAAACGGAAAATCCATTGTGTCTGGATTTTATGTCCGTTTTTGATACCAAACGACTTACTTCCATTCCTCCCTGCACATTCAGCGTGCCCAACGTAGCTCACCTTGGCGTGGTGAATGGCAAGCTGCACCGCCGCTAACCTATCATAGGTCTGGTACAGCAGGCTGTCCCAGGCTGTGGCAGGTTGCCCAGGGGCAAACAGCAAGCGTCTTAGACTGACCGTCCAACAGTGATGTGTATGAGAGGCAGCGAGGCGGCTTGTGAGGAAATAATGCACCAATAGCACGCTTGTTCGCGTCGTAATGAAACCTAAGCGCTCCCATTGGTAGAGTCAGATCAGAACAACTAACACTTTCTGTACAATAAATTGCTTTGAATTTTGTACATAATGTTTTTGACCCGAAGTTCTAGCTGTTTTATTCCACCATTTACTCCTTGTTTTCCTATAGTTGGGAGGCTCATGAGTAGTCATATTAAATAGCAGTATAAATTAAGATCGTGATATAATAATATGGTGTTAACTTGCAGGAGAACAAGGCCCTCTACTCGTTCGAGGACAGCGGCGACTACGTGTCGGACGTGCGCTGGTCGCCCACACACCCGGCACTCTTCGCGGCCGTCGACGCCGCCGGCAGGCTCGACCTGTGGAACCTGAACAGGGATACCGAAGTAGGAATTATATTTATTTAAACCTCCCCGGATCCAAGTAGAAAGATAAAAATGTCTTACGATAATTATCTTGATAAGCTATTTATTCAATTCAATTCAAATATACTTTATGTTACACCAAAACATAAACAGTAAAATACAGAAATAAAAATACAAGAGGCACAAAATAAGGCGGTCTTATCGCTAAGAAGCGAGTTTATTATAAGTTGACGGCCCAATAGTCGCCACAATGATCTGTCCTACGCTGCCCTCATCCAACGTGTTCCCGCCGTCTTCACCAGGTCGTCGGTCCACCTTGTGGGGGCTCACTGACTACCCACGCTGCGCTATCCGGTACGCGGTCGCCACTCGAGAACTAGCAGGCCCTATCAAATACTATCATCATCACAGCTTATATTAATCCCACTGCAGGGCACAAGCCTACCCTCAGGGAAGGTGTATGGGCGTTAGTCCACCACCCGTGCCCAATGCGGATTGGTAGACTTCACAAACACACCGAAATTTCTTCTTCAGCGTATGCAGGTTTTCTCTCGATATTTTCCTTCACCGTTTGAGAACAGTCGGTATTACGATGGTAGTACCAATAAGTTTTTCTATCTTATGTACGTACATAAGATAGAAAAACTTATTGGTACATGGCATGTCATCCGTGCGGATTCGAACCTGGACCTCAAGATAGCGTTTCTAATGATCTCGATCGGATCGGTACTATCAGTGTGAGAATATTGAAGTATACGTGTATGACTCAGGTGCCGGTGGCGAGTATCCAGTCGGAGGGCGGCGCGGCGTTCAACCGCGTGTCGTGGACCCCCGCGGGCACGCACGTGTGCGCCGGCGACGACGCCGGACAGATATGGGTCTACGAGCTCGCCGAGGTATGTACATAAACACACGCCTTTTTCCCGTAGGCATAGACGATAGATCCCCACTTTTGGCGGTTCTGGCACACCTTTCTTGCTTGAGGAAGCAACTCATATATTCCCGTCGATTTCGGCTATTTTCAATTTGGCATGATTTTTCTAGCTAAGTGTGAAATTGATTGTCTTTTACTCTGTCGATCGGGTATTGGGTCCCCGCGCCGGATCAATCATCCAATAGAAGCAAATCATTTTTTCGGCGTAACCGTAGAACACCTTGATTAGTTCACGCGGTTTTGAAAATAATTAAATACTAGAGTTTACTCGCGACTTCGTCCGCACAAATTACATACCAAATTTTAAGTCTGATCATAAGCTATCAAACAAAAAAGTTTTATCAAAATCGGTGCAGTAGGTTTTGCGTGAGACTCGAATAAACAAACAGACAAAAAAATCCCAATCCAAATTTGTGATTTGGAGTCAGGGTCACCTAAAAACCATATCGTAATCTTTTTCTTGTTGTGTAATAGTTTAGATGCGTAGTATTATAATATAAACATGTTCTCATGGTTATTAACATGGTTCTCAGCACGTAGCGCAGCCGCGGCACGACGAGTGGAGCAAGCTGGTCTACACGCTGCAGGAGCTGCGCAACAACCAGGCCGATGACGAGACCGACCGCCTCGGCCTCGCGCCCTCCGGACCCCCCTCCCTCACCAGCCTCACCTCCCTCGCCAGCAACCCCCTCAGATAACTTGCTTCACTCGAAACATGCAGTCGGTAGTGGCTAGTGCAGCGCCGGGTTTAAGGGTAGCCACCCTTAAACCCGGAGCTGCATTTGGCACTATACTCCAGAAAGCATAGTATTATAAGTGCGTCCAAGATGATGCTTCGGGATTACGACAGATCGTTTAAGAGCGATTATTTTACCTTCTGAAAATGTTTGAGTAAGGTCAGACTAGAGGGCTTACAAATTATCTGACAGTAATCGGACAACTTGCTTCCCCAATCTGAAATGGGCCCACGTGGAATATGGTTCACTTATTCGTGAGAGGAGACCTATGACCAGCAGTGGGATCCTGCAGGTGATAACTTTCTTAAGCTTATTAACACCTAGTTGGAAGAAGACATAAAATTGTAATATGCGTGCGTGTAAGAGTCCATGCGATCGAGATATTGACATATGCTCAAATCACAGCGCATAATTTGAGCGAGTGGAGCCTGTATTGGGCTAAAATTTACTTGAAGCCACTGTATTTATAAAAGGAAGGAAGGCTGTCTAGAATGTTCGAATCAATCCACCATCTTATGATAATATTGATGTAATCTGAATTGAATCGAATCAAAGGCATCAGATAAAGTGACAAAACAATGTATATTTTGGTTACGAAACGGGAAGTTGTCATTTCAAGTACTACCACTAGTTTTATAGTAGCTGTACAATAGCTTGTTAGAAGTACCCAGCTACTATGCAGCTTGTGTGTTACTTGGCGATATTATCCATCAATATTAAAGCATTTCATCTCACAAATAGATAGGTGCAGTAAATAAAGAAATCTCTCATTCCTTGCACATCAATAGAAATAAAGCAAACATATTAAATTTATGTTATATCTATGCAGCTAATTAATTACCTATTATATTAGGTCTATCATAAAATCGCATAAATTAACTTTTGAGATTTAATAAACAGGTAACAGTATTGGAGCATTGTTATCAAGATGTAAGTAATTGTTAGCTCAGTTAGTTTATTATTATTATAAAATTATTTATTTAAAGACAGGATTTAAAATATATTTTAAGCAAGTACTTATGTTAACGCTTTATTAGTGAAATAAACAATATAAAGTTTATCAACTGTTTTATTTTAGTTCTTCATATTTTAGAAAGAAAACAACAATTTGTTTCACTTTAAATAGCTATTCGCACAGAATAATTTATAGTAGGAACCAGTCGAACTAGGACTAGTTAGGAACATGTTAAGAATGAAACGATTTCAATTTGTGATAATTGTTTAATCACAAGTAATGCAACATTTGCAATTTTTATAAAACATTTGATACATAGGCAATAGACACTATATTCGACACTCCCTATGAATAACTTTGTTTCTTGCTGTGTTGAATCAATGTATTTCAAAGCTAAATAGAGCTACATTCGAATCAACCCCCTAGCACGGTTTCTCTACTCGCGCGGGCGTGCCTTTGTATAGAAAATGAACTCTTCCGAGAGTGAAAGCCACGCATGCTACATGTCCTGTGGAAAATAGCTGAGTAGCGCGCAAATAGAGAAATCATACTAAATAATCAATAATAACATTCAATCCACGAATCATTTCAAATGTGGTACATACAAAGTCAGTTAATAATTTGAAGCTTTGATATACTCCTGCAAATAACAAAATGTGTTATGATATGATGTTTTTAACAGGGAGTGAAGATTTTCAAATGGATCACATTTATAAAAAAATCTAAGACTAGACTTTGGTGTAAAGTTCTATCACTCAGGTGTAAATGGTATAGCTAACTTCCCTTTGCTCATATTGACGTCTTCCCAGCAGGTACATGTTAGGGATTTTCTGTCCATCAAGTCTGTGTAAAGCTTTCCGTCTAGGTGGTCCAGTTCATGCTGCGCTATCCGTGCCGCCCAGTCCGTTAATACTTTGGATAGGGGTTCTCCTTCTGCATTGTAACCTTTAAAGAGTGATGGTAAAGTTAAAAAAAAATAGCCTGATTGTAGAAACACCATGCTACATGGCTGAAAATCAATGTATTTTGAAGGACATGGTGATTCAATAAACTGTGCATTGACTTATTCAAGTTGATTCAAAATAGTATTCACGCTTAGACCATATTATAACTATGAACATGTTACGCGTGTGATTCTACTAACAAACTTTTCTGCCACTTTTTGCGAGGGACGAGGTAGCATGAAATCCACAACTTTGGAATTTAATACATTACTTAAGATTCTAATTTTGAATGTTACAAATAGTCACCATGAGAACCCCAAAACAGGCTATATTGAAGTTATTGTTCTGCAATTATAGGCTGTCTCAGTTAGTGATGAGGTAGAAAATTGACCATGTAAATTGGCAGAGGGAAATGATAATGCAAGGCTGGTCCCTAGTATATGGTCTAAGTATTTAAAGTGTATCAAGTGTAGTATTGTGGATCAAATAAATAATATTAAAAAGTTAATCTTACCTGATATTTCTACGGCTCTATACCTAGGCACATCAGCTGAGAAACTTCTGACACTTTCACAGCCTTCTGTGTGAAGTACTTTCTGATAATCTACCACTTTCATCTTAGGGTTTACAAATACCTGCAAGAGCAAATAAATATTTACATAGGCACTTTAGCATTGTACTTATTGTTTTGTAGTATGTCAAATAAAGGTGTTTACTTACTCACAGTGAATGGAACAAGAGCCATGCCCCTAAGAGTAGCATGTTCTTTAGTAAACGAAGACAACTGTTTCTTTGTGAACTGCATCGCGAATATTCTCATATTGACGCCAATCTGCGGCGCAGACATTCCGACGCTCCCGTATTTAATCAGCACGTATTGTAGTTTACGAATCACTGTCTGCACTTGTTCAGTTTTGATTTTATCGAGAGGTACAGGTTCAGAAACTTTACGTAACGTTGGGTCTCCTATTTGGACGACGTGCTCGTATGGCGGCTTGGAGGGGCCGTGTTTTGGAGATAGTTTAGCGTACCAGTTTAATGCTTTTCGTGTTACACCCATTTTTGTACTATTGGGAGTAAGTGTTCCAATTTAAATAATTTTATTGGTTTTTAAAATATTGAGGTTATAAACTCACTCTCAGGCTCTCAGCTGACAACTGTCAGAAACTAGGCTGCCACCTCAAAAAATCGATTGGGCGCTAAAACTTTGAAAAGTTTTAGATCCCAACATTTTCGCGCATAGAAAATTGCTAGATTCGAATTTCGATAAGTCTTATCAGTCCGAAACTCATTCATACAATATGCTATCAATATCTTTTAAATTTAAATCAAGAACCAATATATAAGGTCTTACAAAATTAGCTGAAACTATTTTAAGGGGATGATAAGACCATCAAACTGAACAACTTTCTCTATGGGACCATAATGGAACTTGCGAAAAAAAATCTGCTGTTCCATACAAACCTACTCGACCTAAATGTATGGGACAGATTTTTTTTTCGCGATTTCGATATTGGTCCCATAGAGTAAGTTGTTCAGCTTGATGGTCTGATCGTCCCCTTAAAATAGTTTCACCTAATTTGGTTAGACCTTATATAGCATATTCAGCCTATAGTGCTTACTTGGAATCATTCCAATTTATGTGTGAGCGTTATTTTTTAATTTTTTGTTTATTTATTTAAACACAAATAATGTTGTTTTATTAACACATTCGCGGACAGTGAACTGCTATAGCAGTGATAACAATAAAAGTTCTATTGTGTCTCGTTCACTGTCCGCGAATGTGTTAAAAGTTAAAAAAGAAAATTCTAGCTAAAAGCTAAATTCTGAAATACGGTGCTAAACATACCAAAAAAGCGCTAAATCTAGCCCCGAAAGCGCTAAGGTGGCAGCACTCAGAAATGCATTGCTGTCAATGTCATTGACGCGCTTATGAAACTTAACTGAAGGCCGAAGCCTAGTTAGCCTAGCCTAGTTAACTAGTTTTTCCAAATATGTCTTTTGGAAGTAATAACTATAATAACAGCAAACTGAAATACCTAAATAAAAACATAATCGTCCAATACAATGCAAGGAACAGGAAGCTGGAAAAGGTATCCAACGAATCACGCATTTTTGTCCACATGGTTTAATGCACGCATGAAAAGGAGAAACAAAAGCGCACTTGTCAGCGCCATTTTGAAATTGTTATTATATGGATTAGTTAAAAAGGTGGAAGTTCTGTGAATTACTTCTTTCATTTGTGATCTATCGAATTCTATAGCTTTATGCCGATGTCAGTCAAACGACGATTTTTAGCACCGGTGTTCTATTAGTAGTTTAGAGAAATTTCAAAACACAGAAGCCCTACACTTCTACACGATCGTACTAAAGAGATCAGAGATATGTATCGCTTTGATGGTGATGTGTGCTTTTAACAAATACTTTTGTTTTTATGAAAATTCTAAAAACGCTTGTTTTAGTAGATACGTTTTTTTTTCCATACGGTGCTGGCTGCTTGTTGAAGAAAGATAATTTTAGGACTGGTTTATCCAAGGTTTATCTCAATAATTAACGTTTTTTCTGATAATATCCAGAAACCGTTTCGTGAAATCGTCACTTTCATTTGATGAAGATTTTTTGCGAAATTTTTATCATATTTTTATGAAGTTCATAAAGTTTACTGCATACTACGGTATTTACTTTAATTAAAGTTCAAGGATTCATTTGTTTCATTTCAGCGTAAGTATAATTATTATGTAATTTGTTTACTTTTTACGAATTCAACTGATAACTGAGATAAGATATTTCTACTCTAGTCCATTGAAACTTCATGAAACGCAACTTCCCTAAAACTTTGTGAAGTAGTATTGACTGACCCCTAGTTTCTATTTGAATTAATTAGAATAAATTAAATGGTAATGTAGTTTAATGTTATACTTTATAGTCTTCATTTTGTAAGTAATAAATTTTATACTTATTATTTAATCTTATCAATTCAGTTTTTGAGAGTTACGCGGTTATTATTTAATCTAGAAATAAACATTTTAATGGGTTCTTACCGCGTCTTGATATATTTGAGTTCCCGATATTACAAAACGCGGTAAGAACCCGTTAAAATGTTTATTTCTAGTTTAATCTCATCAGACTAACAGACTAAACTGTGTCTATGCTCATAGCTGTATGGAAGTATTGCCTATGGCTGTATGGTAATGGTATGGCTGTATATAATCAGGTATGATGTGATAGCCAGACTTATTCTTAGTTTGCATATTCAGATCTGTATATCCATACATTAGACTAGCAATACCAAAACTCTGCCTGGCATGGCAGATGAGGTTTTTAGTTTTTACTCACGCTTGAAAATAAGGGTCCATGTAATCATAGAATAAGTCCTGTTCTAGAGAGTTGAGTTGCAGGTCTGATATTGGCCGTCGCATGTTGGTTGCCTACAGTACTCTCCAGCCTGCCACGAAACTCCACCATTTTGAGGTGGCTAAAGTTTGTTTTTCATAATAATAAAACCAAATTTTTTACCCAATAATGTCTTCCACATTTGCTATTTATACTGGAGATTGGCAAAATCATCGACACCACGATGGAGCCACAATTTTATGATTAGAATTATAATTAGAAGTCCTATTCTATTCTATGTTAATAAGAGTTTATTTACGTTTTTTCCAGATGTTAAAACTGGGAATAAATGTGACGAAGAACACATCAGTACTAAAACGTATGATGTCGTCCCAAGAGCCCGATGTATTATTTGAAACATTAAACAATGCTGGAGTCATCACACTAAACCGGCCAAAAGCTCTAAACTCCTTAAACACGTCCATGGTATCGAAATTGTTGCCGAAACTACAGGAATGGGAGAAGAGTAAAACTCTGGTCATAGTTAAAGGAGCGGGTGATAAAGCGTTTTGTGCCGGTGGTGACGTAAAAGTAGCTATACATAACGTGGAAGGACCAAAGTTCTTCTTTACAGAGTACAACGTAAATAATTTAATAGGAAAATATAAGATTCCATACATAGCGTTGATTCATGGTATTACGATGGGAGGAGGTCTGGGTCTGTCCGTACATGGAAGGTACAGGGTGGCTACGGAGAAGACTATGATAGCCATGCCGGAGACCAAGATTGGGCTATTCCCGGATGTCGGTGGATCGTACTTCTTGCCGAGGTTGCAAGTTAATTTGGGACTGTATTTGGGTTTGACTGGTAAGTTATATTATTCTCATTCAATATTTCCTCTCGTCGCATTGCATATATTAGCGTCTGTGGCGCATTCCGGAGAGATATGTACGAATCCACTTGGACATCATGCCACATACCAATGAGTCTTTCTAAATTATATGTACGTAATACAAAATTGCTAACTGCTCTCAAACGGTTAAGGAAATCATCACAAGGAAACCTGCATACACTGAAGAAGAAATTCTGATGCATATGTGAAGTCTTACCGTAATGGGCATGCATGGTGGACTGACACCCTTCCTGAGCCCAGAGGCATGTGCCCTGCAGTGGGACGCTTATACTCTGATGAAGAAATTCTTGTTTCCTATGTAAATATCCACACTAATTACTAATGCTCATACACGACAGCGGTTGCCATAGCTGAATCAACATGGAATTCATTATCGTCATTATAATCATCCTCACCAATAAATGACAGCATTTTTAAGTCAGTTTGCCTGCGTGGTCTAATGGTTAAAAGCATTGGGCTCTGGACACAGGTTGTGGGTTCGATTCCCACGGGGGACACCTAGTGATATGTCACTTTGTACGTTTTTCCCCAGTTGGTTAGGACATTGCAGGCTGAATCACCTGATCGTCTGGAGAGAAAAATGATTCCGTGCTTTGGATAGCACGTTAAGCCGTTGGTCCTGGCTACTATCTCTGATGGTAGTAGTTGTAACATACCCATAAACCATAGTAGTTGTAACTAACCATGTCAGAGGCCGTTAGGCGGTCTGAAAAAACTCTGACACCAGGGCTCTGCCCACACGATAAGAAGAAGTCAGTTTGAAACACTAGATAACATAGTTAAGGTCCAAATGGTGGATTTTAGCCCCTCTCAAATAGGCTCTCTGCTGGTAACTGGTAACCCTTTTCAAATAATTTTTCAGGTGACAGACTAAAAGGCAAGGATGTAGTAAAAGCTGGGATAGCAACACACTTTGTACCAAGCAAACGTCTCTACGAACTAGAAACACTGCTCTCCCGTTGTACGAGTGATGTAGAAGTGGACACTTTGCTCAACAAGTTCAATGAACCTCAGGAAGAGTTCTCGTTGGCTCCTAATATCAAGCATATCAACTACTGCTTCGCTGCTTCTACCATTGAAGAGATCATTGAGAGGCTGGAGAAGGTCAACAATGAATGGTCTGTCAAGACTCTTGAGGTTTGTGAATTTTCTATTGAGCACTCAGAATAAAATAAGTATGCCATTCATCATTTTATCGTGTCATCTCTATGTATGGGGCTGGGATAACAGCTAACAGCAACTAGAGGTAACCCGCGACTTTGTCCGCACAAATTATATACTAGATTTAAGGTCAGATCATAAGCTATCAAACAAAAAAAGCTTCATCAAAATCGGTTCAGTAGTTTTTGCGTGCAAACAAACAAACGCACAAACAGACAAAAAATCCAAAACTCTCCATAATTAAACTCTCCATTACAGACTCTACAGCAAATGTGCCCCGGCTCTCTCAAGATCACGCTGCGAGCCTTGCAGCGCGGCGCTCAGCTGGACCTCAGCCAGTGTCTACGCATGGAGTATCGCCTCGCCTGCAGGGCCACAGAGAACCATGACTTCCCCGAGGGTATGTTGACTCTACTATAAGTTTTATACGATTGTAAGTTTTCTGGATCAGCCAATATCAGATTATGCGTGAGAAAGAGCTAGCCATATCGCGGGCCCAGTGGAGATTAGTTTTTCTTGTAGTGATCAACTTGCTGTCAGTATCTTTTCAGTCCACCTCTTACCCGACATAAGTATTAAATCTAGCTAGGTCTTAAACATTATCAGTATAAGATTGGTACTTTCTCTAATCTTCTGACGTATACAATTGGGTATTTGACTACAACATATAAACTCTAAACTCCCATATTCATTGAGTTTTTAGCTTGAATACTATTTTTTTCAAATAAAAAAATAAACTTTAACAAGTAATGAAATGTTGATGACGACACAACTCAGAATTGAGTACATATTTCATATAAAGCGCTCGTTTTGACATCCGATAAATAGTAGCTGATTTGACTAGTTGTCAAATAGCCTATTATAGCATGTCTCTCTGTTTCCAACAGGTGTCCGAGCCTTGCTAATAGACAAGGACAACAAACCCCAATGGAAGCCCAAGACCCTCGCTGAAGTAGACGATGACTACGTAGAGAGCTACTTTAAGAAACTCCCTGAAGATAAGGAACTCAAGTTCTTAGACGCAAAGCTGTAAAGTAAGCGTTACTTAATTATTTTTAAGCGAAATACATGAATTTAAGGATACAGGATGAAAATGATGAAACTCAATGAATTCCATTCTGTTTTGAACATTTGAATAATTTCGACTATTTACCATTCCCTTCCAAAAAATTACTTGTACACACGGCGTCACATCAAGCTATACAAAACCAACATAAGCTGGCCGGCGTAGGTCGAGTAACGAATAGCGTCGCGCGGCCAGCTTATGTTGGTTTTGTATAGCTTGATGTGTCGCCGTGCGTACATTAACTCTGCTGTGCTCAGCTACAATAGATGGTCGCGGTAGCTATTGGTCCTTGACCAACCCCTTACAACCAAATAATAAAAGTCTGCTGTGACGGCTGAGTATGTATTTTGTTCTTCTGATTGTGCGGGAACTACTTCACTCGCCAAACAAGTTTTTGAAGCGATCATTTGTATAATTTCCAAGCTTTAGCCAGAATCTTTGCTTAATAGCTTAGATAAGCTAAGCTTAATAGCTTAGATAAGCTAAGCTTAATAGCTTAGATAAGCTGTCAAAATCAAAAACATCAAAAACCGTCAGCGTCAAAATCATTCACCTTCGTGTACTTAGGCTTTTATAGTACACACGGCGACACATCAAGCTATACAAAACCAATATAATCTGGCCGCGCGACGATAACATTATTCGACCTACGCAAGGCCAGCTTATTTTGGTTTTGTATAACTTGATGTGTCGCGTGCAAAAGTGCGAATTAGTTCATCAGTTGAGCAGTTTTCTATGGCAGGTCCAACAATTTTTTTCGTTTATCGGCCCAAGTTCAAGATGTTCAGTTTCATTTTCTGAATACACCCTTAAAATGTGGTTAGTAATTAAACTGTGGTTAGTAATTAAATTAAACTAGTTGTGTATTTGCCATAAGAGTTGGAATTGAACTAACAATGTTAAAGTTAACGTGCTGTCGAGAGGACGTGCCACTAATGAGGTTCCTTATCCACTTGAGTCAAAAATTGGGAGTGGCGTTTGGGAGATTTGCAACTATTTGATGCTATCAGTCCGCTCACATGCCTTTCTGCAGGTTTATATTCCGTTATTTTATTTGAGATAACTGAAAACTGTGTCAAATAAGTAATTAAGTAACAAATAGGTAAATAATGTATTTTCTAACTCAAAAACTCACTCACAGTTATGTAATAATGTATAATGAGTGTGAGAGAGAACGATGTTTTCTCAGTGTAGTTTTTAATTTGATGTGCCTTATTATTATTACGCTTGTTGATGTGAATGTTTTATCCATCTACAGTGCCTTCATAACTTTTTAGAATAATATTAATAGGTGCTACATAAATCGTATGTGACGGAAAATGAATCACCTATACGCGATTCAAATCCTCTTTTATAGAAAAATGTGTTTCGTAAATGATTTCCCCTTTTAAAAATTTAAAAGTTATTGGCTGTGTTTTTCAAATAATGAATCGTCATTATTAATTATGTGCACATCATCATCAATGCGCACATATAAAGCATTTATTTTTCTTTAGCATTGATGTTGTACCTGTTTTACTATTTATACATTTTTGTAATAATCTTGTATATTATGTGAGTGTTATAACAATAGAAATGTTTATTAAACTACATTATATGTATTTTGTAATATTTTGATTTTTATTCGTACAAGAAAGATTTAATTTCCAACTTTTAAGTACTACATAAGACTACAGTTTTTGAGAGTTACGCGGTTATTATTTAATCTAGAAATAAACATTTTAACGGGTAACATTTTAACGAAATATCGGGAATTCAAATGTACCAAAACGCGGTAAGAACCCGTTAAAATGTTTATTTCTAGATTACATAAGACTAGGTAAATAAATATAAGTAGGTACTACCATAATGGTGTGGCACAATGTCCTTGACATTGTGCCACACCATTATGCAATCGTTCAACTAAGAACTAACACGGTTGTATTAATTTGAATAGTCCCATCTCAGTTCTACAGAACAGAGGCTCGTACGGTCAGCAACGCACGTTGATTTATTCATAATGGTTAATCAAACGTTTCGTTGCTGACTGTGTCTATGTGCTATCATGTCGTTCAAGCGATCAAAATATCTATAATCTTTCATCAATTACAGATATGTGCAATTAATTCAGCATTTTGTCTTGTGCCGCATATTGTGTATCTACTGTGTTATGTATACTACCTACAACTTTATTTCTATTAAGCATAAACTATGTTACGGTTATTACCATATTCTATCAATTTCCAATGCATGAGAGCGAGTAGAATATATTTACTGTAACATTTTATGTTGAATATAAAACTGAAAATACTGAGTAAGATGATTTGACTATCTGTAACAAAGGAAGTAATATAATATTAATTAGGTAAGTATATTACAAATTAAAAATATATCGTTCGTATTATATACACAAACATGTATACAAACCGATACATATGCCGAGTATGAAAGCTTCACTATGCCCAGGCATTCTAATTCCACCGGTATCTGAAAAAGTACACATAAATAAATAAATAACGCTCACAGGCACATACATTGTAATGATCCCACGTAGACTCTAACAACGGCACAAACATATAACACCTATGACCGAACCGGGATTCGAACCCACAGGACTCTGGTTTGGCAGTCCGGCGTGGTAACCATTAGACCAACTGGGTCGTCGAACATTACTGTACAAATAGTTTGCAAGAACTTCAAGCTAGAAAATTGAATTTTATGGCAAAAACAAGTCTGAAAGAGACAACCATAGTTAGCCTGATTCGCGCGACTGTGTTATCCTGTGCGTTTTTCTCGCTCTGTTACACGTCAAGTGAAAAGAAAGAGATAAGGCACGACTCTGCTTATTGTCGTGCTGCCATGCTAATAGAGTAGTAGAGAAAATAGGAGTTACCTGACTCCTTAACATGGCGATGACCACTAGAGCCCTGATCCTCTTCGAAGCATCGCGCCGACAGTGGTACCAGCCCGAAGCGAACATGGCTATCGGCAGTTGAGCTGCCTGGATCAAAATTACTATCTTGAGAATTATTGATCACTTGCATGTTGCGCGGCCATCGAAACGTATTGGAAATATTACCTAGCCTCAGTTGTTGGTCCCATAATAGAAGAGAACCCTACTGGTTCTCTTCGGAAAACGGCACATTGGATATAAGGAAAACATGCCTGATAAATATTTGCGAGCGCAAAACTACTCTTTCGACTCTACCTTCAAGAATATTCATTCTACAAGATGGCATCAGCACAAGCGTCGTCTCGCTCACACGCGCTGTCCTATGCTCGGCTTCTCTAAAGTAAAGCGTCCCAAGAAATTGCGGGGTGGGGTATCTGAAGTCAGACCGTGGCCATTCTATATGTGAAACTTATATACTATCTATTCTGTGCCCCGAGTCAAAACGGTTACTGTAAAGCGTGCGAAGCCCCTGTAATAGTACATATATGTTTGCGGAAAGTTCTGCTGTGACTATTCTGTCCAGTTCTGACGAGCCTCCAGTTATGGAGAGGCACCTTCATGAAGATACTCGCCTCGACAGTTACGTCCCCGGCGCTCCACATTAAGAAGCCTGTACTAAGCAACAAAGCTATCGTCGTGGAAGCCGTCGCTGCAATGATGGACAGCGTCCTTTCCGCGTTCTGCAATTTTTGTTAATTTCTTACGTAAATGTACGAGGTACCTACAACACTTAGATTTACAACTTTTTGAAGATCTGTCGTCTAGGTTTTGTATGAAAAGACTAAACCACTTTGTATTTTAGGTGGATGTGCCCTGTGATTTTATGAAGTGATAGTCCGTTGATATTTTACACTTACCACCATTTGCGACATAAGTAACACGAGTACTGTGATATTCACTATTATTTGCCCGCCAAAAATCACGCTGCTTATCTCCTGGATTTCTTTTGTGCACCTAAATAAACAAAATAGTCTAGGTAATAGGAATAAGAAGCAAGATAATCAATCAGGATAGTTTTATACGTGAATATCTAGGGTTTGAGACACTTTAGGATATTTTATCCTAATGACTGTTTTATGGTTTCTGGTTTGTTTCATGCCTTCTACTGATTTTTCAAAGTTTCATAATTATGTCGAATGTATTAAATGTTACCCTGTATATAAAATTTTAATGAATAAACGCAAAACTAGAAAATAGTTTGTTTAGAATCTAGAACAACATTGAATTATCCAGGTTTCAACATAGGATAAATTTTTTCAAAATATTTGCTTGTAGTGAATGAATGAATCAGAAATGAAAAAACCTAACAAAAAAAAAAAGAACGTGCCTACTAGAAACTAATAAACAGTACCAACAGTATTAAAAACTACCAACTACTACCAAACAGTACCAAAGTATGTACTACTCTTATACTAGACGAGCGTTAACCCGCGACTTCGTCCGCACAAATTATATACCAGATTTTAAGTCAGATCATAAGCTATCAAACAAAAAAAGTTTCATCAAAATCGGTTCAGTAGTTTTTGCGTGATACTCGTTCAAACAAACAAACACACAAACAAACAGACAGACAAAAAATCCAAAAATTGGTGAAATGGAATCAGGGACACCTAAAAACCATATCGTAACTTTTTTTTTGTTAATATCTTCAATGTACAGACAAACTTCCTGTTACAGTTTTATAATAGTTACTCTTACCAAAGTATGTTAAATATGAAAATGAAATAACCACAAACAATAGTTAAAGAAGTGTTGGTTCAATGACTATTCATCAACAAATGAAGTTCGCGTCCCGCGTCGCAGTCCTGCAGGTTTGGAGGCGTAGTTTCGCGTCGTAGACGCTCCTGCTTCGCGTCCCGCGTCGCAGACGCCCAGTTTTGACCGATACTTCAAATATTAGGTCTATCGAAATTAGCTGAAACTATTTTGTAACGGGATGATCAGACCATCAAACTGAACAACTTTGTCTATAGGACCAATATACAAAACGCGAAAAAAATGAGCTGTCCCGTACTTTTAAGTTTGATTTGAATCGAGTTATGTTTGCAGTTTTGTATGAGACAGCTGACTTTTTTTTCGCGATTCCGATACTGGTCTCACTGCAACATTCTCTATGGAAGGTTTTGCAGTTTGATGGTCTCATCATCTTCTTAAAACAGTTTCAGACCTTATTATATCCATCGCTTTCATTCATTGCTGAAATAATAACAAATCATAAACTTTAAATGCGAATAACTTTAAAATTTAATTAATAAAATAAGGAAATTATTATTTCAATACAATTATTTCGCTATAAATCAGTTGGGGTGTATGAAATTTTGCGCTTATTCATTAATACGTTGTACCTATATTATTGATATTAGTAATTTATACGAAGGGCCAACAGGGTAGAACTATACTTACAGGGTGTTAAGGTAAACTGTTATTACTTTAAGGGGTGATTCTGATCAACTTTCGCTAGTAAACCTATAGGAAAATCGCAAAAAGAATTTCGACTTTTCATAGTAAACCGTTCATTAGCTGATTTGATTACATTTAGTATTGAAAGTGAAATTTTTTGTTGAGTATTTCCTCTAGGTTTCTTAGGGAAAGTTGATCAGTATAATGGGTACAATCACCCCTTAAAGTAATGCAACTATGTTTACCCTAACACCCTGTATACTATTACCTATTCTGTGACGTAGATAAATCACTCACCATAACGTATCCGAATGCAACTTGATGCCGACTTTAAACGCAGTTTCATATTCTTCTTCCTTTTCTCCAGTACGATCCTCGTCAAAAATCTTATTGAGACTACGAAAGTAACTCTGCAGGTGTTTAAATTGATGACTCAGGCAAATAGTCAGAATTATAAGAAACGTATAGACGGTTGATACGCGGATCATGAAGATCCACCAGATAATGTACCAGACAACTCTGAAGAATCCAGCTAGGGAGCTATGGTCCTCGACGTCCGGCCAGGCAGGTAGGATCGTGGTAAATGTTGTGTCTGTTTATTAAAATAATAAATGAAAGAACAGCTTCAAATTACAACAATTATTGGCAGGTCACACTAACTTTGATCCGCTAGTGCTCGTGCGTACTCAAGAAGAACAGCTAGTCATGGTTATGGACTAACACCATAGAATAACTAATTAATTATACTTATGCTAACACATACTTACGAATCGAGGACCCAATGTCGCGAAGACCTTGACGAATAAATTTAGGTATCAACAAATTTGATAAAAGTGGCAGGTCGTGGTGGCGGAGTAACCTTGTCTGCCGTGCAGGAGGCCCCCGTGGTTCGATCCTGGTCCAGGCCGACTAGTACCAATGAGTTTTTCGGATTTTATGTACCTACTATTTGTAACACCACTAGCTTTTCGGTGAACTAAAACATCGTAACGAAACCTGCATGCTTCAATTTCTTGGCATTAAAAGTCGCAACTCTCGTCGGAATATAGTCGTGAGCATAATGCTAAGCAAATTTATAAAAAAACTTCCGTAAGCAGTAAGTCGAACCAACAGAAATGCTAAAGGACCAATCGAATATGGTCGCAAGTTATCAATTTATTATTGCAATGTCTTTACAAATAAAGTCTCAAAAAACTTACCAATCAATCCATTAATACCGTACATAAACAAAGACAAACTAAACAAACAAGAGTAAGCCCCTGAGAACAATTTAGCTTTCTTTATCATCTGCTTTTCTACCTCTTCATCGTTACAGATTTCTTTCAATTCTATTGTTAGTGTTTGTAACAAACGACGAATCTTCTTTTTATGGTGACTCAAAATATAACAATATAGTTGTAAGATGGGATGCGAGAGTGAGAATAGTGCTCTGTCGGCACTTTGTTTCTCAGTTAGATGCTTTTGCGTGTAAAATGCCGCTAATTCCATTATAATAAATCCATACATCAAAATATTGATAAACTTTGAGAAAATGTTGTAGAATTGTATGAATGTTTCTGATAATTTTAATTCTTCGCACCAATAATTAGGCGCGGTGCATATGTATATTATTTTACAGACACTGTAAAAGAATCGCACTGTTCTTGTCCTCTTCACGTTTTCTGAAGCCATGTTTCAAGTTTTGATACAAGTTTCAATTAAATCGAAATCTTAAGAAGTGAATTTGTGGCACATTATCATCCCATTTTTATAGCTCACCTTTCAAAGTATCGAGTGAACACAATTTTTTTTAAATAAGTGCTTGTAGTGCATTTGATCATCATACAGTGTGTAGCCAAAATTTACACAAAACCGGAATAACTTTGACGTCTTTTCTGTTACTCTGCCACCGCTTTGCTTGATGCCTGTAGAGAAGATGTGCTCTACAACGACTTGGATTGTGCATATAAGGTTACCCTCCTGTAAAACTACACTCCAACTATTTTTTATAATTTGTCTATTGTACTTTTTACCTATGATGACGAATAAATGTTTCTGATTTCTGATTTCCTCAGAAGATGTATACCTACCCCAACATCTTAGACCTACCCACTTGACACTTAACGTAAGTATTAGCATATTAATAGATAATATACCTACCTAATGTACTATTTTAATCTATTTATATGTTATTAGGTACCAGCAAGGTAAGAAAGTATATACCTGCCTACACGACGTCTTTTTTAAAACTCACTGTACCTACGTATAACTTTTGAGTTTAGATGAAAAATAAAAAGTAGGTACTTACCTAGGCAGGTATAGGGCGCTACTGTGAAAAGTTTCTTAATATAGCACCCGCTCTTTCAGAAGCAGTTCTGAGAATGACCGTATGCTGTTCTAGCAGCACAGGATAGCTCTAGCAGTTCTAGTATTAAGAAAAGTATATGATGATGATTGAAATATGCCTCGAAACCTGACTGGCTTGGAGCTATTCGAAGCCGTACCTACACCACATGGCATCCATGCTTGGCCTACCTATAAAGACAGTAAAGGCAACACAAACTAGGCAGAAACGTGTAGCAACTCGAGGGAACCATCCTGTATGTGAAGCGTTTATTGGCCAATTTGCAAATAAACACGTAGCAAATTAACCCCTATAAAATATGTGCTTGAGGCTGGACTAAACCCCTATTTTAGCCCTTATCCTTAATAGGCTATTAATATTATTTATGTACGGGACATGGCTTTGGCATTTTACGGCAAATTAAGAATCATTAGGTAGGAACCTACCTTAGCTACCTAGTAAAATATTCTAAGGTCTAATGGTTGGGTACGGTTGGTAAATGGTATACTTATAACTGAGTTTCTGATCACCCCAAAAGGTATTTATATATAGGGTTATTCCTGTTGTCCCCCACCGTTACGCCCTCAGTGGGGGCCAGTGGGAAAAAAAATTCTTGCTGTCCCTCGCATGCCCCCCACTGGGGGCCAACGGGAAAATATAATTATATATCATCGTTGTCCCCCACTAAAATAGAATCAATGGATTTTTAATGAAAACACTGTAAATAGGTTTGTAATCAACTGTATTTTGTTTTTGCAATAAAATAGTGTGCTTTAAAATACATTGACATACCTACCTTATCAAATAATGGACGCCGGGTCTAGTATTTAAGTAGTACCACGTAGTACAAAATAGTCTAGGAAAAAAGTATCCGAGACTAACCTAATATCTCCGAAAAACCATTTTTTCTTGGTCTTTCTTTAATTTAAGATACTATGTTGTTTAAAAGAAATTGATCCTTATGAATGACTCTTTCGGTTGGTATCATAAAATACAGAATGATTTTTTTTCACATTTCACCGGTTCGATTCCCGTTTGAAAATAAAGGAATGTTTCCTTTCAGTAAAATTTGCGTACATAAATATTAAGGGTACTTTCCCTCCAACCACTGCCTTTTTTTTCCACCCTGTATACCTAAGATATCAATGAATTTCAACAATAAAATTTTACAAGGTGACATTGATATTACTTATTAGCATCCTTTTAAACTAAGAGTCTACGTGCCTACTCGACTCAAATGTGATGCAACAGCTGTTTTTTTTTTCTCGGTACGGTTTGCTCCCATAGTAAAAGTTGGTCAGTTTGATGGGTAGACATTTAGTTTAAAGGATGCTAACGAATAACGATATCAATTTCAGCCTGTAGACAGGGCTCATCATCATCATATCGTATGTCATTTTTGTCTTCCGGCTTTGATCCGGAAAGGTTTAAATTTCGATTTCGAGGCCTTTAGCCAGTCTTCCGCTGGGCTGCGTTCAGAACCTACGCCCCAGGTGCACCCCGAGTGCAACTTTTCGCACTAACGCCGTTCCGAGGCTCGGTGAAAAACGCTCTTTGCAACTCGGTTGTCACAACTCAACCGTTCCGAACCTCTGACGGGTTGCAACTTTTAACCATCAAATTCGATGGTTAAAACACTCTGACGTTTTGATTATCTGTGGTTACTTGACTTTTCGCGCGTTTTGAATAAAAGTTTGTTTTTCAAATTATTTTTATCCACTTTTTGATTTGCTAACATGGAAAATTAGTTTTTTTGTTGTATTTGGAAATGATGGGAGCCCTGAAAGCCCATATTACTTTAAATGTCAAAATTTTAGGTTATAAAACAACCGTGATCGTTCCGTACCTCATAGCGAGTTAAAAATTGGCGCTGTCGTTCCGTACCTTAGAGCGAGTTGAAAAACAACCGTACCTAAAGGTCGCGAACGCAACCCTGCCGATGCGCCGCGCGCCGCCGCCGCCAGGGGCTAAAAAGCAGTTTTCGAAGTAGGCGCCACTTGGGCTATTTTAAAAATTAAAACCGCCTTAAAAAAAACTAAAACGTACGTAAACGTGATGACTCTCTCGTTCGCATCATAAGAACATTAATTTGTTTTATCGAAGTCGCTGTCAAGCCGGTACGATTCGCGACAGCGACAGGGCTTGCATTAGTTTTTAGGCTTGGCTTGACACCGACTTCTATAAAACAAATTAATGTTCTTTGAGGATGCGAACGAAAAAGTCAGTACAAGTCAACTGTTTTTTTTTTTCAGACGGTTTTAATTTTTTGTTAAAATTTGGTTTATTTCACAATTTTCAGCGGTGAATTCATTAGTTCAATTAATAGAAGTGCTTTAAATTAACAAACGTACTAGTCGGCACTATGATTTTCGAAGGTTTTCTTCGATTTCTCTGGGATGCCATCATCAGATCCTGGTTTCCTTATCATGGTACCACCCTTGGGATATCTCCTTTCCAACAAAAATAGAATCATCAAAACCGGTGCATAAACGACTAAGTTATACTTAAGTATACGCGAACAAACATTTAAGAAACCTCGAGAACCTCCTCCTTTTTTGACGAACTCAATTCAATTAATACAAGTTAAAAAGTATTTTTTTTTTTTACTTTCATGGACTGCTTGTGCGTTAGCACTGCATTTCCGCCAGTGTCAAGTATTTATGGGAGAATCTATCCCAATCTCAGGGATTGTTTTTGGTCAAGAACAAGAAGAGATTGAGGATTGCGTAGCCTCGTGGCAGGCAAAAACGTGACGCGCGAAATCCACGCGTGACGAGTGCTCGGATCAGAACCTGCAACGTGACTCCAAAAAAAAAAAAAAAGTTTGCAACACTAACACTGCAATTTTGACATTGACATTTTAATGTTTGTTTGCCGAGGTTATTTTGCCTCTATTTTGTTTTGTCGAAAAAATCAAATAATATCGCATTTAAATCACATTCATAAACATATCAAATGTTGAATAAATAAAACCTGCCATTTAATTCTACTTTACAATGAAAACGTACACACGAAAACGACCGGAATATCAAATAATTGCAGACGCCGAGGATCTTTGCAGACTATGTCTGAAAAAGGCAAAGCAATCGATTCCGATCTTCACCGATGATTCGGGAAGTATGTTTGATGCCAAGGTGGCGTTGAGGATCATGATATGTGTCGGCTTGGAGGTAAACTTTTGCAGTTTTTCATACGCAATTATGATGAATAAACTATAACAAATAATTAGTTGATCTTTGTCTAATCTCGTCAAAAACTTATCCCTGAGGCAGTTAGACACAATCTAAATATATACGGAATATCCATATTTTACTAGCAGTGCTCAAATAGTATAACAGAGGTAACTCTGGTCGGTGGTCTGTGTGTCTGTGTGTCTGCTATGATAGTAATACCTCCGTGGTCTAATGGCTTAATACTTTCGCTGCTAAGCTCAAAACCATGATCCTCGCGCAGTGCTAAAACTGACGCCCCTCGTGGGTCGTGCGCACAGGCGTAAGGTTTGGGTGACTCATGCTGTAGGTCATGACCATAGGCGAAATGCAATTGAACCGTTTCGTTACGGGTTCTTCAGCACTGCGGCCCATTTTGTCGCCGACCTAAGTCGTAGGTCGTCAGCAGCGAAAGTGTTAAGAGCATTGGGATATCGACACGGAGGTCGTTGGTTCAATTCCCACGGGGGACACCTAGTGATATGTCACTTTGTGCATTTTTCCCCAGTTGGTCCCGGCTACTATCTCTGGTGGTAGTAGTTGTTACATAAAAACCACGTCAGACACCATATAAAATAAATAAAAAAGCCTTTTATTCTACTAGATTTCACATGCATAACAAAAAAGTTCTTAAATTAACTATTACACATGCACGGATTACATTTTTATACATATTATTTTGTTACCAAAACAATAATAACATTACATTTACCTAATTAATTAAATATTATTTAGATTATTATATTCTCATAATTATAGTATATTTCATTCATTCATTCATTAATTCAATTCCATAGTAGTCGCTTCTTTAGCATAGGCCTCCCCCCATTTTTTCCAGTATTTTCTTACTCTGGCTTTCGTCATCCAATCTGGGCCACATCTTTGAACAAATATGTCAGCCCATCTCATTTTTGGTCTTCCTCTGACTGTCACGTGGTACCCATTCTATTGCCCTCTTAGTCCACCTGGTGCTGTCCATTCTGCAGATGTGTCCGGCCCAATTCCACTTTAACAATCTTATTCTTTCTACGATGTCACAAATATTTGTTTTCTTTCTTATTTTCACATTACTTATCTTATCCATTAGTTTTATTCCTAACATGCTTCTTTCCATCTTTCTTTGGCATATTTTTAGCTTTTCCTCATCTTGTTTCCTTAAGGCCCATGTTTGGCACCCGTACGTAAGGCAAGGTAGTATTGCTTCTTCAAATAACTTGCTTTTTATTTGTATACTTATTTGTTTGTTTTTCATTACTTCTTTCAATCCCCAGTACTTCTTCCACGCTATCGCTATACGTCTCTCTATCTCTTTTCCTGTGTGATCATTGAATGTGATTGATTGGCCCAGATATGTGTAACTCTCCACAAATTCTATTATTTCTCCTTCAACTTCGACTGTACTACACTCTATGTCGTTCGTAAGAATTTTTGTTTTTGATGGATTGAGAGACAATCCTACTCTTTTGCTCTCTTCTGCCAATTCGTTCAACATTTCTTCCAGTTCGTGAGCCGTTCTGGCGAAGACAACAATGTCGTCTGCGAATCGCAGGTGGCTGAGATGTTCACCATCTATTTTAATACCTTTCTGTTCCCAGTCTAGGTTTCTACAGACCATTTCCAGTACTGCAGAGAAGATCTTTGGCGATAGCGGGTCTCCCTGTCTTACACCCTTCTTGATTGGGAATTCCGGTCCTTCTTTTTCAAGCTTAATTCTTGCTGTACTCTTGGAATAGATATTATGAAGCAGATTTATTTTCTGCTTCAAAATCTGCAGACACCATATAGTGATCTGAAAAATCTGACACCAGGGTTTGCTGCCCGCACGAGAAGAAAAAATAGCTATGTTATTAAATGTATTATTTTCCCCTAGAGTTTTCACCATAAGTAATTTTTTACAGATGTCAAATGAAGATTGCCTCCCAAACAATATCTGCATCGACTGCCACAATGAACTAGAGAGATATTATGCATTTAGGAAGAAATGTGAGGTTTCATATCAGAAACTAAAATCACATCTACTGGCGTTTAGAATAAAGGAAGTTAACAAAGATATTAAGGAAAATAGGAACAAGAACCGAGATATAGAAAAAAGTGAAGAAGATAATAAAGAAACTTCAAATATAACTTTTAAAGTAAACTATGATGGCTCTATAGTTGTTTGCAACGAGAAACCAAGTCGGATTGAAGTAAGTAGCAGTAAAAAATTAAGAAAAATCAACTTACAAATCTCTCCCATAGAGATATCCTAAATATAACTAAGTGTGAGATAATATCCAATGCAAGTTTAAGCTTTGAGTGGTCTAGCAACTGCCATGTGAGGTACTATAACAATCATCATCATCAGCATATAAATACATCCTAATTCCTTTAAAGTACGAGTGAATAGGCTTCTTCTGGGTGAGCTCGCTACATCTTCGACCCCATCTGGTCTAGAGCAAACCCATAACTAAAAAAAAAAAAGGCACAGGCCATGTGATGGACTAATTCCCATACACCTTCCTTGAGGGTTCAAGGAAGGTGTACGTGCCCAATACGGATTGGTAGACTTCACATACTCATCGGAATTCCTTCTTTAGCAAATTTGAGAGCAGTCAGTATTACACACATAAGTTAGAAAAACTCATTGGTACATGGCATGTCGTCCGTGCGGATTTGAACCCGAACCTCAAGATTGAGTTTTCTTACCTATCAACATCGCACCACTGAGGTTCTTTACAAACTAACAACCTGTTTTAATTATAATTTTATACATTTCAGGAAAAACCACTAGTAACATTAACAAGGATGAAAGACAACAATCAACTTAAACTATTACAAAGCAACGAATTAACACTTCCAAACAATAGAATACTGCCAAGACATACCTACCAGAACAACAAGTTGTCACAGAGTAGCTTATTACTTCCTATTAGTACCACAACACCGGTTCCCACAAGTAATTTGACAGTTCTTGCAAGTAATGTGATGGTTCCCACAAGTAATGTGATGGTTCCCGCAAGTAATGTGATGGTTCCCGCATGTAATGTGACAGTTCCCGCAAATAATGTAACAGTTCCCGCAACTAATGTGACAGTTCCAGAGATAAATACCATGGTTCCAGAGAGTACAGAGTTAAAGAGCAGAGAACTACAGAGTGGTGAAGTTGTTAGGAACAATGAAACAATGGAAGATGTTGAAGTTGAGGTAATAATAAGTTAGCTTAAGCTTACAACAACTATAGGCATAGCATATGCCAACACCAATAAAACGATAAAAATCTAGACATGCCTCTGTCTTTGTTACTTTGCGTAAGCGAGCACGCATGACAGTTTTCTCACTTTTTTGTGTGTGGCATGCTAGCTACAAGTTGTATCGGAAAGGTTTGTTCGCATTGCATGCTTTGAAATTGAAGCAGGATTCCTACAATGTATTTCTTTACAGGGATTATGATCGTTAGTTTGTTTTCTATTTACCGAAAAGCCAGTGTACAACAAATCGTGTACCTATAAGTTTCTTAAACCTCATTGGCACATCATCCCTTACCTGAAATGTCAGATTACCAAATTATTCCATCTCTAAAATGTCTTCAGCCTGAAATGTCTCTTTCCTAAATTTCCCAAAGTATGGAATTCCCGTATAAAAATGGGAAAGTGTAAGATTCAAAAATAACACTTCAATATTTATTGCTAACTAGCTAAAGAAGAAAATAAATGACAATATTGCAGGTCCGAAACGAGGTGACTGATGCAGACCTGTCAAAGTTCCTGTCAAACCTCCTCATTGAGCTCGGAGTGTTGAGCCAGCAGGGAGATGAGCTGGTGCTGGTGGACCAGGAGATGAGGACCATCGAGCTGGAGACCGAAGACGGGCGTCATGTCGCCTGGGAGTTGGTGGAGGAAGAGGTTGAAGTGGTGAGTGTTGGTTCAACAGGTAGAGGAGTCGGTGCTGGTGGACCGGGAGATGAGGACCGTGGAGCTGGAGCACGACGACGGGCGTCATGTCGCCTGGGATTTGGTGGAGGAAGAGGCTGAAGTGGTGAGTGTTGGGACAATAGGAAGAGGAGCTGGTGCTGATGGACCAGGAGATGAGGACCTTGGAGCTGGAGACCAAAGACGGGCGTCATATCGCCTGGAAGTTGGTGGAGAAAGAAGCTGATGTGGCGAGTGTTAGGTCAACAGGGAGAGGTGCTGATGCTGGTAGACCTGGAGATGAAGACCGTGGAGCTGGAGACCGACGACAACGGGCACATGTCGCCTGGGAATTGGTGGAAGAGGCTGGAGGCTGGAGTGAGGTGTTTTAATTTTTTAAATTAAATCAGCTTATAGTCCTAAGGGCAGCATAGTCCTACGAATAAGCGTGAGGGTGTAGGCCATAATCCACCTCGCGTATCTCATGCTACGTTATCTTAATACAAACTAAGTCTAACAATAATTTTTCTATCGACAGCTTCCGCCATCAGGTGATTATTGAGTACGATAATGTTGATACTAGTGGAGATTTTGCTCATAGCCATTATAAGTCACCATTGACTTGTTGGTCGAGTGGTCGAAGTGACCAGTTTTGAGAAGGCGTGCGCTATCGTTATGTCATATCTGTTTAATTGCAGGACAGTGTCGAGGAAAATATTCAAAACAATCAGTTGAACCTGCCTTTATCTGTGATTGTATCAAACGATGAAGGACAAAAAAATATTGTCGTACAATATGCCTCCTTAGATCAAGAAAAACAGAATTCAATAGAAGTACAGAAAAGGTAAGCAGTACATTTTCATTAAAATTTTTATCAGTATCAATCAAATTCTTAAAAAATAGTGTTGTTAATTATTATACGTTTAGATATTAGATTACCTACCTACCATGTAAGGAGCTTTAATTTATAAAATACAATAATTTTTTATGTGAAATATCTATGGGCGATTTGGCGCGCCTTGGCGGCAAAACAGACTCGTTGCCGTCGCAAAATTTGTATTTTTTTATTTGGTGGAATTTACCGAGGATAATTTGGTCCTCAGCGCGGCGGAGCCGGTACCGGTTCAGGCAGACAGGCCGGGGTCGGTGCCGGTGGTGCCGGGCGCGTGCTGCCACGTGTGCGGGCGCAGGTTCTTGTCGCGCAGCGCGTGCGCGCGGCACGTGCGGGGCGTGCACGCGCGCGCGCGCCCGCACGTGTGCCGCGTGTGCGGGCACGCCTTCTCACAGCGCGTCGTCATGCTGAGGCACGAGCTCGTGCATCAAGGTACGGTAACATACTTAACCTCACTGTATTGCCTGTGTGCACAACAACTAGCACAACATTAGCGCGGCACGGCGTAGCGCCAAAACAACGTCGGACAGCCGTGAGTTATCTACACTATTATACTTCTGTAAAATTCTGTGTTTGCTCGAGGATTCTGCCAAAACTACTGGACCGATTTTGATAAAACTTTATATATTTAAAAGCATATTATTAGTCTTAAAAGCTAGCTTATATTTTATCCCGGTACAATGACGGGAGCGGATGCGGGCGAAGCCACGAACAAAATCTAATTTGTATCAATATTCCCATTCAAACTTTTATCTCAGTTTTAACACCTTTGGGGGTTAAAATGCGACAAACCTTTTTTAAGTGAGTATCAAAATACCAATAGAAATATCCATGCCAAATTTTATGTTTTACAGTTTTTGAGATTTCGTGTTATGTTAGTGTTTGAATTTTCATAGATTCAAGCATATTTTACACAGGTTGTCCAACAAAAGTACAAATTTCTGTCACCCCGGGCGCTGCGATCGATTTAACAGCTCCCATAACCCATTTCGCACATAGCCAATAAAACAGTAGATCATCTTCGGTCCGGTGCGAGAGATAATTACCTACTCTCGCTCAAACACTCAAAGCTGGCAGCGGTCGGTGGCGGCGCAGGCGTCGTGAGTGCGTCAGCACGGGCGCTCGGTGTGTAAGTACGTGCTTGTACGTGTGACGCGACTGGCGCGGGCTTGGCCAACTGAGATCCGCGCTTAGTACCATTGTATGAAGATGGATCTACTTATCTATTCTTACTATGTAAACGTTCATCATGGGTCCTTACATTATGAAATTGGCGTTTTATATGGAATTGTGAAAAAAGCGCGATTGTCCGAATTGCGAAATAACTGGTAATCTGTTGGAGCAAGGTCTGGGGAGTATAGCGGGTGTCGGAGACATTCCAATCGTAGCTCCTCTAATTTAGCGACCATCTGTCGTGAAGTGTATTTTTTTTCATTTCGGCAACTTTTATATCTTGTAGAAAAATAAAAGCTCCTTAATAATGATATGTTGGTGTTGTGGGTGTGACAGCGGTGCGGCCGCACCAGTGCCCTGCGTGCCCGAAGAGCTTCACGCAGCGCGGGGCCCTCGCCGCGCATGCGCGCTCCCACGCGCCGCCGCACAAGCGCCCCCTCGCGCTCTACCGCTGCAAGCTCTGCACCAAGGTGTTCCTCTACGCGTCCGGTAACTACACTACACTACACTACCACCTCTATTATATTACAATGACCTATAGTTAGATAATGACATAACAACAAAACTACTTGACCGATTTTGATAAATGTGTCGAAAAATAATAAAATAAATTCTTTTTATTTTATTTATTTAAAATTTGTTGTGTTTTAAAACTTAAAACTTGGTATATTTTTATCTTGCTGAAGAAGACTGAAGATGAAGAAAACTGGTGCGGACGAAGTTGAGGGCAAAATCAAGTTTTCTACACTATTATAAAACTAAATTTCTGTGTTTGTTCGAGCATCACGTAAAAACTACTTGACCGATTCTGATGAAACTTTTTGCGTCTAAATGCTTATCGTCTTATAAACTGGTATTTTATTTAGCTGTGATTACGGGAACCGTTGTGGGTCAAATCGCTGGCAAAATCTATTTTTTTTTATAAAACCTCACAATTTCATAGCCAGTAGCGAAGTGACCCCTAAAACAGTTTTAAAAATGTGAAAAAATACTATAGATGTTTTTTAGAGAAACACAAACGTTTGAAAAGGTGCCCCGTACAAAATTCGAATTTTCATATTTTTTGAAGCACCTTAAACAACAATAGTTAAAGAATGAAATTCGCGTCCCGCGTTGCAGACGCCCAGGTTTGACCGCTGCTTAATTGTTGAGTGATGTTGAAGTTTTTCTTCCGCTAACATCGCAGGTCTGACCCGTCACATGGTAGCTCACTCCGGGCGGCGATACCAATGCGACGGCTGCAGCAGACAGTTTAAGGACAAGAGCTCCCTCAACAGACACATCAAGAACACCAACCACTCCTGCAAGAAACCAAAGGACGAGACCGCCTCCTAGTACTGAAAACTGCCTTCAGAGGGAAGGAAACTTGTGATTTCGATGGAGCGAATTCACATTCCGAAATGTTTATAAAAAGTTAAACCAATGATAATGGGAGGAATAAACCACTGTTTACTGTCACCTCCCGTATCACCGAGAAGGGGTGAGGGCCGATTGGTAAGGGCAGTGACTGTCCGCATAGATTAGTAATGTAACCACAGTAATAATTCAAGATAGAACGGTGAGGCGCGCGGGGCATGCGTGCCACCATTGAGCAATAAATACTTAATTTGCCTTACGTTTACTCCTTTCATTACGCACTGAGTCGCGCTACGATATATCATCATCTCGGTCGATGGACGTCCACTGCTGGACATAAGCCTCCCCCATGGATCGCCATAACGACCGGTCCTGCGCTGCCCTCATCCAACGGGCTCCCGGCGCGCCGCCTTCACCAGGTTGTCGGTCGTCGTCGTCACCTACCCACGCTGCGTTTTCCGGTACGCGGTCGCCACTCGAGAACTAGCAGGCCCAATCTGCCATCGGTTCTGCGAGCAATGTTCTCCGCCCACTGCCACTTTAGTTTAGCAATTCTTTGGGCTAAGTCAGCTACTCTGGTTCTTCTGCGTATCTCTTCATTTCTGATTCGATCTCGCAGGGATACTCTGAGCATAGCCCTCCCCTTTGGGTGACTTTCAACCTTTTTATAAGGCCTTGAATGAGCGACCACGTCTCTTTTCTATATGTCATCACTGGAAACACACACTGATCGAAGACTTTCGTTTTAAGACACTGCGGTATTTGGGACGTGAAGATACTACGTAGCTTCCTGAACGCTGCCCAGCCGAGTTGGATTTCACGGTTGATCTCTTTCTCGAAGTTGGACCTACCTAACTGAATAGTTTGTCCCAGGTAAACATAATCGTCAACAACTTCGAGTCATTAGAGGAGTGGGTACAACATGGACAATTGACATGATCATCGTCATGTCCATGTGCATCTTCAGACCTTCGTTCGGAGGCTCTGCTAAGATTATCGAGCATTCGACTGAGTTCCTCCATAGTCTCCGCCATGATGACTATATCATCGGCAAACCGAAGGTGACTGATGTACTCGCCGTTTATGTTGATGCCTAGCCCTTTCCAGTCCAGAACCTTGAAAACATCTTCCAGTGCAGCGGGGAACAGTTTCGAAGATATAGCATCTCCCTGCCTCACACCTGGTCCTGTAGTCGGACTGACGTAGTGGCGTTTTTGTAAAAGCATTTCAGCCTCGATGTGCCGGTAGTCTGCTTGTCATTTTTTTTACTTGGCATCTCTGAAGAGACTGCACTACAGCCCAAGTCTCGATCGAATCAAAGCTACTATATATATCGGTGACAAATCAGAGAAAATGCCTTATTGCGCGGTTTCTAACTGCAGCTTCTGAGGTGACTCTGAAGATTTGAGTACTTAATTTTATTTAAAAACGTTATAAAATGCACGGCTGGTTCGAAACAGGCACGCGCGGAACACTAGTAAACAATGAATATGGTCGTTCTATCTTGATTTATTTCTGTGACTGTAACTTTGGTCTCAGGTCTTTGAACACCCGCCATGTCTGGCAGCGACAAGTAGATGCGCGCGGACTATGAAAGATTAACACATTCACTGTCCCCTCTTATTTGAGATCTTCACGCAGCCGCAGTGCTTACTTTAAATTCTTTCATTGTCCTCATAAACGTGTGGACGCATTATTATATGCGGTCGTGGCACCGTTTTTAAGTCCGCAAAACGCGCATATGCATCAGGGGTATAGACATCTTATTATTAACATATAATCATAGGTCAATGGACGGGGATACAGTTAATGCAAATCCTGAAAACCATTTTTCCCGAATTGGTAAATGAATATTTATGAGACTTTGAAATCGTCAATAAGTTGTTAACGATCTTTCATGCAAATCGGCCGCATCAGTTTTCGAGTACAAATGGTTTTCAGGTTTTTAATTTAACACCTTGTACAAGTTGTATATTTTGGAGTCGTGTCGTGTTCATGGAACAATTAATCCCTTCGGAGCATAATGTACAAAACGCAAAATGAGCACGACACTCAAAATTCACAAATCGCACAATGAACAATACGCAGAATGTGCAACACGCAGAATGAGCACAACACGCATAATGAGCAAAACGTAAAATGTACAAGATGACCTGTGTTCACATACAACTGCATAACAGACCTGAAAATAGAAGGCTTCCAAAAAAGTTATTTTGCGTATGTGCTATTTAGTACCTTAAGTATAATGAATTTAATCGTACCTCGTTCAATTCCTGAAAAATACATTAGGAAAGTGTTAAAAAGCTTATGGTTTAATATCCTGTACTCTTCTGCTCTCCTGGTACTTCTTAATGCTTATTAGCCTTTTAGGACACGATATTGCAACTCGCACTTGGCGGATTTTACCTAGTTGTTCAAATTTCAATAGCACCTCGTTTGTCGGACCTTGAAATCCCTTCGGATCCCTTCCCTGCTATTGAAATTTGAACCAATAGGTAAATAATGAATTTTTAAATAAAACTTGTTATTTAATTCATACAATATTTAACCAATATTTATTATTCGGATATATCATAAATACCTAGGTACTAATGTCGTATTCTAGTCTATCGTAAAATAAGGTATTAAAGAAAAATAACTTAAAATAATAATCCTTATCATAACCAAACCAAACATTACAAATTAAATGCCACAGACACACGTAGGCTTATTGTTTCCCGCATATTCAACTACGAAGATAATCTAGCATAAATCATCTTCACTAAAAAATTTGCGACTGTTATTTCACTGTTTTCAAGCTGTCCCAAATATTTCTTATATTTTTTGTCGAACAAAACATCGCGTTTCCTTCGATTTCTTTTTGGTGGTTCAACAAAACTTTTTCGAATTTTGCCGTCAGTAAATTTGGCTTCCTTCCGTAATTTATGAATAAAAAACAACAAACTTATTTTTTTTGGGATTTTCACTTTCAAACGCCTGTGCCATCCCTCCACTGCATTTGTGGTGCGGTGCCTTTGGTGGGCACAACTTATTATTGCCGGGTGAAGATGGGGATACCAAGTTCTCTCGAAATATTTTTTGAAGGCCTTCATACTAGAGGTATTTGGAGCTGATTCAATTAGTTCGAACCAAGCTTGCGGAATCATGTGCCCTGGTAACAAAGGCAAAATTGCAGTTTTTCGAACAACTGCACGTTCTTCACTAACCAAATTCGCCTTAAGAGATTTTGCTTTTTTAAATATAGCTGCATTATAATGATGGTAGCACCCGCTCACTTTGCCGTTGGGAAATACTGCTCGATAAGCATTTATCTGTGCGATTTCATAGTCGCATTTAAACGTCGACAGATTGATACCAAGGCTTTTAATAACACTGAATACACGAATGTAGCTGCTTTGTTCCTTATTTGCCATCAATGCAAAGATAACTGGAACTACATTAGTGGATTTATTATTTGAATCAATATCCACATGTATGGTGTAGAGTTGGTAATATGGTATTGGGATGCATCCAAAAGTAGCGTCACCAAAATATGTACCCGATTCTAGGGATTTCATAAAAGTTTGGGACAAATTTGTTGCAAAAACAATAACTTCATTATTGCCATCAGCATCACCAATCACAAAATTTTCTGATAGAGCATCTGTTATAAAAACGTCATCCACAGTGTTGAAAATGAGTTTTTCTGTGTTTAAGTACTTTTTTACAGCTCTGTATAATGTGTCCTTTTTACTAGAAAAGATGGGAATTAGATCTAAATTGTCATTTTTAAATTCTGAAAAGTTTTCTTCAAAAACGTCTTGTATTGAACCCAGTGAGTTACAGACGTCTCTTTTTGTCTTGTTCATTGTAATGAACACCTCATTCTCAATAGGGTTATATTGGCACGTATGGTGGGATTGTCGCAGTATCTGGGACACAGTCTTGTCGGTCGTTATCGACGCACTGCACGTTGCTCTTTTCACACATCTCCACAAAATACTACGGTTTTTGTTTTTTCTTGAATATTTATTATAGCGATATCCTTCATACAGTAGCGTAGGTTTACCCTTTTGATTTTTTTCTATTATTGGTAAAATATCCATCTTGAAACAATGGAGATATTCAGGTAATTAGTTGACATTGCTCTATAATTGATAGTTGTATTATTTAAATATAGATGACGGAAAATCTCAAGTGCCAGTATTCGATATGAAAAGGAGGCCCTTCAAAAACTTATCGGACTCCTTGGTTGATAAGAGATAAAACCCTTTGCCTTGCGGGGTGTCTACGTCGGTCATCGTCGTCGTGAATGAGGCCTTAGGCCTGTCTTGTACATTTTACGTTTTGCTCATTATGCGTGTTGTGCTCATTCTGCGTGTTGCACATTCTGCGTATTGTTCATTGTGCGATTTGTGAATTTTGAGTGTCGTGCTCATTTTGCGTTTTGTACATTATGCTCCGAAGGGCAATTAATTATTTACCAGTGTATTATGTAAATAATGAATTTAATTATTTATGCCAAAATTTATTACTTTGGTTATCAAATAGAAAAATATTTAATTATACATAAATTATAACAAAATCAAATGAGCAATAAATCTGTAATATTTACAAAAAATGAAACACAATTTTTTATTACTTAAACGTTTTATTGGAAAAAAAATTTCATCCTAGATTGAAAGGCAACATGGTATTGTATAATTTTAGAAAATAATGACAAGATAAATAGTTGAATACTGCAGAGCCCCCCCGCGCCTGCGCCCGCGCCGGGCCCGCGACGGATGGCACATAACACAATTATATTCCAACTATTTATGTTCAAATGAAAACCAAACGCCACCGCATTGTAACTTATGGAATGCCTTTATTCACTTACAAATTAAACATTATACACTTCTTATAAGCATACAATTAAATATTTTAGTAGCTATTTAGAATTTTGTTCAAGAGTTAAGTAGGAATATGTTGATAGGCCGACATTGTCGCTTTGTCGTGGACAGAACGCGACTGGACACAAGTAATATCAGCATTCATTTACAGAACATATAGAGTAAACAACGAAGAAACGGATCCGGAAACGATAATTACACTTGAAGCTCTAATAACTCCTATATCTAAAATATAAATGATTATAAAAATAAATAAGGGGCGTCCCCCCTCCCTTTAACCCCCGGCTCGATCAGACAAGACACCTCCGATATTATTTTTTTGAGCAAAACTCGCAAAATTTAAGTATCATCAAAAATATTGGTGTTTCACACGGCATGTATTGAATTAAGTCAGTCTGTTACTCGAAGCGGTCTCTACGCTACTCTACTCGGTCCCACAGTCACCGGTCGTTAACAATCTCATACATACAGGCACGTTTCACTACTACAGTACAATAATCAACAGGCAAACTAAATATAACGTATCTACCACAAATGATAAAGAATCCGCGAGCACACAGCTATTTAATTTATATGACTCACATATATATATATTACTCCCAATAGTAATATAACATAGTTACATAATAAAATCCAAATTACTTAATAATAATAATAAAAACAAGTCTGTGTGCCTTCATGATTTGATTTGCGAATGTTAAAATAATAATGTTATCATAAGACATGATTCTATTATAAAGTTCAATGTATACATATTCGGTTATAGCACATTATGGTCTAAAATAAAATTACTATTTAGTAATAATCAATATTTACATTATATAATCGCTACTACGACGTCCGACAATCCGTTTATTCGTGAACCACACGTAAGCACCAGTTCTCAATCACCTTCACATAAAGTTGACAATCGCTTGGCAAGCCTAAAGGTTATTTGCCTGGACGGTGTATAAAATATGTAAAAATACTCGCTCTTATATGAAAACACACTATCACCATGTCACATACACACCGGTCTGTGTCAATAAGGTTCCGTTTTGAACGTCCTATTTTAAATAGGCTCTAACACCCATACTCTCAGTGGATTCCTCGAACTCTGCCTCCATCGACCTCAATCAAAGAGTCATTTTACGAAAAAGTATGCTTCAGCGACGTTTAGATATCTCAAGGAGACCTTTATAGGTCGCGAGCTACCTTGAGTTTGACGTTTCTTTCCTCCACTCTTAATAGACTTGACGGAGGAAATTTCCCGATTCGAGGATATTTTTAACATACAATTTGACTGAGTGGAGTTAGATTCGAGTGGAGGTAATCTCGAGGAAGCAACTATGACTACGGGTGTGATACAGGATAAAATATTTTTTAAAACAAAACACGTGTTTTGGCACTTAAATGCATTAAGGTCAGAAACAGCGTAAGACCGTGCGTACAACTAGATACAATTATAACCTTTCCACCTTTTCCGTAAAGACTATAATTGTGTACACTTGTTTGTAGCTTACGTCTCGAATAACATTCAAAAGACTGTCGCAGACCACAGGGGCCACGCCGACACATGACTATTTGAGAGCTGAACACTTGGCGAACACAACTATTCGACGGTATCTTACACCTGGACATGACGGATGAAATGACTACAGATCAATAAGGTAATCACAACAGTAAGAGAAACTTGTTGTCTTACTGTTGCAATTCTACTATATGATCATATGAGGCTATAACACCAGTCATACTAGCGCTAAAACTTATTGTCATTTTCATTTTATAGTAACAAAAACCCTCGCAAAATTTATACAAACATTTATAATGTACAAACTAATATCATGTCTTACTATAAGGGCTATTTTATTTAACGGAATGAATGGAAATAGCATTGATGGTTCAATTTAAATGCACAAATGTTTACTATAGTTTCGTCACGGATTCGTTCAAACGTTAAAGTACTGTGTAAGTGTCTGGAATTACTAAAGAATCTATACTTAAAAATGACTGCATAGAATGATATAAATGACAATAATACTAGCGTGGTAGCATCTGCACCTCGGCACATGAAGCTCGTTCAACTATCAAATAGTCATATAGTGTAGAAGTGATATATAAAGGTCCCGGCTGTGTGGGTGGTTACATGTTCTCGAACTGGTCGACGCGCCGCTTGGTGTTGCCCTTGCGTATCTCGCGCAGAGTCTTGTACTTGTCGCGGCCCTGGCGCACGTTCTCGCGGTGGATCTTGTCCATGGCCGTCTCTTTGGTCTCGTCGCGGGATTGCGCGAGGTCTTGCTTCAGAGCCTGAACAAACACACGGGAAACATGTAGAATTTAGATTGGTCAGTTTTGATGGAATTTAAGGTATGCTCAAATTAGGCCAGGTCGCATTAGGGCGGAGCGTGCCGTATCGCAGCGGAAAATGTCTACTTTGCACAGTACATTATGAATCGACGGATTTTTAGTTTGATGTAATACTGATGACGTAAAAAAATCCGCATGTTATTATTAAGGAGGGCTGCAATCGCACAGACGGAAATCCGCCGCGCAAAAATGCACTCCGCGTCGGCGTAGGCGAAGTATGCGATAGTTCATATAAATTGTATAGAAGCAGTTTCGGCAGGTTTTTGCGCTGCGGCCCGACCTATATGAGCTTACCTTTTAAATAACCAAAAGAGAAATCGAAGTAAAGGCATGAAGACGGTTTACATATGGACCGACTTCAAATGCAAGACCAGACCGTGTCAAGTCAGTGCTAATCCGTTGATTCCAAGGTGTCATTATTTGCCTAATAATTTTCGTATCAGTGTTGACTTAAATATTGCCATCATGTCGTCCGCAGTATACGCCCACGCCGCTCTGAGCCATCGTGTCGCAGTATATGTACCTTGAGCTGGTTGTGCAGACGCTCGTTCCTCTCGGCGAGGGTCCTGCGGTCGGCGACGGGGTCGACCAGGTCGTCGGGCGCCTTCTGTAGCTCGCCCACGCCGCTCTCGGAGCCGTCGCCCTCTGACCCGTCGTCGCCGGCGCCCAAGGAGGTGCCGTTGTCGGCGCCCTCCGACACGTGGTGGTGCTGGGGGGTTGTTGCTGCTGCTAGAGCCGCCGCCGCCTCGTCCTAAGATAACAACATACTGTTAGTTCTCTTATATTGTACTCAACTCTTGTCAAGCTTCTTAAAGCGCGCGCAATGGCAATAGACTCGCGATAAAATGTAGTAAGTATATTATAGGAATCTAGCGGCGGGCTAAGGCGGGGCGTCCCGCTTGTATGAAGCTTATCTTCAGGTGCGGCCTCGCCGAGATATCTATTCATGTGATGCTATGATGCGTTAGATGATAAGAGTCCAGAACTTAAATCTTTGTGGGTTTCAGGAAAGAGTAATCTTCATTATTTATTCGCCCCTATTTTTTCATTACCAACATTATTTTAAGGGTGTAAGTATTCGGATAATAATTGTTGGACCTTCCATACCAAAAGTGCGCGGATCAGCCGATCAATTTTATATGGGAGGTCAAAAAAAAATTTCTCCCGCCTGAAAGTTGTGACGGTAATTATAAACAAAATTGTGATGTAAAGTATAGGGAGTAGTCCTACGTATGATAATAAATCCAGAGCGTGCCTTGCTTTCCCCAGCGGTGGTATGTAATAAACAAAACAAAAGTAGGAACATAGAGAAACTAAATGTAAAATTTCATAAGAGGTCGGTTTAAAATTCAATAAATAAACCAAGTATAATTTGTTGACTAAACATATAACGTACCTGCTTGCGGCGCGCCTCCTCGACCTCGTCCTGCAGGCGGCGCGTCTCCGAGTCCTTGGCCTCCACCTCCTGTTGGATGCGCGACACCTCCTCCTGCTTCGTACGGATCTCGTCCTCCAGCTTCTGCCGCTCCGCCGCTTCCATGTTCTGAACATATGTACAATGTTACACTTTAGTTATATTCTGTTCAGCTAATACCGTCGTTATAGGACTGGAACACAGTCTAAATAATAGGCATTGTTTTCATAATTAAATCTGTGTCATTTGAGGAAGTGGACGATCCAGGAAATAGACCTAATTGACCGACTGGACATTCCGGTAATGCGACCTGAGGGGCCATTATTTTTGGACTACCTATGACAATAAGTCCGAGAATTCAGAGTGGTAGGGCGTATAGGTAGTATTCACATAAATTATAGTGAATTAATATTATGGTAAGTCTACATGGATTTTTTATATATTTCGAAAATTCCCGAAAAGTAGAGAAAAGAAGAATATCAAATTCGCGGGTTTTATTGATTCTACAGAAATGTATACCTGATTAAAATGTATAAACCGGTTACATTATCTTTGCACCTAGCTGGAATGCGATGTCCCTCTCGCTTCGAGGTCTATTGTCATCTGTGTTTCGTATTCTTTTGAGAATAGATCAATGCAGATCGTATACAATACCTTGGTCTCCTCGAGGCGCGTCATCATCGCCTGCAGCTCGTTCTGGCGCCTCTCGAGCTCCTCCTTGGCGGCCTGCAGCTGCTTCAGCTGCTCCTCCAGCCGCCGGATCATGTCCTGCGCCTCCATCAGGTTCGCCTAAACACGACAAACGCACTCAAACAGCTGTTCCATAATATCTATTAATTTGTAGGTACTTCTAGGTTTAGAGCATTATGTTATTTTTTAAACTTTAAAACTTGATTGCGATACGCAGGTGAGTGTATACATTGTACACATGTCTGAATATGTATAATTATATTAATAAAACTATACCGGATGATTTTTTTTACCGTTCAAGGGTGGTTCAGACCACTAAACTGAACAACTTTTAGTAAGAGATCAAACCTGATATCGAAAAACATAAAAATGATATGGTGGTGGAAGTCGTGATATGGTCGTATTGGTAGCAATATTCAACATGGTTAAAATTAAAGGCGGTAAGCATGAAATTCTCTCCTCACCACATTCTCTAAAACTAAAGCCGACAAGCTTGACATTTTTCATGTTTGACGTCGCGAAGTATTTTAGCTATGAAAGTATTACCTATTCGAAAGGTATGGAAAATCTAGCTCTAACAAATGAAGCGAGTATTTCCATCCAGGCTCAGAACAAACATACCTGTGAGCGCTCCATCTCCTCCTGCATCTGCCGCAGCCTGTCCTCGTATTCCTGTTGTTTCTTCTCCGCGCGCTCGCGGGCCGCGATCTCAAGCTGCAGCTTCTCTCTGTGAGGAACGAACACGGCATTGTACTCATTACTGTTTGTTTAGGTACTCTATATTTACATTTGTACTTGGGAATTTGTACGGGGGAAGCGGGAGGCGGCCGATGCACGAACGCCATTGGCAGATGTCGCTTTTTACATCATCAATCAGCGCGAAAATCCCTACCACTTTTCCCCATCGCGCATGATTCGTTGCGCGACTTGTATCTTGCTACGTAAACAAGAAAATTTAAGGTCTTGTAATTTTGAGATGTTTTTAAAAACTTGTCATTTAAAGATTGTCATTTTGGGATTAAATTATTTTAAGATTTGCCATTTGGAGATGTCTCGATAGTATTTTTAAAATCTTGTCATTTTGAGATCACGTAATTTAAAGATGTTATTATTTCAGATCTCGTCATTTTGAGATTTTTTTTTTTTATTAACTTATAGGAAGATTTACTTTTCAAATAGTATCGTTTTATTCTAGTTGTAGATTGTACATAAAACAGTATAATTATATAGGTAACAGACAAACCTCTGAGCCTGTTTGGCGAGCTTCTCCTCCCTGGCCTGCGCCTTCATCTGCTGCACGTCGATGGTGTCGGGCTTGCGGCGGCGCATGTAGAGCTCGTGGTTGCCCATACACAGCGCCAGGATGCGCTTGTTGACGCGCACGCGCGGCGCGAAGAACACAAAGTCGGGCGCCTTCTTGTCGATCGGCTTTATTATGAACTTGCGGTCGTTGAACGAGATGTTGCGGATCTCTGACCACGGGAATCCGATTTTAGGTGTCAGTCTGGAATGTTTGAAGGTTTTATTTAGTATACACTTCAAGAAATATACTACTTCTAACTGCTCTTATATTTCTTTGATGAATTCATGGCGGTTCAAGACTATTTACAGTTATTCTAACTGACTAGACCACAATGTCTAGTGTTGCGAATGACCGAATCCTGTCGGGCTTCTGAAAGGCCGGATTTCAATTCTGAATAGGCCTATTTAAAATTATCAATCACATTGAGCAGAACGAGGTTATGAAATAAGAGACCACTAAAAGAATACAAACTTGTCATCCTTCTCGTAGATATTGAGTCCGAGCGCGTCGACGCCGAGCCAGAGCTCCGTGTTCTTCTTGTTGCGGATCTCGAAGTAGTTGACGCCGTACATCTCGAGGTCCTGCGCGATCTTCAGGTACTCCATCATGGCGTCCTCGCGCAGCATGCCGCGGTGCTCCTGCCACCAGTTGGTGATGCTCTGCTCCCACTCCTCGCGGGACATCTGACGGAGGAACGAGTTATTTAAAGTCAGTACTAATACTAATTTAAAAATTGCCGTGTGGTGTCGGCTAAGAATAGCACTATCCCATTTCCTCCCGTGGGTGCCGTAAAAGGCGACTAAGGGATCTACCGGAGGATGGGCAGCAGCATCCTCTGAGTACACCCATTCAATCCAACTGCGATCGCCAACCCGCCTGCCAAGCGTGGCGATTATAGCGAATCCCCCCATTTTGGGAGAGGCTTACGTCCAGCAGTGGACGTCTGTCGGCTGATATGATGATGATGACTAATACTAAAGCATTTTTTAAAAGTGAGGTTGTGATAATATAGCCCTATAATTGTAGGGGATTTTTCGAAGTAAATGAGAGATTTCGAATCTAGTATATGATCTTGATTGGAAATACACGAGTTTACGATAAATAAACCAACGATGACCTCATCATCATAACTGATTCAAAGAGAGATTACAATTAATGTACCATATTGTATTATATCCCCCCATTTTGGGGGAGGCTTATGTTCAGCAGTGGACGTTTAATGGCTGATATGATGATGATGATGAGTGTAGTAGATGATGAGTGTACATGATGTTCACCTTATGTTGGTCGGTGACGCGCTGCGGCAGCAGGCGGTCGTTGGCGAGGAAGCCGGGCCCGTGCAGCGCGGGGTTGTGGTCCCCGTGCCGCGCCTGCACTGCGTACGACGCCAGCAGCACCGACGTCTCCGGCGGGCAGTAGATCTCGTCCGACAGGATCGCGTTCTTTACCTACCGACAAATTACCGTTAGCGTTAGTATCACATAAGTAAATAACTAATGGGATGTTGAAATGAAACCAATCTCGAATTAACACCTTGAAAACAATACAACTATAAGACATTATGGGAACTGCAGCCGTAGCATGGCAGCGTGATATAAGCGTGATATAGCGCTATCGCGCGTTACCTTTCTTTCTATTTGCGCGCGAACGAACGAAATAAAAAACGTGATAAAGCGTTATCGCGCGCACGATGAATACGGCCGCTGACTTTATAAGCCTGAATGGTTATCACCGTTGAAGTCAATAACATCTACCTGAATGAATGGTGTGTTATATGGATTGCAACAAAATGACGGTTATAACCTTAGGGGATAATTATAATCTTTTAGGTTAGGGTATATGCCATTATTTGACTCAATAGGTTCATAGCTACATTCTAGTTGCATTTATTAGCCATCATTACGGAGCACCCTGGGCAGTGTTCCGTCAATCGCGTTTGACAGCTGCGATAAATAGGTACCTACCCTAGGGCGCTAACTACGCGTATCTCATGAGATAGAGGCGGTCGTGCATTGGCATAAGCCGCGTTTTAGTTCGTCGTTCGCCACGGTTGACTGTAAAAGCGCGCGAAATTCCAGTATCTATTACAAAGTAGGTAACTATTAAATAATCTGTGCCCTGGGCAATTAGCAGGCCTCTGAGGCTGATTGACTACAATAGCAAGTCAAACTCCTTAACATTCCACTGACATGATAGAAGAATAATACAAAGTACAACAAATCTTACTTGAAGGTAGAAGAGCTTGAGTGTGATCTCCTGGATGAGCTCATCGGCGACGTCCTCGGGGTAGAATTTGGCGCGGAATTTGAACTGCAGCGGGTTCTCCTTCTTCACGTCCTGTTGCATCACCTGCAACCAACAACAACCCGTCGTTATTGCACGATTCACTTTACAACATCATTACTAAGTCTACTGGTTAACAACGAAATAAACAAGGAAATGTTGGGTCCTTTAATACGGTGACGGTATTTTACAGTCTCATAAATTAGGGTCGAGTTGGATTGCAGTTTTATGGAACAGCAGATTTTTTTCCCGATTTGGACGTTTGACCCATAGAGAAAGTTGTTCAGTTTGATGGTCTGATCATCCCCTTAACAAACCGTAAGCATATTAAGTTAGTCTTTGTACATATTGTTGCTTAGAAACAAAACGGTTCAATTAATAGTATAACTACAAAATTATTGTCTTCTATAAATGAAAATATGATGATGGAGTAAAATTAAATTAAATTAAAAAGTATTTATTTGTCTATTATTGGAAATGTAAAATGTAATGTATGTCTTCGGATATATAAATGTAATAGCTTTTATGTTATTGTGCAGCGCGCGGCGGCAGCGTTGCTACGGAAAACAAATGTTGGATAACAATAACACACAAAGTGTTTTTAATTTTTGTGTAAATCACACATTTTTGCGGTTTTTGCTTGTTAGCGTGTTTCAGTTACAAATATATTTACTCAAGATAATGTTTCTAAGCAAATTGGTACTACTTGTATTTTTATCTCTGTATTTTACTGTTTTACTGTTTTGGTGTAAAATAGGGTGAAATTGATATCATTAGCATACTTTTCAACTAAGAGTCTACCCATCGAACTGAACAACTTTTACTATGGGAGCAAACCGATCGGAGCAAAAAAAAATCTGCTGTTCCATACTAAACTGCAATGCCAACTCGACTCAAATGTATGCAACAGCAGATTTTTTTTTGCTCCGATCGGTTTGCTCCCATAGTAAAAGTTGTTCAGTTTGATGGATAGACTCTTAGTTTAAAAGGATGTTAATGATATCAATTTCACCCTGTATATTTGATTGATTGATTGTTATCCGAACTGCAATTTCTTAGTTTTCTTATGTCTACACACCGAACCCGTCGACACAGCCATTACTATAAAATTTTTATCTTGGGGCTGTGTCATGTCGGCGGAATCGGTGTATAGATACCATAACTTTCTAATACACCAGACAATCAAACGTGTATTTTAAACAAATCTTACCCATCTGGAGAACGGTAGCGACCCTGACTTCGTTGTGTGCCCACGACATGGTCCAGGGGGAGCGTTAAAAAGGCAACAATTAATTACAAGTCAGCGCCGGGCTCTGGCTTTCACTCACACATAAAAAGTTCGCTACTCATACATACTATTCACTAGTTTACGTTCAAACTGTGGTATTTTGTGTAAAGATTTAAATCACTAGACAGGGAAACGTGCGCTCGAAAAAACGTCCACAATGAAAAGAATGAAATCACTTTTCTGTAACTTATGATTCATATATTGAGGGTACCAGCAGTTTAGACGTAGGTACACGTCGGATTATGGACGCGTAGGGACTTTCTAACGATTTTAAGAGTTGATAGATTATAAATAGCAGTACTAAAAGAAAACAACGAGCAATAGCTAAACTTAGTACCTTCTACAAAATCACAATAGACCAATACGATAACTCGTTTATCGCTTCTCGTTCAATTGAGTAAAAAAAAATTTGTAGGGTGCTATTTTTGAATTTCACACGGTATAATTAATGGGCAGTAGGAATTGCAATATACCAACCTCAAATAATCAATAATACCGCTGTCTAGCCATCTTAAATACAAGTCTGGGCTAGATTCTAATACCTATAGTACCAATTATTAGTAAGTTTGTAGAATACTAGTCTAGTAGCTAGGTATTAAGATAAGACGAGATGACGGAAACCTATTTCCGTCCTAGCAATGAGAGCAAATCACATGTTTACGTTCACCGTCCGTGCTTACTACCTCAATAACTAAACTAACGAGCGCAAGTTACCACTACTTGCTATTAAACATTACTCATATCTCTGGTATTTTAGTAAACATTTCGGAATAATTCAGATGCAACGGTTTCTCCATGTATTCTGGTTAGAAATGAAATATTGTTAAATATTGGCATGACAAGTTAATAGAGAGTATCGCTATAATGGATAATACACTTTTCTTCGTACGTAAATAAAAAATAAATGATGCTCACAGTCACTTACATTTTTCGGATCTCAAACGTAAGCTACAAGGCTTTTTATTATGGAAACCATCGAACAACAACACAAATATTACGTAAAATCCATGACCGAATCCAGAACCTCTGGTTTGGCAATCAGGCGTGGTAACGATTACGCCAACTGCGTCGTATACACATGTGGAATCAGGATCGATTTGAAGCCGGAACAGGGTGCTTCAGACCATCAAACTAAACAACTTTTATTATGGGACCCACTTTAAGATCGCAAAAAAAAACGTCTATTTCATACATTTTTGTCGAGAATCTATTGATATTTTCTATGGAACGGCAGATATTTTTGTCGCAATTTTGATATTGGCTCCGTAGTGAAAGTTGATCAGTTTGATGTTCTGAAGCACACTGATTCCGTCGTGTATTGGATGGATGAAATAGCTTTAGTCAGAAGATGGTCATCAGATGCTCCTATAGACAGTGAGGTTAACAAAATTAACATGGCTTGCTAACATTATAGCTGTTTGTCTTAAGGTGGTTTCAGTCCATACAAACGTTTGACGCACAATACACGTAGACGGAATTAATAAAAGTAATATTTTATATATGGAAAAATAGTTTAGAAAATCTAGTTGCCGCGTCACAAATAACATTTGCAATTTATAACATAATAATAGGAAGATATAAAGCTTTTAAAATTTTGTATGAAAAATTTCAAAGCTTTATATCTGCGTAATTATTTTATAAATTGAAAATGTTGTTTGTGACGCGGCATCTAGATTTTCCAAACTATTTTTCCATATATACAAAGTTATATATAAGGTCTAACAAAATTAGCTGAGACTATTTTAAGGGCATGATCAGACCATCGAACTGAACAACTTTCTCTATGGGACCAATATCGAAATTGCGGAAAAAAATCAGCTGTCCCATACATTTGAGTGGAGTTATGATTTGCAGGTTTGTATGGGACAGCTGTTTTTTTTTCACGATTTCGATATTGGGCCTATAGAGAAAGTTGTTCAGTTTGATGGTCTGATCATCCCCTTAAAATAGTTTCAGCTAATTTTGTTAGACCTTATATATTAATACCGTCTACGCGTATTGTGCGTCAAAGTTTTGTATAAAATTGACCCCTCTGCAACCGCCTTAATTCCTAATTATCCTGCACTACTTCTCTGTTCTTAGATACGGCTTAACTAATGGCATTTTACAATTTAGCTAATAGAAGGGTTAATTAGAGGACGTTGACATGGTGAAACGGTTTTAGTCACTTCATTGCTTCTTTGTTCGTTTAATTTGCTTGTATGGTTATGGCATAGCATTACAGTTCGAAAATACTGGTTAGGTCATTTCAGAATGTGCCAAAGGTGAACATTACTTCAACTCTACGCTTAAAAAAATGCTGGCAATTCTAGACATGTTTTAGCCAGCCCCGAAGGAAATAGTAGCCTTAAGTTTATGAATGTGAGACTTAATTTTAGATTGTGTCATTCTTGCTAGAAGTCATTAAAAATGAATATACAAATTTTAAATATATTATTCTACCCAGCGATAGATTAGGTCACTGGATTTTGATTCCATGTTTCAGTTACAAGACACTTGTAATTTGGTGTAATGTTAGATTATTTGCCTGTCCTTTTGGATATCAACATTGTATCGCGAGTCCGTGACTGATAAAAATAAAATAATACGTATTGGCATGGCAGAATCAAATAAAGAAGAGAACGCAGACGAAGAATTCGCTGTAACTGAATGTTTTATTTATATCGTCTGGCACAGATTGCGCCGCAGTGTCCTTGATAACTGCAAGTCGATCGAGGCTCGATTCAAAGTATCATCATGACATCGGTTAATATTACCTTTTTAATATTTTTTGGGATACTTTAAAATTTTTTTTGTCGGCAATGTCAAATATACGAATGATAAACAGTGAGATAACGATTTAAGTTATGATAAAAAAGTATGAGTACTACATTAAATTAGTAGTAACTACTGCATTAATTGGTTTCTGTTATCTTTAACGCACGTAATGGCTTTTATGAGATCAATTGATAAGATAAATGACAGGCCAGTGTCACAACGATTTGGATGAACATTGGTCATTTGAATATTTATTTTGTCATAATGCGTTTCATATTTAAGGGGGAGCTGTTAGATCATCAAGCTGAACAACTATAACAATGGGACCAACAAAGAAATCGCGAACAAAATTTGCTGTTCTCTACATTAGAGTCGAGTACAATCGTAGTAGCCATGGAACATGAAAATCGCGTGTAATTATCGAGTTGTGCTTGTGGTCCGTGGATAGGAATAAAACCACAGATTCTTCAATTTAAAACATCACTTTATTTTCGTAGACCTTTCGGGTGATAAATAGCCAAATACAAGAGAACTAACAAAACTGGCATTTACATTTTTGATCAGTGTTGTCAACACAACATGGTGGTTTTTTATTTCGCGATTTATGGTTGGCTCCTGAGTGAAAGTTGTTCCGTTTGATCGGAAGCACCCCCTAGCTAGAAAATGTATCGCATTTAAGTTTACACCCTGTATAACATTAATGTCATAATCCAACGTGTAAACTGTATAATTTAAAAGGCAGCTACAGTAAATAATGAACCCACGACTAACTCGGGGAGTACTTGGAACCCTCACAAACACAACAAAGCCTTGTCGAGGTATAATTAAAACTAAATTATATAAGGTCTAACAAAATCAGCTGAAACTATTTTAAGGCGATGATCAGACCATCAAACTGAACAACTTTCTCTATGGGACCAATATCGAAATCACGAAAAAAAATTTGCTGTCCCATACATTAGAGTCGAGCTATGTTTGCAGTTTTGTATGGGATAGCAGATTTTTTTTCGTTATTTCGGTATTGGTCCTATAGGGAAAGTTGTTCAGTTTGACGGTCTAAACATCCCCTTAAAATAGTTTCAGCTAATTTTGTTAGACCTTATAGAAGCAAGGAAAACAAATCGCGTTAAATCAGCCATAGCTTACGTCTTTAAACATAAGACAAAAAAAAAAAAATAATAGATGTAATTTATTTGCCTCCAACACCTCGGACCGCGGATGATCTTAACTAACGCCGTAATTACAGTGAAATATACACCAGAAGGGAAACGTCGTGTTACCTAACTTCAACTTCCTTGTTGACTGACTGATGTATCGTAACCCGTCAAGTTATGAGTATACTACCACTTAAAATACCTCGAATAAGTTTGTGCGAATGTTATTTTCGTGTTTAACAGCGTTATTATTATTTAAGAGCTTCGCTCATGTCGGTGGAGCAATCGTCAGTCTCATCTTCTCTGCAAGAGTCTTGACCTCTTGGTGCGACTTGACACGGTTTTTTTCCATCTCATATTTAAATTACCCACTGATTTTTTGTACTTTACAGTTTTAAAAAGCTTATATTTAAAATAATCATAGGGATAGTCAAAATAGTAGTGTTTTTGAGTAGTGATGCTTTTTTGTACCTACACTTTGATGAATTTTTGACACAGTCAAATATTTTATGAAATTAGGTGGAAACCACAAACAGTTGGAACAATCATAGTAACAATTGGGCAGCAACAACTATAGTAAAAGACGTCTAGCATGCCTACAAAACGAATCTAGCGAAAACTTTGCTTATTGTTAAGAATTAGGAAACCCAAAAAATCATTACACTGAAAATGAAACTCAATATACTGAGATTCTGGGAGAATCATAGTAATTACTAACAGCTGAATTAACTCAAAAAAAGTCCCTTTCTACGTCAGACCTTTCTCAATTATCCAGCTAAAGTATCTAGCGCAACTACATTGCTAGCCACCAGACCTTACCAGGTCATCGCTCCTATCGTACTCCGCCTCCTCCTCATCCACCTCGGTCGGAGACACCAGCTTCTTCACAGCAGTCGCTATGCACCTCGCAGACTTCTCCACTATAGTGTCAGGCTAGGAATCAGACAGTTAACTTTATTGTGTAGTTTGGGTCAAAAGGTCGACAAGGGTCGCCGTTCAACCTATGGGTCATCTCCAAGGCGTACAGATTTCACAAATCGCATTATCGACGATGAAGTGGCAATCTAACAAAAATGAAATTTTGTAAATTGACTCCTATGTCCATTTGCATAAAACAGTCAATGCACCTAGCACTGAAAATATAAGATAGGAGATATTTGAGCTTCATCGCTAAGTTATAGTATTAAAGTTGGCTTAATAAAGAATCTAACAAATAAAGAACTTTTGCTGTGTATTTTAGAGAGATATTTTATCATATATGAAGATATGATCATATTGATCATTTATTTGTTATTATTTATTATTATAAAATTACATGTTTCTCTCTTTTTTCTTGCTAACGAGGAAACACACATAATATGTTTCAATGTCTTTGGTGGATGAGTAACAATATATCCGACTTTTGTCAACCTTACGTTGATAATAGACACTTATTTTGGAGCTATTCAAAATGTTTATTTACAGAATAAGTTAAAGCAATAACTTGATTAGTAAATATGAAAACAATAATTGAACTTTGAACACAATTACGTTCAATCATATATTCATTACGATCTCTTCAACTCTCATATCAAATAAATTGAAATCCATATAAAATTGAAGACGATAACGAATCTCTATTGGATGACTTGCCAATTATCCACTTAGACATTATTACCAGTCCAATCAAAACGTATATCATTCCTTGGAATACAACTTGATTTAACATGGAAGATTTATCTGTCACGGAATGTATTGAAAGCAATCGAATCATTGGCAGAGGCACAGGTGTGGGTCTACGCAGGTGCGCGTAGGTGTTAACTGGTGGTGCGCTAAAATGGCCATCATCTCCGCGAGCAGAGACGTCGTCTGCGCAACCACTAGCGACGTCTTAGCGGCCCGAGGGTTGAGCAATGCTGCAGCCGCCGTGGGAGGCGAAAGTACGGTCAATGAACCCGCGGCCGCGATCGCTGCACAATCAGCTGTTCTTGTGCGCATGTTCTGCTCGCGCCCAACATTATACATTTCTGCTGATCAACACTTTAACAACAAACGTTGACGTCTGAATCAATTCGAGAGACATGGGAATGGCATCCGAAACAGAAGTCATGTGAAAGCAATAGATGCTGATGTTGTAAATATAGCGCGTACGTGATTACATCTATCTAGATTGTAGGTGAAATTTGCGAATCGTTTGAGAAATGTCACCATCGATTCGAGCGCACACGCTTGAGGGCTACGAGCGACAGAGATGACCATACTAGTCCGTCGCGAGTCGCTAACCTAGTTGGCGGACGACGCCATGACACCTCGCGCGACCCTTCTCTTCAGCTTCGCCTCGATTATGTTCATTACGAGGAAAATGACCTAACCAACTGCACTGCAATTTTTTTTTTAGGATAATAGAATCCGTTTTGCCTCGTCTAATTGCTAAACAAAAGTCTAGGAATCACCGTAAGTGATTTACCGATAGAACTAGGTATAAGATTACATGAATCCAAAACCACAAGCGTACACTTAATAACTTATTAATATAGAAATACTTCGATCAACAATAAGAAATACGAAGAAACGTGGAACATGAGGAGGAGGACAAACGATAAATCAAGACTGGAGCTAATAGAAATCTCCCCATAGGACATCCACGTCTATCCATGCTATTCGCAAGCCAAGTATGTAATAATTAGATGTTCAGAAGACACCAAGTGTAGAAGGATTGCTATCAGCAGACAAGGTCGTCTCAGGCCGTCGCGGAACTTTCTCCCGTCTGTGCCACGCCACGCCACTTGTACCGAGTTACGGCATTTCTGTCGTGTATTGACCTAGTAAGATTCAGGTCTGCGAAGAAATGTCTTCATCGATTCTTTTAAAGCGTAACGTTCTATTGTTTTTATAACGTCTATATCCGGAGGTAAAAACGTCAATGATTGTTTCCATTTAGAGATAGACGTGCGTACAGAGAGCTAATGAAAATAATGATGAAATTAACTTAAGTACACACATTCAACGCTTCGTCTTATGTTAACAACTTAAGAAAATAAACAAGTAAAAGCTTCATTTTGCTAAAATGTGAACATTTGAACAGACTAAATACTATACTCAGACCGGTTTCAGGACCACCAATAGCTCGCAATCACAAGCCTCGATTTGAATATTTTAGCATACCTTTAATCATTGACGAAAAACTAACGTCAATGTTCATCTCATTCCGCTTGAAGTTTATGAAGCGCTACAGAAGTGTCAAGGACAGTGTCTCTCATTAAGGAAGCGACACAGACGTCATTTCATTTTGTATAGGTGACGGTGCCAAGGATATCTTTCTCATGTTTAAGAAGTAACAAGTTCTCAGTTTAATCTGCCGTAAATCAACTCGTTTTTAAGTGTCAATGACGAATGAATTCCATTCCACCTGTAGAAAACGACTGACGTATTCTTCTTGAGAATCTTTTTGCCAGTGCCAGTGCCTTAATAAAGGATGTAAGTATCGAAATGTCTCTATTTGTTTAGAAGGCATCAAGGCCGCCCCACCTGCATATGTCCAAGGTCATGATCCACCTGTTTTGGCTAGGATCCAAGGACGGTATTGTGCAGGTCGCGAGGTCGTGGACACACCTGGTGATTCGGCGTGGGAACGGTGTCACGCGGGCGCGTTTGGGCTCGTGTATTTCTCGCATCGGTGGTCACGCTTCGTCTGTACCGGTTTTATGTGACCCCGCTGTGAATCCAGTCACATTTGTGTAGTTGGATTTAGTCAGATTAGTTTGCTAGTCTAGATGTTTGGAGTCGTTGAAAAGGTTTGCTTAGAACGATATAACCACATAGCTAATGAAAAATTTTAAAAATGTTCTTCAAGCTCTTCTTCTTGTCGAGTCGGATGCCGAGATTTACAAACTAGCGTCACGTCAGTTTGTTGTTGGCGTCAGGGGTAAAATGGAAATTGTCCTAAATGAAATTCCTTATTATGTTAAACATATAAAAGTAGCAAGTAACGTGAACCAAAATATCTAGATTTTATCGCTTTGATGGAGTGGAGATAGCGGTAATGTGTAATGTCAATCCGAATACCAAGTCCAAAGCCGTTTTACGTAGCCGTGACGTTTTTATTTTATCTTTTGGTGTAAGTATGTTTTATAAAGATATTACTCAAAAATACCTTATTTTTACTTGTATATTGCAATGAGTGATTGTTTTCTTTTGATTGAGAAATCAAAAGTTACCTAAGTGGCACAGGATCGTTTTATTTTTTCTTTAATTCCCGTCATAACAGACCTCCCTATTTCTTCCCATAGGAATCGTATAAGACGACTAAGGGAATAGTTTTCATTGTAGTTTTTCATCAGAGATTTATCGTCCCACGTCATTTTGAACCCCTAAACATTTTATAGGTAAACCTTGTTACAAAACCCTTAAAAAGGCATTTGGAAGTTTTAGCAACGTTTCTAAAAGGGTATAATATGATCGTGAGTTTATAAATGTAGATCTAGCTCTCAAGTTAGTTTAGCACCGTGACGTCCGTGACGCAAGGTATCGGGGCCGTTCGCGTACTAGCGCGTACTGTTCCATACGCGATAATCGTAATTATATGCGACAAAAACTAACATTCCGCCTATTGGAGACAATGAGATCACGTGCAGATGCACGCAGTGATCAGGGTTGACTACTTGTTAAAAATAATAAGGGAAATTATGACTGGAAAAGTTAAGTGCTCTATAAGACCATGAAACATAACAATACCAAAACAAAAACATAGATTTTAAAACAGTATTAGGAGCAAGTGATATCCCGATTTGTGAATCTAGTTCACACTTGGATTTAGGGTTAAATAAAATTATAAGACATTATCAATACAGGGTTTAGTGTAAACAGTTGCGTTACTTTAAGGGGTGATTGTACCCATTATACTGAACAACTTTTCCTAAGAAACTAATAGGAATTTTTTTGCTAACTTCCTATAGGTTTCTTAGGGAAAGTTATACAGTATCATAGGTACAATCACCCCTTAACAGTAATGCAACTGTTTTCCCTTTTGCACGCGTTAAAAGGTAATTCGTAGAATAACAAAGTCTCTAACCACATCGAAAAAAACAAGGTCGTGAGATTATAGACTGTGATGATAACAATTTGTTGACTGACTATACTCAAAAAAGAAACATTTGTCATGGCTGACAACCCTCTTGTTAAGTATTAGTGTTATTAACAATCACAGCATAGATTAAGTTAAATCTTCATAAAATCGTAAATCTTGTAACATTAATACATCTTTAATAAACGGTTATCGAGGTATCTTAAGAATGCATTAAATAACTTTTAATTTACATTGTCTAGAAACATTCAGTACACATGTTCATGTTGTAGACATTACTATGAACGAGAATTAGTATAATATTGGTCAACAATCAGGTGACATTTGAAATGGAAAGTTTTTCCGTTGATCCAACTAATGTAGGCAAATGATGCCAGAAATGAGATCAACATTCCAAACGTAAGTGTTCACAGAACGTAGTGAAAGTTAATTATGAATGAAACTTCAACTGTCGATCAGTAATATTTTAGTTCTGTTTTGCATGAACTACTGTATAGTGCAAACGAGATGGAACCAATGACATTATTCTTGTTTACTAATGTCATTGGATGGACCAAGTTATCGGTGTAGTATCAGTCGACAGCGAAAATGTACTTTTTAACAATAGACTGGACTTTTTGTACGATAATTGTTTTATTAATAAAATAATGAACTTAATAACTACCAGTAGATGGCGCTCACGTCCCGTTAAGACGCAACAGATTGAAAATTTCGTTCTCTGGGTATAGTGGGCTCGGTGGCGAAATTGGATAACGCAGTTCCCCGGTTTGGAAGAGTGCGGGTTCAAGTCCCGCCCGAGAAAAATTTTTCAATCTTTAATTTGATAATGAACTTAGTTGGCAATATGGAAGCATTACCTGAAATCAGCTTTTTCATTATTTACCACGAATACGATAACAGATTCATCTTCATCCTAAAACTGTATAATAATAATAACGGATATTTCTCAGATTGAAAAACGTAGAGACTGGATCAAAATCAAAGTAACGTCCTTGTCGAAATGAGCCTATACCAACATTCCAACCAACAGTAGTTATCTTTTCGATGACTTTCTCTACTGTTATGTAAAGGATTAAAGCTGTTTTTGTTCGCAATTAAGATGACTAATGTCCTACCAAGAATTTGGAACAATGTCAGATCTACTGGAAGGTTTCAAGAATGACCTCATCAACATATGGGTACGTTAGTCATGAATTTACATACGACATCACTCAATCTAACTGCTAAAATAAACACTTAGGTACGAGGCAACTTGGAAAATTGTGTATCCTTAAGCAGAAACAAAACTTACCTCATGATAGAAAATGAATAATTTCATGACTGTACATAAATGTATTTGGCATTGATGTAATGCAATTCTATGAACATTTTGTAATAAACTAAACTATGGTGCTTGCAAGAATTTGACCGTGACATTTTTTACCGATAAAAGGGCATAAGAATCTATACAAGATAATATCAATTGTCGATGATGCTATTGAAACGATGACTATAAACAATAATGATCGTAGGCGTTAGCAAAAAAACGTTACAAATTACGGTCTCGGTTAAATAATAAGAGCTAAGTGGTCGAACAGACAGACATCACATAGAGATGCTAAAGTTAACACCGAAAACTTGTGACCGTGTTTAGATAAATAGATGCCACCAAAGAGAAATCTATGTCGCGATATGAGAATCGCTAACCATGGGATTTGAAAAAGACAAAAGATTGAGATTAATACTTATAATGATGAAGTTATCGAAAAAAGAGGAACAATCTTCAGTTTTAAATCAAAGGTGGAAAGTAAAGAAGAGATTCCCAGATAACGAAACGACATTGAATAAAAATATATAAAATAGATAAATTGAATTGAAAAATAAAAGTTGATCTAGAAATAAATTTGAAGGACATTACAGAAAGCATAATTATCTAAAATCAAAGCGAACTTAAACATAACATGAATCGAACTACAGGAATGCGATAAAGTTAATTATTTCTAGTAACTTTATACTCGCAATAGTTATCAATAACGTCATTTTGATTACTCACACGGGATATGAGGTGAATAAGCACAAAACTATTTCGCGTTAGTTCATAAAACAAAACATTTGGAAGGGAAAACTTTAAATTAAGGGCAAAGTTTCAAATACCTATGTTATAACATATTTAATTTGAAATTAATAATAAAATACCAAAGTGCAATAAACGAATGAATGTAAAAAGAAAGAATGGAAGTCCTACGTATATACGATCATGTGACATAACGTAGGGAGGGCCAGGTCACATGTACCGAATGTACCCGAATCCGAGGAGCGTGCAAACAGCCGCTTGTGAAAGTGAAAGAGGCGTAGCAGGTGATCTGTTGTCTCTGCCTTTCCCAATGGGAGACAGGCGTGAATGTATTGTACGGATGTATGTGAATGAAAATTACGAAAAGTATTTTATGGGTAGTGGGAATAAGAAATCAACTCTGTTGTTGTGCACGTAATTTGCTACGAGGTATGAATGTTGATGAGGCGAGGGAATGCCAGAACCGCATAAGCTGAAGTCCGAAGTATGTCTGGGAGAAAGGTATGGTTATCTCATGATGTTGGCGTATGGGCGTTGGCGTCAAGTTCTCGTCTCATAACGGGCAATTGGCAAGAAAAACTGGTAATTTAATTAATCATCTATATTTTGGATATTGTCAGTTTATTTAGTACCAGTATTAATAGCAGGAAATCGTTTTTAATGATATGTATATAACTGCGATATAGATATTGCAATGTGCTACTCATAATTATATTTTGTCCCTTGAGAGACTCAACACGCAACCTCGGTTTGCAGAAAAGTTCACTGCCAAATTGCCAACTGTCGAGGCGTTAATTGCAGTTTATGAATTATATCTTGTAAGGAAGGGATTACAGTATAAATTAATGATAACAGAAAACAGCCAGTTATAGTGAATTGCGTTGTAAATACAGCATTTTGGTTGCCTAATTTGTATTCAGTGAATCTTCAAGATCACGGAAACAACAATGATAACTTTGAAGATGTTATTACTACTGTTTACACACAACACAACCAGCCACGCATTCAGATGACACCAAAGATAAAAAAAAAGACAAATTATTTTAAACAATAATGTAGATAAATGGGTTCGATAGTTAAAGGAAAAATCTAAAAGCATTGCCACATGCGATTATCATACGTCGAGGCCGCACAGGTATGTTACGTAAGTGACACGATAGTGCGACTGATGTGTGTGTGTGTGTGTACGCAAAGGAAAAACTTGTATGACATAGGTACTAAATGTAAACGAACACGTCGATTTACTATGAAAACTTTAGTTGATAATTAGCTTGGTATTTCGACAGAAGTATTCAAATAAAGCTGGGATACGTGTATTAAAAGGAGCACAGCGAATAAATCTGTGGAACAACTCATACTCGTCCACGTAGAAAATTTAGGGCATTAAACATTTTTTTTTATACCATATTCAAAGATAAGTTCAAAGATTGTCACATTCCACTAAAAAAGGGCAGACGAGAATAGGACAAACTCCAAGAATAGCTAGCTATCAAGTAGAGCTAGACTATCACCCTACTTACATAAACAAAGCAAATACACAGCAGCATATAAACCAGTTATGTTACTATTGCTACGGTATCAAGAACAATCGTAATCGGATTGAATTAGCTCACTGCGCCACATTCCCAATCTAAATACCTTAACAATTACACGCTTATAGTATCGGCATTCTATCAAGTCTCCGTGATTAATTGTAGGTACATTAAATATTCCTTTTTGAATGAACTTGGTCACTGAGAGAAAATCTACTGCTCATTTTGACATTTTGATAGGACTTTCTTAGTAGAGCTATGCTGAAGACGCGGCGCGGCGCTGGGATTGAAGTAAAGATCATGTTATCAACTTGAAACTACATTTTCATAGTGCTAAAACTGGTCCTGTAGCTTTAATCATTTGAATCATAATGAGATACAATAGAATGAAAAGACAATTAGTGGCATACCTAATAAGCACTGCACCAGCTAATGATGTAACATCTTCGATTTTAGAAAGTAATCAATTACCTGTCAGTTGATCTGATAGTAAGCAAACGTTAATTAATGCAAAATACAAATAAGTACTGCATTTCATAAAGATATACAATTGACTATTTATAGATATCAACAAAATTAATGTACTATATCAAGAATCCCAAACCCAACATAATTATAAAACAGAGGACCCAAATGTAAACCTTGTGGTACACCCATACGCAATAGACCCGAGACGATTGGTCGGTACTTGGCGACCAATTAAAATGTGACCGTTAACGGTCGCGTCTCGGGAATCTCGGGATATAAACAAAGATTCATTTGGTCGCAATGTAACATCTGTTTTATGAGGCGATGACAAAATACCAATCTATTTCATAATCCACTGAAACGAGAATAATAAAATTAATAATGTATTGCTGGGTAGCTGGGAAACTGTTAGATCATCAGATCATTGACATACTTAATAGAAAGTAGAATGGAGGTAGTTCGCGGAGGCCTATGTCTAATGTTAGATAAATAAAGACTGAAAATGCGATTTGCAGCTTAAATCTTCTTCGCTCGTAGTCTTCACTAGATCTTCCTGAATCTATGAAGTTGAATATTTGGAGCACTAAGACAGGTCAAAGGAATAAGTATACGAAAAGTGCTTGTCTGTATAATCGCCAATCGAAATTGCCAATAGAATGTTTTGTTAAAAAATACAGATCCGATACTCCGATCTCGTTATCAAATTAACAATGAACCGTCCTACCGGTCGACAATACCACGTATGTTTCCGATAGTGAATCACGAGCACGCTGCATTCTATTAGTTATTACTATACGATTGAACCTTGATACGATGCTATCTAATTCACCGACAGCATTAACTATTTTATTGCATGCCTCATTAATCTTATCAGCTTTATTTCTACGAATACTTTATTTTGAAAAATTGTATACTTCATCTCGTCATTATGTTATTATAAACGTTTAGGGCGTATTCGATTATATATTTCTATGTAATTTTTATAGTAGCTTCCACTATTTTCTTTAAAGGTATAACAGAAATGCGGTTTTGAGAAGAATTCGATAAGCTACAGCAATTTACTTAGAAGGGAACCCGTTGGATGATGGCGACGAAGGATCGGTCATTGTGCCGATCCTTTGGGAGGCCTATGTCGAGCAGTGGACATCTATCGGCTGGGATGACGATGATAGAAAGGAGACTGAATGAACCACGCACAGATACAGTTGACGTCATTAGAAAAGATCTAATATCATTGTAAGCAAAATTAAAGTAGAAACAGTTAATGCTAATTTGGATGATTTAGAAATAATAAAATACCGCGCTGAATGGTGATTGTCCATTTTCGCAGTTGACATGAGAAAAGCTTTATAAGTATTAATTCTTCATACGATGGATAGATGTCGCCAAAATCAGCAACGATACTATAAATTTACGATGTAGCTACAGTGCGACAAAAGAGTTAACAAAAAAGTGAGGGCACCACTTTCTTTGTAAGAACTAAGAACGTCAAAACCATGCATAACCTGAAAAGACAGACTTTCAAATTGTACTAAAACATTTATTTCTTAGGGTGAAGCCAAACGAGCGTAATTTTGTGAGTTGTGAGTCTCGTATTTTGAGTCCGTTTCATTTCATATAAAATCCGGGAATGCATTGTCTATGACCTCAGCCTTTATATGTAACGGACTCAAAATACGCGACTCACAACTCACACAATTACGCTCGTTTGGCTTCACCCTTTTTGTCACGGTTTCTACTTTTTTTGTACAGTAAGTAATAGTAGACTAGAATTCATTATTTTGTGATTTTAAGACTAATTATATTATGTCACTGATAGCTGATTACAGCTGATAGCCAGTTTTAGATTCCCAATTGGCTTATTTACCCTACAAATCTTAATCACACATGCCCAAATATAAAATGTTATTAAAACTGAATCTGAAACAAAATACGACAAAGTAAATAGCCGAATGGAAAGCACGAGCACGTAACGCTGACTCATCGGACGTACATTGTTCTTATCAAGCGAAATGGAAGGTGATGTAAACATTTTACTATTTTAATAAGATTTCGCTACACTAGAATACAATCACGGTTTCACGAAAAATAAACGAACAGCTAAACATGTTCCTATTGGCATTGTGTCTAGCATATTCATGGACCAGAAGAGAAAAGCAAAAGTGAGAATGTAATAAAATTGGCTTGAATTATCTGCCAGTCTCTATTTTAAACGTGTCTGGAAGTTCTTTTCAGGTCGAATCATTGTACCTTTTTGTATTATTTTGTCAAGAGTTAAATTCAATTTATATTAAGTAAAAATTTGAAAGCTTGGATGATTTGATGGCTGTTTGTAATTATAATAAAGAATGTGTAATGGTTGAAGTTGAATAGAAAATGTAACAAGAACTGGACTCAAAAGATAACACGGCACTAATCAAATAATATTTACAAAAAACCAAGGAAATCAATGCATCTAAAAACGTTACAAAAGACTGTTAAAGTGAACTATTTATCAACAAGGCAAGCCGGCCGTTCAACCGATGTTTTATCAAACATTTCAACTGAATGGACATGTTTACATTTGACACGTGGATATGTCTGCCAAACTGGATAATTATGTTAGGAAAGTTTAGCTTGATTGACGCCTACAAACTACCGGTCAGTAATTTTTGCATCATTTTCGTCATTATCATTCAATTTAAGAGTCAATACAGACTTGCTCTCTCTGTTCGTGGAATCCCCAATATGTTTCTGATTTCTAGTTTCTTAAATACGTGATACGAGTGATACGACACAGATTTTTTTCCTTCACGAGATTTAAATAATTCTGTTTAGGTCATCCTCTGAATCTTTTATCCTTTTTCATTTTACCTATAACAGTCTTAATTGTCGTATATCACGTGTTTAGTCATTTTCCCTTTTTTAGCTATTCTTAGTCAATGGAGCCGCATTCGTCCTACATTCTTTTAGTAAATAATCTAATCAAAGTTAATACGATAATGACACTCCTAGATCCGGTTACAATAGGCCTGCGTTCGATATGACAATGTAGATTTTTTTTAAGACAGTAGGTAAGTATAGCAATAGATTTGTTTGACTTATTGTGCATTAACCAGAAGAAAATAAAATTTCACAACATTCCATTCCAACAATACACCATGTATTAAGGAAGTGGATCATTAACCTTTAAACCACATACTCTACCCACTTTTACTATGGACCATTGACTACAATTATGGTGACTAGGTATCAGCTTTTAAAGGTCACATTCTCATTATTATTCATTATATTAAAAGGTTCACTAAAAATTTGCAAAATTACATTATTTAATTTTTTCTAGAACAGAAACCACGAGACAACACCAAATCAGCAGCATCACTAATTAATGCGACTATTCTGTCATAATAAAACCACAAAATTGACTAAAAACAGCACCGGAAGAGGTAGCCGTGGGTAAATACCACCATTACAATGACAATGTACATTTGAATGCTTATGTAACTACCGCCGTTAATAAGGTAGACACTAGGCAACGCAAAAATACACGCGGATTTTTTTAAATAAATGTCAAAATAAAAGTACTTGGACTAATTATAGAAATTATGTAACAGGCAAACCAAAAAAAAGTTTAGTTTGATTTTGAAAGAAGGATACAAAAATGTTAAACAGAGATTGGTCAACTACCCTTTCCCGATACTACAACTCCCGTATAACCCAAGTTAACCACTAGACTAGAAGTCCAGCGAACCCAGGCGACTACTTTAGAATAGAATAGAATTAACTGTTTTGAACCCGCAACGAATTTAATAAAAAAGGTGAGTGGTTTGAGAAAGAGGTGGAGTCATGAAAATGGAAACATACCCAATATGTCAATGGATCTGACTATACAAATGACAGGAAGACGAAGAATTCGATGGGTCAACAGAAAATAGGCGCGAGTTCTTTATTGTCAATGTCTAATACTATCTAAAGTGGGAGTCAAAACACCATTGTGAGAAGGATCTAGGAGTATACTGTTCTCACGGAACAGAAAAACTGATGTTTTGCATAACATTTTTGTACGAGAATGAGTGTAGTTGAACTCTCTCATCGTCAATGTGTTTGGACACGTATGGCCTGCTCTTTTGCCAAAGTAAAAATTCTAAGGAGAACAAAATAATTGATTATGAGATAACATCTTAAAATATTGATACTTATCCTCCTTTACAATAAATACCCACTCTTGAGGCAATAAATTACGAACAAGGTAAAGGATTACTTTTAAATTACAATTCGTGCCCCTAAGCTAACGTTTTACATTCAATTAAACGGTTATCGGAAGAAAGTCCTCTAAAACACCTAATGAATATTCATGACAAACCTTGCACTAAATTAAACCCAATTACCAAATTATAAGGTGCATCGAAACCGCAAGTTTTGTTCAAGACTCGTTCTACTTGTACGTCGATATTTGGTACCTCGTTGACATTGGTTTAGCGGGTCAATGTCACAGGATAAAGCAGAACCATTTTAAAGAATTGTTTAGTTATACTGTCGCGCAGAATGACGGAAACGTGGATCGAATGAGAATTGAACATGAACATGTCAAGGTTTGGAAGAAGTATCTAGAGGCAAAAGATATCGTTCTTGAACAAACAAATACAAAGTTAAATGTGTCATCTGAAACCGATGTGACTAGAAAATGCAACTCTCCGACAGAATTGTTTATGAGCAAAAAAACTAAGCGATTACTGCAATTTATAATCGCGTGAGCAAAAAAGAGTAAACAACGCAAAGAAAAAATAATTTCGCAGAGAAAATAAAGAGTAAAGCAGTCCGTCGATAAATCAAATCAAAACTGAGCTCATAAATGAACAAATTGGCGTCGAAACAGATAAACTTGAACTTGGTCTGCGCGGGCGCATCGTCGGTTCCGCTAAAAATAAACGTTACGCCTCTCCGTTCGCACGCTGTTGCAATACCACTGTAAACACACTGCGAATATCTCAACACAGGCTTCTAATAACTATTCACGATAATAGCTTTTCGTTAATGCATTTCATGAATATTGCATTTACTTAGAATAATCAAAAGATACAATTTTATGTTACTGGTAGCCATTTTTTACGTCATTCATCGAGATAATCAGCGAAATCTACAATCTGTTATTGTACTGCGGCGATTCTAGTTGGATACCGCCAGCATTGATTGTCACGTGCAGCTCAAAACTACGATGAGTTCAGAGTTATTTTTACACTGGATTAAATGAGTCTCCACTGAATCTGTATGCAGTCGTTGCAAGACGTGGGGATCACTTATATGTCAACATCCTTCCTGTTACTGCTGTGTACCCAGGCTAGGGTAATCATATCCAGGCCTCATCGGTATTACATCCACTCATATACATTATCATTTTCCCTAGTGATATTATGATCCCGATAGTTTTCCCTAATTTTGTCTATGCTATTGGTTGGGATAAGTCATGTTGCTGTTGCATTGTATGACAATTTCCTCTCATAAAATACGTTACATACTTTATGGGATGCTTCAGACCATCAAGCTGAACAACTCCAACTTTTAAATCGCGAAAAAATCTGCTGTTTCATATATTTTGGTCGAGTTTCTATGGAAGAGCAGATTTTTTTTCGCAATTTTAATGTTGGCTACACATTGAAAGATGTTCATTTCGATGGTCTGAATCTGAATCACCCTGTTCGATACGTAATGCATTTAGTTTTACACCCTGTATAGTTTCAAAAAAACTTAACCAAACTCCTTCTATTCTAATTCAATTAAAATCATAAAATAAATAACTAACCTTCTTATAGAGCTTGATCCATGTCAGATCGCCCTTAGAGTCGGTGTACTGGAGCCCAAAGAACCAGACTTCTCGGAGACCGATCGTTTTCACGACCTGGTCGAACAGCTGCTTGCCGGTCGTCGTCTGCTGGATCGCGAACTCCAGCTCCGCGTCCATCGTCGTCACGCGGACGTTCATCTGCAAGAGGGGAGTTAGGTTAAGAAGTGGAATTCGGTTATAAAAAAGGTGGATTTCATAGCATGTGCACACAACTATTTTCCCCGAGTTAAGAGATATTCTGAAACCTCAGAACATGCTCCTCCTCAGAAGGTGGATTTTGGTTACAAATATTGGATGGCAGACTAGAAAATCTGTTCTAGCAGCATTTATATTAATTATTCTGAATTTGGTATAATATCGAAGGTAACACAAAATATTATTACAATCCTATGGAAGCGTTTAGTCAACTTTAAAAAATTATTATGTGTATAATACAAACATTTATAAGCCACATTATTATAGACTCATCTAATTAAAAAAACCACATTAAAAGGAGTAGGATATTCGTATATTATAGGTTTTCTTTGGTCCACAAACTACCACGAAAGACATTGCCATAAAATTTTACTATGCTTTTAGCTTGTCTGTCGAAGCTCGAACTATAACCATTTACCTTGGCGATATAGCTGGCTAATACCGTAGTCAAATAAAATCCTTACGTGATGCTAATACGATGTGGTTTCGCTCTCTATGCACCGATTTTCACCAAATATTGCAAATTTGGGAACTGCTCTTAAGATTTCTTATTAGCATAGAGGTCAACTTTAATTAAATTTGTTATTTGGAAACTTGCATACGCTAAAGAAATTCTAATGCGTATGTGAAGTCTACCAATCCGCATTGGGTACGCGTGGTGGACTAACGTCCGTACGTCTTTCCTAAGGGCAGGACTGTGCCCTGCAGTGGGAACTATATTCATCATCATCAGGGTGATGATTTTTTGTTTATAAATATCAAAACAACTCATAGCCGAGTAAGATAAAATATTGTAATGCATGCGTAAAATATAACATTTATATTTTAATAGTTCAATAATCTAAACTATTATAAAACTGTAGCAGAAAGTTTGTCTGTACATTGAAGATGTACATACATTGAAGAAGAAGACAAAAAAAAGTTACGATATGGTTTTTAGGTGTCCCTCATTCCATATAATCAATTTTTGGATTTTTTTGTTTGTCTGTTTGTTTGTTTGTGTGTTTGTTTGGGTGTTTGTTTGTGTGTTTGTTTGTTTGTTTGAACGAGTATCACGCAAAAACTACTGAACCGATTTTGATGAAACTTTTTTGTATAGGTAATGATCTGACTTAAAATCTGGTATATAATTTGTGCGGACAAAGTCGCGGGTTAACTCTTGTAAATTAATAATTGCTTTAAAATCATTGGTCGCAAACCTTTACGACGACGACGTGACGAGTAAGTTTTTTAATTAAAAACAATTATGTGTTACCATATTTACAACCGAAAATAATTAAGAGGCATCTTTTTAAGGTTCCGAAGTCAAAAAGGAACCCTTATAGTTTCGCCATGTCCGTCCGTATGTCCGTTCGTCTGTCCGCGGCTTAGCTCAGAGACGCTTAATACTAGAAAGCTGTAATTTGGCACATGTATACATATTCATCACGCCGACAAAGTGGTGAAATAAAATCTTGAAAAATATTTTTTTAGTGTACCTCCCTTACACGTGAAGAGGGGATGACATTTTTTTTCTCGTCTATTCCATGTTGTGGGGTATAGTTAGATAGGTCTTTTAAAAATATTGTGGGTATGGGAAAACAATTTTTCGATTAAGGCATCCATTAGCGAAATATTAAGCATTAAAGTGAATTTTTTTGTTTAGAGTCAAGTGTCCCCCCCTCTGCCAGCTAAACGATTGTTTCTGTACATGTGAAAAAATTCACGGCAGTAGTATATATAACGAAATTAAAAGTAAAACTATCACCGCTAAGTAGGCTTTACAAGTTTACGAGTAATAGTCGACCAACTTAAAAAAGACTTTTTAGACTTTATTAGCCGTTAAACCGTAGTATAAAACAAAAAGCCTCCTTCTAAGTCCATATATTGTGGTGGGTAACCACGGAACCCTACCCTGCGCGTGGCCCGACACGGACTTGGCCGGTCCTTTACTATACGTTTTTATCTACCCAGCATTTTTGATAAAAACTGTCTAAAGGGCATGAGCTTGAGCTTTAAGAAAACCGTCAATCTTTTGAAAACATAATAAGCCCTTACCTTAACCCGTAAAGGCACGGCCTCGCACGTCACATCGTATAAGGCGATGAAACTATTACAAAGGTCACAAACTGCATTGAAAGCGATCGAGTGGGATAAAACATTACGCTCGTAAAGAATCATAATTTATTAGAGACAACGCAATAGTAAATCGTTAAATATAAATTAGAGTTGACCTATTGCAAAATTTTATTCTGATCATTTTTAAGCATATTTATTCATCTTAGGTAATTATTTTCTGAATATGCTTTTTCTTTCGTGTTTCGAAAATGTATATACTATATAATGTCCTCCTTCAATTTTGCATAATTTTTTTTTTGCAGTTCTATCTATTTAATGGAGTTATTTCGTTTTTTTTTTTTCGAAATACCGTCTAAAGATCATTCGCAATCCCCATGTAATACATGTTGACTTAATGAAACAATATATCAAGTTTTAAGAAACCTGAAAAAGTGTCAAGGAACCAAAAAAATACAGAATAGGAAATAACCAACTGAGACCAGATGACTCCAGTTTTTTCTTATTTAGAACCTACTACAACGAAATCAAATGAAAACGTTCTGAAATCGTCTGCTAATTAAACTAATGACCATTTCCTAAAATAACAACTAAAAGAAACAACCGTTACCGAGAAAGGAAGACCCGTCAAAGGTAATAAAGAGACGAATAAAATAAAGCCATCAGAACATAAATAGATGCGCGTAAATAGTTAGCTTCTATAAATATAACGTTGAGCTGGTGCCAAGCGGATGTGATGTTCCGGGATAGATTATGTCATTGTTGAATGTTTACTATAATGAAGACTGATATTACATACATACATTTATGATCATTTTCTCTAATGGAAAAAGCAGAGCCTGACATGTACAGAAGCCACTATTGATAAAATTGGCATGGTAAATGTCCCTTTTAGTGACCATGATTATCTTCTTAGGTTCAGGTTCGGGAAAAATGAAAAAAAAAAAACTATAGTAAAAGCAAACCAGGATCAGGACAACCATTCTCAACAATATGCACAATTAAGCAGAATGTGTCCGCGGATATATTCTTAAGCTAAACAAATTCTTATTATATTGTAAACAGGCGACGATTATAAGACAGAAAAAACAAAAGTTAATAATGAGGAACCTAATGGAGAGGAATCCGAAGAAGAAGAATAATGAGGTTTTCCATGAAGAGAATCGATTTTAATAGCACATGACTTTGAGCACCTAAGCTATGAGCATAGGTAGCTAAGGTGTCTACCAAAATCAACAAACAATATTACAAAAGGGAAATCTGCAGACATAATGCTGATATTATCAGTCATTTATTTGCCTTCAGTATTAAAACAGAAACTTAATTTCGGAAGATTAGTGACCGCTAAAGGTGACACAAAGTGAGTTAAGTATAATAAAAAGCTATAAACTATTAATTATCAACGTTTTTGCCTTTATAAGAGACGAAGGACGTCTTTGATGAACTTATTTAATTAAGGTTATATGCAGACAAAACAGAAAGCGCATACAAAGTGCGGATTTTAGAGAATAAATTGTGTCAATATTAAATATCAAGAGTATAACCTATCGTCTCTACTTGACCGATGAGAATGAGACACAGGTGTGAGGCGGTTAGGCGAGTAGTAAGTAATGTAATCCTGTGGCTAGATTCAATATTAAGTAGGTACGTTTCTTACCATGAATTGTTTGTATAGATAAGTATACATTTATGGGAAGGTATTTTATGGAAATGAGGCTTTAGTCGATGGCAAGCGATAGGAATTTAAGTTTGACTTGCCAATCTACTATCTATCTTCTTGCTAATCTTGGGTTTGCTGATATTAATTAACATCCTGGAGTTACATCAAACATCACTATTCCAGTTCCTTCACCAAGATTACATGTACATCAACATTTAATAGACATATTATAGGTACTGTGAACGATGACGACCGTAAAATTAACAATAGCCAGACAACGCGATTTTATCTGCAGTTCCAACAATGGTGTACAATGGGCCAACAAGTTATGTACTTTAATGCTTGTAATTTCTAGGTAAAGTTTGTCACTGTTCGGTGAATTGTACAGTTGCAGCGATGCATTCATTCATAATTCTCGAGGTCGCAAGAGCCTTGATTCTTCCCGTATTATTTATGATTTATCTACCTCGGCCCGCATCACTTATTGAATGTGAAATGTTTTTGTAGAGTATTTAACTTAAAGAGGTGAAGGAATTATGTTTACATTGATACTGTAATTACAGCGGGGTCAGGAGATAATTGTAGTGTTTGTCAGACCTTTACTCTGGTGTTAAAATTAAGTACGTAAGTGTCAGGTTCTCAAGAAGAATACGTTGTCTTGAGGACTCAACACTTGCCAAACGATAAGATACGGACAAAAACCCTAAAAAAAGCTATGATAATGATGATTATATACAGCCTAACCTGACTGGTTAATTACCTACAAAAGCAATAAGATACGCATTAATGCATAACTGTCCGCCCTAATCACGTCTATCTCGTTCTTACCTTTCTAAATCTGATGGAAGGGAAACCGCTAGGAAAAGATGCAGGAATGGATGACGGAAGGAATATTGTCGGCTATGTGTTTTCAGTTTATGATGTAGTGATTTTTTTTAGCGCAAGGCTAGCCATCTTATCACCACCTTACACGTCAATTTTATCTTAAAAACTTCTATAGACTAAAAGTCTTGCAAAACTGTACGCCTAGTAAGAGTTAGTAGTTGTAGCAATGTTTCTGACCCACCCCAAAAGAGATTCTGGTCATCAGTTTGTTTATCAGCAGCCGCCACAGCCGTATCATACAATTTGTATCTTCGGGCTGTGTCGGCGGCTTGTCGGCAATTCGATGTGTGGACACTAGACACCATAGTCTAATGGATCATCGACACAAATAGTTTGTGCAAATCTGTGGTTCAAATAGTTGCTTCTGAATCGCGAGTGACACTTTTCCCCATCCCGCCCAACTTATCCAGTAGCTGGCTCGTTTGCGATGTATGTATGTATTTAAAGGTGTAAAATGTAAAATTTTTCCTGTAGCCTAGATCGTGTCGTATCGTGTAAGACTAGCAAAACGTATCACAAACATCCTTAGTTTGCACTGCGATAAGGTCGCAGCCAGGCTTATCTCGAATTAGTTTCTCAATACTGATTCATCGCATGCAAGATTACACTTAAAATTTTTACTCAAGCATACAAATTCGCTGTTGGGTTACGAACATATTTTAGGGGTAGGTATATTATATTATTAAATGCAGTCCCGTAACGTAAGACTACCCTAGCAGTGAGGACGTAGAGGCTTGAAGATGATCAGCTTTATTGCACAGGGCAAAGGCTTTTCCGAGCATATGATAGGTAAGAGTGATACTCTAATCTAAACAAATGACTACTTGATTAGCTATTATTATATATTTCTTCCCAGCGAATGTCTTTTGGTGATGGTGACGTCATTGTTAGGAAGGAAAATTCATATCGATTGGCGTCATTACTTGGTCAGTTTCCAAGTGATTGTCAACAAGGGAATAGTATTTTTTAAATGTCTTTCCTTGTATCTTTTATCGATGTTCCAAAAAATATTCAAATGGAAATTTGTTAAAAGAGTTTAAATCTAGTTTTGTTGCAAGAGAGTTAAAAATAGTTAAACTACATTTCCTTCACAATCACAGCGTGTATACAACTGAACCATACCCTCAATGTTAAACAAACTGTATCTTAGATTTACAAATAGCGGGAGGCGGGAGGTCAACAAAAATGTCAAGTTTGCTTCAGAACCTGTTCTCAAAATGCACAACAAGTATGTCAGATGTCTACATGTTTCACTTTGATGCAATGCTGCATTTAATTTATTGATTTGCTTTACATACGAATGAAGAAACACGACTAAAATATAGTTTGAATCAATTAATAATGCGAATAATTGAGTAACCGTGTTTTGATGGGGTGACTCTTTCGTTTACGTCAAGGAATAAGCATTTGACCAAGATTTTTTTATTTATAGATTTGTTACCCGCTTAGAAAAAGCAAATATAATTTACTTCCATATAAGGACAAACCGATGCATGAGTTATTGCCACGACAAGTGCTGTTCGCTCTTTTTTGTTATACATTCTTTTATATTATACATTTCCAACTTAATACGCCGACGGTTCTTTAAGGGGAAATTGTTTAGTATGATGGTCTGATTAAGATTAAGATTACACCACTGCTTAATGCCAGCCTCCTCCCGTACCACCGGAGGGGTGAAGTAAAAACTGGTGAGGGGCAGGGAGTGTCCGTACTTTACTTAGTTACTGAGGTAAGGGCTGGAGAAACGATACACCAGCTATGAATCTATCACTTTATGACGCAATAAAAGAATACAAGCAATAAAAGTATAATAACTAAAGAATTGGCTATTAAATAAAATTATAATCGATGATTCAAACTGCCATGAGACGTACCGCAAGAAGCTGTATGTATGTACCTACGTGTGTTATGTTTATAGAGTGCATTATACATAGCCACCGCAAACATTAAGATACGACGATCGACGATGACATCATATTGTGCTTAGTTACTTGTAGATAGATAGTTGTACAGGCGACGTACAAGTTTATGCAAAGAGACAAGATTATGTTTCGTATAAGTTTACTGTTACCGAAGTCACTCTATTTCATAGCGTCGGATACCGTGATCAGAGCATCGTTACAACGATCGCCACCATACGTTTTCTTCCGATTTGAACAGCCACAAATAGTTATGCAAAAACTTGGCATCGTTTGCTGCTGCCGTAAGGCTTCTCTCGAGGCGCACCAATTGTGTTTACATCTAAACTCTTCCTTTATTAAAGCTACTCTATTTCGGCGTAAGAATAACCAAACCAAGAGTGGCGAGATGCAAGATCAAATTTTATTATTCAAATCCGACCGAGTAAAAGAATATACCCTAAACTCTTGGTTATGTGAGCAAATTGAAGAGCTAGTCAAAGTCGTAGAAGATCGTTAGATAAGCGTATATAAGTACTGGATGTATCTACTGTTTCTGCGCTAAATTCAGTTTTCTGAACATTGAATTGTAAGTTGTAAAATACAGAGATAAGCCAAGTATTTTATAAGGTAGCAACACAAGTCTTCTATTTATAGCCGTATAAACCACACATGTGTTTCGCTAAATTTTCAGTCTTCATACATACAGACATAATTCATAATGGGATGGGAAAAACACTGCGTGTCGCCGGAGTATTGTTAAAAACGTATATCATTAGTCCCCGTTGCGTGCTGAAATGTTATTTCTTATTGCTTTTAGTGTTACGAGATTTGTGGCTGAGTGGGAAAGAGATTGCGGGTTTAGCAATCGTGAGATAACAAGTTCGATTCTGGTATATAATTGACTGTAAGAGACATACTTGTTACATTATGTTCATGCAAAACAGCAAAACAGATAGCAGTTAGGAGCATTCTGTATCACAATGATCTGTATAAGCTCACTGATGTATCACATTACTTGTCATTTTTTGCTCCAAAAAAGCCAAAATTAAGCCATAGCTTGACAGCAACTGGTCCGCCTTCAGGCAACCGACTCCCGTATATTTATGTCAAACCCCGGCCTCGCCGGATATCTTTCTCTAGTATGTGATCGGCATTGATACTGGTTAAGCAGGAGTTGCAGTGGTGAGAGAACAAAAGTTTGATGGTATAGCAAAGAAAGAGCGCTGAACAGACTAGAAGCCAATCAAACCAAAAACATGTTTTAAATCCTCAGGTTTTCTTATAAAGAAGATAGAAGAAAGACTCGATTCTGATGCTGAAAGGAAGACTTCCAAGAAACAGTCTTAGCCAACTTCAGAGATCAAGAAAGTAACAATGTGCAAGGTGGCACTAATGCAATTATCAATCAACAATTAAAAACCGCAGTATCCTCGATTCAGCTGTGACATTTATACACCTCTTATAATCTCTTATACATAATTATTTCTAGTGTACTTTACTTTAACACTAAAAAATTGCTGGATTCGAACCCACAATCTACCTATCGGGGCCTGCTTTTACCAATAAAGCTACTAACACTTCTGACAATTTCGTAAGACGAGAGAATTAACGAAGGTATGTGTTCTACTTCAGCTAATGAAGTAAAAGATAATAGGAAGATAAAAGAATCACAAACATTCATTACTCGTATGACGATGAAGAAAATAAGTTATAAATCATACTACGGATCTTCTATTATCGCCTAACATAAATCACAGTCACAATAGATACTTACAGTACACTAGAGGTACATGAATCAAAATCAAACGACTACCGACATGCCCTTGCATCTTGCGCTAGGAAGTAACGAAGATGCGGTGCAAGGTGAACCGTAATAACACTCCAGGATCTAATAGCACACCACTTCACTGTAATTACGGGCAACAAATGAAAACCACTCGTAAATGCTGTTTCATCGTAACAATTAAAATGCTAAGGAGCACTATAAACGATGTAGTAAACCATAAAATTATATGAGATTAAACTGATTAGTGGTAAATGGTAAATGTACGTTTTTAAGGAGTTAGTGGCACGTGTGGAGAAATTGTGAAGAGATATTAATAATATACATAATGTTACGGCCGTATTCTTTTTTTAGGTGTGATCAAATTTCTATGTAAACTTTGTTAGGCGTACTGTTTACTATTACCAATATTACCATACAAATCTAGGTTTTCAGTGTGCTTTAGTCGAAATGGGAAAAGACAATACGGGTTTGTATGGAACGTTTAGCCTTATTTTTCGCTCTTGTTTTTGGCGCGACCAGCTACCATACTTGAATATTTTATTTCAGAATTAAGTAACAAACAAGACTTAAACTTAGTCTGAACCGAGATATAAAGGCTTGAAGTTCAAAATATATTCATTCCGTTTACTTCAAGCCTTTATATCTGTTCAGACTGAGTTTCGAGATATTTGTAATAAAAATTTTTGTTTGTAACTTTATTCTGAAGTATAATATTCTAGTTTGATTGATGGTCGCGCTATAAAAATGGGCGAATAGAAAAAAGGCGCCATTTTTAGGCATTGGCTTTTAATCTTACTTACAATCCTATCCTATTTCCCTGAATTATGTAAAAAATGAACTTAACTTAATCTAAGCTAATAGGAATTTGCACTTTAAGTGCAAACTTTAACAGGTAGTTTTTAGCTTTAGCAACGTTTTCGATAAATCAAAATGGTATAACAATCATACGTATGAAATAAAATGAAATTAAAAACGAAAGAGCCTTTAACCAACAATTAAAGCTTAATTTTTTCTGGCATATGTTACAGAAACTTGCGTGATACCTAATACTTATAGCGATGTTGAAGACAAAGCCATCAAAACCAGCCACACTATTAATAGGCTTAAAAGTTAAAACTGCTTAGACATGGAAAGAACAAAGGCGTCCCATCTGTCCTTTACAATTTAGCGCCATAACAGGATTACCACAAAAGCCGGGTCTTACTATCAAAACTAACCAAACCCATGACAATATCCTAAAGCTTTAGGAATAAAGTTCAAATTGTACTAAAACCTTTTAATTGGGGATCAAATTCCTACAACCTTAATAAGATCCTTTAGTTTCGGGAATAAAGTACAAATTACATCAATAAGGATACAAAAGGGAATGATCGGGATATGAGGGTTGAAGTCGAGACAGGTGCTTCGGCAGGTGTGGACACACGTGGCGGACGTAGGGATAATGTTAAAAAAAAAACAGGATTCGAATTCTGTTCCGAAGACACGTAGGAGCTCAATAATGACGTGCAACTTCCTTAGGAGTAGCCAAGTCATAAAATAAAGAAAAAACTAACGCCATTGCTGACACTTGTTTAATAAAATGTAGAATTTATTGGAAACATGAAATCTGAACGAGGGAAAGCAATATTTGACGGCCGTTGCCGCCATAACTTATTTATATATCCGTCTAGATTTAGACATCCGAAACATGCTGGACTTTAAGAGCTACATCAGTCATCCTTTATCGCTCGTAGTCGAGGAACTAAATAAACCAGTTACATCATTCTGAATCACGTGAGAAAACATTAAGACTAATCCTAGTCAAAGGAAAACAGTCAGTAGCTGAATTGAAATGAGCTGTACGGTAGCATAAATGTAGCTGGAACCTTAAAGTGTTAACCAAAGAGAAAGACCACCCAACAGTTCTAGAAAAGAAATCGCACAGTGTAAGTGAAACGAGGTGAAACGACGCCACATGGCCAGCACGACCGTCAAATTAATTTCAAGAACGGCAATATGTGATGAATGAGTGACGTGTCGTATCACGTGGACGAAGATAATTCAAGGTTTTGGAAAATCCAAGTATTGGTAGACGTGTGTCAAATATATTATTGTTTAATATATTTGACACACGTCTGTATTCGACTTTAGCACAGTCGAAAGTATATGAATTCACCTGCATGGCCTCCCAATATTAAGTTTTTAATATAGTAAACCACAAAACCAATTCTGGCAACGTCATTATTTGTTGTACTAAGCCATCAATTTGTTACAATGGATTATGAGTTTACAAAAAATTAAAGAGGATTTTGTAATGACAACAGAAATAAGACGAAGTGGTGATATCTTCATAATCTTTAAACAAATGAAGTGAGATTTTCTGGGCCTGTTTATACTGTGTTCTGATTCGTATTTGTCATCGGTAATTGGAAAGGACATTTGTTAGGAAACTTTTATAAGGGAGTGTGTTAATGTTATTTCACACAAGAGCCACTATCAAAGTATCTTAGAACCAAAGACATCTCAGCTGAAGTTAAAGAGACTAACGATTGCGTGTCTAGTAACTGGAATGCATGACGATGATATGTTACATGTGATGCGAACAACTTTGAACCTTGGCATACCAACCATGTATGACTGGTCTGTAAAGAATAGTGTTGAGATTTTTGTTTTGCTTTCTCTTTCGAATCCGAACAATACGAACAAGTGCCATAAAATACAGTTTTCTTGCTTGCACACGTTCGTGTATAGGAAGAACCATTTCAAAGGTAAAGATTGAAATTAAATGGCAGTCATCATGTAGCAACGAATAATTATGATTAACAATTTTTTGCCTTAAAACATGCTGCCAGATAAGGAAAAGCCTTGAAGTCTAACAATGTTCATGATGAGGCAAAGATTACTTGGAGCTTCGTTATTACACGTAATGGTTTAAAACACAGTATGGGTGCATATGTCAATGCTGCCGCCGTAGAAGGCCAGTGATACGCCATTTGCATCTACTTAAAGAGTTACATAAGAAAGTTATTGTGAATTCTATGTCAATGACGATAAGTGTGCTAATTTAGAAGCTTATCAAATACTTTGGTACCAGACATCTAGATTTGATAATATTTTAATCCCAATAGATAGGTACCACAGTAAGATTCTCAGATATTTCCTTGAGAGCATTTTTTCACGTTGCGCTGTTATGAGGGCCAATTGCCAATGCGCTAAATAATATATATTTAATTAATTTCATTAAATATGAGCGGTCGTAATATTTAACAGCGATATATTGTACTATAATTTAAAAAGAATGATTTGGCACGTTTCCGTTCCGTAACAAGTGATAATTCCACAGTACATAGTAAACATAGCCATAAAACAGAACTTAGCGATAACAACATAGAAGCATATTGTAAAAATAAAAACTACAACATCACGATTTCATTGCACAACGATTTAAATTCTATTTGAGGACGCATGGGACCATTGGCGGAACAGGATAAATTTCCCGTCCCTTTCTTGTACACGGATGTCGATAGGGATGGACGATAAAAAGACGGTTAAAACCGTTTGCACGATGCAAAATAAATAATAAAAAAGTGAGTTCGACCCCATGTTGGATGGAGGTAAGCGATGACATCACCAAGCTTATGATTTGAGTCAACAATATTTTTAACAACTAATGTATGCGGTTGAGTTGACGGAACGTTCTTCAGAACCTGTTGCTAACTCGAATCTAGCGAGTAAGTGCGATAATTGATAATGACGCTATTATATCTTACAGGTAAATGATTACGAAATCTGCAATGACATGATTACTTATATCAATCTTTATCATTAGGATGATCTAAGCGAGGATCGTGTTCGAAGGATCCGGCTGGGTCATCGGGTCGAAGGACCAACATTTTAACACCAAACCCTAAAAGTCCTTCGTAAGGATATTGCAGCCAAAATTGTCAAAAAGCAATTAACCGACGCGACGTCTTTCTGCTCATCGGGTTTAACCATAGCTTACAGATCACCTCGAGTCCTTTGGACTTCGTACAGACAAAAGCCTTGATCTAACGTTATATAACCCACCTGCTTTCCTCCGGCAACCATGATTGCTAATTATCACACACACAGTATAAAGTCACACACAGGCACTTAGAGGAATTAATTCCTCTGGAACGGTAATGTTAATGGTAGGGGGTTAAAGGCGGCACGGAAGCCGCGTGTGCCGGCCACGGCGGTACAGTTCAAACTGAACGGTCGCGAGACGCGGGGATGCGCTGCGCGGGCGCACGCCCCGAGTCCAAGGCCGGCGCGCGCAGAGCCTCCGTTTGCGATACACACGGTCTAACTTGGTATGGTGACGATAAGTGGACATAAGTACATAGGTTCGATCTGGGTTAGGTTTGGATGGGGTCTGTTATTACAGTAAATGAAGATTCGTTTTGGATACGACATTTAGAGACTCATGTCGATACCGATACGCATACAGATACAGCATTTCGGAGTGTGCTTTCAATCATGAATTCATGAGGGACATCAGCCAACATGCTATAGTTTTTCATCACCTATTCACCATCCTCGGCATAAAACATACTTTTGACAAGTAACAAGCCCCAATCAGGCAGTGCTATGCACGCCCGCGCGGGCAGTCGGCCCGGGGCCGCCCGGCCACCGCCGACCGCCCCAGTGTGTGGGAGGCTTTAAACTAAACACTCCTGTTAAATCACTCAAACAACCTTCCAAGAATATAATTACTTCATTAGAGTTATGTAAGACACTGGTTAACGATCGATCAAAGTTTAAAAGGTGTTTTATTGTTACTGATATAATTTAAGCCAAATATTTATTATAGATAGATAATCAGCGGCGCCGCGATATACACTTTTTTACAAATGTCCGTCCTTTTACGAGTATTACGATATAACGTGCAAATACACTCATACATAACAATACGCCTAATTAAGGCGGTTGCAGAGGGGTCAATTTTATACAAAACTTTGACGGACAATACGCGTAGACGGTATTAATATAAGTAACTTTGTATATATGGAAAAATAGTTTAGAAAATCTAGTTGCCGCGTAACAAATAACATTTGCAATTTATAAAATAATTACGAAGATATAAAGCTTTGAAATTTTTCATACAAAATTTTAAAAGCTTTATATCTTCGTAATTATTTTATAAATTGCAAATGTTATTTGTTACGCGGCAACTAGATTTTCTAAACTATTTTTCCATACATAAAATATTACTTTTATTAATTCCGTCCACGCGGATTGTGCGTCAAACTTTTGTATGGACTGAAACCACCTTAATGACATTTCAAGTGGTAGATTGAAGATTCAAGTCTAGTCTTGCCTTTCGCTTAAAAATTAGTTTCCCATGGTCTCCTCGTTTAATAACCATGCGAGGTGTAAAATGGGAATAAAAATATAATACCTTATCTTTAAAAGTTTAATTTAAGTAAATTCGTAAGAATAAATTAGAACGATGTGCGCAGCAATAATCGAGGTGCAAATTTGATTTAGTTTAATTAGTATTATTTGTAAGAACGATCGATGTATTAGTTTGTACTTTGTTACTGTACCAAATAAATAAAAATAAAATTTAAAAAAGGTTTAAGGTGGTTTCAGTCCATACAAACGTTTGACGCACGATACGCGTAGACGGAATTAATAAAAGTAATATTTTGTATATGGAAAAATAGTTTAGAAAATCTAGTTGCCGCGTAACAAATAACATTTACATTTTATAATATAATTACGAAGATATAAAGCTTTTAATATTTTGTATGAAAAATTTCAAAGCTTTATATCTTCGTAATTATTTTATTAATTGCAAATGTTATTTGTGACGCGGCATCTAGATTTCCCAAACTATTTTTCCATATATACAAAGTTACTTATATTTATACTGTCTACGCGTATTGTGCGTCAAAGTTTTGTATAAAATTGACCCCTCTGCAACCGCCTTAAGGTATAAAATGGGATAAAATGGCGTGGGATGATATTGTAGCGCACGTAGGTATACTAAACCAATACAAATCGGAACGTATATCACAAACGCCCACAGTTACGTTACTTTTTTCGCTGTGTAGCATCTAAATAGAATCGTGATCCAATCAATGTGTATACAGGGTGTTACAAAAATACAATTAAACATTTAAGGAGATGGTTAAGACCATCAAACGGAACAACTTTCACTATGGGACCAATATCGAAATCGCATCATCATCATCATATCAGCCGATAGACGTCCACTGCTGGACATAGGCCTCCCCCAAAATGAGGAGATTTGCCATAATCGCCATGATGCGATGCGTTTGCGATGTTCCATACTAAACTACAGATCTACTCGAGCTAAACGTATGGGAAAAAAGATTTTTTTTTCGCGATTACGATTTTGGTACCATAGTGAAAGTTGTTCAGTTTGTTGGTCTAAACCACCCCTTAAATATTTTCAATTTTTATATTTACTTCTTTAACAACCTGTATAGCATACTATAGGTATGTAATTTGTAATTTATGTTCAGATGACATAATAAGTCCTTCAAAACGTTGCAAATGTAAATGAAAAAGTTAATATTATTATATACGTGCGTTAACCCGCGACTTTGTCCGCACAAATTTTATACCAGATTTTAAGACAGATAATAAGATATCAAACAAAAAAAGTTTCACCAAAATCGGTTCAGTAGTTTTTGCGTGATGCTCGTTCAAACAAACAAACAGAGAAAAAATCCAAAAATTTGTGATATGAATCAGGGATACCTAAAAACCGTATCGTAACTTTTTTTTTGTTAATATCTTCAATGTACAGACAAACTTCCTGTTACAGTTTTATAATAGTTTAGATATACTTTCTGAGTGAGCTTCGATCATAATGAAATGAATGGGCGACGGATAATCTTCACAAAGAAGAAAATTTTTTTTTTATTGTGCTTAAGAAAATACCAGTTTACATGGAAAGGTTACACATAGATAGTATAGTATAAAACATCAAGGGATATAGGCGGAGCTACATAAAATATTCAGAAGAATACTGTACTGTAAGCACCAACTTGGAGAACAAAAGGTACAGCATGCCAGTACGGAGTGTTTCCAGCAAGGCTAGCATGCCACCCACGACAAAAACCGCGTTTAAACGAGAAAAATGTCATGCGCGCTCTTTCTGGCCTACGTAAACTAATAAAGATGGAGGCCCATCTCGATTTTTATCGCTTTCTCAGGGGTGGCATGCTAGGCCTACAGGTAGGATGTTACATTTTTTTCGAGAAAATGTTGTAAAAAAAATTGCCTGTTTGCTACATGAGAGCTATGTTATCCAAAATCTACATAAAATTAACGAAATTTTCAAGTAAGAAGTAACCCGAACTTCGATCAAAGAACCCGAACGGTCTCAGTACCTACTGCAAAAAAGTAGGAATAACTCAAACGTTTCCAGTTGGATGAGTATTGAGTAATTAAAATTAATTTAATTCTGGATGATGATAAGTCAGTGTGTGAAAACCCAAAATAATTCACTTTTATGGTGAAGCCAAACGAGCGTAATTTTGTGAGTTGTGAGTCGCGTATTTTGAGTCCGTTTATATAAAGGCTGGCGTCATAGACAATGAATTCCCGGATTTTATATGAAACGGACTCAAAATACGCACAACTCACAAAATTACGCTCGTTTGGCTTCACCCTTAGTGGACTATTTAGTTATATTTAGGTACTAGGTTTCCAATGAAGGAAAAAATCGTGAGAAACCTACATGACTCAGTTTCGAGGCGTGTATTGTGTTTACTGCCATATCAATAGGCTCACTATCTGTCACACAAGTGAATGTGTAGACACATCGATTATCCCTTTCCGAGTGGTTAGAAAATTTACAACAACTCCAGTTTTAGTAAAGCTCACTTTTGATTCGCATCAATTGCTTGCTTTGAACGCTACACTATAAAAACAGAGAGAGTAGATCTGTGGACCTAGCATGCCGCCCTGGAAAAAACGAGAAAGATCGAAATGTGCCTCTGTTTTTATTAATATACGTGTGGTGCCAAAACGAGCGCTCTTGTCAGTCGCCCATGGCATGTCATTCAGCCCTACAAGTACATAATCAGTAGTTCACTGCTAGTGGCCGACTGACGGTCAGTTTTTGACTGAAGCCGAAGTTCAATGTTATGTAGAAATACTAGAATACCTGACTAAAAAGTACTAAAAACAATGCACAATGTTCATTGTTTTAGTACTTTTTGTACAATGTTCATACTGTTATTTTGTCGCAAACGTGTGTACGTATAAGAAATCTAGATTACCGCGTGCCCTTAAAATGTAAAGAATTAAAAGCCGAAGACGAAGCTTCGGTCCGACACTATAGTAATCATGTTCTGTAATCAGAGTAGAATAATGACTTAGCAGGAAAAGGATGGAATAATACATTCCCGTATTTCAAGCACCCTCTATGATCTTACTAATATTATAAATATGTTTGTGACGAAACTTGGATGTTTGAGACTCAATCAGGCATTTGGATGAAATTTTGCACAGGGTATAGATGAAATGTTTAGGATTAACACTTAAATCCAACGTATGCGAAGCCGCGAGCAAAATCCGTAAAAATAATTTCAAATAGATCAAGAAGTAACATCACTATTTATAACGGTAAACAACAACCTGCATAAATTGCAGTATACATACGTAAGGGTGTATTGCATTATAGAATAGACGGACAGACAGGGTGCAGTGTCCACTAACTAGATAAAGCGTGTGCCACTTTCACGCTTCCTTCCTCTGACCTACAAACACATTATGTAGAGTGTTTACTTACACAATTCTATTAGATATTACATCGTACGACTGAACTTCTAAGAGGTTATTTTAAAAGACAACAATTTCTGTCGTCTATACTCTGCGCCTACATGGTGTTAGGGCAGACAGTAGCATTACTTTAATCGGTGTTTGTACTCAATTTTTATTATTTTTTGTGGTTGGGCTATTGCAAGCAAGGGTCGTTGTAACACTGAGACCAGCGCTGGTCCTCTGTGTTCGCCCCAAGCTCACCCATATTTACGCATACCTCAGAACTTATGGTATTTTCTTTTCATCCTCGGGAATGCAGGTTTCCTCACGATGTTTTCCTTCACCGCCGAGCTAGTAAATGATAAATACAACCGTACATAAATTCTGAAGAACTTAGTGGTACAGGCCAGGAATCGAACCGCGGCCTCAGAATTGAGGCGCTAGCTCTCTTCCGTAGGGGCTATCATCGCTCTTAAAACTTAAAACTTTGTACTCAAGGAACCTAAGGGAAATTCGCAATAAAATATTTCAACTGTTCATACAAAGGTTCGATCAGCCGATTGCATTTGGTATGGAAAGATTTATTTTTTCTGATTTTCTATGTGTTACTTGGGGAAAGTTGTTAGATATCATGCGTGTGATTGTCCCATTAAAGTAATGCAGCTGTCTACACACGAGGACAAGTGCATTGTGATTAAAAAAACCATTTACAGATAACTCACGTCCGAAATCCCTTTCGGGATCATCATCATCATCACAGTTATAGCCTGGACCCACTGCAGGGCACAGGCCTACCCTCAGGGAGGGTGTATGGGCGTTAGTCTACCACGCGTGCCCAATGCGGATTGGAAGATTTCACATACACATCAGAATTTCTTCTTCAGCGTATGCAGGTTTCCTCACGATGTTTTCCTTCACCGTTTGAGAGCAGTCGGAATTACATACATAAGTTTAGAAACACTTATGGGTACATGAAACCTGGACCTCAAGATTGAGTTTAAATATCTCGCCGCAACGCACCACCGATGCTTTCTTTCGGGATTGTCGAAACATTGATACAAATACCTTTAGATGAAAATGGTAAAACACTTGACATCCTACAGAGCGACATGGTCTCAGGCCAAGCTCTTTAATAAAGGATAAAAAATGAAAACGGTGAAATCAGGCGAATCACACAAACCTAACATGGTAAGGAGTCTTTACGTAAATTAACAAATGACTTCATTTGGCAATTCAAGCAATTATTAATGAGTAATCAAAGAATAAACTTTTAAATTGCAAATCCTGAAATAGCATATTCACAAACAAAAACGTACGTGTTTTATTTATTTTAGTCACAAACAAGGGATACTATCGGATCTCACATATGATCGGACACTTGATACGACACGACAATTTCTTTAAAAGTATATTGGAACGGAAAATAGATAGGAAGGGAGGCAGAGGAAGACCTAGACAGAGAGGGAAAAGGTTGAAGTCGTGTCATATCAGGAACTCAAGGCACTAGCGGAAAAGAGACTGGATTGGCGAATACACCACTGACAAGAGCTTAGCACTTAAATAAGACGATGATGATAGAATCTTACTGCAAGGCACAGGCCACATCTCATTATTATTTGTGGCTGGGCTATTGCAAGCAAGGGTCGTTATGTAACACTGCGACCATCGCAGATATATTGTGTTCGCCCCAAGCTCACCCATATTTTACGCATACCTCCGAATTTATGGTATTTTCTTTTTATTCTCGGGAATGCAGGTTTCCTCACGATGTTTTCCTTCACCGCCGAGCTAGTAAATGATAAATACAACCGTACATAAATTCAGAAAAACTTAGTGGTACAGGCCAGGAATCGAACCGCGTCCTCGTGATTGAGGCGCTAGCTCTCTTCCGTAGGGGCTATCATCGCTCTTAAAACTTAAAACTTTGTACTCAAGGAACCTAAGGGAAATTCGCAATAAAATATTTCAACTGTTCATACAAAGGTTCGATCAGCCGATTGCATTTGGTACGGAAAGATTTTTTTTTCTGATTTTCTATGTGTTACTTGGGGAAAGTTGTTTGATATAATGCGTGTGATTGTCCCATTAAAGTAATGCAGCTGTCTACACACGAGGACAAGTGCATTGTGATAAAAAAAACCATTTACAGATAACTCACGTCCGAAATCCCTTTCGGGATCATCATCATCATCACAGCTATAGCCTGGACCCACTGCAGGGCACAGGCCTACCCTCAGGGAGGGTGTATGGGCGTTAGTCTACCACGCGTGCCCAATGCGGATTGGAAGATTTCACATACACATCAGAATTTCTTCTTCAGCGTATGCAGGTTTCCTCACGATGTTTCCCTTCACCGTTTGAGAGCAGTCGGAATTACATACATAAGTTTAGAAACACTTATGGGTACATGAAACCTGGACCTCAAGATTGAGTTTAAATATCTCGCCGCAACGCACCACCGATGCTTTCTTTCGGGATTGTCGAAACATTGATACAAATACCTTTAGATGAAAATGGTAAAACACTTGACATCCTACAGAGCGACATGGTCTCAGGCCAAGCTCTTTAATAAAGGATCAAAAATGAAAACGGTGAAATCAGGCGAATCACACAAACCTAACATGGTAAGGAGTCTTTACGTAAATTAACAAATGACTTCATTTGGCAATTCAAGCAATTATTAATGAGTAATCAAAGAATAAACTTTTAAATTGTAAATCCTGGAATAGCATATTCACAAACAAAAACGTACGTGTTTTATTTATTTTAGTCACAAACAAGGGATACTATCGGATCTCACATATGATCGGACACTTGATACGACACGACAATTTCTTTAAAAGTATATTGGAACGGAAAATAGATAGGAAGGGAGGCAGAGGAAGACCTAGACAGAGAGGGAAAAGGTTGATGTCGTGTCATATCAGGAACTCAAGGCACTAGCGGAAAAGAGACTGGATTGGCGAATACACCACTGACAAGAGCTTAGCACTTAAATAAGACGATGATGATAGAATCTTACTGCAAGGCACAGGCCACATCTCATTATTATTTGTGGCTGGGCTATTGCAAGCAAGGGTCGTTATGTAACACTGCGACCATCGCTGATCTATTGTGTTCGCACCAAGCTCACCCATATTTTACGCATACCTCCGAACTTATGGTATTTTCTTTTTTATCTCGGGAATGCAGGTTTCCTCACGATGTTTTCCTTCACCGCCGAGCTAGTAAATGATAAATACAACCGTACATAAATTCAGAAAAACTTAGTGGTACAGGCCAGGAATCGAACCGCGTCCTCGTGATTGAGGCGCTAGCTCTCTTCCGTATGGGCTATCATCGCTCTTTTTCGCCACATCTCATAAATAAGCGTAAAAGGGAGTGGGCCATATTCCACCATGGAGACCCAGTGCTCTTTTTCTATACAAGCTAGAGGCTAGAGGTACATTATAATTTCTTACATCAAAAATATTACGCGCTACAGAGCATTTTTCAAAATACTTTACGGTGATACATATAGATTTTTAAGAAGTAAATTATGACAAACTTATTATCATTATAGTTCCACACAAGATTATAGGAAATACTACCACAAACTCTAGCAACATGCTACATTATGAACAGTACAAAAAACGAAAAAACATATCAAAACAAACCAAAATGTTTTCAAATAGGCACACGATAACTAACCAGATTATTATCATTGCTGCTTAGATCAAGTGCGTTGCTTATATAAGTGAGTATCTGCAAAATAATATACATGTCAGGCATTAAAGCATATCATTATTGTAATAAATAAATACTAAAGTATATTAAAGCCCGAATGACCCAGCTAGGCAAACGCATATAGGTATAAATACAATATATATACAATAACAGTTATACCTACAAACCACTTGACTGTTGGTTTCCCGAATAAAATTTATTTATTTAAAGTATGTAAGGATCGTAGTAAGTGGCGCGCCCTGGTCTCTGCCTACCCCACTGGGAAAGACGCGTGACGTTATAGATAGATAGATTAAAATTTATTTCAACTTGGCGGGCTTTATTTAAAATTTATTTATTTTTAAAAAAAGTAATGACAGAAAATGATATTCCAAGTAATCATCTCACTATATATCACCATCTTTCCTAAATAATTAAAGAGGTGCTTCAGACTATGAACCTAAACAACTTTTACTGTTGTCCCATAGAGAACGTTGTTCAGTTTGATGGTCTGATCAATGATCATCCTCTTTAAAACGGTCATGATCAGCATATTAAGTTGGACCTAGTATGTCCCACTGTAGGGCACAGGCCTCTCGCGAATATGGGCCATATTAGACTCTGCAGGCCTAGTGCGAATTGATGAAGGCAAGTCTGTGGTAAATTTGATTATTATGAATCCTCACGAATATGAGCCATATTAGCACAGATTACTTATTAATAAAAGTGACTACATAACATTAGACTATGCTGGTCTAGTGTGAATAGGTAATGGCAAGACAGTGGTCAATTTGATTACATGCATTTTTTTTAATTGTGCTTCATGTATTCTGACAAAGATTCTGACTTATTCTGAAGGTTAAGTTTGTTTTTTTAAGAAACAAATTCAAAATAACAATTGATGATCGATATTGATTTCATCTATTTATTTATTACACTAATATTATAAAGAAGAAAGATTTGATTTTTTTGTTTGTTTGTGTTTATTGAATAGGCTCCGAAACTGCTGGACCGATCTGAATAATTCTTTCACCATTAGAATGCTACGTTATCCGTAATGAGCGTAATAGCCCAGTCATTTTACGGAGTTTTGTTAGGCGGGTTAGGGAGTAATTATTAATTGAACTTTTAAACTGTAACCAGCACCATTAAGTGACAAAAAGACTATCTTTAAACATAATATTATTAAAAAATTACTATCAAGTTTTTTAGAACGAGATAATAGCAAAATTTTAAAATTGGAACTGTTGCTGACGTGATTTTTTTTAAATTTTGTTTCTTTTCTAGGCTCAAATTGGCTCTTCAATATTATACCGAAAAAAATATCAGTTATTAATCAAACCCGGCTCAAACCGTAAAATGACTGGGCCTCCTATACGCTATGAAAAAGACGGCCAAGTATGTGTCGGGAAAAAAGGGACATTGCATTGCAATGCATGTCACAACAAGCAGCTAGCAACAGCTAGTAATTCATAATTATAATTATGAAAGTTGAAATTGAAATATTATGAAAGTGAAATAAAACAGTGCACAACAATTAATGTGAGTGAACTTTTAATTGATGATTATGTTTTTATAAACAAAGACATAATGAACACAAACTATGAACTTAAACATACATAGTAATATCAATTAAATTAAAAAAATATTGAGAACAATGTAAACTGATAATGTAAGTTTACAAAGTATTCATACTATTAGTGATAAAGAAGATTTGCGAATAAAGCTTCATTGTTATCAACCCATATCACACCGGAAACGGAAAGATGACAAATGTCACCCAGCATGAGATAAGTCAAGGACAAAACAAAATTACTCATCACTCTTTTATGAATATACCAATTATGAAAACAAGATGACCATCAGATGCAAATAACAAAAATCATTATAGTTACTGAAGTAGGAAGGCATGTTGTAAATTTTAATTAGCTATCCTGTTATGAAATTTATGCTTTGACTATTTATTATAAGGACTAGCCTTGCGGTAGCATTTCCCCTCTGCCACGGTATAAGATTAATTAATCATGTGCATTTACATTCAATTTTATACCTTATTACTAGACGAGACAGCCTATAATTGCGAAACAATAACTTCGAACTTAGAACGTTTAGGGTTCACACGAGACTTCTTTTCATGACTTTTAACGTTCAAAATTAGAATCTAAAGTGATGGGAATAAAATCCAAAGTTGCGGATTTCATGTTACACTGCCCCCCCGCAAAAAGTGGCAGAAATGTTTGTTAGTAGAATTACACGCGTAACTAGTCCCTATATAAGGTCTAACAAAATTAGGTGAAACTATTTTAAGGGGATGATCAGACCATCAAACTGAACAACTTTCTCTATAGGACCGATATTGAAATCGCGAAAAAAAATCTGCTGTTCCATACAAACCTACTCGACCTAAATGTATGGGACAGCAGATTTTTTTTTCGCGAATTCAATACTGGTCCCATAGAGAAAGTTGTTCAGTTTGATGGTCTGATCATCCCCTTAAAATAGTTTCACCTAATTTTGTTAGAACTTATATAAGTAGTCGAAGAATTTATGTTATGATGTATGGCAACCAACATGGATCAGATCATGGATGTCGGACATGGATCAGATTGGCACAGCAGTGGGTTGAAGTGGGCTGATTTGATTGATTGATTGTGTGGCAAATTTTTTTTTCTCAAACCATGTCTTAGTATTAAAAATTTTGAAATGGTGACAATTTTCTCTCCATGCAATAGCCCTGTTTAGTTCAACTTTACACTAGAGTTAACTCGCGACTTCTTCCGCAAAAATTATAATACCAGATTTTAAGTCAGATCATAAGCTATCAAACAAAAAAGTTTCTTCAAAATCGGTTCCGTTTTTGCGTGATGCTCGTTCAAACAAACAGACAGACAAAAAATCCAAAAATTAGTGATATGGAATCAAGGGACACATTTACTTTTTTTTTGTTAATATCTTCAATGTACAGACACACTTCTGTTACAGGTTTATAATAGTTAAGATTGAGATTAAAAAATATTCATATTGACTGGACTAATATCCCATAGCTGGACAGATTCATGGCCTAACCCACCTATCTGACTGTCAGACACCTTATGATTAAATTATGATAGCGTTCATTACTATCATCAATTCATCACCATCACTCATATTTGGGTAATAATTTTGAGGAAATATTAAAGTAATGTAAAAATTTAGTTAACATAGTGATCCAGTTTACAATAGCATAATAAACCAGTATTGTTTTAATGGATGGAATTTTTAAAACCTTATATTATGGGGGCCGTTCAAGTATTACGTAAGGACTATGGGGGGGGGGGGGGGGGGGTCTTTGTTTTGCTTATTTTGGATGACATGGGGGTAGGGGAGTCTAGATGATGATTACGTCATCGGTAGTTATTTAATTTTTTACACGAATGGCAACCCTTACATTGTCTACGCTTCAAAACGAAACGCATTTTCGGGGATTCCCGCAAATAATGCATACGTTTAGGCACTCGCTTTAGAACCGAGTAGGGGAATTACCGCGCGCTATTCACTTGTCTAAATTTCCTAATTTAATATGTGTACCAAAAATTTAAAATAAGTTTGTTATGTTCGTAAGATTATAATATTTTTGTCCCTTACTCTATGTTGAATACTGTATCAGTAAAATTTAATCTCTATCCTAAATCTATTTTCCTATTTATTAAATTATAATTATAACATTATAATTATAATATAAAAAAATACATTTATAATTGAAAAATGTAAGCATGGGGGGAGGGGGTAAGAGCTTTGCTTACTGTTGCTGACAAGGGGGATGGGGGGGGGGGGGGGGGGTAAATAATTGTAATAAATTTGCTTACGTAATATTTGAATGGCCCCATGTATAATTAGTAACAATAGTAAAAGGTTCTAAGAGTAGTAAAACTGAACTGAAAAGATAATAAATTTTAAAATTAAATCAATAAAAAGACTGGTAAAATACCCTTTAGCTATTAGTTTTTTATTGAAATATTGACAAAACATCAAAATATAGGTTTGATGCAAGTTCCATTATACTTATTCTAAAGGTAGATATAAAAATTGACCAACTATAACAAAAAGATGAATAAAATGAAACCATGTAATCATGAGTCCAATTTAACAAACATGTTTATCCTTATGCCTTATTGGAGAGCTTTGTATTTCCACTTATGTTCACAACTTAAAGCACACAACCCTAAAAACTATAACAATTTGAACAAATGAGTGGTAGCCCTATATCATTTGTTCAAATTAAACAAACAAGCTAATAAGGTCAACTTAAACTGTACTAATTATAAGATCTAATAAATAATTCAAATATAAACAAGTCATTACTAGTTGTGACTCAAAGGGAATAATTTATGAAACAAAAGCAAGTAGGGTCGGGTTATCTATCATACAATGAATCACTATCTTGTAAATTAAGCGCTAATTACAAGCATAGATGACCTAATGGCAGTTTCAGAAACGCTCATTAGAGTTAATCCTCCATTAAATCTCTTGCTAGCTTTTACTACATCAACAAGACTAAAAGTGACAGCAAGAACTTTTAATGGAGGATTAACTTTAATGAGCGTTTATGCACCTGAGTATTATAATCTTGTATGCACACCTAACAAGGTAATTCTTAAAGAAATTGTTTGATAATATTATAAATACATATTCTCATACACTCACAATCTTAATCCGAAAGTGGTTAGGCAGAAGCTTTGCTACAACTACCAACTAATTGTGCAATGGTAGCAAGGCTCACTTTTAGCATTAAAGGTTTCATCAATCAATCATACCTGTTTGATATTACATCAAAAACAAAATAAATATCTTGGACATCTTATCTTATCTTATTGTGGGGGCTGGCAAGCCAGCAAAACTTCGACCCAGTGGGATCTTTTGTGTTAGCCCCAATACTTTTTGTTTTCTTCACCCTTCAAATACATGGTCAATGAAGGAGGGGTATACCATTGAGGGGAAGAAACCTAAGATCTCCCGGTTTTGGGTATCCATGAGGCACAAGCGTTTTGCCGCCAGGACATCACGGTCACAAAGAACATGCTCCGTAGTCTCAATCTTGGACATTGTCACACAGATTATCTATTTTTTATTATTTGTAATTGAGCTATTGCAAGTAAGGGTCGTTATGTAACACTCAGACCAGCGTTGGCCCTAAGCTCACCCATATTTTACACATAACTCTGAACTTATGGTATTTTCTTTACAATCTCGGGAATGCAGGTTTCCTCATGATGTTTTCCTTCACCACCAAGCTAGTAAATGATAAATACAACCGTACATAAATTGCGAAGAACCTAGTGGTACAGGCCGGGAATCGAACCGCAGCCTAATGATTGAGGCGCTAGCTCACTTCTGTATGGGCTATCATCACTCTTTAAAAGCATCGTATTATATAGTACCATTTCAATCAATCAATAAGCCTCTTTGCCCTTAACTTTTGCGCTGTGAAAAATGTGGTTGAATTTATAGAATGTCTGGCAGTTCAGTGTGCCTCTTGGCCAAGGCCTTCTCTAAAAATTTCCATTGTACCCTATCTCTGCCAACTGTCCTCCAGTTTACACCCGCTGTGCGTCTTATTTCGTCTTCCCATCTTTTGCAAGTTCTTCCCCTGTTCCATTTGCCGTCCCATTTAGAGTACCAGAATTTAGCCCACACTTGTATTATGATGACTGGACATTGATATAGAATAAGCCAAAATTTTTGTAGTCAGAAAGGCCAGGACATTTTTGACAGATAAGTTTGAATTAACGCCGTTGGTTTCTTCAAAAGTACCACAACTTTAAAACTGCCTTATTTTGTGCCTCTTGTAATTTTTTTTCTCTGTATTTTACTGTGTATGTTTTGGAGTAAAATAAAGTATATTTGATTTAATTTGAACTTTTCCCATTATTTTAATTTAAATATTGGCCGCCTTGTCGTCCTTTTTATAGTACTTTGGATCTTGATTCCAACTCCCTCCTACATACGACTTGGTCTTACGAGGTTATATACTCCAAATGTGACTCACACCTTGTTGTTCCAGTGAATAAAATTCAGCAATCATTCACCTGCTTGAATTTAAATCAATTATTTTTGGGGACAGTACAATGTCACTGTCATTTCTATTTAGTTACTAGCTATCCTGACAAATGTTGTTATTTCTAAAAACCTCTCGGACTACAGTGAACATTTAAAAAAAAAATTCAAATCAGTCCAGCCGTTCTCAAGTGATAAGCTTACCAACGAACACCATAAAATTTTTATGTATATTGATTTCCGCAATATTTTGGTCATTTATTATTCATGGTATGGAATCTCTATCCTTAATTATAATCTTCTCTAATATATAAAAATTTCGTATCACGGTGTTTGTGGTTGCACTCCTCCAACACGGGTTGACCGATTTTTATGACATTTTTTATGTATATTTGGTAGGTATGAGAATAGGTCGTAAAGAATATTTCAGTGGTCTGCGGGTACGAAGTCAATGTCCTATAAATTCCAAAGCAAGTTATGATACAATAGTAAAAGATTTAAGTTAGTCCCCATATTATATACCTAGTTGTTCTGGTTTTGGATCAGATAATTTTAAGGTGATATATTAGCTATATCACTATGTTATCTTAACCTTATCTCATACTTAAAAAATGATAACCTATAATATTAAGTCTTTGATGTTACAACACTGTTTTATCTCTCACACTTTTACTTTCCTCAACACTCTAGTACAAGAGATGTACTGAACATAAACCATAGGGTAATCTATCAAAGTTATTACCTTTCTAGCACGATTAACTAAATTTGAGAGTATACAAAATGTTTATTCAATGAATTATGTGTGGACTGATCACATAGCAGTGGTGAAATCAGTTAAAAACACGCAGCCAACAACGATGGCACTCTATTTACATTTTTCTACCGACATAGACATTTGCGAACACTGTTTTAAGAGATACACTTATTTAAAGTAAATCGTAACTTACCGATTTCGGCATCTTGATGGTTTGGGATCACTATCTGTAACGATTAAAACGTACATGTGAGAAAATGATACACGGAATTTCCAATGTTAGCCTGACAAGTACATGCCGCGTGACATTTACATAGAAAATTCTGACTGAACCGCCTAGCTACGTGCATGCAAAACTTTAGCTAAACCTCGTTTTACGTGCTGCACTAGACATTTTCTCACAAAACACTTGTGTTCATTCGATGACAATAAAATTATAGTCACCGGCGGGCGGGTAATATGCACATAGAAAACGTTAGTAGGAATTCAGGACAAGTTGCTCGGAAATTTTATGTTGGGTTTTTTGGTGAACGTTAAAGTTGTATGTGGTTAAAAACTTACCCGGTAGAAAGAGGAATATCACCTAATAATCCACATAAGTAGCACAACACAAATAAAGAATGCACACACCCTAAAAAGAGCCACAAAAATATCGCGATGTGATGTGACAACTGCCTGCGTGACGTGGTAGCTGGGGTTGTCATGTAATATTTTTATATTCTACCATCTATTCTACTCTCAGGCCCACGACACACATACAGAATGAGCGTTTTTTGTTTGGTTTTCTAGGGGATCGATAGATGGCGCTACGGTCTGTGCTACGGTCTGACATAGCATATGCTCACGACTATATTCCCGGAGGGGATAGTCAGAGATATTCTGAAAACACGGAACATCCACACGTTTCACTAGTGGTACCGAAACTTTGTCCAGTGAGACGGGGAGTGAGTCCGTCACCATTTGTAATGGACAGTGATTGAATGAATATAGTGATTATATTCTCTTTGATGGACAGTGTTTTGTATTTGTGGGTACAATACATGCACTCGAAATTAAAGCATACACGTTTCCTCATGATATTTACAGTCACCAAAAAGCCAGCCAGCCAGCCAGCCAGCTTTTTGAATGTCCTTTCAGAAAATCGCCCAAATCAAGTAACAAAACACTACAGAAGTCTGTGTAACAATTACTGGCCCGGTTACTAGACCTTTAGGCCAAATCTTATAGTAAAACAAAATCTTCATTTCTTCAAGCCTAACAAAACGTTGGTATTCGACGTTTTGATGCTTCTTTGGAGTTTTTGGAGACAATCGAAAGTCGCAGGAAACGCGGAAGTTAACAAGAAACAGGTGAACCGACCGCTTTGCCGCGCTAAAAATTACAGAACACTTTTCCTGGAGACCCATACACCATCATATTTCTCTGAACTGTATATTGTTCACTTGCATGATACTTTGTTACGCAAAACAACACCAATTTTACAAACCAAAACTCACTATAAACAAGAAAAATTCGACAAAATATGTGACTATATGACTTCAAACGTAGCTAACGAATCCCCGCCAAAAAACCCCATCAAATATCAATGAAACGGTTTAATGTGCCATTTCTAATAATTTTCCCCTACTTTGGAAGCTTTAGAATAAAATTACATTTCTCTAATCAATAGTTCAATCAATCAACCGTCATGTTTTTATTACTGCTGAGAAAAAGTAGTTCCAAATGGCTCGATAGATGGCGTTGACGTGACATGGAAGAGCGACCTTGCAGATAATAATAAAATAGTAAAAAGTGTAAACACCGAAGAGCGAAAATAAGAGTTCTGGGTTGAAATTTATAATTTCCGGAATGATGTCGGTGACACGAAATTTTGTCACGTAAGCATATTGGCATTGTGGAATTTGTGGATTATGTCTTTGCTCTTCTCCAATGCGAAAACGTGCGGAAAGACAAACTTAGTTATTACGGTAGATGAATGCGTGACCTTTCAGTCCAATGAAAAAATGTTGAAAAAAAAAACTAAAAACATGTACTCCCATCGCTCGGTAGGGCAGACGATGCAGCAGTAATGGAGGATATCCCTGGAATAATGTAAAAAAGGGGTTACTTTTATACTTACTACATATATGGTTACTAATATATCATACAAAATAAAAGTTTTTTATTTTTAGGGGGTTGAATAAGTAATAATTAATATCTTTTTCGGTATAATATTGAAGAGCCAATCAGGATTTTTTCGACATCTAGTCAAACGTAGTTCAACATATCGGCGATAGATGGCGTTAACCGGAGAGTGGTCCGAAGACGAAAATTTTAGGCTAGAAATAACAAGTGAACAAAAATGCATGTCACTGAGTCCGTTGACGTATACATACATATATACATATATATCGTCAACGGACTCAGTGACATGCATTTTTTTCACTTGTTATTTTTAGCCTAAAATTTTCGTCTTCGGACCACTCTCTGGTTAGCGCCATCTATTGTCGATATGTTGAAATACGATATATATATATATATATATATATAATATTGCTACTTATTTAAAAACTTACTTAAAAATATACAATTTTGTATGGTGTAAATATTTTTGTCTACTTAGAAAGTTTTGAAAAATATATTCGTATTTTCTATTAGATACTTTATTTTTTAAATCCCAATGCCTATTTTAATGCTCAAAAATAATTTATATTATTAAATCTAATTCAAATGAGTGCAATGGTATAAATAATATTAATTTAAAAGCCTTCTGGGACACACAATTATAATTTCTACGTTGCGTAGCGAATTTTTGTTGCAATATGTTTTAAGATAGTCTTTTTGTCTCTAAATGGTGCCAGTTAGTTTAAAAGTCCAATTAATAATTACTCCCCACCCCTCCTAAAAAAACTCCGTAAAATGACTGGGCTATTAATGAGGGATTTTCCAAAAGCAAAAAAAGTAAAAAAGTTAGTTCCTAATTTCTCGATAGATGGCGTTGACCAGAGAGGGGTCCAATAGGTATGAGCAAAGATATTAATTAATATTAATAGTAAAAATTAAACAGTACAAAACCTTTCTTATTGTTGTTGGATTATTATTTAGCTATCTCGGTGTTATTGTCCGTCATCATCGAATCGAGTATCAGACATGGCTGTATAGGCTACGTATCCGTTTTGAATATACGAACAATAAACGAAAAACAATAACAAACTACAAAAACCTAACAGAAACTGAGAATTTCAATAAAAATAAACCGGAAATATTTAAATCGTACGTCAGATTCCGTGAATGAAAAGCAAAGCCATAGATGATTTTTTTTTGGTTCTGTTCAAGGTAAAAGGCTTATAATATCCCATACAATCGATGTCGTCAATAAAATTCTCTCATATATAGCTATTAAAACACTGGAGTTCTATGTTTTAACGCTTCTTTGGAGTTTTTGGAGGCAATCGAGAAACGCAGGAAACGCAGAGAAGTCCACAGGAAAGAGGTGAACCGGCCGCTTTGCTGCGCTACAAAATGACGGAACACTTTTCCTGTTTACGACCCATACACCTTCATATTTCAGTGAACTGTATATTGTTCACTTGCACGACATTTTGTTACGCAAAACAACACCAATTTTACGAACCAAAACTCACTATAAACAATAAAAATTCAATAAAATATGAGGACGTAGCTGAAAAATAACCGCCAAAAACTCCCAAAGCCATAGACGAAAAATTGGACCCTGGTTTGATGTTCCGACGCGATGGTAGAGTCAAAAAATGACGTCAAAAAGGTATCTATGTGATATTATTTTGAATAAAAAATTTTTGAATTTTGACAGCGTGGCAATCATTACACCATCCGGGTCGTCAATAACACAAATATTGTTAATAACTTGTACTGTGTATTTTTATTATTAATATTAATTCATATATTTGCTCATACCTATTGGACCCCTCTCTGGTCAACGCCATCTATTGAGAAATTAGGATCTAACTTTTTTTTTCTTCTGGAAAGTCCCTCATTGTGGTAGATTTCGGTGTAGGCTGGGGGGAAACATAGACAGTCATCTGGTTACACTGAACTGACTGCCAAATCAAATCTGAAATCTGTCATTGTCAAATATCGGGCGGTGTTATTTTACGGAAATATTTCAATAAAACTATTTTGTTACTTAGTTGTTATGTATTGTAATTAAATTAGCAATAATATTTAGCTCACAACATTATTTAGAATGTGCGAAAACCAGTGAAATGTCAAGTCCGTTCCGAAGATTGCTCCACTGGGGTCCAATCTCAGTTTTATGTAAGTTTTAAGATAAATCTGCTTACTTTTCAGTTTTAAGATATGTGCTTACTTTTCAGTTTTAAGATATGTGCTATAACGTAGTGGGTTGCATTCTTTTTGTATGTGCCGGTCAGAGTGTCATCTTTGCCTGTATTGCCTTGAGCCTGAAACATAAACGATGATATACCGCTTACCACCTTTTATTTGTGAACTTTTTATCAATTGGTAGCATGCTGTAATTCGGTAGAATTCAAACCTGGTTTCTCCTAAATCGGTGTATAAAATAAAGAAACCAGATACGACTCAGGCCGGATTCGAACAAAACAAACTTTGATTTATAGAACAGTAACTATACAAGGAACTATTTTACTCCTAGTGTTTACTCCGAAATAACTTCATTTGTACTTCTACCCCACTAAACCCATACTAAAAGAATGAATGTATAATCCACCCAAAGAAGAAGGTCATTGTATCGTACTTACTGCCATGTGAGTTTATACAGTTTTAATTTGTTAGCTTTCTCTTTATTACAATTTTTTTAATTATCTGACATTGATATTTTATTAGTCTTGGTATAAACTTTACACTGTCAAAATTGGCCGTTTAAAATTTACTCTCAACCTATTCATAGATTAGGGTTGGTAAAACGCAAAATCTGTTTACTCTAGAGTAACCGGCGACTTAATCGAAGAATAAAATTTACTCTCGTTTGGTCGAATCGGGCCTAAGTCTGTTAGGTTAGCAAGGTGAAAAGCATTGTTGCATGGTAGGTTTCTTGCGACCACAGCAACCAAAACCGAATCGGTACTGTCTACCTAGTTGACCCGAAAATAATATATAAATAGTTTTCTCCCCCCAAGGTAAAAACTTTTTAAATGTGTTTTTTGGCGTTGGGAGTTTTTTTAATTTGTAATTTAATGTTGTTAACTCATCAGTGTCTCAATAAATAGTTGTAAGTTGTATATAAGATAGGTACAAAAGTCATCATCATCATCATCGTCATCATATCAGCCATTAAACGTCCACTGCTGGACGTAAGCCTCCTCCAAAATGGGGGGATTTTCCATAATCGCCACGCTTGGCAGGCGGTATGGCGATCGTTCGAAGTATTGTGTACCAAAGTCCCTAAATAAAATTAGAATGAAAAAAAAATATTTAATGTTATTTTGTCATTTTTAAATTTACTTGAAAACTGCTAAACCGATTTTCATGAAATAAAGCATCACAGCTCTCACAAAAATTATATTTCTATTAAAAAAACAGACAGACCGACAGACAGATAGACCACCAGACAGACCGACAGACAGACCGACAGACAGACATACCGACAGACAGACATACCGACAGACAGACATACCGACAGACAGACAGACAGACCGACAGACAGACATAGACGTCAATCTTACAACCCTTCTTTTTGCATCAGGGGTTTAAAACATTGTGAAAAGCACATTATCACATTTGTTCAACCTAAGTTTTCTCATCAAATCTTAGTCTCTCTATAGAAAATGTATATTTTACATTCCATTACATAAGTATAGTGCAAGAAAAAACGAAAACAAAAAATATTATTTAAATATCCTGCAAAAAAGCTTTTCTTGATAATATACATGTCTAAATGCAGGTGACGTCATCGTGACTTCACCTGCATGTGCATGTGACACTCGTACTCTACACGCAACTGTCTACATGCAGTTGACGTCATCAACCATTCGTCCAATCACAGTCGTTTACGATCACGTGACTAAAGTAGACAAAAACATTATTTTCTTTGTCGATTTTCTCTTAAAATATCCAGTATTTTTCTTAACTGACTAAATTGTTTTTCAATTTAGTCCAAATTCCAAATGTTGGATCCTATATTTTACATGCTGTCAAATACTCCATTTGTCATATACCCTTTTGCATAAGAAATGTGAACTTTCTCAATGGCTTGCGTCTAGATCGAAGTCTGTGAGAACCTATTCTTTTGTAATTCTCAAATTTTACCTAACATAACAATAGTAGATTACACACTGAGGGCAGGGAAGTAAGAAAAGCCTCAGATCCCATGTAATTCTTGGCCGAGGCAAAGCCGAGGTCAACAAACATGTGATCTGTGGCTTTCTTATTTACTGCCCGAGGTTAGTACACTATTTTTAAAAAGATATACAGGCTGGAAAAAAAAGGCCGTGGTTGGAGGGAAAGTACCCTTAATATTTATGATGGCAAATTTTACTGAAAGGAAACATTCCTTTATTTTCAAAAATAATTAAAACTGCATTTAAAGATTTTTGAAAAATCATCTACTTGAGCCGGGAATCGAACCGGTGAAATGTGAAAAAAAAACATCCTGTATTTTATGATACCAACCGAAAGAGTCATTCATAAGGATCAATTTCTTTTAAACAACATAGTATCTGAAATTAAAGAAAGACCAAGAAAAAATGATTTTTTCGTTGTTAAACTTACTCACTATCTATTATCTACAAAGTATTTTCTTTAGATAGTGAGTAAGTTTAACAATGAAAAAATAATTTTTTCTTGGTCTTTCTTTAATTTAAGATACTATGTTGTTTAAAAGAATTTGATCCTTATGAATTACTCTTTCGGTTGGTATCATAAAATACAGGATGTTTTTTTTTCACGTTTCACCGGTTCGATTCCCGGCTCAAGCAGATGATTTTTCAAAAATCTTTTAATGCAGTTTTAATTAAATTTGAAAATAAAGGAATGTTTCCTTTCAGTAAAATTTGCCATCATAAATATTAAGGGTACTTTCCCTCCAACCACGGCCTTTTTTTTCCACCCTGTATATATAGATATATTTTAAAAATATAAAGATAAATATTTTTAGAAAGTGGCAACTTCGTTTAGCGCAGCGGGACGAAATTTGAAGCTTTCCGCCCGAAGGTGTGAAAAAATAGTTTTTAAAATGTGCACAGGTATAACAAAGCTGATAACATGGTCGACGGTGCACGCCATGGAGATGTGGTGGCCGCCGCACGCGTCGATGGCCGGGGCGGTGCACGCCGCTCTGTTCCTAGGCGTGGTTGCGGCAACATTGTATTATTTCTTGCAGGCCTTACTTGAGGGACCTGGTTTTGTTCCCGTTGGTTGGAGGCCGGTAAGAAAATTGTTTATTAATGAATTTTAATTCTTTTATAATTAAAGGAAAACCAATCCCGTTTCGCCGTAAAACTGGTCAATTTGAATATGAATTTTATAAGAAATGCCACGGTAGACCAGGATAATTTCCATTTCCTTGGGAAGCACGATATTCCTCCTATCCTGTGTATAATTTTAGCTATCATACGATTTGTATGTGTTCTTTGATCATACACATTCGCCAGCTGCGTTATCACCCGAAACGTACACTTTTTCATGTGGGCGAAAAATTCGAATTTTAAATTTTTCATCAATCCAACCTTTGTTTGACCAACTACTTTGGATGAAATTTATGTTTTCTGCTTTGCAGTATGTATGTTATTTAAGACAATTTTATTTGAATCCATTCTACACTGTTAAAAAACTTTAAAAGTATGTGTTTGTTTGAGGATCATGCAACAACTACTGGACTAATTATGATAAAACTTTTTGACGGGAGCCGATGTACAAGGCGCGGGCAAAAGCTAGTTTTTTTATAAATATAAAAATTACCAAGCGAACCACTGTGGTAAAAAAAAAATTATTGCCTTGGTACTGCTGTTTTATAAATTTTCTTTATAGTCTCTGCTTACCCCTCTGGGAAAAAGGCGTCAGTTTATGTATGTATGTAAGTATTACAATATCTGGCATTTATCACTGAAGATCCTTTTGTTCACTAAATTCATTAATTATTTTCCCACAATTTTTTTTGTGTTTGTTACTAAAATACAAATAAATATTTAAGGGGTGGTTACGACCATCAAACTGAACAACTTTCACTATGGGACCAATATCAAAATCGCGAATAAAAAATCTGATGTTCCATCATCATCATCATCATTATCATCATATAAGCTGATAGACGTCCACTGCTGGACATAGACCTCCCCCAAAATGGGGAGATTTGCGATAATTGCCATGATGCGATGCGTTTGCGATGTTCTATACAAAAAACAGATCTACTCGAGCTAAATGTATGGGACGAAAGATTTTTTTTTTCGTGATTTCGATTTTGGTCCCATAGTGAAAGTTGTTCAGTTTGATGGTCTCATCAACCCCCTTAAAAGTTTTAAATGTTTATTTTTACTTTTGTAACACCCTGTATACGTAATTGATAATGCAAGGCATTATGTTTGTTTGTAGGATAACGATGAGGACACTTATTACTTACAATATTGCACAATCTGCAAGAGCTATAAGGCTCCGAGGGCACATCATTGTCGGAAATGTAAGTTTATTTTATTTTATTAATATATTTATTTATTTTGCTTGTATTACACCGCCTACAATTAAATTCAAAATTAAAAAAAACCCCAACGCTAAAAACAAACATTTGAAAAGCTAAAAATAATTCGGTCACATCAGTCACCTATAATAACAATCATTTTATTAAACAAAATACATCACTCATATCCACAACAGGCTTCGTCATAGGTATATACATCACTCACATCCACAACAGGCTTCGTCAAAGAAAGTACATCACTCAGATCCACAACTCGTTTCGTCAATAAATACATCCTGAATATCTGCAACAAGCTTCGTCAGGGTCAGTCACCTATTATTTTTGATGTAAGCAAATAAATATTTTACTTTTTAACTCTCTTTACGATATTTTAGGTCAATTAATGCGTATGGGACCGCTATGAAACGACCATTGATTTTATTATTCGACAACCACTTGCGGTACCCGACAAATTCATTGACCTAAAATATCGTAAAGAGAGTTAAAAAGTAAAACATACCTTTGCTTACTTACATCAAAAATAATAGGTGACCGATGGGTGAGCAAATTATATTTTATTTTTTAAATGTTTGTTTTTGGTGTTGGGGGTTTTTTAAATTTTAAATAGCAATAACATACGACCACTAGATGCTTTCAGTCTCTCCACCCTCCCCACACCAGTCCCTCGCCCCCTGTCGTTGCGACAGCAGTTTCTATAGAAACAAGCCGATACGCCATCTCCTCTTACTCCATGGTTTGAGCTTCCCTGCAGGGTCGACATATCGACACCGAATAGGTATCCTAACAGAAAAGCAGCTTCATGCTAGCTCGCAGCGGCCAGTACACCCCTACATGCGCAACGTACGGCCATACGTGAACGTTCTCGTACGAGAATGAGCGGCATTTTGGTACAAACATCGATGCGCATGTAGTGGTGTACTGGCTGCCTCGAGCCTTAGAACAAAGTAAAATTCTCGGGGTGGTTGAGGCTGTTTGTCTGATAAGATTCAGTGGTATCGGTTCCCATCCAGTCAGATCAACTCATGCCAATTTAAAAACTTTACATACAACTAGAGTTAACACGCGACTTCGTCCGCACAAATTATATACATATCAGATTTTAAATCAGATCATAAGCTATCAAACAAAAAAGTGTCATCAAAATCGGTTCAGTAGTTTTTGCGTGATGCTCTATCAAACAAACAAACAAACAGACGGACAAAAAATCCATTAATTGGGGAATTGGAAGCAGGGACACCTAAAATCCATAACGAAACTTTTTTTTTTAATATCTTCAATGTACAGACACAGTTTCTGGTTACAGTTTTAATAGTTAAGATTTGTCTTACCACTACTGGCTACCAACAAATTAGGGGTATCGTATACAGAAGGAGTCGAGGCGGCGTCGAGGCGCGGAACTTGACATACGGTCGGGAATTGTATATCACGCACCACTCGGATTCTTGGTATACAATTATCGACCGTATTTCAACGTCGCTAATGCGCGCCCGCGCCTCGACGCAGCCTCGACTCCTATATGCGATACGCTTTACATTCAAAGATTCAATTCGAAATTCGATTCTGATTTTGAAAAACAAAAATTAATTAAGGAGTTAATGAAGGGTAAACTCCCGCTATCCCTCAAACGAAGGCTCATCGACATGTGTATCCTGCCTATCCTAACCTACGGTGCCCAAACCTGGTCTCTCACAGAGTCTCAAAAGTCCAAACTCAAGGTTTGTCAGAGAGCGATGGAGCGCAGTATATTAGGTGTTAAAAGAACAAATCGTGTCAGGAACTACACTGCGCTCCAAAATACAAATCGCCGACGTCGGGGAGAAAACAGCTAAACTAAAGTGAGAATGGGCCGGCCATGTCTGTCAAATGCACCAGGAGAGGTGGGCAAAAATTGTTACGCCCTGGATCCCAGAAAACGGTCGTCGGCGCCCGGGTATTCCTAAGAAGAGGTGGCGGGATGATTAGGATGCTTTTGACGACAAGTCGCCAGAGCTTGCACAGGATATAACGATATAGGAATAACGGTGACCACTTTGCCGTGTTGTAGAGTTTCTGGCCGCATCTTCTCTCAACGGAACACCTTCCAACGCGGTGGTAGAGTGAAAAAATGACGTTAAAAAGCTATCTATGTGATATTATATTGAATAAAAAATTTTGATTTGATTTGCACAGGTGGCTGCTGTGTTCTGAAGATGGACCACCACTGCCCGTGGATCAACTGCTGCGTCGGCCACAATAACCACGGCTATTTCAACATGTTCCTTGTGGCGACGTTGCTTGGGTGTTTGCAGGCTTCTGTTGTAAGTTTAAGCTTTGGCCTAGATATTCAGGGTCCTTCATAATATGCTGAGACTTTTTTAAGGACATCTCCTACAGACTATCAAACTGAACAACTTTCTCTATGAGACAAACATCGAAATCGCGAAAAAAAAAATCAGCTGACCCATACATTTGGCTCGATTAGGTTTGCAGTTTAGTATGGAAGAGCTGATTTTTTTTTCGCGATTTCGATGTTGGTGCCATAGAGAAAGTTGTTCAGTTTGATAGTCTGTAGGAGATGTCCTTAAAAAAGTCTCAGCATATTATGCATATGCTCAGCATATTATCATCCCCTTAAAAAAGTGTTGACAAAAGGCCTAGATCTTTGTAAATGTCCATTATTATCTGGTTGATATTGATAATATTTGAGTAGTTGATCAAGAGCAACGAGACCTGGATATCTTTTGTAGCCGCCACCTTTAACCTAACGCGCAGACTATACAGGCTATAAATTTAAATGTGTTACATATTAAAGGGGGTGCTTTGGACCATCAAACTGAACAATTTTCATTAAAAAACTGAACAACTTTCATTAAAAAACCTACATCAAAATCGCGTAGAAAGAGATCGAAGTCCAGTAGTTATTGTCGTTTTCTATGGAACAAGAAATGTTTTTATTCGCAATCTCGCGAGTTTGATCTGAAGCACCCCCCTTTAACATGCGGTGTGGCTTGTGGGACTTAAAAAGGTGTAGAGATAAACAATGGGTTTCAAGTTCAGACGTGTAAATGCATGCTAAAATACACTGAAAATGACTTATACATCTAACTTAAGCTAACTTAAGACTATGTGTGTGTGGGGGGCTAGGCACACACTACAACATGTAACGCGTTTAATTTTACACCCTGTATAAAATTAGGTACTACTACATACTGCCTGATCACATTATCTGTGCATCTGGTGTCGATACGTTATATGTTAAATAAATAAAGGTACTGACGCGATTATTATGTCCGTACTGATGTGAAGAGGGAAGCGAGAGGGGCATCGCATTCCGCGAGGTGCAGACTACATACAGAATGCCCATGGTCACTCCCGGCCCCCAATTAACTTCAGATACTGCACCTTACTGATCTGCACTTCAACACGGGTACGGGCACCCCGCCCTCTGCGTCGCTAGCCCAGTCATTTTACGGAGTTTTGTTAGGAGAGGTGGGAAGTAATTATTAATTGGACTTTTAAACTGTAACCGGTATCATTCAGTGACTAAAAGACTACCTGAAAACATATATAAAAAAAATTCGGTACGCGACATAGAAATCAAAATTGTGAGTTCCAGTACTCACAATTTTGATTTCTATGTTGCGTAGCGAATTTTTAATGTGCTAAATGTCAAAATTGAGGCAACAGCTGTTTTTACAGTTTTGTTGTAGGCACGCGCAACTCTCTAAAAAAAATTTGATATAAAACGTGCACAGACGCCATTTAATTCCTTTGAACGGTTTCATACATTCTGGATAATCGGTCACGACCAGTTTTTAGTATGGAAGTCCCGACTCTTATAACGTAGTGTGTTACATTATCTTTGATAACATGAATGAACGATGAAAACGAAATGCCACTGCCAAAATAAAACAAATGAGACAGACAAATACAAAGAGATGCAGTGTGAAAGAGACGTGCTGCACATATTATGTTTATTCATCATTCACTTTTCATATTTTGTCGGATTACATAAACTCTATGGTCATTTAGGATGTTGCCAGCGAAAAATAGAGAACTGTCAGGTTAGTTAAGGTGGTGTCAGTCCATACAAAAGCTTGACGCACAATACGCGTAGACGGAATTAATAAAAGTAATATTTTATATATGGAAAAATCATCTAGATTTTCCAAACAATTTTTCTATATAAGGTCTAACAAAATTAGGTGAAACTATTTTAAGGGGATGATCAGACCATCATACTGAACAACTTTCTCTATGGGACCGATATCGAAATCGCGAAAAAAAAATCTACTGTCCCATACATTTAGGTCGAGTAGGTTTGTATGGAACAGCTGATTTTTTTTTCGCGATTTCGATATCGGACCCATAGAGAAAGTTGTTCAGTTTGATGGTCTGATCATCCCCTTAAAATAGTTTCAGCTAATTTTGTTAGACCTTGTATATACAAAGTTACTTATATTAATACCGTCTACGCGTATTGTCTGTCAAAGTTTTGTATAAAATTGACCCCTCTGCAACTGCCTGAACTATGAAGTAGTTTTCATTGGCGCAAGACAATCTTCGATAACACTTTAGGTCCGAGCTACTAAAAACGGGGTTAATTATACCTTCAAGATAGAAAATCGAATATAGACCCCTTCAAGAGAGATTCAGCGTTAATTCATATCTAACTCAAAAAATTCACAAGAGATACTTTAATTTTTTTCACTAATCATGTTGTTTTTATTAAAACTCCCAATGACACTTTAAATAGTGAATGGTGTTAAAGGTGCTGCCGATCTGCGTGTACCACTCAATTAACCGCGTGAGGTACCTGCGCTACGGGACGGGCCAGGAGCCCATTATCAAGTTGACGCTAACGACGCTTCTGCTGACGGTCTTCGCCATCGGCTTTAGCGTCGGCGTCGTGTTCTCCGTCAGCACGCTGCTCTACCTGCAGGTGGGTTACATTACACTACAGGTGGGTTACACGTGACTATAAATAATAAATAAATAAATATCTTGGACATTGTCACACAAATTATCTAGTCACATTTAAAGTACCTGGACTTGTATTATGATGACTAGACAACGATATAGAATACATATATAGATACAAACATCCATGACTTGGGTACAAATATTCATATTCATCATATAAATATTTGTCCCTTTCGGGATTCGAACCCGCAACCCTCGGCACAGCAGGCAGGTTCACTACAGACTGTGCTACCGGGGCCGTCTACCTGTACCTACTATAGATTGGTTACGCGCAGTGATCGGAACAGGTAGTGCAATTTAGGGTAAAGTTGCGAATATTTGTGTGATGAATATTAATATTTGTATTCGATTCATGGGTGTTTGTGTCTCTCTGTCTGAAGCTGGGTTATATTTACACGTGGCTCAGGGGGGTGAAATGTGACTACAGGTGTGCAACATTGGGCTCCGGGTGGCTTACACGTGTCTAGAAGTGGGTTACATGAGAAAATATGTGACCATACATATATGTCGGTTACATGAGGCTCCAGCCAGGTGGGTTACATGTCGCTATAGATGGTCCAGGTGGGTAACAAGTTACTAGAGATGGGTTACACGTGACTATAGGTGGGTAGCTATAGTTGGTTTCGGCGTCATTACAGGGGGGTACACGTGGCTACTGGTTACAGGTGGGTTAGACGTGACTATGGGTGGGTTACATGTATGTTACATGTGACTACAGATAGGGGGAGAGCTACAATGTACTGGGCTCTTGTCAGTCCGAGCCCGTTCATATGAATTTCTAGAGTTTACCCTCGACTTCGTCCGCACAAATTATACATATATCAGATTTTAAGTCAGATCATAAGCTACCAAACAAAAAAGGGTCAAAATCGGTTCAGTAGTTTTTGCGTGATCCTGTTACAAACAAACAGACGGAAAAAAATTCTAAAACAGGTTGATTTGATACCTAAAAACCATATCGTAATCTTGTTCTTGTAAATATCTTCAATGTACAGACACACTTCTGCTACAGTTTAGATAGATGTAAAAGACCAATTCTTTTCTCCAGATACGGGGCATAATCCGCAATCAAACGACGATAGAAGACTGGGTAATGGAGAAGGCGGTCAGCCGGCACCAGGAGCAGAACCTCGCCCCCTTCGTGTACCCCTACGACCTGGGCTGGAAGAACAATTTCAAGTTCGTTTTCTTCAGCTCGCACTACGACGGCATCAGCTGGCCGTTGAAGAAAGGCTGCGGTGTTTATGACTTGACAGTGAGTTTTATTAATTACTAGAGTTAACCCGCGACTTCGTCCGCACAAATTATATACCAAATTTTAGGTCAGATCATAAGCTATCAAACAAAAAACGTTTCATCAAAATCGGTTCAGTAGTTTTCACTATCATAATCATTTATTGCTTCATGTGGTGTACATAGATCTTATAGATAAGATCTGTCTTTTTTGGGTGATGCTCGATCAAACAAACAAACAAACAGACAGACCAAAAATAAAAAAATTGGTGATACGGAATCAGGGACACCCTAAAAACCTTAATATCTTCAATGTACAGACACACGTTCTGTTACAGTTTTATAATAATTGAGATAATAGTAAAATAGTAAAAATAGTAATATTATCGGGCATAGGCCCACCACACATTCCCACCGCTGTAACTCCTGTAAGCCAGGATCAACAGCGGCGACCATTCACAACACTGGACAATGAAGTCCAGCGAGCCCGGGGGATGACTCTAATCTGTCTTGGAACCCACAATGAATTAATCAAAGAAGATAGGAGGAGTAGGAAAACGAAATATCCGACTTCCCTCCATTGCAAACGGGAGACAGCAATAAGAAGGAAAAAACATGGCTATTAGAGAGCCAATTCAAGAGATCATTTATGGCAGTGTTGAAGACACGACCGCAAAAGCACCAAAAATACAAAATAAAACAATAGGAACCTAACATTGTACTGAAACTATGACCTATTTTGCTTCCAGTAATAAGTATGGCAAAAACATCTGAACGCACGAAAGTTATCCCTAGTCGCAACAAGATCCATGTAGTAAGGGACACCAGAAAACGATTTTATTGAGTCAAGCATGGTCTGGCGCTCGGCGTACCAGAGCTCACACTCCCAAAGAATATGATGAGCGGTCTGTTCGAACTCGTTACTGTCAACAGAACATTCACATAAAGGTGACGCAACCAATTTAAAATAAAATAGCTTTCCCTTAAAGTTACCATGTCCGGTAAGAAATTGGGCTACGCAGTGATCTACCTCTAGCCACGCTTTGTCTAGACGATCGCGAACAGATGGAAAAAATTGGTATAGATGTCGACCCTTTGTAGACCCTTGCCACCGTAGTTCCCAGTCTAATAAAAGTTCATCAAAGATGTTGCAATCAAAGTTAAATAATTTACTAATTCTATTTCGGTCGCGAGGTTTTAAGAAGTTATGACTAACTTTTCTTGAATGAAAGTAATTGGCCGCGGCGTTGTATTTCCAAGTCTACGGGAACCACCCCCGCTAGAACGGGGAGTGCTTCGGTGCTGACCGTTCTATACGCTTTACACAGGAAAATCAAGGCTAAACGTTGACTTTGAAGTAACTTACGGCGCGCAGCGCCAATAGCCGACCTATCTGCCCAAACGGGGGCTCCATTATAAAAATAGTAATAGTATAGATTAATCTAGAAATAAACATGTTAACGGGTTGTTACCGCGTTTTGGTATACTTGAGTTCCCGATATTTCGGCAGTGTTACAACTGCCATGATCACGGGATGACTGAGGAACTGCAGGTAGATTTTTAAGAGCAGACAAATCTGTCTACCCTCACTCTTCGTCGTTTGTACTGCCCACCACTGTCTTAAAAATCTACCTGCAGTTCCTCAGTCATCCCGTCATCATGGCAATTGTAACACTGCCGAAATATCGGGAACTCAAGTATACCAAAACGCGGCAAGAACCCGTTAAAATGTTTATTTCTAGATTAAATAATAACCACATAACTCTCAAAAACTGTATAGTATAGATTATTAATTACGTTCACACGCTCGAGGTTATGCGAGCCCGCTCTACACCGTGTTCCTGAGGATATGCATTACCTTTCGCTTGTTAAATAACGCTCACTGGCAGATACATTGTAATGATCCCAAGCAAGCACTATAGGGCTGTTTATTATGGAAACCATACTACAACGGCACAAACATATAAACATCCATGACGGAACCGGGATTCGAACCCAGGACCCTGGTTTGGCAGACCGACGTGGTATGATAAATATGAATATTTGTACCCGAGTCATGGATGTTTGTATCTAGTAAGTATCTGTATTCTATATCGTTGTCTAGTCCTCATAATATAAGTCCAGGCTACATCTGATACTTTAAATGTGACTAGATAATTAGTAGATGTAGTGACAAGAATAGAGAAAGGTATGCTTCGTTGGTTTGGTCATCTGGAGAGGATGAGTACGAAAGAGATATATGTTGCTAATGTGAGTGGAAGCGTCGGCAAAGGGCGCTCGTAAGACGTATGCTGATCAAATCAGTTGCGTCCTACAAAAAGGGAAGGTGCGGAGTACTCAAACAAAAGGGCATGGATGAAGAGATGTATGGATGTGCATGAGGCAAAAGAAGTATGTAAAGATCGTAGTAAGTGGCGCGCCATGGTCTCTGCCTACCCCACTGGGAAAGAGGCGTGACGTTGTAGATAGATATATAGATAATTAGTGTGACAATGTCCAAGATATTTATTAAATTGGTAATGTTTCACTATGGGACCAACATTGAAATAGCGAAAAATAAATGGCTATCCATCCCTAGTTTTCAATTACTAAAAACTTTGGGGTGTATATAGAAAATGAAACTAAACAACTTTCTCTAAGGGACTTCTGGAGGAAATACATTCTTATTCGTAGGGTCGAAAAACGAGAAATTATTTTTAACCTTCCATACTAAAGTGTGGATTGTCGATCGATGTTCGTTTTTTTTCTATGAGAGGTCCACAAAATGTTTTCGTTTTCGTTTCGTTCGGCTCATGTTTTCGACCGTCCGTCCGTCCCACATTCTAACAGGTCCGCATTGCATTAAAATGCTTATTGCAAGCTTAGATTAGTTCACGATCGCCTTCTACTATAGTGTGCGTCCGTCTGTCCTACCTATAGGGGGTTGTGTCTTTTGGACCATAATTGTTAGATGGTTGAAATTTTCATTATGGCGGTTGATTAACAAATAATAAATAAAAAGAAAAGTAAAAAATTTACGGGGGTTACAAAAAGTTACAAGAAACTATTTTGTTCAACGTTTATAGTTTTTGCTCTATCGTAATATCATGATTATAGTACAAACTATGTAGTACTCGAAAAAATTATAAAAATGTGCCAAGTGTGTGTCGGGTCTAAGGACTCCAGAAAAAACAAAAAACCCTTGGTACGCGAGTTGTTCGACTCACACCTTCGTCGGTTTTATTGACCAATTCGGTACCGGTAAGCACCAGTACAAGGTTATTTATTATTATTATTTTTTTAATAGATCTGTCTAGGTCGCAGTAGCTATTGGTCATTTACCAAGCCCTTATAACCAAATAATAATAATAAAGGTTATTTTTTTCATTTAAAGCTCTAAACGAGCTCTGGACATACCTATTAAAAATGCAAGTCAAAATATAAAGACATAGACTAGGATAGAAAATAAAAATATAAGGTTTTAAATAACCATCTATTTCTCATTTATTCACACATCCTCGCTTCTATTGCATTTTTTGTACATAAATTACATTCCAAACTAATAATTTACCATCCGTGAGCAAGACCGTGGGCGCCGTACGCTAGGGGCGCGACGTGGGCGCCGTAAGCCAGGGGGGCGGCGTGGACGTAGGACGTGGCGTGGACTACGGGAGCGGGATGGGACTGGGAGAGAGACTGGAACACAACGGTCTTGCTGGCGGCGACGGGGGCGGCATATGCGGCGACTGGGCCATGGGCGTAAGCCGCGACCGGCGCGTGAGCGTAAGCCAGAGGGGCGGCGTATGACGCAACAGCGGGGGCGTAAGCCACATGGCCGGCCAACTGCTTAGCCAGGATGGGGGCGGCACCGGCGGCGGCTCCGTCGAGCTGAGCCTCACGGGTCTTCACGGCGTCAACGGCCCGCCACGAGTGGTCCTCGGCGGCGTTGATGGCCTGTCCATGGATTTCGGAAGCCCGGTCGTGGTATAGACGGGCGGCGTCGGACGCGGCGCGGACGTGGTCGGCGGCGTCGACGTGGGCGTCGATAGCGGCACCGTGGATGTCACCGGAGGAGATGGTGGGGGCGGCGACGACCAGGGGGGCGGCGTGGGCTACCGCTACTGGACCGTGGGCGTACGCCAGGGGACCAGCGTGGCCTACTAGCCCATGGCCGTAGGGTCCAGCCAGCAGAGCGCCAGAGGGCGCTGCTGCGGCGCAAGCGAGAACGGCGGCGGCGACAATCTGTAATCAAACACGTCTCACTATAAAATCCAGTTGAGTCACATCACAATTTTTTTTAAATCGATATACACAACACATCATTACAACGTTCGTTTAAATAATTTTAAAACTGACCAGAAATCTCATCGTGCACTTCTGTGGTAGACTGCTCGAAGGCTACTGAATGCTCTCATTTCGTCGCTGGCGGTTTTTATTCTAGCACAGGGCGTTGTGCGAAACGGAACGCGCGTTGAAAAAGTAAGTGGTCCGACTCAAGGGCGGAAGGGTGGCAGGAAGCGCGGCAATTTTGACAGATAGCTGTTCCAAGTTTGAAGTTTCGCCTCGGGGCGAATTCCGCTTAGCGCGCTGCGCTGTCAATGTTAAATTTTTCTTTTCTCTAAGGTCTTTTTACGTCCTACTTTCAAATTTTTTAATTATTATGTTTCAATATTAAATGACTGTTCTAAATTTATTAAAACCATGAATAGATTATAAAATTAATGTACAATAAGTATACAGTCATTCGTATAAAAGTAAATAAATATTCTTTAAACTGTTTACTTGTTCAAAGTATTAATTTAAGTACATAGAAATTAAAGCCTAGTTAGTAGGCATTATATGACATCATATCAATCATTAAAATCTTTCAAAACTATACTATTACTATTTATTTTAAGCTCTAAATATTCGCCTTTGCCTTAATTAAAAAAAAACAAATACCAACATCAAAAATCAACAACTAAAAATTTAAGGTATTTTTGTTGGGCCTTATAATATACAGGGTGTAAATTTAAATGTCCTACTTTAGGGGTCTGGATCACCAAACTGAAGAACTTTCATTATGGAGCAAATTGCGAAAAAAAAAGTAGTTTGACAGAAAAAAGCCTATGGCTTTTATTACTCATAACAGTGCCGCGTCCCTCAGAACAAAATCGTAATTGTATGAACTACACTAGATTGTATGGGCTCCAAAGATTTAATACCCTAGCTCTACACTAGCTTCATACTATTTTGGATTTCGAAGCTAGTTAAGCAGTGCCGACTCTTAAAACGTAGTGATTCCATTCTCTTTGACTCGTAATGGTCTCATAGTAGTGAAAGTTGTTCAGTTTCATTAAACTAGTACACAATTAGGACCTGACATTTGTCTGAAAAATCCCGTAAAGTACTCGAATGTAACGCATATAGATAAACCACAACCAGATGGTAGTTGTAGCAATGTTTCTGCCTATCTCGCGAGGGATATGGTCGTGGGTTTATGTATGTAGTAACCTAATTGTGTACTTAACGAACTAAGTTGTAAAAATCTTGTGACAAAAGCCTTGTTACTTAAATCTAACGCAATTCGACCGTAGTATTTATAATCCTATTTGCCGACACATATGACTTAACAATATAGGGTGTTAGGGTAAACAGTTGCATTACTTTAAGGGGTGATTGCACCCATGATACTGAACAACTTTCCCTAAGAAACATATAGCAAATTCGCAAAAAAAAAATCGACTTTTCATACAAATTATAAGTAATTGCATTTAGTATGGAAACTCGGTATTTTTTTTTGCGAATTTCCTATAGGTTGCTTTGGGAATGTTGTTCAGTATCATGGGTACAATCACCCCTTAAAGTAGTGCAACTGTTTACTCTAACATCCTGTATAAGGTCCTGCTTAATATGCTGAAACTTTTTTAAGGGAATGATCAAACCGTCAAACTGAACAACTTTCTCTGTGGCCCAACGTTGAAAGCGCGAAAAAAATCTGCTCTTCCATACAAAACTGCAAACCTACTTGAGCGAAATGTATGGGACAGTCGATTTTTGTTGGTTCCATAGAGAAAGATGTTCAGTTTGATGGTCTGATCATCCCCTTAAAAAGTGTCAGCATATTAAGAAGGACCCTGTATGATTTAAAAGTTCAATTGCTAAACAATTAAGATTTACAAAAGACCTTAAAGTTTAACTATGATGCAGATCTTTAATGAATAGTTCGACATCAAATGGTCATAGATCCACAGTAATAAGTCTTAGAAAAAGTATATGTCTAGAAGGAGCATCATGCTTCTACCGTATAAAACAAAAGGGGCCAACTTTCATAGGTTGGTTTGCGTGAGGCGTCATACAAATTATGTCTGTATGCATGTATATGGATAGGGTGTAGAGGCCAGTACTGGTTGCAATTTTTATCTACGCGTTCGCAGCTTCGACTGTCTATCTTGACATATAACTTATCCAAGTAATAGGTATTATAATTGCGAAAGTGTCTATCTCTCTGTTCGATTTTCATGGCTAAAGCGCTGAACCGGTTTTAATGAATTTGGTACCTACAGTGATAGCTTGAACCCTGAGGAAGGACATAAGTAGGCGTAAAAATTCCACTCAGATGAAGTCACGGGTAACAACGAGTGAACGGAAGTCACTATTGACAAAATATCAAGTTGCCATGAATGTCTTATACTGACGTTATTTGCCTTTCTCCAATTTTTAACACTATAATATTCTCCAACAAAGGACACTGGGTATAAATGTATTGCCACTGGTCGAAGAGCCCCCCGCTATGGCACAGGTAGGGACAGTTAGAGCATACCCTAACGTACATAGTGTACAACCGGCTTCAAAATATTTTCGAGAGAAAAAAGATACAGGGTGTTCTATTTTTACGTGGTCACTTTAGGAAGAAATTATTTTTCACCCCTCCGCTTCCGTCGAGGAGAAAAATATACTAACTCGGGCAGTACATAAGAAAGCCTCAGATCACATGTTTGTTGGCCAAGGCGGAGCTGAGTTACACGAGTTCTGAGACCTTTCTTACTTTCCTGCCTTCGGTGTGTAATCTACTATTACATTATGGCCCAAAAGATATAATATCTTTCGGAGTGATCAGACACTTAGCTACAACTACAAAAAGCTATGATTAAGCGTGCAACAGTTAGAAGGCACGTGAGCCTTCTATAATAGCCCAGTCATTTTACGGTTTGAGCCGGGATTAATTAGTAATTGACTTTTTTTTCGGTATGATATTGAAGAGCCAATTTGAGCCTAGAAATGTACCAAAATTAAAAAAAATCACGTCAGCAACAGTTCCAATTTTAAAATTTAGCTATTATCTCGTTCTAAAAAACCTGATGGTAAATTTTTTTTGCACATATTTAAGGCTTTACCATTATACATACCACAAACATGGTGTGAATATTTTTGTCTACTTAGAAGGTTTTGAAAAATACATTTGTATTTTCTAATAAATACCTCATTTTTTTAATTTCATTCCCTATTTTATTGCTCAAAAATAATTTATATTGTAAAATCTAAGTCAAATGAGTGAATTGGTATTAATATTAATAATTTAAAATCCTTCTGGGATACATAATTTTGATTTCTATGTTGCGTAGCGAATTTTTTTTAAATATTCTATAAGATAGTCCTTTTGTCGCTTAATTGTTCCGGTTATAGTTTAAAAGTACAATTAGTAATTACTCCCTACCCTGCCTAACAAAACTCCGTAAAATGCTTTAATATCAATTTCAGGATGGAATAAAGATTTTCTTGTTTTGAGTTTACGAGATGCTAAGGTTTAATGATTCTTTTGCATTAATAATAATTAAAAAACCTATAATACTAACCATATGAAACAAGGAATTCAACCAGCAGATAAAATAGCGGTGAAATGCTAACATTAGTATGAAAAGTCGCTAAACAAAACACCCTGTATCTTTTTCTCTCAAAAAGATATTGGTGGCACATATGAAAAAATGCTCTATATTAAACCCCCTGTCAAACGTAGTATGCCACTTATGTGGGGGCTCTTGTACCACTCCTGTCCTTTACCACTAACTTGCCTCCACCAATCGGCACTGGTCCCGCGTGGTGGAGTCAAAATCAAACTCACCATTATTCGTGGAGGCCTTTGCCCTGCTGTGGGATTCTATAGGCTATAATTCAACTTCTTGTCCAATGCTTATTCCCACAGTAAATTCATTCTATTTGCAACATAACAACAATGTTAGGTACTGAGGAAATCTAACTTCTTTTTATTATAATTCTATTTTTAGGGTCCCGTATACGAGCGCTCTATACTTAATTATATTTCTTGCTGATTGTGCTTATTTCGGAAGCTATGGAAGAAGGTCGTCCAATGCTACACGCGTATACGACGCGTGTAGCATTGGACGACCTTCCTCTGTTCAAATCCATGGAAATACTCGAAAAAAAATATCCAACAAACTGACACCTTTCCTTATTTACTATCAGAAAAGATACGCGGTAAATTAAAGGCACTTCTGTATAAAATCCCGGGTCTTGAAGAAATTAAGAAGACATGAGCTCTTGTAAAATCTAGGAAAATACATGATTGTGTGAATTGTCCAAGAATTAGAATTAAATGATTAGTATGATTAGGTAAAAATAAACACAAATTTTCATTCTTCTTCTTATCGTGTGGGCAGAGCCCTGGTGTCAGAGTTTTTCAGATCGCCTTACGGCCTCTGACGTGGTTTTTATGTAACGACTACTACCACCAGAGGTAGTAGCCGGGACCAACGGCTTAACGGCTTAATTTTCATTTTATAGTGTATATTTTGTGCATATTTGGCCCTTTTCTAGAGCATATTTGCATACATATTTAGCCATTTTGTTAATGCATAGAATCCGATGTCTACATATAAGTATACATACCTACTCTAAGGCCGGCGCGGCAAGCAAAGTCGATAATGATTTGGCTGCAAAAATTCTCTGCGCTGCGCTTCGCCAAGTGTGCTCCGGCTCTTAGATCTTGTCACTAAAATATAGTATGAAATATTGTGCAGCGCGAGCAGCAAGCACAGAAGTTAGAGAAGCGTCAGCGCGCGCAGCTGTACACCGCGACGCGCGCCTACTCGGGCCGCCACCTGCCGCTCCGAGCCTTCCCGCGCGCCGCCTGCGCCGCGCCCTGCACCGACGAGCCGAGGCTGCCTCTGCGCCCCGGTGACGTCATCAGAGCTACTAGGCAGAAGAAGTAAGTCATACATCATACGCCTTTCCCTCTATTGCTGATGATTTCACATTTGACCTGCCGATGCCGGTAACATAGATCTATGCCACGAGCGACGCACATATTATATTATTCTTATGCCTAACTCAAGCTTCTTCTTTTTTCGTGCCAGCATGAGCCATATCACATGAGAATTACTCATGCTGTAGTGGAAAGAATAGCTAGTCAGTATCAAGGCTGACTGCGTTCGGGTGCGCCGAACGAACTCTGGTTTCGTCATTCTGGGAGGCCCTTTCCTTGCGGGGTGCAACTGAAGCTGAGGCTTTAAATTATGGAAACCAGACAACAACTACACAAACATGTAACATCTATGATCGAGCCATAACACCAACTGGTTCGTCAAATTGATGTTCGTGTCTAGAATTGCAGCAGTCCTACATGGACGGCATGAAGTTGATTAAGGAAAAAATTTGAGGATTCGCCTTAATATTGTTTCTACTCGTATGTTTGATTAGTCATCCTTCTACAATCATCATCTCGGCCGATAGACGTACATAGCTGGATACTGCTGGACATAGGCCGCCCCCAGGGATCGCCACAACTCGCGATCCTGCGCTGCCCTCATCCATCAGGTTCCGGCCGCCTTCACCAAGTCGTAGGTCCACCTTGTGAGGGCATTCTGCCTACCCACGCCGCGCTTCACCTACGCGGCCATCGGTTTTGCGAGCAATATATTTATACTCATTGCCACTTTAGTTTAGCAATTCTTTGAGCTATGTTAGCTACCTTGATTCTTCTGCGAATCCCTTCATTTCTGATTCGATCTCGCAGGGAAACTCCGAGCATAGCACTCTTCATAGAACCTCTTTTAGTCATCTACCTACAATATGAACTATAAATTTGCAGACACTGGTTGTTTGGTGAGAAGGAGCCCTCCACTCCCTCGAAGCGAGGCCCGCGCGGCTGGTTCCCGCGCGCTTGCGCCGTGCCCACCGACACTATGAAACTGAAGCCCGACTAGCACGAGGACATCTACAGTAGCTATACTGTACTTGTGTGAGGAGAGACTGGTAAAAATCAAATTGTACCTTCGGTCATAGTCAAATAAATGGATAGTCCCAAGTAACGACGTGCTGGATACAGTTGCACAGGGCACTTGGTCCACACGAAGTATACCCAATGAAATTCTATACACAAGGACTTCGCATCTGCGCGATGTATCGGGACGTGCAAAAGTGTGCTTGATTGTTCCCCATTACGGATTAGTGACCGAGGACAGTTGAAAGGACTGGAATGTCACGGCGGACTCGTGATTACACCGTTTTGATACACCAGTGTATCGACGAGTAATTTCTTTAACTCGTGGTCACAGTACATTGTAAAGGATCGCATTTAACTGAATTAATTACTCTGGAAGTATTGAAGCATACTTAGGTGACATTAGGAACATATGGAATTTTTGGATTTTGTTATTGTATGACGTGGTGAGTCCATGTGTATAGAATGTCATTGAGTATAAATACCAGACTTTTCGTCAAAGGCAATATTTCTTAGCAATTTTTTAAAGTATTTTTCTCGTTTGAAATATTCACGTAATCCATCCATTCATTTTACTTTGATCGAAGCATTAAGCTATCGTTAACTAAGTAGAATTCGTTTTTATTATTATTAATTATAATAGTGTAATAGACTAATACTGTGCGAGAGTGAAGGTCATAGAATGATCATATATGAGAAAAAGAAAGCAAAATAACGCAAAACTAATAACACAGTTTATATGCAAAGTGCATAAAATGTAGTGACGTGCTGAAAAAGGTAAACTGATTGATGGTTTAATGGATTTATTAATTACATATTATATTGCATGCATACGCTCGCGACGATATTCCCTGAGGGGGCAGTCAGAGATAATCTGAAAACTCAGAACATACATGATTCACTAGTAGTATACCGAAACTCTCTGTGACGGGCAGTGAGCCCACTTATAATGAACGGGGGGTACAATATAAAATAAAATGCTTCAAAATTGAAGCACGCAGGCTTAAGGTGGTTTCAGTCCATACAAAAGTTTGTAATTAGTATATAATTACGAAGATATAAAGCTTTTAAAATTTTGTATGAAAAATTTCAAAGCTTTATATCTTCGTAATTATTTAATAAATTACAAATGTTATTTGTGACGCGGCATCTAGATTTTCTAAAATATTTTTCCATATAAAAAATATTATATTTATTTATTAATTATATTTTTGTATTATACTTACATTTATTGTTCTATTCGTTCATTAAATAAAGGTTGTTTCTATTTACTTTACACACTGTTGTCTCTTAATAGAAAGATATTTTTTATCTCCAAATGAAGCAGGGATGTTTATTCAGGTATTTTGTTCATAATATTAACAATGTAATAGCAAAACGTCGATCTCAGGTGTCTAAATGTAATATTTACATAGTGTTTGTATAAAGAGTGAACTTAAACGCGTTTTTAGGGAGTGCTTCAAGCCAGCAAACTGAATAACTTCCACTATAGAGCCGAAATAGAAAATTGCGAGCAAAAAATTTGTTGTTGCTCTATGGTTTTTCCATAGAAAACGTCAATGGCTACTAGACCCAAAATGTACGGAATAGCGGACTTTTTTGCGATGTCCTCTAGGTCCAATTTGAATGCTCGTTGCATGGAAGTGAGACATATGTACAGGGGGTTCTGTTTCTCCGATGCTGACCGTACGTAGTACTAATAATTATTATTATGTTTTAGTGGCAAGGGTTGTTGATCAAAGTCCTCAAATTACCTGGCAGGTGTACAGTCTTAGCGTTTTGATTAATTATGTGTCAAGATAGAACATTTCGCTTCTTACTAAAACAAATGGACCAACTTTCTTATGTTGGTGAGCGTGAGGCGTCATACAACGTATGTCTGTGTGTGTGTAAATGAATAGGGCCTAGCGGCCTTTCCTGGCTGAAACTTTTTCGACGTGTTCGTAGCTTCGACTGTCTATCTTGACATATCAAAGGCTTAGCGCTAAACAGTGCGTTCCGAATCACGACAACAGGGCTGTGAGCGCGATAAATGTCGTTCCGATTTGACGTGAGCGCTACCACCATCGAAAACGTGAAGTCATTCATGACGTCTCACTACCGACGCCATCTTGCAGTAACAGTGCTCACAGCTCGTTGCGTTAGCACTGTGAGCGCGTTGTCAAAAGTGACGTTTGACAGTTTTGTTGCGGTAAATTTTTGAGCGAATTTTCAAAAGTGATGTTTAACAGCTTTGTTGTGGTAATTTTTGGTTTGTTTAGGTCTCGATTTAGGTTTCTTTAGTAGTATTAGGGTTTGATTATGTTCTAAAAATGACGAATGCGAGTTAAATATGCGATGAAGAAAATAATACGAATATTTGAATGTTGTGATGTGAACGGTGTGAACGCGATATCTGGCGTTCCGAATTGGTAGGACGTTATCAGCACAGCAAGCGCGATAACGCAAATGGAACGGGTGTTAGCTCACAGCGCTGTTTTCATGTCTCGGAACGCACCGTAACTGAGTTGGTTTTTTAAGTAACGGAGCGGTGCGGGAGGGGATGAAATATAACGCACGTCGACTGGCACTCTATATTTCACCCCCTCCCACACCGCTCCGCTACCTAAGGAACCTACTCAGTTAGCCCTAGACTTGAGGTATTAATACTGATTGTGTACTTTACAAATATGATGAGCTAAAATGTTTCTGTCTTATAATTTATGGAATTTAAAAAAGTATATATACGTTGTACCTAATGTAGGTATCTATTTCTATAATAACTATAGATGTATATTGTATGAGATTGTAACGAACCGTTATAATGAACTTGATACGTTAATGGAATTTTTATAAAATGTGTTTTTAATTTTGTACAAATATATTATTATGTAAATAATTAGCCTACGTTTTTTATTCACAAAATGTTTTATTTTTGGTCTAAACCTGAATAAATAAAAACCTATCTACACTGGCGCAAAACTAAGTATTACACTTTTAAAATTGCAATAACTTTTTAAGTACATAAAATATACTTTCGAAATAAAAAAAATATATACGGTCGAATAGAGAAACCTCCTCCATTTTTTAAGTCGGTTAAAAAGGACTCGAAAAAGAGTTTAATTTAAAAATAATAGTTACAAAGACAGCTGATAACATTTGCTGTAAAACGTTTTTTATTTTAAATCTCTAATTTCTATAGTTTAGAAAAATTTTAAATATTAAAAGTGTAGTACATACTTATTTTTGCAGGTCAGTGTAGATTAACTTGGAAGAAGGCCAGCCCAGGTACTGGTATGACTATTAGTCACTCGTGGCTGACCTTTTGTGCCTTTACGGGCTACCATAAAAACAACAGCAGTAAGTGTAAAAATTTTATTGTGCATCAAAAACCTATCCAACATACAAAACTAAGTCTCACAAAAAGCACAATTGAAATAAAACTCTCAATAAGTTAGCTTATCACTAAAGTTATAAAAGGGATATTATTATCCATTATTAGTTTATTATCACTTTTTTCAATAATTAATAAATGCATTATTGCAAACCAATTCCGGACAGAGAAACAAACTTTACATTTCAGTGTTGAAAGTTAGTTTTAAAAAGTTTGTACTCTTATTGTTATTAAGCTCGCCGCTCGTCTTAAACTAGTTTATCTTATTAAAACATCTCAAAATTACATACTAAAATTTCCATTTCATCAGGAATGATTACATATTAATGTCAAAAGTTATAAAAACATTACAACTTCAATACCGCTGGGGTAAATTGAAGATTTAGTCTGACAACACTAAAATATGTTACGTTCAAAAACCGATCTCGCTTTTTCAATCGCAGGACATGGGTTCTAAAGATTCTGTTATCGTTATTTCCAACCTTATGGAACCAAATTTAGTCTTTAATCATCTAGTATTCATTGTCCTCGTCCAGTTCTCCCTCAGTGGAGTCCACGCCCACTTCTTCGTAGTCTTTCTCCAAGGCAGCCAGGTCCTCCCTGGCCTCGGAGAACTCTCCTTCTTCCATACCTTCACCCACGTACCAGTGCACAAAGGCACGCTTCGCGTACATCAGGTCGAATTTATGGTCCAGTCTGAAAAATGGTTAGGAACGTAAAAATTATGTAAATTAAAAAAAAATCTACCTGTATCGCAATAATTTCCAAACGGATTTTCGGATATCATTCATTAAGATACGTCGAGTGAATTGGTGGAGGATATCAATGAAAACGGTATTATATTGCCTGTAAGATCCCACTGCTGGACAGTGAAGAAAGAAAGCTACCTCGCACGAATAAGCGTAAGAAGCAAGTGGCCCGCACACGCCGAATATGAAAGAGGAGCCGAGTAAGAAGCACATGCAACTGACGCGCGCGTGAGAGCAGGACTATACGCATGTGCCGACGCCACCTTGTATCTGTAGACGAGTCAAGAAATGTAAGATCGTTTTATGGAGTGCTGGAGGTGTGCCAAATCTACATGCTTCTAATGCCGAGCACGCCGAACGGACCGTGAGTTTTCCTATATAGTTTCTATTCAGCACATCTTGCAGGCCACTCTATAAATGCTTGTATCCAGATGGTTTAGCCCTATGGTTAGATGGCAGCTAATCCAACAACTAAAAACTTCACACTAGTAAGATAATAGTGAATTTTACCTGGCCCAGGCCTCGGCGATGGCGGTGGTGTTGGACAACATGCACACAGCTCGCTGCACTTTAGCCAGGTCTCCTCCGGGGACCACTGTGGGAGGCTGGTAGTTGATGCCCACCTGTGGTAATTACACGAAATTTGATATATGATTTCGGAAATATACGAGTCCATTCGATATAAAAGTCGTATACAAGTACAAAGTAATTAATCCAATAGTGAAATTTCCTATAGAAAGGCTCTATCCTTGCACCCCCTCCGCCGAACACACACACCCCGGCCACAGCCTCCCCGAAGTGAAGAATCTTGAGTTCGTCTGATGCACCCTTGGCACTCACTCGATACTTCCATTGCTGACAGGCTATTTCCACTACAGCATGAGTGATCGTCATACGATATCGCTCATGCTGATACGAAAGAAGAAGAAGAAGTACAATTGTTTTTAACACGAAGTGGAAGGAAGAGAGGAGAAACCCAGTTCAGGATTGTGTACGTTCGTGACAACGTAAATTAGTATGAAGCCTATATCTTACCTTGAAACCCGTGGGGCACCAGTCCACGAACTGAATGGTCCTCTTGGTCTTGATAGTCGCGATAGCTGCGTTTACATCCTTAGGGACCACGTCTCCTCTGAAACGTTATTACAGTTTATTGAGAATTTGTCCTCCGAGCCGGGTAGCAATATGAGCAAGAAGTAGAATCAGCGTACCTGTACAACATACAGCAGGCCATGTATTTGCCATGACGTGGGTCACATTTCACCATCTGAAAACAATAAAAGTAACTTTGATATTATTTTGATATCCCACAAGTTTCATCATTGACTTAATGGTAATCATCCCTTGTCTGGGAGTTCAAGGACGTGGCGCGAAGTACGAACGAGCTACGCATCGTAATCTTTGGAATCCTTAAATGTTGCACCAACCCATATCTAGTTTAAATTTTTACACTAACCTGATTGGCAGGCTCAAAGCAAGCGTTGGTAATCTCTGCAACAGTCAACTGCTCGTGGTAAGCCTTCTCAGCGGAGATGACGGGTGCGTACGTGGCGAGGGGGAAGTGGATGCGAGGGTATGGCACCAAGTTGGTCTGGAACTCTGTCAGGTCCACGTTGAGGGCGCCGTCGAAACGGAGGGACGCTGTGATTGAGGAGACGATCTGGAATGATAATTAGCTTGACATTTTGTTTTACTATGCCAAAGCACTAGTGACTTAGCACCCTGGGCATCCAGCAAGCCTGTAATGCTAGTTGGCACTGTTTTGCAGTTTGGCAGTCTCTTTACCATGATGCCAATTTAAACTCAATCATGATCGATTCGACAGAAGATAAGAAGATGCCAACGCAAACATTACCATTAAACAAACCATCCCATTATTATGTTTAGTTATCTATATAGTTTGTAACATAGACATACCTGGCCAATAAGCCTGTTTAAATTTGTGTAAGTAGGTCTCTCGATATCCAGGTTCCGGCGGCAGATGTCGTAGATGGCCTCGTTGTCGACCATGAAGGCGCAGTCCGAGTGCTCTAGCGTGGTGTGGGTGGTCAGGATTGAGTTGTAGGGCTCCACCACTGCTGTGGATACCTGCAAGATTTTGAAGTTGATATAGCCACGAGGAATTGCGATATCAGATTTGAACTCAGTTTTCGAATTACTACCACGAATAGAAAGACGTTCTTTTGGACAAAATGCTACTGGGTACCTAAATTTACCTTGCGAGGGTTGCGATGCTGATGCTGATGGGTGATAAGATAATGGAATCATTTGGAATAATGAAACGAGCATAAAATCCAAGCAATAATGTAAGTATTAAGATGTTTATCTCGAAGGTAGGTACGTAAAGCATTTGTTCTTAGATTTTTTAATATTGGGTACGCCTGGCTGAAGCTTGACAACTCTGCTAGACTGTCTCCACCAATACGCACTGAGCGTTTATGTGCTTAGAACCTCGTTCTAGAGGCCTATGCTTTGCAATGTTACGTGGAGCTGATGATTAATGGACAATCATACCTGAGGTGCAGGGTAGATGGAGAACTCAAGCTTGGACTTCTTGCCGTAGTCCACGGAGAGGCGCTCCATCAGCAAGGACGTGAACCCGGAGCCGGTGCCACCTCCGAACGAGTGGAATACCAGGAAACCCTGGTACAGACAAATTACTCGTTTAATTGATTCGTGTTAAAAATATAGTATGTATGTAAGAAGTAACTATTAAATAAACTGTGACGTAAAAGCCTAGGTAATTATAGTTGAAAATGTGTATGGCGATGAAAAACAACTAAAGTTTTGATGTTGCACCGCTGGAGCAACTAATACCAAAGGGGTGCTGAGTTTTCCACTAGGTAGGTACTCTTTATGTGAATAAGAGGTTGTTTGACTTCGAAATTTTCCCTCTAAATTCTATTTTCATTATAATTTCATCAAAGAAAATGAAGCTTTAATGGATTATTAGAAGGACTTCCTGGCCTTAAAACCTATGTAAATGATGTGATATCATCACCACCTCACTGTTCAGGCACGGAATATATAGGGCCTCATTTACGGAGACGCGGGGTGTCGCGCGTCGCGTTGGGCGGTGCGTAGCGCGGGCAATAAATCTATGACAATTTGACGCGTGTGACAACGATTCTCCGTAAACGCACTTATACAACGCCATATGTTTGAATTTAGTGCGAGCCGCGCCGCTCAACGCGACGCCCGACGCCCCGCATCTCCGTAAATGAGGCCTAAGAGTACAAGTTCAGGAGCAGTCTCCAGGGTCCGAATAGCCTCAATGATAGCCAACCTCCGATAGGAGAGTGCACCACAAGAAGAAGAAGAATGGATTATTGTTAAGTTTGTTAACCTGGAGTCCAGTGCACTGGTCAGCGAGTTTCCTCAGTCTGTCGAGCACGACGTCGACGATCTCCTTGCCGATGGTGTAGTGTCCTCGCGCGTAGTTGTTGGCGGCGTCTTCTTTGCCAGTGATGAGTTGCTCCGGATGAAAGAGCTGCCGGTACGTGCCAGTGCGGACTTCGTCTGTAATTGATTTATTTGTGAAATAGGCATCATAAATTTGACAGCGAAAATGAGGCGCTCGTTGGTGTAGTGGAGCTTCGGTATTCGAAACGATCACAGAAGTTAATCAACGTCAGGTCCGGCGAGTCTTTGGATAGGTGACCGACCGAACCGACCGTTTAGTAATATTTCATCTGGAGTGTCTCCGTGCTTCGGACGTTACGTTAAGCTATTGGTCCCAGATAGTTCCGTTAGACGGCGGTGTAATCTATACTATTATAAAACTGTAACAGGAAGTTTTTCTGTACATTGAAGATATTAACAAAAAAAAGTTACGATATGGTTTTAAGGTGACCCTGATTCCATTTCACCAATTTTTGGATTTTTTGTCTGTCTGTTTGTTTGTTTATTTGTTTGTTTGTTTGAACGAGTATCAAGCAAAAACTACTGAACCGATTTTGATGAAACTTTTTTTGTTTGATAGCTTATGATCTGACTTAAAATCTGGTATATAATTTGTGCGGACGAAGTCGCGGGTTAACGCTCGTAAGGTAATAAATATGGCAGCTTGAAACTATTGATTTTCTGATAGCATGTTGACCAATACGCACGGGCCCGCGTGGTGGAGTACTCCACCGTACGCGTACGTATGACCCACTCCCTCTCACCTTTATTTGTAAAAAGAGGCCTTTGCCCAAACTTCTATTGATTTGAATTTGCGAGATAGGCTAAGCATATTATTCATGTTATACAAGTGTTATACTTATTCTTTGCGTTATAAAAGCATGTCTTAATAAAAAGAATTAAACGTCAAACAATGACCGACATGCTGATTCGACATTACGTTCAGCATAAAAATTCGTATATATTCCGTGGTTAAGGGTTAAGTAGGGGCACTGCTAGATTTTAATCTACATTATAATAAAGTTAGAATGACGTGTCAACTGACGTGACTGTACAAGGTTTATGTTAAAGTCTCGACTTCTTGACACCAACAGATTCATAGCAAAACGAATAAACTTAATATAAAAAGAGAGCAAGACGGTTAAAGCTTTACAAAGTAAATTGGAGCAGATGTCTGGCCACTTCTGATTAATTGCATCAATTCAGCTCGACATAAGACGACTTGATGGAAGGCGCACAAACAATGTATTAAGTTACATTGAAGAGAAACGTGAATCAGTATTATCCTGATTCAGTAAAACAATAAAGTTACCTACTTATTCTTCTTTTTATCGTTTGGGAAGAGCACTAGTGTCAGAGTTTTTTCAGATCGATAAAATAACTCAAAACTTGAATTTCATTAATCTAGAATTAACTGAAACAAACTACAATGAAAATATGTATACAACATCTCAAAAACTGAATTTCTTTAGACATAAAATGACATAAAATTTAAAATTTTACTGTCGTACCTCATCAGACAAATTACGAAACTCTAGGAAATAATTCATCATCAGACTATCATCGTTCACTGCTAAACATGGACGGATATAATTAAATCTATCAAAATTCCCCAACAGCACAAATGTCTACAAAATATCTAATAGATATCTAGTAGATATTCTGTGTTGTGTGGGTTCATGAGTCATCGTGAATCTACATACCTTTGAAACGGAGAAGACATGATTGATAAGTATAAAGTTATCTACGCAAACGTTCTTCAAGGCTACATCTCCATCTCCTTGTAAAATTTTATCGAAATCTGTTTAGCGGTTTAGGCGTGAAAAGGTAATTAACTACTTTCGCAATTATAATATTAGGTTTAGCCAAAAGAAACAAACACTTTTCAACTACTACGGAATTGTGGTCATAAATATAAATGGTGTGAAACATAACAATAAAATTGATCAATTAACTAATATATAGGTAAACGTTCTTAACGGTTTATTAAATAAATTGACTTAAAGAAATATAGAAAGCAATAAAGGCTAAAAGGCGATGGAACGGGAGCAGAATCGTGGCTTGAAAGTTTTTTGTTACACGGCGAGATGAATGATGGCTCGATATTTATCAAATTACAAAATAAGAGAGCTTTTATTAGAAGTTATTTTCTTAAACTGTAAAGTGCTTTGTTTGGGTTTAATTAAGAATTATTCACAGATAGTGGTAACTAAACTAGAAGATGTAAGTACCTAAGTCTATAATCTTGCTCACAATTTTGATGATTGATGTAAACAGTTATTTTGAAACATAGTCGTGTATTTTTAAAATTATGTGTCAAAGTCATAATAGTCGGTAAAAAGTGCAGCATTTTGTAGGTAGATATGATGCACGAAGACATTCGTATTCATTAGACGCAAAAGAATCGTGAAATCGTGATGAATTGTTTAGTACTTACCTAGTCCTGTATTGTGAGTATTGTGACTGAATATTGATACGTGAAGAAGATAAAATATGATAAATAAACGCTTCGGAAACTAGTCATTATTTTACTTTGTGTCGATACAAAAGTTTGTCCAATTTGTTACAAATAGCTGTCTATTTAGTTACTAAATTATTTTCCCAAAGATTCATCCAAATAAATCGAACAGCTTTCCCCATACGTTTAGTATGGGGTTCTTTCTGGTGATGCGGTGATTTGAGATGTTAATGGGATCGGTTATGATGATGGCAATGACTTTTATGAACAGCGAGCGTTTAGTTACAGCGTTTATTATTGGTACTTAAACATGTTTATAAGAAACGAGCGTTAACCCGCGACTTCGTCCGCACAAATTTTATACCAGATTTTAAGTCAGATCATAAGCTATCAAACAAAAAAAGTTTCATCAAAATCGGTTCAGTAGTTTTTGTGTGATACTCGTTCAAACAAACAAACAAACAAACACACAAACAAACAGACAGACAAAAAATCCAAAAATTGGTGAAATGGAATCAGGGACACCTAAAAACCATATCGTAACTTTTTTTTTGTTAATGTACAGACAAACTTCCTGTTACAGTTTTATAATAGTATATAGATATAGATACATCTACATAATAATAGTCAGATAAGAGCAAAGATTAACGAGACAGCGTGGACAACCGACAACGGCGTCGGTGAGGCGTGACGTGACCAGTCACTGGCCAGGCGTGACGTCTTAGGTTTCTATTTCTAATGGCCAGCGTATGCAAAATAGTTAGGTTTGACATTAGCTGGATACTGTTGGCAACCGAGGTGTAACATGGACTCTAGTTGCTATACAATACAGCATTAATAGGTAAAGGCCGTCATTCACGGAGTTATCAATGTACTTATTTAACAACTACTTAGCAGTTATTATAGCGCAAGCACTATGCGTAGGTAGGTAGGTGTAGCTTCCTCTTTCTTATGCAGGAATTGATGAAGAAAGAGGTATTCAAGATAACCAAAACCAAAAGTTACTACCTACCTAGTAGGTGAGGTGAAGGTTCCGTTTCAACAGTAGGCAATAGAACCGATAATTATATTTGAAGATTGGCGACTTTTGGTTTTGGTTTGGTTCCCGAAAGCTGTCTCTAGAATCTCTAGATAACGGCAGAGTCGTAGCTGTGTTGTAGCGGTTTGAAAATACGTCCTACGCAGGGCAGTAGGCCTACTCTAACGGATAAAAGTGAATGGTTCATTCTTTACCAAGTGGACTCAGCACGCAAGTTAATATTATGGAGGATGAGAAAAAAAATGAATTGTAGGTACAGTAGAGCATGAAGCTTTAAGGCTGAGCCACACAGAGTGCAGCTGCAGAACGGGTGCAGGCCGGCAGTAGTTGTAAACTATGGAATTATAATGCGAGGTGTCTCACTGCGGCTACCGTTCCGCAGCCGCGCCGGACTGCATCTAGTGTGTCACCACGCATATTTCTATAGTTTACCCCGTTCTGCAGCCCCCCATTGGCGACGCCCTTGACTAGATAGGTATACCCCTTAGGGGAGCGTGTCATTTCTCTGTAGGTATTCCTATCTTTATTTCTGATCACGTAGATAAACTGTAAACTATACATCTATATACTATTATAAAACTGTAACAGGAAGTTTGTCTGTACATTGAAGATATTAACAAAAAAAAGTTACGATATGGTTTTTAGGTGTCCCTGATTCCATTTCACCAATTTTTGGATTTTTTGTCTGTCTGTTTGTTTGTGTGTTTGTTTGTTTGTTTGTTTGAACGAGTATCACGCAAAAACTACTGAACCGATTTTGATGAAACTTTTTTTGTTTGATAGCTTATGATCTGGCTTAAAATCTGGTATATAATTTGTGCTGACGAAGTCGCGGGTTAACGCTCGTTTTTAATAAACCTGAGTGAACCTTGGTTTAACATCGGAGTTAGTTATTTGACAAAGCTAGACATTTATAATGACAGAGCAGAGTGCCGGCTTGTAATGTAATAACGGGTTCGTAGCGGGTTCAATACCCGCCGGGTCTATTAGTGGTTCTATTTGATGGTTAGTTTTAGCTGAAAGTCTAGGCAATAATTATATGAGGTTGTTTTTTTTTAAAGTTAATTCCTCTACAGTTATTGGTGTTACATTTCCGTACCACTATTGGTCATTTGAAAGTTTCAATATTGCTGGTTACAGTGTAGATACATTTATTTCTAATGGGGAGAGCAGATTGTAAAGCCACAGAGAGAATCTATGATAATCAATTTGGCCCGTTTAGGTGGAGCAAAGCCTTAACAGAGTGGTGGCCGAGAGTAGGCAAACGAGAAGTGGGTCGTCCGGCAGCCAGGTGGGTTGAAGACATCTGGAAAAGTATCGGCAAGACCTAGATGCCACAGGCACAGGGCTGAGAAGGATGTCAAAATAGCTGAAGATGATGATGATGAATAATAATAGAATAGAATTATAAGTTCTTTATGACCACTAACAAAGATGTCTATGCTCATGATACTTACCAACAACAGTAGGTTCCAAATCAACGAACACAGCTCTTGGCACATGCTTCCCAGCGCCGGTCTCACTGAAGAAGGTGTTGAAAGAGTCGTCTCCACCGCCCAGGGTCTTGTCGGATGGCATCTGGCCATCGGGCTGGATGCCGTGCTCCAGGCAGTACAGCTCCCAGCAGGCATTGCCGATCTGGACTCCGGCCTGGCCGATGTGCACTGAGATGCATTCCCTCTGGAAAGACAAGATATTCAGTAATTTTATTTACAGTCGCTGTGGTACTTCGGACCTGTTTTCGACAATGATTGTTAATTTAGAATTGAAAATGATAGTTAATTTTCGTTTATTTTGAGTAATTATGTCATAATACGTGTAGGTAATATCATTATCAATGCTGTAAATGCATGATACATTTTGTTCCCTCAGAAGGCAGGATATATCGAGCAACATTGTTTTTTTGACATCTTACCCACATCTGTATTCAACAAATACAGACATTTCATTTCATTTTCATTCTAGTTTAAAAGTACTTCACAGTACAATCGGAATAATCAATCTGGATGATGCTCACGAGCTTAGTCTTAGAACAAAAGCAGTTCGGTCGACTTGGGTGTGTAAGCTAAATATAAATAGCACTCTCTCGTTATCGTTCCTCCTGGATCTTATAGAACGGGAAACCGCTATAATAAGAAAGGGGGTTGGATGTTGACTATATCTGTCACCACCCGACCCGACCCCGGTTCGGACGCAGGGACCGGAGATATCGAAAATGCCTAAAGGGATTAGATACCTCTTATTCTTCATTATTAAATAGGTACGACACCCTGTGGTGCTTATTTTATTTTAAACGTAATCTTTAATGTGTAACTAAAGAATAATACGGTACCGAATCTCTTCATCCCTTTACAAAATTTTACTTTGTACCAAAAATGTCTGTACAGAATTGCGTGCTTGAATTTTTTCTAAAACGTAGAAATTGGGCCAAAGGGCTAGATTATTCAACCTCAGGCCGCCGGGCCGGCGACCCTATTATTATAATTAGGGTAGAGGGTGTTTCTTACAGAATAATGTTTGTTACGGTTACTTTAGATCTTTCGAGGTGATCGGAACGCTACGCATATTTACAAACTCATTTTCTCGCCCTAAATGGTGTTTATTAGGTACCTACACTATTATAGTTTCATTAAAATGTTGATGGCCTTTGTGACATTATTGTTTCAGTTTTTCATGACATTACAAATACAATAAGCACAAGTTAGCTAAAGCTTGTGAGTTGTGACTAAAAAGTTTTTATTTATTTGATAAGATCACCATTTCTTTTGTCCTTATCTAGGTAATAGCCTATAGCTTCCATACGTTTTTCAATCCTGCTGCTTTTAGTTCTCAGTGCTCCTATACTTTCGGTGGTCTAAATTTAGGTGCTCTAATATTGATGGTCTTAACAACTATGTGCTGTTAAAAATTTGCTCCAAAATCTAGGTAGGTACTCATACTCAATGTTGAATAGTTTGTTCTGAATGTGTCATTGTAAAAAGCTTTTGATTTCAGTCAACTGAAAGTAGGTAATTTATTTATCAAACATACACGTAAACCATAATCTCATATCCAGATGGTAAGAAACTAGACTGCAATACTAGCAAATGAGAACTTAATTAGAGCGAAGTTTAATAGCATAATCAGAAATTCAGGCAGGCATGAGGCCTAGTTAATTTTTTTGTATAAACTTAATTTCCTTCTACAAATCTCATATTGAGTCCATCTACGTTCATGTCCTCTTTATTTTGATAAATGATATTAAATAAATGTTTCACTTTGATACAGGCTGTAACGCACGATTTCATTTAAGTCACGCACCGCTCGTATTAAATTAATATCTCCATTAATGTTGTGTAGGTATGTATCTGTCTTTATTATCTACATCCTACCTTCTTACATTTATAGGTGTTCGAAACCATCAGATCTGGAGTGCGATTTTTGAATCTCATACGTTCAACTCAGCAGTTGAAAATGTATGAAGATACGCATCTTTCTACTGCTGATTTGACTTTCAAAAATCGCACTTCTGGAGTATGATTTTTGAATGTCAAATCAGCAGTAGAAAGATGCATATATCCATAGTAATATTGACATTTTCAACTGCTGAGCTCCGCGAATGAGATTCAAAAATCGCACTCCTGGCCGGTGCGGTGCACGCGTATTTTGATGGATGACCTTTCCGTGGCTTGACGAAATGACGAGTTGACAAATCGGATGCAGCTAAGGGGGCTTCGCAAGCCACCTTAAAAAGATGGTCTCCGTGTAGTCGTTAAACCAAGTCAAAGACCTTGAGGGGCTAGAAAATACTTAGACAGGTTTGGGTCGTGTAGTGTCATTGCAGTTTTCTATAGAACAGAACATTTTTTCACCATGCTTTAAATCAACTGGTGGTATCTAAATAAAATAAAAAAAATATGCAATACTCTTTTAAGTTCAAAATTAAAAGCTTAACATTTTTTACATGATACATGCATATAGCAACAATAAAAGGGGTACAAATGGCGTCGATAAATCCTATGATATAACCTATATCCTTCTTTATGCGGTAGATAATCTAACTTGGATAATCCAGGATATGAGGGGAGATTTTAATGTCCCTACACACGATAGGGCTATGACATGAAATTGCTGGTTTTATATCGGAAAATGAATTATTTATGGATGCACGTAATGGCCACAAGAATAATGAAGTACTGAAAATCATTGGACTTATTTGAAAAACGTCACTGGGAGAGCCTGCGAGCATAGTCCGGGTTTTTGGTGACCGTGGTGTGATTTCACGGATCGTGTAGTATCCGGCACAGCATCGACCCAGACCCCCGTCTGGGCCCGTACGAGAAGCCCGTATGACCCCTCGTACGAGAAGTCTTATCCCATTAGAGAGAGGCGTAGTTAGGCGTGGACGGTGTGCGCCTACGCCCACGTCTCACGGATCACTTACATAGCTTGGTGCCCATCATAATATATGTGTCTTAGAAAAAGTATAGCCGTTGGTCCCGGCTACTATCTCTGGTGGTAGTAGTCGTTACATAAAAACCACGTCAGAGGCCGTAAGGCGGTCTGAAAAAACTCTGACACCAGGGCTCTGCCCACACGATAAGAAGAAGAAGAAGAAAAAGTATACGTGTCTAGAAAGAACCTCATGCTTCTACCGTATAAAACAAAAGGGGCCAACTTTCTTAGGTTGGTGTGCGTGAGGCGTCATTCGTCATATATTATAGATAGGGTTTAGATGCCAGTACTGGTTGCAATTTTTTTCTACGCTTTCGTAGCTTTGACTGTCAATCTTGACATATAACTTATCCAAGATTATGTGTATACATATTGGTATACATAACAGCTTTTTAAAATGTATATAAAAATTCAAATATGAACCGTTTGTGAATTCAGCATGCCTGCTGTCCCTCAAGTTGTCTTCTTTTCAGCAGGGGGAAATGAGGAAAAAATGCTATGGTTTTTATTTCGTTGAACGTTTATAATGTGCATGTTCAATCGATCACAGAGCACGATAGAGTAAAACGCAAGGTGTCTGTCAAATACTTGGAAAGGTAGGTAATTTGCTTTCGTTCTTTGTAAAAGTTTGAACGTAAAGAAGTTAGGAATAAACATGGTATAAACAGAATTTACACGACTTTTCCACCAATCGTTCTATAAACTGAAAGTTTAAACCCTAGATCGTGGTGAAGAGATTTACAAATCATCATTAGACGTTGTTCATTGCCCAGGATGTCCGGTCTACCCTAGCTAATCAGCAAGCAGCAGCAAATTTCAAGTTATCAAAATGCAGTGTAAATGTAATTTAAATCCGTTCAGCAACTTAAAGTGGTTTCAGTCCATACAAAAGTTTGACGCACAATACGCGTAGACGGAATTAATAAAAGTAATATTTTATATATGGAAAAATAGTTTAGAAAATCTAGTTGCCGCGTCACAAATAACATTTGCAATTTATAATATAATTACGAAGATATAAAGCTTTTAAAATTTTGTTTGAAAAATTTCAAAGCTTTATATCTTTGTAATTATATTATAAGCTTATCTTAAAAGCAAAAGATAGAAACATTTGGAGAAATATGGAGAAGGCCTTTACTCGATGAGAGGTCCTTTAATAACTAAAATATGTAATGTAACTTAATAATAATTTAATAATTTATCTAAATTCAATTTTTTTGCATGCCTGAAATGAAATGTAATTGTTATTAATTTATTTATAGTATTGTAATATGATAAAAAAAAGGAAATAAAAGGCTATAATAATAATAATTATATTATAAATTGCAAATGTTATTTGTGACGCGGCATCCAGATTTTCTAAACTATATTTCTATATATACAAAGTTACTTATATTAATACCGTCTACGCGTATTGTGCGTCAAAGTTTTGTATAAAATTGACCCCTCTGCAACCACCTTAATAGGCTAATAGGCTTCTAATATAAACGTTTTCATGCTACTGCGGCAGATAAAAAATCGGTATCAGGCGCGGTTCGGTACCGTAATACAATACCGATTCCCTGTAACGTGGTATCATTAATCAACTATCGCTCAGAATGTAGATACAGCCTTCATTTGTTGTACAAAATGAAGGTAACTTGTGTAGCCAAGCCATATGCTGACTTTCACACAATTTCACTTCGCTTTTCTTTAGCAGATTTTTCGTTAATGTGCTAACTTTGTTCCATCAATCATTTTATTGAAAAGACATAAACAAGGGCATTAATACAGGGTGAAATTGATATCATTAGCATCCTTTTAAACTAAGAGTCTACCCATCAAACTGAACAACTTTTACTGTGGGAGCAAACCGATCGGAACAAAAAAAAATCAGCCGTTGCATACATTTACAAGTCGAGAAGGCCAGCGACGGCGGGTGCAGCTTAGTATGGAACAGCTGTTTTTTTTACTCCGATCGGTTTGCCCCCATAGTAAAAGTTGTTCAGTTTGATAGGTAGACTCTTAGTTTAAAAGGATGCTAATGATATCAATTTCACCCTATAGTCGCTGTAAATACATACAGCGACAAGGTTTTTAATTAAATAGTTAATTATGTAGTATGTTAAAAGTTTGTCTAGAAATGTAAATAATCTAATTATTACTAACTAACAGATATCAGATTATTTTAGGAGGCTATGTGAAAAAAATAGGGTTCTTCAAAGTGTCATATATCATGAAGTACTAACAGAAGGAGTATGATTAGCGGATATGTGTAAATTGAACGTATAATTAAAGTTTTGATTAGAGCCAAAACCCGATTAAGACACATTTTCTCGACAGAAAAACAAGCCAAAGTAGCCTCCGTTTTTATTTATAAACGATTGGAACTGCTAAACGGTGAATATTAGAAACACGAGACTTGATTTAAAACAAAAATAGATTGATATTTAACAAATTTTAATAAGAACAGAATTAAACTTACATAAATAGTACAATCACAATTAAATAAAGTTTGTTTTACGCTTGCGTCGTTTCAGGCGCGTGTGCCGCCCCACCTCTTTCTCTCGCATCAGGCAGTAATATAAGCTATCACACGCCCATTTCGCTTCAATTATTTTTCGACATAGGCCCTTAACGCAATATATAAATAAAACAATAAAACCAAGTATGGTAACTAATTTGTAAATGCAAATCAGACGCAACAACTTTATCCTTTTTTGGCAACATTTTACTTCTTCCATTATTCTACTAAATGCTCCATTTACAATCGTATTGCCACCAATAAATTGTTACCCGATATAGTAGTTTATACAGTGGGCGTTTTATTACAGATGTCCACCTACATTTGTACAATACAAATTAAATGTAATAAGGAAATTATCCTGTCGATTTATATTGATTGGGGAATTGATGTCATACAGTTTGGTTCAGCTTCGCTGATCGTACTTATTTCGTTGGTATACATAGTTGGATCAGAGATAGGATAGAGATATCTTTTTGTAAGCGGAAAATCTTTAACAATAGGGAATGTAAGGAGGTTGTATAGCCATAGCTTGCTGGCTGTTTCTGATTTAAATTTGGAACGTTGTCGAATCCCGTGGTGGATTTCTATTATTATTAGACATGGGGAGTGGAAGATAGGTTCTAGAAGCAAAAAGCAAAAGTAATAAAATATAAACAAGCAATAAAGCTTTTATTTATTCTACCGTAGAGTTACGCCTCCACAGTACCTACCAAGGATTAATACAAAAGCTGCAAAACCAGAATTGACCTTGAACAATACCTTTTATATAAGGGTATAACAAAACACCCTAGTAATATTTAAGGTGGTGCTTCAGACCATCAAACTGAACAACTTTCACTATGGAGCCAACATCGATATCACGAAAAAAAATCAATCAAAAATCAACAATCAATCATCAAATGTCCCATACAATTTACTCGAGTCCGTACTGCAGTTTTGTATGGAACCATTGAATAATTTTTCGCCATTTCGAAGTTGGCTCCATAGTAATAGTTGTTCAGTTTGATGGGATGAAGCACCCTCTAAAGTATTACTAGGGTTTTTTATTACACCCTGTATAATTAATATTGACATGAAAAGTTTCATTAAATTCACAGTGTTATCTTCGTCAATTTTCAAGTTCGATAAGTAAGCGTGTAGCAAAATACATAAGTACTGGGCTGGAAAAATTTAAAATACCATGCCATCGACTTAATAGAAGAAGTAGGTAAATGGTCAAAAAAAGCATCCAGCTTCAATTTGTTGCTTAAATACAACCTGAAAAACGATGAAACTAGTCATCATGATGATGATATATATAATTATCACAGAATAGAATCACGAAATATAGTGTTATATTGAATCAACAATATCTTATTTGTGGCAGCCCTAGACAGGGACTTCTTTAACTAAAGTTTGAGACAAACGGTTAGTTGTTTTAGTTACGCATCGATTGGCTGGAACAATCGGATCCGAGTCGGGCGAGGCTCCATGACGATGACGGTCAATGAAGCATTTTAATAAGATTGCCGATTATTTATGGGCTGTTTCACTATACAAATAATAATAATAAGAAATAAATAACGCTCACAGGCACATACATTGTAATGATCCCAAGCAAGCACTAACCATACAACAACGGCACAAAAATATAAACATCCATGACCGAACCGGGATTCGAACCCAGGATCCTGGTTTGGCAGTCTGACGACGTGTTAACCATTACACAAACCGGGTCGTCAAATGGATTTGTAGTGAGTTTTGGGGCTTGTAGGTATCTTTGTAGGTTTTGACTTGTAGCGAAAAACTGATCTAAACTTTGTGTGAAGTCGCAAGCACAAATCAAACCTCGTCATATTATTAAATTATTATTGTCATACCCACTACAGCTACTTAGGGGAATTTCTTCGAGGTGACTTGGAAAAGAAAAAAACCATTTATCAATCGATTATTTCATTTTGTATCAGATTTAATGAGGGATTTTCCGAAAGCCATTAAAAAAGAAAAAGTAGTTCCTAATGGCTCGATAGATGGCGTTGACGAGACAGGTGTGAGCGACCTTGCAGATAATAAAATACAAATTAAATAGTAATAATTGATGTTTTTAAGTAAACAGCAAAATATGAACATATATTTCGTCAACGGATGCGTCCGACTCAGTGGCATGCATTTTTATTCACTTTTTAGCCTAAAATTTTCGTCTTCGGACCCCTCTCTGGTCAACGCCATCTACAGCCGGTTTTTTGAACTACGTTTGACCAGCTGTCAGAAAACTCCTCATTCGATTGTGTCACTACTCTCTGTAGTAACACTGTCGAACTTTATTCGAAACTAGTTTTTAAGCAGCGATTGCATTACCCAACATTTAGGGCCGATTTCGGCATAAATTGCTTGCTTTGACCGCCACATTTTAAAATAGAGAGAACAAATCCAGCAATGTATGCCGAAATTAGTCCGCGTGAAATAAGAATATTGAAACAATCCGTTCTTAGTGCGTAGAATCCGTAGAATCTATATTCCAAATTTCAGGTTTCTAACTTCAGCGGTTTATTATTTGTAGTTGGGCTATTACAAGCAAGGGTCGTTGTAACACTGAGACCAGCGCTGGTCCTTTGTGTTCGCCCCAAGGTCACCCATATTTTACGCATACCTCCGAACTTATGGTATTTTCTTTTCATCCTCGGGAAAGCAGGTTTCCTCACGATGTTTTCCTTCACCGCCGAGCTAGTAAATGATAAATACAACCGTACATAAATTCCGAAGAACTTAGTGGTTCAGGACAGGAATCGAACCGCGGCCTCAGGATTGACGCGCTAGCTCTCTTCCGTATGGGCTGTCATCGCTCTCACTTCAACTTCAGCGGTTCAGGGTGTGCGTCGTCTGTCCGTCGGTCGGTCAGTCACGGAACTGTTTTTGGGGTTCCGTAATCAAACAAGGAACCCTTATATTAAGTATTGATATCTACAATACGTAATACATGCCTAGTAGTAGTAGATGAACTGCTTTATTTCCAGGAACTCAATACAATTAAAAGTTTGTGAAAACAAAAACATCAGGTAACCGTGTACTTTTACCACACCCTTAGTAGAAAAGCAGGGTTTATTAGAATCGTGTGCTTTATTATTTAGTCCCCATTTCGTGTGAAGGGTCTGGATACGTGACGAGTGCAAAGTATATTGACGAGTGGTTAGGTAATCCACACGTAGGTATCATTAGTGCTTCCGTGGACGCCCTAAAAGGTCCCTTCCGTTAGCACTTCCGCTAACATATGCATGGTTTCCATCGATTCCGATATATTTTTTAGTATTTTAGTGTGGGGATTTTAGTATTTTTATGAAGAGGGTTTGTATGAAGAGAGGAAAATGCTTTTTTACTCGAAACGTTGGTTTTTTTTAGAAATATTATAAGTACTGCCGTCAGTTCATTAAAAAGTTAGGTGCCTATGTTAGCCCAGTCATTTTACGGTTTGAGCCGGGACTAATTAATAATTGATATTTTTTTTCGGTATAGTATTTAAGAGCTAATTTGAGCTTAGAAATGTACCAAAATTTAAAAAAAATATCACGTCAGCAACAGCCCCAAATTTTAAATTTTTCATTTATCTCGTTCTAAAAAATCTAATGGTAAATTTTTTTTGCACGATTTTTAGGCTTTACCATTATACATACTTCTAACATGGTGTTAATACTTTTGTTTACTTAGAAGGCTTTGAAAAATACATTAGCATTCTCTAATGAATACCTCATTTTAAACATTTCAATGCCTATTTTATTGCTCAAAAATAATGTATATTGTTAAATCTAATTTAAATGAGTACATTGGTATTAATATTATTAATTTAAAAGCCTTCTTGGCGATACAATTTTGATTTATATGTTGCGTAGCGATTTTTTTTAAATATGTTTTCAAATAGACTTTTTGTCACTAAATGGTGCCGGTTACAGTTTTAAAGTCCAATTCATTATTACTCCCCACCTCTCCTAACAAAACTCCGTAAAATGCCTGGACTATGTGTAAAATATATTATTTTAATAAACATACCTACCTATTTAAAGTCACACATTTATAAATATGACATGACAACAATAATCCATTGTATCACGCATAAGCTATTATTGTACCTCGTAAATAATCACCTCCAGAGAATAAGATCTATTATTATATTACATGTACACGTAACAGCTAGTGAGTGCAATGAACTTGATACTAATTTCCTCTTTCGGCTGGCAACACGAAAAAATCTAGTTTTAAGTTCGAGTCAGACACGCATATCATGGGTTCCGGATACCCAGCTTTTTATAAGGTCGAATCAGAAGTGCAATTCTCTTAGCGTCACATCGCTGTGAAAAACATCGACGAGACCACAAATGTAACATCTTTCTTGCATCCTTCAGATCGTCGGAGTTTTTATATGAGTTTGACACATAACATAACCATAGCGAATACCGAATTGACAGCTCGCCGATGTTTCAACGACGAATTTAAGGTTGTGACGATGTTTGCGTTTAGAGAATTGCATTGCAGATGTTATTCCAGTAGAGAAAGTTTATATTGATCAAGTGATCATGTTCTTAAAATATTATGAATTATTTCTGAAGGATCAAGATCCTTTAAGACAGTCAAGACTGTCGAGGGGTAAATTCAGTCCATAGGTATACATGACAGGTTTTTAGGATATCTAATTTTATGTTAAGGCGGTTTCAGTCCATACAAAAGTTTGACGCACAATACGCGTAGACGGAATTAATAAAAGTAATATTTTATATGTGGAAAAATAGTTTAGAAAATCTAGTTGCCGCGTCACAAATAACATTTGCAATTTATAATATAATTATGAAGATATAAAGCTTTTAGATTTTTGTATGAAAAATTTCTAAGCTTTATATCTTCGTAATTATTTTATGAATTGCAAATGTTATATGTGACGCGGCATCTGGATTTTCTAAACAAATTTTCCATATATATAAAGTTACTTATATTAATACCGTCTACGCGTATTGTGCGTCAAAGTTTTGTATAAAATTGACCCCTCTGCAACCACCTTAAGTGGAGACATTTGGCGACAACTGTTTTTACTATTATGTTTTCTTATTTTCATTCTTTTGTGTAGAACAAATACATAGAGATATAGCATTCAATCAACTTCATGGCGAACATAATGTAATTTTTGACCATTACCATGCATGCAGACAGTTAGCCTCCAAAACAACTTGACCAATGCAGCGGACAGATTGAAAAGCTCGAGTTCAAAGTAGACCCGTTGGTGCGGATCCCTAAAACAAGATAAAAAGTCAAAGACGTGGCGCATGCAGCCACTTTTTCACGGTCAAGGTTTTTGATTCTGTTTGACTTTGACGGATTGCTTTAGTTTGTGATCGAAGTCTTTTGATATGGAAGCTATTGAATTAGGTTAAATTAAACAGAGGCATTATAAAAATGTGGTAAAAAAAGGCTATAGCGTCTCACTGCTGTTGCTGCTGCTATCTATTGTGTGAATTTGACCATCAGGAGTGCGATTTATGAATCTCATTCGCCGAGCTCAGACATCTTCATGTCAAAATTACTACGGAGATATGCATCTTTCTACTGCTGATTTGACTTTCAAAAATCATACTCCAGGAGTGCGATTTTTGAAAATTAAATCAGCAGTAGAAAGATGCGTATCTCCATACATTTTCAACTGCTGAGTTCATCGTATGAGATTCAAAAATCGCACTCCTGTATATTTATAGAAAACTCTATCGGTAATCAATTATATTCTACTGTAGGTATATTTGATGGCAGTATTTGGCAGTTTAGTTTATTGGAATTGAACATTGAAAAATACATACGTATTTATTCGAAGGTGCTAAACCACCAAATCCATTAACATAACGACCTCTGCCGACTCATTAATTCTAGTTTCGCCAAGGGACAGGGAGGGACGGATGACGTAAAATGGCACTCCCGCCACTCCCGTAGTCACTCACCGGGAATCTGATAGGATGTATGTGTATTTACCCTCGAGAGTAATGACTAATGAGAAAAAAATCCATTACTTACGCAGCAGTCAGCACTTCATTTAGCATTTATACAGGATTTAAAAATCAATGCGTTACATATAAAACAGGGGGCTTCAGACTCAGTCAATCAAATTGAACAACTTACACTACAGGTTGAAATTGATATCATGCTAAATTTAAAATTTGGGGTTGTTGCTGACGTGATATTTTTTAAATTTTGGTATATTTTTAAGCTTAAATTGGCTCTTAAATACTATACCGAAAAAAATATCAATTATTAATTAGTCCCGTCTCAAACTGTAAAATGACTGGACAAGTAAGAGTGTTTTTGGGTGAATATACTGAAAATTAGCCTTGCTCAGTAGGATATTACTTGTAGTACTTAGTTGTAAGAAAGTTACCTACTTTATGATCGTGAGATTATGTTATGGTATGGTATGTGGTTTCAAAAGTGTTACTTCTGCGGAGTCTGTAGGTAAGTGTCTACTCCGAGTAAATATTATCCTTAAACAAAATAAGATAAACCCGGCCTATTAATGGCATATCATAATAATTAGTGTTCATACACCGTGAAGACCATCAGTTCATCAGCCCAATTACTCGAAAAGTATAGAAGTGGAATTGCTAAAACAAAATAAAACCGGTCAAGTGCGAGTCGGGCTACTCGCGCACCGAGGGTTCCGTACCACACCATCACACAAAATATTAACTAACAAAAAAACGATTCGTTTCGTTTTTTAACCAAATAAATGACTTACTAACAAAAAAGTTTTGTTTTCTTGGGAACCTTTAGCGCGAGACCGACTCCCACTTGGCTGGTTTTTATTATTTGTTGTTGTACTGCAGAGTTTGCTCTATAATCACAACAAGTTTGGCGGTTGTATGTATTACCGTTTTTACGATAGAGCGAGAAGAAAAAACATTGATAAAAACTAGTTTCTTGTATGAGGATCCCCCTTAATTTTTAGCTTTTTGTCATTTTAATTATTTGTTAGCAAATCCGCTGTAATAACGCACATTCTGTGTAAATTTCAACTGTCTAGCTATTACCATTCAAAAGTTACAGCCCTAAATAGGTAGTACAGGTAGACGCACGGACGGACAATGTAGGCTTATGAATAGGGTCCCGTTTTTACCCTTTGGGTACGGAACCCTAAAAAAAAACTTCTACAAAAAGAAAAAATCGGAATACTAATAATACCATATGAATAATACCATTCATTTTGATGTTTAAAAGAATCACAAAGAGTAGGTACAGCACCTACATTACAGTAGCCAAAATGCGTTCAGAACTAAAATGAATCAACGTTGTAACTAATTTTACAATTAGCTTCGGTTCCAAGAAAGCTTACAACGATCAACGAATGACTGTGGTTTAGGCCCAAAACACACTGGCGACTAGCTGCAGCGTACCGTATCGTAAACATTATACAGTCGCTAAACACCGTTTTTTTTATGTAAGATTCAAACAGTCACAAAACATGGTTACAGTCTTAGCTTTGATCTAAGGTTACATTACAGTCCTTGAGTTCCCTATAGTTGAGTTTGAGTTCAATTCAGTAATAAATAGTAGTAGTTTATCTGATTGATATACAATTTTATCAACACTTATGATTATGGACCAAAGATCAGGGGGTCTAGTTACCAGATTTTCTACTTATCCTGAAATTGTGAACGTTTTCGACCCAAATGTCAACTCTATTTCAATGAACAGGGTTCATAATGAACTGTTAGCTTTGTATTGTGACACCAACATTATGATGTGCAATAAATAAATTGAAATTGAAGTTTCGACAGAAACTATCACCATATTTGACCATAATATTATATCGAAAATATAGGTAATGTTAGATCCCAGTAAAGGACTTGGAACTTTTTCGTATTTTGATCCATAATATACAATAGTAATACAGTAATATTATTACAGTGCTTTTTCTGTCGAGATGAATCAGAGTCTCGATGAATCGTGTTTCCTCTAACAAAGAGCAGAATTAGGTATTCAGAGAAACTTGTAGTCGACAGACAGTAATACATCTAATAGACTAAGAGATAAGTTTACTTTTTGCAACCATCAGCAGCAAGGCTAATTCAGTGTTTATAGGGTGTAGAGCATCTCTGTGATGGGGATGGACCAGGTCTGCCTGCAGAACTCCAGTCGGTTTAGGAGTTACTGATGTTTAAGGGTCAGTAAAAAATTGACGATCAGCTGCATGGCTGATCGTATAATATTATTGTAGTATGCACTGTAGCTATGTGAACAGTACAAAAACTGGCATGGTTTATCAGTCGGTTTAGGAGTTACAGCCATTCAAAGGTCCGACCTTTGAACGGCTGTATCTCCTAAACAGACTGGCAGATCACGTCAGTTCTTGTACTGTTCACATAGCTACAGTGCATTCTACAATAATATCATACGATCAGCCTTGCAGCTGATCGTTAATTTTTTACTGACCTTTAAACATCAGTAACTCCTAAACCGACTGGAGTTATGCAGGCAGACCTGGTCTATCCCCATCACAGAGATGCTCTTTACCACATAAACACCGAATCAACCTTGCTGCTGATGGTTGCAAAAAGTATACTTATCTCTTAGTCTATAAATTAGAATAGGTACATACGACTGATATCACCCAGTTGCTACAGCTGGATAAAAGTAGACGAATCAGGTCGGTTACGTCCTTTTCCCTGAACGTCCATCGCCCGCATTCCTTGTACGACCATTTCCCCGAACGGACATTTCCCTGAACGGCCATTTCCTCGTATGTCCATTTCCTTGTACGGACATTTCCTCTTACGTCCCTTTCCTTGAATGGACATTCCCCCTTAGTACATTTGTACCAAAATGTTCTCGATTTTCAGCCAAGTAAAAATTACTGTATCAAAAATAAATACAGGGGGTAAGGAAAGTATCATTAACCCTTAAACCACCTACTCTACCCATCAAACTGAACAACTTTTACTATAGGAGCAAACGTGATTGGTTTTTTAACTTTACATTTTGTATATAATAAGGAAACCGAGATAGAGATGAGAGAGATTAAGATTTAATTTAATTTGATTACGAAAATTGCATAATTATAAATCTTTTTGAAAGAACGTGTGAAACTAAAAAACAAAACACTTTTCAACTTTATCCACCAGTGAGACATCTCCAGACAGCAATTTGTTCATTAATTAGGTAGGTACTATAAATAGAAGACAGTGTTTAAACAGATGGCCGAAATCGATGCTGTTTTGACAGACGAAACGTAATAATTAATTGAAATATAGGTAGTACAGTAGTACCAGGTTTATGTCTTTAATAGCGCGCGAAATTATATTCACCAATCAGGATGCGCCACCTTCAATCCGTTTACGCTATTGGCTTATTTGTTTTCGCACCCTTTCCGCTGCTATCCGACTTTGCACCCTTTGATTACTAAATGACTTCGGGTTTTGTCGGGGACTCGGTCCTGCTCTGCGCTAACGAAGATTGACGAGCGGAATTATTTTCCTGGTCGTACTGTATAGATATACTACGCATCATATCGATCGTTAATAAAAAGAAAGACAAATCAATAATTGCGGCCTTAGTCTGGCAGCGCGACATAGTGTTATCACGCCTTAGCTCTCTTTTTATTTGCGCGCGAACGAACGAGATAAAAGGCGTGATATAGCCTCATCGCGCGCATTATGCCACGGCAGCAGATATATCTATCTAATAAAGATAATATCAACGCGTAAAGTGAGTGTGAGAAACTTATTATTAGGCCCTATTAAATTAATCCAATCGCCTGTTTTATAGTAATAGACTAAGAGATAAGTGTACTTTTTGCAACCATCAGCAGCAAGGCTGATTCAGTGTTTATGGGGTTTAGATCATCTCTGTGATGGGGATGAACTAAGTCTGCCTGCATAACTTCAGTCGGTTTAGGAGTTACAGACGTTTAAAGGTCAGTAAAAAAATAACGATCAGCTGTGCAGTGCACACTAAAATAGTATCATACGATCAGCCTTGTAGCTGATTATTAATTTTTTACTGACCTTTAAACATCAGTAACTTCTAAACCGACTGGAGTTATGCAGGCAGACCTGGTCCATCCCCATCACAGAGATGCTCTACATCTCATAAACACTGAATCAACCTTGCAGCTGATGGTTGCAAAAAGTACACTTATCTCTTAGTCTATAATCCTCGTCCTTACTACAAAACAGGCGCTTGGATTAATTATGCACAAAACTTGAGTTTGCATTAATGAAACTTTGAGTTTTATGGCCCCTAGATGAAGAAGCAAACTTTGGATGAAATTATTGATATTTTCATTCAAATTAACTGTATTTTAAGTTCGTTGTAATTAATAAAGCAAACACTAACCATTGTATTAGTTATTCTATGCACTAACCCCGGGCATAGATAACTATCCTTATGCCCCGGGGTTGAACCTACTTTTATCTGGAGTTCAATCACCTAGCACTTGTTATTCACTCGTGATGGGACCAGTCACGCAGGCTACCGCATTCTGATACCATTTGGATAAAGATTAGAAGAATTACTTTGTGCATGTGCGATAATAGTAATAAAGAGTTAGCGAATAACAAAAAAGTAAAACCGTCATAAATAAATCTAAAAAGTTTAAAAATAATATTGCCGCCGATGACTTTTTCGTTCGCATCAGAACATTAATTTGTTTAATCGAAGTCGCTGTCAAGCCGGTACGATTTGCGATAGGGCTTGCATTAGTTTTTTGACTTGGCTTGACACCGACTTTTATAAAACAAATAAATGTTCTTATGATGCGAACGAAAAAGTCATCGGCTGCTATATGAAGTATTTTTTAACTTTTTAGTTTTTTTTGAAGACGGTTTTAATTTTTTTTTTTAATTTTGTTTATTTTACAATTTTCAGTGGTGAATTCATTAGTTCAATGTAATAGTAGTGCTTTAAATTAACAAACGCACAAGTCGGCACTACGATTTTCGAAGGTTTCCTTCGATTTCTCTGGGATGCCATCATCAGATCCTGGTTTCCTTATCATGGTACATGGGGGGGATTAGAGAGGAGGGGGCTCCGGCTGAGGAAAAAATTGATCCAACACCGAATTAATTATTGCCATTTTTGTGCCATACGCTCATGAAATGTGAAGTGATGTCAAGTTTTATTTCAGACAAATCGCATGGTTCAACTTCCAACTCGAAACATTGAAAAGTTCTCGGAAAGCATAAAGAAGACGGTCATGGTTTAATTGAACGTCGAATTCAATAATGAATAGAGTGAGTCATGTTATACGATTGTATCAGTTACTGTCTTCTATACGAACTCCCACGTACATTGTACCCCTTTAGTTTCATGTTGTGTACAATTAATTAATTAATTGTTTAACTATGCTATTCAATTGTCGTACAGTTTCACGGTTAAACGGATAATTATGTAGGACTCGATGCGGCATATCTCATGTCTGGTCACTGTGGTAATGATGGAAATGAGGGTGCTGACGAGTTGGCACAAAATTCAATTCAAAATTCAAAAATTTTTTATTCAAAATAATATCACATAGATAGCTTTTTGACGTCATTTTTTGAGTCTACCACCGCGTCGGAAGGTGTTTCGTTGAGAGAAGATGCGGCCAGAAACTCTACAACACACATCTTTTAAACAAAACAAAATATACAAAGTACAATATTGCATTACATAGAGTAACATTGTCAAGACCAGACATTTTGGTCATTCAAATAGTCATCGAGTTTATAGTAGCCTTTTTTACAGAGGACTTGTTTAACATGGGACTTAAACTTTTTGTCTGGCAAGTTAAGAATATCCTCTGGTATCTTATTATAATTGCGTATACAGTGCCCCATGAAAGATGTGTTGACCTTACTGAGTCGAAAATGAGGGGATACTAATTTATTTTTATTTCTTGTATTGTAATTATGAACGTCACTGTTTTTGGGAAAGAGATACAAATTTTTCCGAACGTATAAAATATTGTCGTATTGACTGTAGAAAGTGATACTGATATCTTTAAAAAGATCTCGTAGTGAATCTCGACAATGCAGATTATAAATGGCTCGAATTGCCCGAAGAGGGGCGGAAGAGGATAGGCCCCGAGCCTTACTGCGGCATCTCTCGCAACACCTCTAGACGTGTGCTAAAGGAATGGGCCGTGAACCAAAGCCGTAAGCTCTGGTCGGATACACCAGCACTGAGGCATGCGAAAGAACTTGTGACCGGCTTCTGAAACAGAAATACCTCGGATGCCATCAATTCAAACCGCAACGACTTAATGCTTTTAGTACGAGCCTTAACACGACATTGCAAGTTAAACAAACACCTACACAGAATGGGGTTTGTATATTCACCCACTTGCAGATTCTGCTGTGAAGCAGAGGAAACGCCCATACACCTCCTCTGCGAATGCGAAGTGCTCATTCACAGCAGGAGTCGCCATCTAGGTGGATACATAATAACACCTACTGACATTAGGGACCTCCCCTCCAAAAGCAAAACACGGTTCATGAAGTCCGCGAACCTAGGAAATGATCTTTAGGTCTAGGGTGACAGCTACAATAGATCTGTCCAGGTCGCAGTAACTATTTGGTCATTGACCAAACCCTTATAACCAAATAATAATAATAAAAATATCATGATGTAATGTCAGGCGTCAGTCAGGATGACCCAGGTAGTAGCACTGGGAGTGAAATTTTTGAATCTCATACATTCAATCCTGAACGGTCTAGATTCAATCTCATCTATAATTTGCATGATGCATACAATTTGCATGGCAAGTGGGGAAAATTATGTTTCAAGCCAAGTCGATTAGAAACCTATCTAGAATTTAGTTTACAATTCGACTGCAATCGCATCCAACGGTGCATATTCACGCTGCATCATCGGTAATACCTGTACTTCAACGTCACGACTGCAATGCTAGTAATTTACAGCGAAAGATAGAAAACAGAAACTTAATTTATAGGTTTCTTTCTTTGTTATAACCAATACAGGGTCTTTATTAATAAGCCGACGGTTTTTAAGGGGATGATCAGGAGTGCGATTTTTGAAACTCATTTGCTGAGCTCAACAGTTAAAAATGTCAAATTTACTATGAAGATATGCATCTTTCTACTGCTGATTTGTCTTTCAAAGATCATACAACAGGAGTGCGATTTTTGAAAGTCAAATCAGCAGCAGAAAGATGCATAGAGCTCCATAGTAATTTGACATTTTCAACTGCTGAGTTCAGCGAATGAGTTCCAAAAATCGCACTCCAGACCATCAAACCTAAATATATTTTATGATCGTAAAGTTGGGTTTGTCTACTGAAAGTTTCCAAGTTTTAGTCATTTCGATAAAGCCAAAATTTTCGATAATTTGTGTTTACCATGTTTGTAACGTTATGCGTATCAAATTCGATAGCTAAAACTACACCACTCCACGATCTGATAACGAATTTAATAATAACATTGACATGACAAGTTGACATGTCGGCCAGCTGTTAAAATACAATACATCAGTGGTCTAAATTAGCAAATGTTAACCTTATCACCTTATCAGGTGTTCAGGATTATTATTGTCAATACTGGGTTAATTTTGGAGCAATGGCCATTGAAAATAAAAACCGCTGTTCTATTGAAACGCTTGGTTAGGTCCGCCACATACATCCGGAATAAATCTGAATCGGAATTAGATTCCGTATGGAGTGTTGCCGCTTTCAGATACTTTTTCACTAGATCTAGTGATTTTTTGATGTCTTAGGTGGCATATTTTAAAGTGATTTTGAGCGTAGGCGTTGATGGAACGATACCGTATCGTGACGGTGTAGTTGCGACGTCATTGCGGTATAGTTGCGAAATAGCCTACGTTCAGAAACCGCTTGTGTGATAATGGTTCATGCCACTTTGTATGCAGATTATGTCTTTTGATGAAGTTGCATTAATATTTGAATACAATTTACAAACCATCATCGTAACATTCGTAACGTCATGACCTCATCTCATGATAGTAATTATCATGTATAGAAATTGTTTGTTTCGGATTAATAAATACCTAAAAATACAATTGTCACTAATTTGGCATTTCATTCATTTTGATTTTAGACATTTTTTAAACAGCACTCTAAGTAATTTTAGTAACCATAGTTGACAACACTGAATCCTGAATCAGGATTCTGGATCGCAATTCCGTATGTCTGTGGCGGACCTTATAGGTAAATAAAATACCCAACCCAGATAAATTTTACAGAATAGTTGATTTATTTTCGGTAGGTAAAAGTCGTACTGTTTGGTAATTTAACAAACTCGGCATTCGTTTTGATATTTACCTAACAATTATGTACTGTTTTATGTTCAATTTGGAGAAAACGAATGGGAATTAAATATATAATAATGTATACTACCCAGACATTCCGTGACCAGACATAGACGAGACGAGATGTCATAGACCCCACATAGCCATTTAAAATAATAGGACAGTAACATCAGAACATCATATTTAGTAAAAGACTAATTGATCTATTGACATAAATGTACATTGACTTTGTGACTTATCCATTGATTTATTACAACCTAATTCCCTATGCGGAGGTCTTGCTACATAAATATATCGATTTGGTATTATTTTGGTTACAATTTAGTAGGTAATGTTCTTTCTGGGAAAACTATACTACAACGAACTCTCAAAAATCATTCAAAGGATACTTTTTCGTTTGGAATGTCGTTTAGTACGAAATCCACAGCATATTATAGTGGTGTGGTCTATAAACCACACGGCTATTATTTCGTTTTCATACTGCATTTTATAACCTTTTATGGAACAAGTTACTAGCTAGGTTAAGTAGGTACGCATGCAAATATATTTTTGTTTAAGCAAATCGCAAAAGAGAACAAAAAATTGCAGTACATTAAAACGAAACAAGACTGACTTTGAGCTCCTCGCCGGGTGTCGTGCTCCACTGATATTACAAAACGATAATTATCTTTTCATCTTTTGAGATTTAAGTAGTTTTTGAACCAATGAAACCAAGTGTATTTTTATGTTCACGCGCGACATTTAAACATACATTCGTAGAGAAATGATGTGTTGTCGTAAGAATAAGTAAGAGCTAAAGCTAAAGCAAAGTCGTAAACGATGTCCGTGACTCCTTTCTGTTAAATTGGTTTTTGTATGACACAGTTTATTTTTTGAATTATTAAAAAGGATCCAGGATAAACTGGTTACAAAAGATACACTTTTTTCATAAAAAAATAGATTTATTTTCAGTAGATGTATCAGGATTATCCTGCCTACCTCAATGGGAATCTGCCGTGACTATTATATGGTAATACAATTTTGTACGTGACAGAATATGCTTAATTAGAATTGCTAGAATTATTTTCCCACAGAAATTACATTCAGCGCGATGCACATTTTGTGCAGGGAATAATAAGTAAGTACACCACAGTATTATCCTGTCGAAACTACAAAAGAACTCGTATGTCATTCGAATTAATATTGTTTTAAGTTTGACAGGGTGTAAAATTAATGGTGTTACTTATTAAACGGGGTACTCCAGACCATCAAACTGAACAACTTTCACTATGGAGCAACATCGAACTCGCGAAATAAAAATCAGCTGCTCCATTTTGGTCGCGTAGCCATTGACGTTTTCAATGCAACAACCAACAATTATATTCGTGTTTTCAATTTGGATCCCTTAGTAAAAGTTGTTCAGTTTGATGGTTGATTCGGCACAGGTGTTCAAATAGTAGTAGTATGTTCTATCCACTGCTCTGTCGCAGCGCTCTGCCCTCGTGTGGCATACAGGTGAAGGAAAAGATCCGACTCGTGTTGTATCAAAAAGTCAGCAGAAAGGTATAAGGCTGAGCCGCACCTGAGCCACACAGAGTGCGGCTGCGGACCAGCTGCGGGCCGGCAGTAGTTTATTATATGCGAGTTGTCACCTACCGTTCCGCAGCTGTTCCGCAGCCGCACCGGACTGCATCTAGCGTGATACCTCGCATATAATTTCATAGTTTACAACTACTGCCGGCCCGCCGCCGCATTCTGTGTGCCCAGCCTTAGAAGGAAACGTTTGTAGACTATCGGGTAGCCAGAAACTTAACAACCTTGCCAGCAGTTTAATATTATAAGTAAAAGTTAGCTTTGAACCTAACACCGTAAAAATGAAGTATAATTTTCCAGTTCCAATAATCAGTGGAGTGGTTAGTTTACGGTCGACCAACCCTAGACCACAAGTTGACCGAGAATTACACCTTAATCGATTTAGTCGACCACCTGCTACTAACTCATCATCATCATACTTATTTAGACGGCTCTTTAATTATGGAGAAAATGGTTTCATTTTCTGGGAAAAATTACCTTACTAAGCTTGATTCACATTGAAAATAGATCACGTCACGCTGTACCACAGTCTACCAATTTGAAAAGTTGGCCACCTTTGAACATTGTTCACAATCTTTTTAATGACCCGTTGTTTCCTTGTGGGGTACAATTTAATAAATTAACTTTTTAGGATATTTTCAATGTTTTGTTGAACATTTTATAAATTTATAAACGTCGAACGTTTTAAAATATTAATTTTGGTCTATAAAAAATTGGTCGATCGACGAATTAGATAAGTACTCATTGAACATACACTCAGTTGCAGAAACGCTCATTAGATTTAATCCTCCATTAAATCACTTGCCAGCTTTTACTACGTCAAAAAGTGACAGCAAGATGTTTAATGGAGGATTAACTCTAATAAGCGTTTCTGCAACTGACCGATAGAGGTCTAGAACACTTTATTTTGTTATTACTCTGATATTTACTTCTGTAAAATGTGTAGCTATGATCAAATTACATCTCATTAGAGTCATACCGTAACTACACTGCGGTCAGACGTGATATAATATAGATTGAGATACAATTATACATTGTATATTATACCATCAATAAAAATAGGTACTTAGCTTTATGATTGAATTCAAGTATTAATTTTTTTACTATCGACGAGATTTCAGGCGTACGAAACCCTCATGCATGCGGTTCATGCGTGCCAGTTTTGTAGTCCTGAAATACAGGATGTCTCAGAAGTAGTGGCACAAAATGGGCGAGGGAAGTAGTGGGGATGATTTTCAATAATTTTGGCTCCGCACCACATATGGTAAGATTTAATAAATTTATGTGAATGAGAGGGAAAATTTGAAACATTATCGTAGGGAGAAAGAAAGCCCTTTGTCCTTCACCTTTTGGCAGATCACAGCCCGTTAGATATTTGTTTGTTTTATTTTAGTTTTCTACTCGTCTTGCTTCTTACATTTATAAACGGCTCTAAAGGCACTATAACTATAAGACTAGGTTATTCTTCTTACAGTACAAACTTTTTCAAGCCAGGAACTTACGGAACCACACAATATCCAATTTGGTACCAATCTCCTGTTTGCACGGAAAGTTAGCCATTTCCTTCAGACTTGAAGATTTTGGTCTCGTGTACATACTAGGGTTGTAAACAATGACAAGATAATAAAATACGACGTAGGTAAATGAAATAACACATTATTTGCATACGCAGAGCTTATTTGTTTTATATTTACGATTTACCTAAGCCGTATTCTTTTTTCGCACTCTAGACAGATAATTCAAGTTATTCTTGGTAAAGTGCCCTAAGTCATGATTTATCCGTTGGATTGATTATTTGTGATTGGGCTATCGCAAGCAAGGGTCGTTGTAACACTGAAACCAGCGCTGGTCCTTGTGTTCGCCCCAAGCTCACCCATATTTTACGCATACCTCCGAACTTTTGGTATTTTCTTTTCATCCTCGAGAATGCAGGTTTCCTCACGATGTTTTCCTTCACCGCCGAGCTAGTAAATGATAAATACAACCGTACGTAAATTCCGAAGAATTTAGTGGTACAGGCCAGGAATCGAACCGCGGCATCAGGATTCAGGCGCTAGCTCTCTTATCCGTTGGATAGAGTTTTCCTAAAATGCGAATCAACATCGAAACATTTTGATAATTTTTGTCATGATTTTTGTTGAGCTAGAAGACATGAAGAAACTAGCAAAAAATGTTCTTTTACCTAATTCACTCACTGCAGAAATCTGTAGCCCTTGCAATATTTATTCCCTTCTGAATAATAAGAAAGCCTATTTTTGATTATGTATGACTAGTCCAATATGGAAAAAGCTACAGCCCTATGACGCATCCGTGACTTACTAAAATAAATTGCTACTTTGTTCAGCTTTGCTGCACGCTTGCTGCCTTTGTGGATTGATACGTAAATAATATCAAAATATAGTTCTTCATAGAGTGAAATAGAAGAAAATTTTGAAATAGAAATGTACTTATCTACAGGGCGAAATTGATATCATTAGCATCCTTTTAGAGTCTACTCTTCAAACTGAACAAGTTAAAAGGATGCTAATGATATCAATTTCACCCTGTATAATAGATGAATAAAAAAAATTTAAAGTTTTTAAAGTTAAATATAATTTTCTACAAATAACAAAAGCCATACGAAGATTGATAGTATTCAATAGATACCGAAGCTTACACCATAACAGTCTCCTTTTTTGGTATGGCAGCCAATGACATTACTATTGTTACAAATATCGTTAAAGGCACCCTAAAATTCCACTTTAGATTGTTGATTTATTAATACTAAACATCAAACACCCGAAAGTAGAGTCATTCAAATTGAAAAGTTAGGTTCTAAGTAAAGTCTATTTTTCCTCACGATTAATTGTCTCACTAATGTTGCCTTCACCAATCCACCCTAGGCCCATGTGGTGGAGTATGGGCCAGTCCCTCTCACCCTTATTCGTGCCCTGCTGTGGGATCCCACAGCCTATTTAACTATCTAACTTATTTATTAACTAAACTTACCATATTGCCGGTATAGTAAACTAGTAGAACTTTAAAAAGTTGAGGGCAAGAGGCGTGGTGGGTTCGCGAGGCAACGCACCGGGCCGGACTGTGCCGACGCGGGTGGGGCGCCGGCTTTATAGCCACCGTGGAGTAACATTCGTTATTCTGATGAACCTGGTTGGGGTTGATGCGATCTGGATACGATGTTGCTTAAGACCTTTGTAGCAGATAGTCGGCCTTCGATGCGATTTGATTGCGATGTTTACTAGTCAAGGTCGCTATTGGTTACATCGATTCGTCAGAGATCCTGTTAAACATATCAATCCGGACCAACATCTTGGGATTGAGGCAATGTCCGATTTTAAGCGTTCCTTTTGCTGGCATTAATTATGGGCGAAACGCGTTCCTACCACGAAGTTGCAAAGCTTTTAACAACGCATCGACTGTTCACAACATAGATTTATTTTGTTCTAGTGCAAAATTCATAAAAACTGGTATAGCGAATGGCTAATTTAAATAGCTAGCTGTTTCTCTGAATATTTTGTTTCCCACATTGTTAATTGTTAATTTAAATAACACAATTTTGTTTGTACCTTCACCAACCCCCAGGCACGTTTTTGAATAAACAAAAATGAAATTTATAGGTAATTGTAATTATCTTACAGTTATTTAAGGATGTGTTTAGTATGTAATCAAATCAATGCTGTAAATATTCCTAAGAATAATAAAATAAAATGTTGCTGAAACTGGAGGAAAACTAACATTCGATCGAAATATAACATCGTTACAAAAAATTAGAGTTTCTACTCGTACTCGTAGTATTCGAATCCATTAGTCTTTAAGTGTTTGATTTATAAAGAAATTCAAGTCGAATATAACATGACAGATCTCGTGTGTTCCACGACCTTCCACCATTGAAATTGAATCTGCCAAGTGAATTGAATTATATTTTTTCTCCGCGTTACGAAGGTACAACTTCTGAATAACCCATCAGTGATACGCACCTCCAATATTCGTTTAAATAAATCCCAAAGTCATATCTCTAGGGTTTATTTTTATTTTTTCGATATCTCATTTATTTTTCGACGACGCTGTTGGTGTAATGGTTACCACGCCGGACTGCCACATCAGGGTCCTGGGTTCGAATCCCGGTTCGGACATGGATGTTATATGTTCGTGCCGTTGTTGTATGGTTTCTATAATAAAAAAGCCTAAAGTGGTTACTTGGGATCATTACAATGTATGTGCTTGTGAGCGTTATTTATTTATTTTTCGAGATTTAAATTTTTTCTGGCCAAAACCGGGCGAAAAAAGGAAGTTTTTTCAACAACAAAAAAATATTTTAGGAGCCTTCGTTGAGCCACGTGTTTTCACACCCCAATCATACAAGTAGGTATGTAGTATATATACCTACTCTCTCTTATACTGTGACGTAGTCCTTAAACCCACGACGCCAGGGCGATGTCGCACTATTGCTGAAAATCGGGCCAATACCGAAGCGTAAAAAAAAAACAGTTTCCATGTTAAAACCGTTTGAAATCAAGTGGTCTGATCTACTGAAATGAATTGAATTCACTTATACACGGTCTGTGCATAAAATAACGATCATCTGAATTAACTTTACCTACTCGCTGATATATTGAAAACTGTATGAATCAGAATACGCCCGCTGATTCATATCACCCAGACAGTGAGTTCAGACACGGGCTTATTTTTTCAGTTCAGCCTAATTGTGACGACGCTCTATAGACTTCTAATATAATATTATAATGACTAATCGTTTTAGTTACTAGAGTTAGTCACTCCAAAATGATTGACCTATACATAATAGCTAAATAATAACATGGGGTTAATAATTAATTTGTTTGTTGTAATTATTGTTGTTTTCAGCAGATTAATTGTGTGTCATCATCAATATGATTGTAGGTATTGATTTGATAATGTTAAACGCGACAACTGACAGTTGACAATGACAATTCAGAGTACATTGCTGGTTACTAATGACGCTAAACTTGCAGTAGCTAACATAGTATGTGTCCTAGCATTCTCAGCAATGTACCCTGAATTGTCAGGGCCCAGACAAGACAACAGCTTTTTAGTTTGTTTCGTAATTAGACGTAAGTAGTATAGGTATACGTGTTTCGAAAGGATGAACGTATCGAACACTACTAAATAAATATAAATAAATAACGCTCACAGGGCACATACACTGTAATGAATGATTGCTAACGTAAGCTATTATATTGTGAAACCATACAACGACGGCACAAACATATAACATCTATGACCGAACCGGGATTCGAACCCAGAACCCTAGTCTGGCAATCCAGTGTGTTAACCACTACACCAACCGGGCGATCGTAAATAACAAAAACAGAGTGATTTCCTAATTGGATGGTATCAAACTATCAATATATCAGGGTACAAACAAGCTCAATCGAACCAACGCCACAGAAGGCGGTCTAATGGACTTGCAATAACAATCAATTGGCTGCATTTACGGTTTTTCTTCCCACGAGATGTTTGAATGTCACTAGTAAATAAAATATCACGCTGTTTTAATAGTAAGTAAAGTATAGTCAATTAGTTTGTACCGACTATAAGTAAAAAAGTATTTATCTAAATAATAAATATATAATTTGATAAACACTTAGGTACCTATTTGAAATCCATCAAATGCAGCATTAGGTAGAACCTTGATGCAATTAACAACCTACAATCTGAAACGGTAAGTATTTTGTAGTTGTAGCAATGCTTCTGACTACCCTAAAATTGAATACGGTTGAGGGTTTATTTATGTGACACATCATTCTATGCTAAAACCTGTTATTATGGTAAAATTTAGCCTTGGTACAACGATGTACGAGCTTCAAAATATGGTTGCTGGTTGCAGCAACGATTTTGCCCACATTTTGCAAGGGATTATGGTTGAGGGTTTATGTATGTATGTACAGGTATGTGTCAATTCTTATAATAATAAGAGTTCAGATGCTCTAATGATGAAGACATGGGATCGGTCGGGAATCGGGATCGGCCATCCATTGGTCCGTGTAATCACTTCACAATACCTATTGCTATTGTCTATGATCGATGTAACTACAGTTCTACAAGGGTACCTACCTACACACACTTATCGTAAACTAGAATAGAATAAGCTGTAGTGCAGTACCCGGCAAACATCCTACAAATTTTGTTTCTGCGCAGTCATGAGCTTGCTCAAGAAGCTTGCCGACCATTATAAAGGATTAAATTATTAAACAATATTTGAGAAGAATCTTTGATTGAATGTAAGAGCAATACAGAAGTGCTGCTCAAAATGTTCCGATACGTCAACGTGACGACAGCAAGCCGATGTTCCTCTTAGTCATCATCGTAATCATTCTGTACCACGCCATAGTTACTCTGGCCACGTCTGCACGCCTGCGCTGCAGTGCTAATTAGTGGATTCAAGTTAGTGGTCAAGTTGCTGTAATATTAATATTATTTCCATTAAAAAAAAGCCGTGGTGGTCTAGAGGCGAGTAACCAGAAGTAATAACTTTTCAGGTGGCCTCAATAAAGCACTGACCTGGATTAGCGAATATGTAGGTAGATACAAGATCATCACAATTCGGTACCAACTACCAAGTACAACTACCAACTGCTCAAGCGCAATGTACTCTCGGCGGTTCCTCCTCGTTTTGTTGCTTATCATCGGTGATGGTTTCCATCGCTTATGCCAATGAGCGCCTCGGTAACAGTTTTTGAAAAGATATTATTTTTTCTTTATTTATATAAGGTCTAAGAAAATTAGGTGAAACTATTTTAAGGGGATGATCAGACCATCAAACTGAACAACTTTCTCTATGGGAACAATAATGAAATCGCGAAAAAAAATCTGCTGTCCCATACATTTAGGTCGAGTAGGTTTGTATGGAACAGCTGATTTTTTTTCGCGATTTCGATATTGGTCCCATAGAAAAAGTTGTTCAGTTTGATGGTCTGATGGATGATCCTTAAAATAGTTTCACCTAATTATGTTAGACATTATATTTAGCTAATGTGGCTAAGCTATCAAACAGGGTTAGGTTTTTGCTTACCTGTCGGAAAATGTTTTCGACTTTCAATAAATTTGCTTTAAATATTTTATCAGGCGTCCCATCAAGCGAACAAGTTTAGTACTGAAATATAAAATAATACTCTCACGCCTGTATCCCATTGGAGTAGGCAGAGACATCAAAACGCCACGTGTTTCGACTCTGCAATAACTAGGTGCCTCTCTCACTTCCTCCACATTCACCAGTCTCTTCATCGTGCTCGTCGGTTTCGCCTTTTTAAGCACATCATCAATTTGATCATCCGTAGGGTTGACTCTTCAGTGGTTATTCAATAAAACAATTTTATTATTTAGTTTGTATAATCTATTATCACGAATTTTGAATTAAACTACTAATATAACATCAGTTGGTTTCCAGGAAACTCTTTGTTCTTACAAATATTTATTTGGTATTTTATAATAAGACAAATAAATGGCACTAACTAATACCAAAATTGAATATACAGTCCATATCTATTATTATAGGTACCACCTTACAAGTAGGTTGGTATTAAAATATAAGTAGATAGGTAATAGTAATAATTATTAACCAGACAAAGATGCTCGTACTTACTTAAATTAAACTATTATATTTAATATTCATAAAAAGTTAAAGATTATATGATATAGATGTTATGTAAGTATACAATAATGTTCAGGGTATAATAAGGGACAGCCATCCGCAGACTGAAAATCAGCAGCTGCCCTGAAGATTAGAGAAACAGCAGCTTTTTTCGCATTTCCTGAGGTATGCTCCATAGTGAAAGTTGTTCAGTTTTATGATCTGAGTTCACCGTTTCAGTTTGCGGAGGGCTGTCCCTTACAATAACCTAACTGAATTTCATCTTTTTTTAGTCAGCTCGTGTCACCTACCCTACCTAAGAGAAACATTGGAATAAATATAATATGGACTGTATTTAACATTTTCTATCTACTTCGAAATCATTATTAATTTCATGGTTACTTAAATTCTATAAAAGTTATTTTATTTTACTTTCATTTGCAGCTAACTCAGTTTTAGAGTGAACTTAGCGAATGATCTTCATGACTCAGTATACAAAGTGACAAACAAGGAATCGCCAAATAATCTCTAAAACTCTGAGCATCTGAGTATCTAAATAATTAGCAATTTTAGACCCGTGACGCAGTTTCAAAAAGCATACCAAAGCATCAGTCATAGTATCGTCCTTCCGAATACTAATAGCAGAGTCAACGATAGTTTTTTATCACCATGTTTTTTTTTATAGCTTATAGCTAAGTATCCTTCCACAGTCCGAACTCTTGTTCACTCTGACCAAAGATAATAAGATCTGGCTAAAGGCTGGGCCACACAGAATGTAGCTGCAGAACGGGTGCAGGCCGGCTGCGGGCCGGCAGTAGTTGTAAACTATGGAATTATATGCGAGGTGTCACACTGCGGCTACCGTTCCGCAGCTGTTCCGCAGCCGCGCCGGACTGCATCTAGTGTGACACCTCGATATAGTTCCATAGTTTAAAACTACTGCCGGCCTGCAGCCGGCCTGGACCCGTTCTGCAGCTGCACTCTGTGTGGCCCAGCCACACAAGGCTTCACTACGCCACGAGCACCTCATTAATAATAATCCTGCTAAAATCAGAATTTTTAAATTTATGTAAATGATTTAGTAAAAGGTTCAGTAGAATTTAACAACTTTTTTGTTAGGAAATTATTTTGTAAGGCAACTCGAATGGAAAAAAATATGAGAGAGTATAATCTTTACTTCCGGATTATACAATCATTATCACTTCATTATCATCACATAGTATAAAACAAAGTCGCTTCCCGCTGTCTGTCTGTCTGTCCCTATGTATGCTTAGATATTTAAAACTACGCAACGGATTTTGATGCGGTTTTTTTAATAGATAGAGTGATTCAAAAGGAAGGTTTATATATTAACAGCATTGCACCCGTGCGAAGCCGGGGCGGGTCGCTAGTAAGAAAATAAAATTACACTAATCTAGCCATTTAAAACACATCGGTTTACCTATGTAACAGCGACATAATTGCTAGTTTTTTGGTGAATGCATCTTTCACATCTCGCGCCTATGAACAATCAAGTCCACAAAACATTTTGTCCTGAAATAGCACAAAAGGAATTCCCAAAAAAGACTTGAAATCCTCGTCCTAACTGCATAGTCGATACCATAATCTATTTGTACTTCTTTATTAGGGAAGAGACTTACTTCACAGAGAAGAGGCCGCGCCAAGGTTCTAGGTTCGCGTTGGAGCTATATGCTCCAACTTTCTTTGCCCTGGGTGCCCTGTTGGTTGTCAAAATTTCCCTTGATTAGATTGTGTCCTAGCAAAGAGTTAACGATTATGAAACAAGGGGCTTATGCCCACAGAACCTTATGCGCTACACTAGAAATTAACATCCTATACAATTTTCATATAAGAGGGAGTAAGGTATGTCACGTAATAATAATAAACTGTGCTAGCACATAGAACGGCCACTCTCTACCTTCTACCTCAACCAGGACCTCATACCTCTGTTGGCAATCGTGTCGCGATCACTTCGCAATATAGACCGCTGCTCCAAGTGAAATACCGTCTCTTTTAAGCGAGTTGGATCCAATATCTTCCTCTCTCTTTCATATCCTCGAGTGGCCAGGAAGAAATGTCATAAATCAGCGCCATCTTGTCGCCCAGTGAGGCGATATTGTCGGGAGTTCTTGGCTGTGAAGATGAAGGGAGCGTCGCGAGTCGGGCACCGGATGGAACGGAGAAGCACGGGAGGGTTACTCTCCGACTTGTTGCCGACGGGTTCAAGGAGGTTGTTCCAGAGGAGGTTTGCAGCTGGAAATAGATTGAGCAAAGATAAGACATGTTGATTACTATTGAACAGTCAGGGGAGAAGATAAGTTCCTATTTCAAAAGCGTCCAATTGAAACAGAAATAAAGAAAGATGTTTCTGTAAAGAAAATATAGATATTGACAAGATTGATCAAGATAAATTTGTCAATTGTTCTGATCGATCAATACTCTGATGGTCTACCATACTTCAGCCAAGAAGTTTGCATGGCATAGACATTAGTTGTCTCTACCTCAACGCCTTCCCGTCTTGTGCATATGATTTAATTTCCAAAATCAAACACCAGTGCTTTAAGCCTTGTTTAGAGCATCTAGTCTCCTTTTCATTACCATACTTTTGGACCAGTCCATTTTGAATCTTACCCAGTATTTACGCCTGGTTCCGCATATTTATATACTTGCTTCCCATTATTATAATTACAGAACCAATACAAATGGATTATATATCAGAACAACGTAAAAATCTCACTTACCAAGTGCATGACCCTTCTGCGAGAAGTGGAAGCAGTCGTGCGTGATGTATGACTGATGTATGACGAGGGGCAGCGGGCTGGGGATGGGGAGCGGCATGTTGAACAGCCGCATGAAGGGCTGCACCAGCACTGTGAAGTCTTCTGTGGTATCGTAACGACCGGTGTCCACCTGGAAATGGACCTAATAAGTGGCTATCCCCGTCATACTGGACATAGTTTCGGTACTACTTTGAAAAGTGGATGTTTTGAGTTCTTGGAATATATCTGACTATCCTCAGGTATATAGTCGTGAGCATAAAATATGCTTATTACAGAAAGAGCTAATTTGCGCAGAAACTTCCTTAAATCTGCCGAAAGTATTCTAAAAAAGTCCGTAGACTTTGCAGCGAGGTTTTGAGAGTAAGCAAAACATCTGTTTAGTACTCTAGGCCCCACTTGCGTAGTACATATTTATCAAAAAAGAATTCCTTTCCTACCAGCATATTCTCAGCTTTTTGGTAGAGCCTGGCGGTGCGCACCAGGTCCTCCAGCTCGCCTCCTCCTCGGTGGAAGCACGTGCAGAACAGGGAATGCATCATGCGACACATCAGCGGCCGCAGCACTCGCACTGACACTGACACGTCTGTGGGGTAAGGGACAAGAGATATGTAAAGAGAAGAGCATCAAAAACCTAACTAACATGAAAGAGGATCACGAAGACGGTGAAAGTTCACCTGTAGGATCTTACTATCTACAGGGCTACGGACTTTTTAACGAAGGTAATAGGAGAAAAACCGTTATATTCCCCAACGCGAGCCCAGCTAATAGTGTCTCAACCACACAGTCTGCTCTGAGGACAAGACAACTTCATCAGCCTATAGGTACTACGTTCTATTACAGGGCACAGGTCCTTTTCGGTGGTCAGCTTACTGTCAGAGTAGGTATTTTCAAGCTACCGAGAATGAAGTTTGTTATCCGGAACCAACTGCTCAATGTATTGTACCATTATAATAATAAAAGAAGCACCGAAGCACCACTTTCATCCGTGCGCTTTTTCTTCTGTCGAGTCGATGGCATGATATGGTTATTTTGTTATTAGGTTCACTTGTTTATCGTGGTGAAGGAAAACTGCTTTTGCAAATGGTTTTCCCAGGTAGCGCAGGACGTATAGCAGAACGTCACTCGTTGACATCTTCATAGAAAAATAACTTACCCAAAACCGGCACCAAATTAACAATAGTCCTCGGCAGATGCTTCTGGAAGTAATCCAGAGCTTTCGCCAGTTTCCTTGCGTGGGCTGTAGGTGACCACTCTACGGGGGAGAGGCAAGACGCAGAGCAGATGTCGTTGGCTCCTATGAAGACCGTGATCATCTTCCAGTGGCGGGCGATGTCGATGTCAGGCGACGACCTCATGCGCGCTACCAGGATCTGGGGAAGTAATAAGAGTGGAGATGAGAATATTATGGAATTTAAAGGGTTTAAAAGTTATCTGATTTGTAACACCACTGGCTTTTCGGTGAAGGAAAACATCGTGAGGAAACCTGCATGCTTCAATTTCGAGGCATGTATTGTGCCCACTGTCCATTACAAGTGGCGACGGGCTCACTCCCCATCACACTGGACAGAGTTACTAGTGAAACGTGGATGTTCTGAGGTTTCAGAATATCTCTGACTACCCCCTCGGGGAGAATAGTAGTGAGCATATGCTATGCTATGCTATGCTAAAAGTTATCTGCAGGTTTATTAGTATATTATACTTATGGTATTCATACTTCTGTTACATAATAACTTTGTAAGACACAATAGGGCACAGGGCCACCACATACTCCAGTAACTACCATCACTCCTGCTAACCAGGATCAACAGCGGCTACCACTCAAAATTAAGAACTAAGACGATGAAGTCCAGTAAGCTATAGGGGATGTCCCTAATCTGTCTTGGATCTTACGTGATGAGCTTGACGATTGCTGTTCTAAAGGATTTTTTCGGTTCAATGCTCAGGCAACCTTTTTAGGGTTCTGTAGTCAAACAAGGAACCCTTATACTTTCATCCATTCTGTCTGTCTGCATACCCCGGCTCAATTACTCCCTAATTTTTTTACCAATTGAAGACTGAAAATAGTATCCCAAAAACCGAAATTATTACGAAGAAACATAATAAAAAATTTCCAACAGGGTTGGAATTTTCTTTAAAATAAAATCTGCAAACCTACTTGAGCCAAATGTGAGAAATGAGACAGCAGATTTTTTTTTCGCGATTTCGATGTTGGTTCCATAGAGAAAGTTGAGCATTTTGACGGTCTGGGTCTGATCATCCCCTTAAAAAGTGTCAGCATATTAAGAAAGACCCTATATGTACAGGGAGTGCAAAGTTCATGCAAAAAACGATAGATCAAAATCTATGCACGACACAAGTTGAGGCGTTTTGAGCAGTGCTCATTTGTTGCGTGATAACAATTAGGTTTCTTTATTTGGTTTCACAATCTGAACTATTACAAAAGTCGTGATCATCGAAACGTGTCATAACTGCCATCAAATGTTATTTAATCTGAACATCAAACTATACATTTAAACTCCCGTAATGCTAAACTCATTTTACATGCTGTTGCAAGAGGGTCTTAAAAAATGCGAACTTTTAGTATTACACATGCATTTTTACGATCTTTGGGTGAATCTTTGCAACAATGAAATAGATTCATTAGCGGTCTACGTGCGATGTGAATTACAGCAAAGCTAAACTAAAAGATGTTGAAACGTGAACGTTGTGCCGCAATTTTGGGTTCGTCTGGTGATAGTTGTTTTTTTAAAAGACACATACAGCACATTGATTGAATAATTATATGTATATAGAACAGACAACGCGAACAATATCTGTGCACCACGATCAGCAGTGCTGGGCGCGCACTGGAAGCGTCGCGGTGCAGCGAGCCCCTGGTACAGGCTAATTGTGAACCAATTGGCTTAAATGAGTGTTCCAAAAAATTTTGTCTGGGTGTCGCGGTAGTAGGTATCTCAATGATACAGCATTATACAGTTCGCAGTGATATGACCGAGTTCGCCGTCAGTAGGTAATGTGGCCTATATTAGGTGCAGGGAAAACCTAGTAACCCAAAGAGAATGTAACTCACTACGTTATAAGAGTCGGGACTTCCATACTAAAAACTGGTCGTGACCGATGATCCAGAATTTATGAAACGTGTGCAACCGTTCTATGAAATTTAATGGCGGCGGTGCACGTTTCATATATCGTTTTTTGTTAGAGAGTTGTGCGAGCCTGTAGTAACCTATAAACATTTAGATTTAAAGGGAAGATCTTCCTTTTTCATCTAAATACGTACCTATTATTGTAATCGAATCATAACGGTACATTACATTACAATTATGTATTATTTCCGTCACTTTTTAACGCCAGCAAGTTCTTGCAGTAGGTAGGTAGGTAGGTATACTACTGCGTTATCGTTCGGGTCAGGTTTAACTAGTTACTGGCATTGGCACTAGATGTGCAGTGGATTCGATTTGTCTACCTGCCCTAGTAAATGCCAGTCGTAGATTACTCAGCAAGGCTATTTTCCAGCTCAAAAGCATATTTAGGAGCGAATGAGTTCTGGGCTAAAAATATACCACCTCATTTCTTCACGTGCTTGGTGGTTGTCGTACGAGGCGACTGAGGGATATTGTTTCTTATGCAGTCTTTTTGTGTAAATTTTAAATTTGGAGCTGTTGCTGCCGTGATATTTTTTTTTATTTACATACATATTACATTTGTAAGCTCAAATTGATTCTTAAATACTATACCGAAAAAAGTATCAATTATTAATTAGTTCCGGCTCAAACCGTAAAAAGACTGGGCTACAAAGTTTCTGACACCCCGACAGTTATTATATTGTTTTTTTTTTCTGCGAGCTTATTTCATTGTTTCATTTCATTTATTTTCCATAGTTTGCATGTAATACATAGTTAAGGTTAAAATAGTTCAGATGTAAATTTGCTTTGATATGATTTTTGATTATGGTCGTGAGTTTACCTTTTAGTATACGATACTCGTCTACTCCTATAGTAAAAGTTAATGGGTAGAGCGGCCCATCAACTCTTACTATGGGAGAAAACCTGTCAGAAAAAAATGCTGTTTCACACCATTTCAGTCGTGTAGTTGGTTAGGACATTGCAGGCTAAATCACCTGATTGTCTGAAAAGAAAAATGATTCCGTGCTTCGGATGGCACGTTAAGCCGTTGGTCCCGGCTACTATCTCTGGTCGTAGTAGTCGTTACATAAAAACCACGTCAGAGGCCGTAAGGCGGTCTGAGAAAACTCTGACACCAGGTCTCTGCCCACACGATAAGAAGAAGAAGTCGTGTAGTGTAGGCATTGCAGATTAGTATGGCAAAGCATTGTTTTTGTTCTGACAGATTTGCTCCCATAGTATAAAAGTTGATCAGTTCAATAGGTAAAGTATGTGGTTTAAAGGTTAATGATACTTTTATTTTCCTTACATCCTGTATAATGTATAACGCAATGCATTCTTCTTTCTATGAACTAGTTCATTCAGGTTTCTAGCCGTACACTAATTAGGTGTGTATTTATTTATTTTATTAGCTGCAATTATAACTGAAGTAGGCAGGTAACAAGAAATTATGATGTATTGCATTACCTACACGCGTCTAGTTAAAATCTAGACGGGTTTTTATTGAGGACTACAATAATAGCGTATTATTTACCGTCAATTACTTATGAAGTACATTTATTGCTCTAATTTCTAAAAATTCTGACCGCTTGGCATTGTATTGCACCATGCGCGAATGCGCATTGCATTTTCTATAATTAATATTTTTGGCGTCAATTAAAATGTCTTCATCATTTCTTTCTAAGATTACCTAATCGAATATTTTTTAAAACCTAAAGTTAAACGCTATTTGGCGCATACGAGGGCGGACCGGGTCACAACGCATTGACGGATTTTCAGTTTGACGTAATTAATGGCCGACGTTGTAAATATAAAAAGTTTCGCTTGGTAATAGCACACTACGACAGGCTGATGAAAATGAAATGAGATGAGATGAAAATCCGCTGCGAAATATGCTACCCACTCCTAAGAACTAGAATACACAACCAAGAATAAGAATAATATTTATTTATCCACAAAAAGCCATTTTACAGACGGATTTCTTTTAAAATATTGATGCACTACATGTTAAAATAGTAGGCTAGGCATATTGGTAGGTACAATTGATGCCATGAAAGGCAGGAACTATACCTCCCTGCGTATGCGATAGGTTCATATAAATTGTATAGAAGCGATTTGGGCGGATTTTTGCGCTGCGACCTGCCCCATTGCGGCCCGCCCCAATGCAGCCCGCCGTAATATGCTTACCTTTAATGCGCTAAAAGTGATTTTGTCACTTAAATAAATGTAATAAACTTAAAGAAAGTCTTAATTTTATCAGGCGTAGTGTAGTGTGAGATGCCGCCTCCGCCATGGTTAATAACTTGTTATCGTACCTTAGCCTGTCTGAAAGCGTCCTGATCCGAAGCCACGGGGAAGGCGACGTTGAGCCTGGAGTTCTTAGCCAGCCACTCCCCGGTCCCCGTGGAGTACCCTCGCAGGTTCGGGTTGTATTCCTTCAGGATGTTGGGAAGGGTCAGGAACTCTCGCCATGTGCTGTCTCCACCTAGAAATGGATGGTTGGATTTATGATGATGGGGTCTGAATTGTCCACTCCGTGATGGTAGATTGAAGAGACAGCCCAGTATAGGGCAGTCCTATGTAAAGTATAGAAAAGATAGATTCATCTTGTGTTCAATTGCAGTAAAGAGATTTGGCCAGTCTCAGATGCTTGCTGATCGCTCATGAGGAATGAAATCATTCTCAATCATTGGGGATTCTAAGTGAAGAAATTCTGATACGCAAGTGAAGTCTACAAATACGCATTCGGCATACGTGGAGAACTGGCGCCCATACACCCCCCTCCCCCTCTGAGGGTAGGCCTATGCCCTCCTGTGCAGTAGTACCTACGTATTTAGGCTGATAATGAAGTGAGCCTTAAAAATGGATAATACTCGTATGCTGTAGGTAATGTTGTTTCTACATTTGGTGCTACTTGGTACTGGTTGTTATAAATTTTTGACTTATTTTGACACTTTATTACAGTAAACATGGATACGACATCCCTCCCTATCCCAGTATCTATGAAACAATAAGTGTACGAGGTTATTTCTTAAAGATTTTCTCTAACTGGATTAAATAAATAATGCTCACAGGTACATACATTGTAATGACCCCAAGCAAGCACTATAGGCTGTTTATCATGGAAACCATACAACAACGGCACAAACATATAAACATCCATGACCGAACCGGGTTTCGAACCCAGGACCCTGGTTTGGCAGTCCGGCGTGGTAACCATTACACCAACCGGGTCGTCAAATTCGTGTCGTCGAAAGTCGTCGATTGTGTCCAAAAAAGTGTTTAGTTAGTTAGTTTAGTGGAATCCCTTGAGTTAGTAAAGAGTATTGGATTGTAGCATCTATGTATGTATGTACTCACCAGCACACCAAGAAACTCCCCTGTACTCCACAAAGGCACCCAGCGCGAACTCCTCGAGCGCCCCGCTGCCGGCGACCAGAGAATCGCCTATAGCAGCCACCACGTCGATATCGCCAGGTCTCAGTCTATGCACGGACGTCGGAGGTTCCCGACTGCGCCCGAAGGATACCGAGTCCTGGCAGAAGAAGGGCGTGGTGGAAGGTATGGCGCGTTGTCGACGCACGTTCGTCTTGCGGTGAGGGTAGCGGACTTGCCACTGCAATGAGAAGTGATGGAGTGTTTTATTATCTTACAGTTGTTGCTCGCGACTTCATCTGCGTTCACATTAAAAATATATCACATAATTCTCTCTGTGTGCCAAATTTCATCTAAATAGGATCTGTTTATGCTTGATTGAGCCACAAAAATTGAAACAACTTACTACATGCGATTAGTAGGATGTAATATAGATAGGACAGTCTGTAGGAATCTAGTTTTTTGTGGTTTGTCGAAAATGGTTTCTATACCTATTGATGATATTTTTAGATTGATTTCGTAGCCGGATGCCGACTATAGCACAGCCTATTTGTTGTATTTGTACAAAATAATCCTGGTAGGTCTCATTTTCAAACAAAATTTACTAGAAAATTATTCTAAAATACAAGAAATTCCGTACTCTTTTATATAGCACCAACACCTGACATCAGAGAGTTAAAAAATAGAAAAAGTTAGGACACCAACGATGCATGATCTGGGTCTTGATGCTTGTCTTTAGTCGCTGGTAATGCCCCTCTTAGAATAATTTTAAAGGGAGGAACCAAAAAAAGGAAAATTTTTCTATGAGGCTAACATTCCCTTAAAAACCGTCAGCATATCAAGAAAGACATAGGTTATAAACATAATACGTAATGGAACTCCGCATGTAAGTTATATCTACCTAATTTTTACATTTGAAAGCTATAATCTCACTTTCGTCACTATAATACTAATCAATTAAACCTATCGCTAGCCGATAACCCTGTTGCAATTTGTGATATCACACCTAGATGGTAAAATGACTAAATATAGAGATTTCAGAAGGTCTTTCTCATTTATTTCTCCGTGGAAATTATAAAATTACTAATGTCCTGTTATAAATATTTAATTTCCCAAAAACGTAATTCTGATATGGTAAGTAGGTAATTATTATTTCATCCTTCCATCCGCGTAGATCTTTTGCAATTAACTAATAATAGACGTCTAAAACGTTAAATTCGTTCTTAAATTCGTGAAATAGATTTAAGTGTACTATTAAGAATGTAAATTTAAATAATTATAATATATAAATATCAGCACTATTGGAAATTATCTGTTACTATTAGTGGCATTTTATTTCATTCAACTCATTTAATTTGTGTCAGATTGTGGATCCATAGTTGTTAGTATCATTGATTCCTTTGTTAATTATCTGTTTTAATTATAAATTGATTGTAAACCATGAATGGTTATAAATAACTTATAATATTGCAAATTACGTTATAAGATGCAAATAACAATATAAATACAATTAGATAAAATTAAATTATTATTAATGTCAAATTTCAGTGTTATAGGCATAGGCAGTACATTAGATAAAATACCGCATGCCAATATTATAATTTTATTAATGTAATGTTTGTGCTGTTTATGTACCATAAATAAATAAAAAAAAAAAACCACGCACGTAAAATTACCTACATTGCTCCATTTTTCTACGGAATACTCTCCTTTATTTTTTTTTTAAACAGCTGAAATCCATATTGTACGACTGCATTAACTATAATAACAATATTAGTTTAATTTCTGCAATCAGTAGGTGTGTTGGAAATTATGGGGGAAAATATATGTATTGAAGAGAAAGACGATGGCCTTGATGCAATTAGCAGGTTCATCATCATCATCATCTCAGCCGATGGACGTTCACTGCAATAAAATAAAGTTTTATTGCTAAGTGCATCAAGGCCATCCAGTAGGTACTACTATTATTTTATTCTGTGCCTATGACCACATATGTCCACACTAGATGTAGTGTGGACATATGTGGTCACAGTTTCGGGAAATGCTCCAAAACTGTGTTTTGGAAACCAACAAATACACTTCAGATTTTTAATATTAGTTTGCATACATCAAAAAGGTGTACAACGTCAATGTGCAACCATGCGTTTTGGTCACGCAGATGTTAGTGGACCTTCTGTACACATTATAACATTAACTTTGTAAATAAATTACACAACGGTTCGAAATGGCGGAAAAATGTTTGAGTGTTTATCTTACACTTCAGTTAAAGCACTTTAAAGTTATGTCCGTTGCTTATTTTTAGATTTAAATTTTCAAGAAGCTAGCAATCTTAATTCTAGGCATAATCGGACAATGTTCTGCTGTCAAACTGGGAAATCGTTATAAACCGTAAAAAAATCAGAATTGGTTTTTACTAATTTTTATCTTAGGTCCGCCACACACAGACGGAATTGCGATCCGGAATCCTGATTCAGGATTCAGTGTTGCCAACTATGGTTACAAAAAATACTAGAATGCTGTTTAAAAAATGCCTAAAATAAAAATGTATGAAACGCCAAATGAATGACAATAATTGCATTTTTATGTATTTTACAAAACAAACAATTTCGATACATGATAATTTTTTTTTTATTTATAATTAATGGACTCTTGCTTGTGCGTTAGCACTGCATTTCCGCCAGTGTCAAGTTTTTATGGGAGAAGCTATCCCAATCTCAGGGATTGTTTTTGGTCAAGAACAAGAAGAGATTGAGGGTTGCGGAGCCTCGTGGCAGGCAAAAACGCGACGCGCGAAATCCACGCGAGACGAGTTCTCGGGTCAGAACCTGCAACGTGACTACTACATGATAATTACTATCATGTGAGGAGGTCATGACGTTACTAATGTTACGATGATGGTTTGTAAATTGTATTCCAATATTAATGCAACTATATCAAAAGATTATCGATAGTTTTAACATTAGACAGAATTTGCATAAAAAATGGCATGAACCAATATCACACAAGCGGTTTTTGAGCGTAGGTGATTTCGCAACTATGCCGCAACGACGTCGCAACTGCACCGTCACGATACGGTATCGTTCCATCAACGCCTACGCTCAAATAATCCTTTAAAATATGCCACCTAAGACATCAAAAAATCACTAGATCTAGTGAAAAAGTCTTTGAAAGCGGCAACACTCCATACGGAATCTAATTCCGAATCAGATTTATTCCGGATGTATGTGGCGGACCGTATTTAACTCCTGTAAACTAGTATCAACTGTCACAACACTAGACAAGATAGTAACCCCCATAAGGTCACATTGGAATGTATCTTGGCATATAAATATGCTTCACTGGTAAAGTTCGGTGAGCACGGGGATGGAACCCGCAACAAATTTAATCAAAGAATCAAAGTTTTCGGATATGTTCATTTGCTTTATAAATTACGAGCGTTAACCCGCGACTTCGTCCGCACAAATTATATACCAGATCTTAATTCATTTTCATCAAAATCGGTTCAGTAGTTTTTGCGTGATACTCGTTCAAACAAACAAACAAACAAACAGACAGACAAAAAATCCAAAAATTGGTGAAATGGAATCAGGGACACCTAAAAACCATATCGTAACTTTTTTTTTGTTAATATCTTCAATGTACAGACAAACTTCCTGTTACAGTTTTATAATAGTATAGATAGATAGATAATTGTTCTAAACACAAAACTATTGTTTTACAACCCGTAACTTTATTGTAATAGATCACTACAAGAAATGGACAATTATTTTGGTCGAGAATTGGGTGTACTAAATAGATTACAAAATATCTATTATCGAAGATCGAAAAATTGGCATAAAGGATAATGATTAAATTGAGCCACAACAATATTTGTTAAAAAAAAAAATATATATATAAGGTCTAACAAAATTAGCTGAAACTATTTTAAGGGGACGATCAGACCATCAAACCGAACAACTTTCTCTATGGGACCAATATCGAAATCGCGAAAAAAAAACCGGTGGTCCATACAAACATACTCGACCTAAATGTATGGGACAGCTGATTTTTTTTTCGTGATTTCGATATTGGTCCCATAGAGAAAGTTGTTCAGTTTGATGGTCTGATCATCCCCTTAAAATAGTTTCAGCTAATTTTGTAAGACCTTAATATACGGTCGAATTGAGAAACCTCCTCCTTTTTTGAAGTCGGTTAAAAATAATCTTCTGGGAACCGCATGACCGTGGCGGCCACCCGACCAATCTTTGACCGTAAAACTTTGTTTAACCCACATAAAAGTTCACGTACAAAGCAAACTAATAATAAACCATTATAAAAACAAGGTAAATAGATTCGACATAGAATAAACATTGAGCAGGTACTCAATACCCATCTCACGTACCACGAGTGCTTTGTAACTTGTTTTACGTAAGATTTGGGCAATTATTTAATCTGTGATCAGATCACCTTGCTGTATACGTGTGTTTGCGATTTACAAACATATCATAATTCATTAATATAATTTATGAAATAAATTATTATTACTCAGTTCTGTTGGAAACCCTGTAAGATGGGCAAATGCCATTATGCCTTGAATCCCCAAATCCGGTCATCGGCTTCCAGATTGACCCAAAGAGAGGCCAGACTTTGTGCCCAAAAAAGAACGAGTGGAAAATAAAGGACCTTTGTCCAGCACTGAGATAGGCTTAACAAACAATGAAAAAAACATTGCCCTCTTTCAGAAAGTTGTAGAGCAGCGCTCTATTTTAGCACATTGAAGGATTATACATAGTATATGGACTGACAAGTCAAGTGGTGACAGGATAACCCTTCGCAGACCTTACCCCTTATACTATGAGAACAGCCATAAATCATCATTGTCTTGCCCATTTCCCATTATTTGGGGTCGGCGCAATATGTCAGTCATCCTCTTAGCCGTCGTTTCAACACTCACTCCTTTTTTACACATATCATCCTTCACACAATCCATCCATCTTTTCTTCGGCCTCCCTCTCCTACTCCAGCCATCCACATTCATACTTAACACTCGTCTCGTAACATGACACTCTTCTCTCCGCATTACATGCCCATACCACGATAATCTATTACCATGCAATTTTTCCGTTATAGGTGCTACTTTCAAACTACCTCTAATATACTCATTCCCAATCTTGTCCATTCTAGTTACACCACACATCCATCTCAACATTCTCATCTCAGCTGCATGCAATCGTTTCTCATCCGTCCCTTTGAATGATATCTTAAATAGCCTGAAAATGAAAAATATCCACCGCCGTAATACTACGACAAGTGCTGTAACACAGAATATTTGCAATTGTAAAAACTGTCTCTCTAAACGTCCTTGGACTCAAAAAAAACTAGGCCAAACTAGTGATAAATCTCAAAAAAACGTCTTTTAAAGCCCCATAAAGATGTGTCAGTTGACATAACACTCATTGAGATTCTATGCGGTGCGTAATTGCGCTTGCGCTCACGTCCGTGCAATGAAAGAATATGCAAGAGTCGTAAGTTACACTGACTGGTGAGGAAAAGTATACACTTAACTGGTAGGACGCAGTGTACTCGACCTTGTTTTTGATCGCTAGTGTAATATTGAATGCTGTCAATGATGATGATTGACATTGATTACCTATCACTTTCTATTGGAAGTCTGGTGGATACGTAGTCTTTATTAATTCGTCTTTTGTTCTTGTTTTCTACCACGTACTTTGTGGCTAACAGTCTATAGTCTTCCACTGCTGATCATAGGCGCCACAAAACTATCCTCGGCTTTCCTCATCCAGTAGCTCCCCGCTACCTTTCTCATGTTAGCCCAGTCATTTTACGGAGTTTTGTTAGGAGAGGTGGGAAGTAATTACTAATTGGACTTTCAAACTGTAAGCGGTGTCATTTAGTGACAAAAAGACTACCAGAAAACATATTTTTTTAAAAATTCTTTACGCAACATAGAAATCAAAATTGTGAGTACTAGAAGGCTTTTTACATAATAAAATTAACACCAATGTACTCATGTGAATTAGATTTAACAATATAAATTATTTTTGAGCAATAAAATAGGCATCGAAATTTTAAAAATTCGATTTTTATTAGAAAATACGAATGTATTTTTCAAAACCTTGTAATTAGACAAAAATATTCACACCATGTTTGAAGTATGTATAATGGTAATGCCTTAAATATGTACCCAAAAAATTACTTTTAATTATATTAATTTTAATTTTGGTACATTTCTAAGCTCAAATTGCCTCTTAAATACTATACCGAAAAATAATATCAATTATTAATTAGTCCCGGCTAAAACCGTAAAATGACTGGGCTATGTAGTCGGTATAGGAACTAAAGTGATTGAAAAAGCTCTGAAAATTTGCGAGCTGCAGTGGCAGCGGGCTTGTCATATCTGCCGAAGAACTGTAACAAATGATGGGTAGTCCGAGTTTTATAATGGAGACCACGGATTGGCAGGCGTAGTGTGGGACGCCCTGCGGCCCATTGGCTATGAATAGTTCCCATTTATTATATTTATTAAATAAGGTTTCTTTTGCAAGGTTTGTGGAAGAAACTTATAGTTGCCGGTCAAACTGATCCATGATACGTAGTTGATCCATAACTTTGATAGCACTAAAAACTTTGAACTTTGTTCGGGACAAGCACGTATCCAGACTTAAGTTTCAGAGGGGACATTTAATTTTCAGGGGGGGGGGGGGGTGGGGGGGTTAAATCAATAAAGACTCTAAACATCAAACAGAAAAACTTTTGGCTGTGGGATCAAACCTGAAATCGCAAAAAAATCTGTAATTTTTGCTTTCATAGTAAAAGTTGAACAGTTTGATGTGTAGGATAGTTTTAATAGTTTAATGGATGCTGACGATTTAAATTTCACCCTATTAAATTATTTCAAGATTGTTACACTGCCGCAATTACAAATACAATAGGAAATCAATGAGCGTTTTTCTTTACTTTTTTATTTTTAGTTCCTAAAAAACTCAACAGATGGCATGTTTATTGCTCCATAGAGATGTTCGTTAGATTCTGTAAGACTGTGCCTGCCATGTCAGAAGAAAATAGTTTCAAATTTTCGATCAAAATGATTCGCAAATAATGAAATATTCCAACAAAAGATGCGTTGGCATCTATTTGATCATCTTTTTTCTCTTTATAAATAACAAAAAAAAAAAAAAAAAAATTATTTTAAAGAAACCCTTTTTGAAATTTTGACCTTTATTCGCACAGACCGTAGCGCCATCTATCGATCCCCTAGAAAACCAAAAGAAAAACGCTCATTGTTACACAAAAGCTACGTTCCGGCAATTCACATGTTATAAATTTCGAAGGTGTAGAAAAGTTGCTGACCTATCCGAAATGGATAAAGTAGCGAACTATAGTTGAAGCAAAGTTAAGTACCAACCGAAATATACCATTTATCACCTCTTAGTACTTTGATACTATCTACGCATTCTATTAGCAGTGTGTAATACAAATAATAAAGCGTAACTTTCTCATTGCGCATCGACGCAAACGTTTAGCTAATGAATCGCGATTCGGTGTAACCTTACATTACAATGCTATGCGTACACGCATGTGACGTCACGACGTGTTAGTGTATCTCATTAACATGTTGATTTATAGGCGCCTTATTAAATAGTCAGTGTCATACGAAGGCTTTCAAGTGGATTTAAACAATATATTTTGTATTTATGGAAGCGACATTTTGTATTTTAAACTGTCGCGCGTTTGACTTAAGCTCAGGGTTAAATGCATAAACTTAATATACTATCGAGTAATATCAAGTTTATGGTTAAAAGCCCCCATATATAAATGAATAAAAAAAACCAAAAATAACCTATAGCGCGGTGATGTCTTATGTATGGGAAAATATTAATTTTATTTTTATTCTATACGAGCGTTAACCCGCGACTTCGTCCGCACAAATTATATACCAGATTTTAAGTCAGATCATAAGCTATCAAACAAAAAAAGTTTCATCAAAATCGGTTCAGTAGTTTTTGCGTGATACTCGTTCCAACAAACAAACAAACAAACACCCAAACAAACACCCAAACAAACACACAAACAAACAGACAGACAAAAAATCCAAAAATTGGTGAAATGGAATCAGGGACACCTAAAAACCATATCGTAACATTTTTTTTGTTAATATCTTCAATGTACAGACAAACTTCCTGTTACAGTTTTATAATAGTTTAGATTAGATTTATTTGGGGATTTTATCCTAGGTGCAAAGACAAAATTACGCTCTTGTGCGCCTAAAAATTGTGTTTACGGACGCATTTTACCCAACGGGCTAGTATAAGGGCGAAAGGTCCATATTATTTCTTATCAAACTGTTATTTCGCTGTAAGATCTCCTAAAAGGAAATAAATAAATACTTAAGCAAATATATTTCTCCGATGCGTTTTCATTTGTCTTGTAAATGCGTATGCGCAATGAAGCTTGTTAAGCTATCTACGATTGCTTTGATAAGTGAACTTCGCAAGATCTGGAGTGCGATGTATGAAACTCATTCGCTGCGCTCAACAGTTGAAAATGTCAAAATTTCTATGGAGCTAATGCATCTTTCTACTGCTGATTTGACTTTCAAAAATCATACTTCTGGAGTGCGATTTTTGAAAGTAAAATCAGCAGTTGAAAGATGCATAATCATTCAAAAAACGTAATCCTGTTTGAGTCTGAATAGCATACTATAGACAAGAATATACTGATTTGAAGATTCGATTCTCAAGTCCTATTTCTATGAGTTGATAAATAAATAAATAGAGTCAAATAAACTAGTGGTATCTGAATTAAGAACAATGAAAATAAAAAATACAAACATCCATAAGTGCTATATTTTTAAATCGTGAGATTCGAAATCAATGATCGAATGAATACACAAACTTCATATAGATTTCTAAGACTCATTCTAGTTGGTATTAGGTAAACCGCAGGTTGTTGTTACTGCAAGCAAGGCTTTAATCATCTATTGAATTATTAAATGAAGTGGAAAATTGCGTCCAAACGAGTACCTATAGGTATATTTCCCACGCGAGTATCTCACGATAAACTCTAGATATTAGTAACTAATTAATTAAGGAACAATACCATCGAATTCACACAATTGTGAGGAAACGAGACATATAAGTACTTTATCTGTTCTGAGAGAATATTTAATTGTATGCATTTAGCATATAGTTGCTTGCAGAGATCAGATCTTTAGGACACATATTAAAGGTAATAGATTAGTGTTTCAGAAATGTATATTGCCATGGGAAAGTCTTTATAACTTATAACTCTGCTTAATCTGGGACAGTGCAGAAATACATAATTAACATGTTAGGACATACAGCAAAGGCCTCTATTCCTCTCACGAATAAGGGTGAGATGCATAGGTTAGATTGAGTCATACAACGCGAGCTCAATACCTACTGATTGGTGGAGGCAAGTAGGTGGTCAACTTGCTACTTGGACGAATAAACTTGCTATCAGAAAATGTTCAAGACCCCTTAATACCCCATAATGACGTTAATGATGATAACTATAATAACTGATTTTCGACGCGGTTTGTATAATGCAGGGGTGGTTAAAATTTTCAAGTATGCGGTCTATATTGAAAGTCTACCGTCAACCACAACAGATTTAGCATTAATCAATAGCCTTATTAAAAAAAAAAAAAATGGATGTGAGTGATGTATATACCTATGACGAAGCCTGTTGTGGATATGAGTGATGTATTTTGTTTAATAAATTAATAATTTTTGATATAATTTTTCCAAAAATATTGAGAAATAATAAAAAAAAAAAATTTATTTACTTATTTTTTTTATTTTGATAGACGTGACCCAATTTAAATGACTTCGAAAAAAGGGATGAGATTTTCCAGAGTTTCAACATCCGGAAACCGTCAAGCGAATTTCGTATTTAAATAGCCCAACTGCTCAGCAAAACATTGGAATTTTTGAATGAGTTATTATTATAATTTTTTTACCTTTTGAAGAGCACCTCGGTCGATAACAATAATCCATTTGTCTATTTTACCAATTTTACGTGCCAAATAATCAATTCAAAGACACTTTAAACATAAAATTTTACATGGCAATTAATTAGCACCAACATGTTAGTTTTAGTGATATAACTACTCTGTTAAAACTGCGTCAAAAAAACTATCGTTAATAATATTAACGATGTGTATTGATTTGTCACACAGTTTTGTCATGCAGTAATTTCAAAATGTGAAAACAAAGAATTATTTAAGAGTTTAGTAAGTAAGTCTAATGACTCACTAAAGACCTAAGTTTTATGTCAGGTCATTAGGGTTTGGTAATTTTTGTAAATTAGGACATTGCCTGAATACTCAAAAGTAGTAAGTACATTTAGCCCAGTCATTTTACGGTTTGAGCCGGGACTAATTTAGCCGGGATTAATTTGAGCTTGGAAATGTACCAAAATTAAAAAATAATCATGTCAGCAACAGCCCCAAATTTTAAATTTAGCTACTATCCCGTTTTAAAAATCCTGATGTTAATTCTTTTTTTGCACATATTTAAGGCTTTACCATTATACATACTACAAACATGGTGTGAATATTTTTGCCTACTTAGAAGGTTTTGAAAAATACATAGTATTTTCAAATAAATACAATTTTTTTTAAATTTCAATACCTATTTTATTGCTCAAAAATAATTTATATTGTTAAATCTAAGTCAAATGAGTGCATTGGTATTAATATTATTAATTTAAACTCCTTCTGGGACACACAATTTCGATTTATATGTTGCATAGCGAATTTTTTTTAAATATGTTTTAGGATAGTCCTTTTGTCAATAAATGGTGCCGGTTACAGTAAAAGTCCAATTAATAATTACTCCCTACCCCGCCTAACAAAACTCCGTAAAATGACTGGGTTAATTGTAGAGTGAAGCTTTTTGCAGTTTACATATACAGGGTCTTTCTTACTATTACAGTTTGTTCAGGGGATGATCAGATCATCAAAGTAAAAAACTTTCTCTACGGGACCAACATAGAAAGAGTGAAAAAAATGAGGTTAGGCTGGTTCAGGGACGCAGTCGCAGTGAAACGTCTTAATACCAAGACCAAGTAATGGCTTCTATATGGGGTCCTTCTTAATATGCTGTCAGGGGGTACAGTCAGTACTCTGTCTTTTTCACCGTCAAACTGAACAACTATCTCTAAGGCACCAAAATCGAAATCGCGAAACAAAAATCTGCTCTTCCATACAAAATTCAAACCAACTGGAGCCAAATGTATGGAGACAGCTGATATTTTTTTTCGCGATTTCGATGTTGGTCCCATAGACAAAATTGTTTAGTTTGATGGTCTGACCATCCCCTTAAAAAAGTGAATGAATGGATGAATGAATGAATGAAATATTCTTTATTTACAAAAAGTGTCAGCATATTAAGAAGGAACCTGTATACGTTCTAATTAAGGTAATAAGATATGTATATAAGTAAATAAGATGGTAATAGATGATATTCTTTCAATAATAAGCGATCTTGTCATAATATATTTCGTTACATATGGTTTTTGCAAGTGACCCCCTCCCTACAGACCGAAACGAAAGAAATTTCACGTCAAAAAATCTGCTGACCATACATTTGGGTCGAGGTTTAAAATAATTTTGTAGGACCCTATTAAACTACAGGTACATACTCATTTAGCCCATCCATATTATTTGTATTATATAGTAACATCCAAAGCCTATCTAATAATATGTTTCATCAGAAAAAAAATAACCAGTCGAATGTCAGTAACAAAACGGAATTTTACACGGTCATTGGTTAGAATACGAAATAAAAGAAAGGTTAAAAGTGCAATTATGTTACGCGTACATTTAGTTGAATTACCTTTGACGTAAGTTGACGAGTGTGTGTATGCATGTGTGTCTATTAACTTTACAGCCTGCGAAGTTGACCGTAATTTATTTGAGTGTCATTGCTTTAGGTCAAACTGGTTGTTAAACTCAGGTACCTACACCTTGCGAAAAGTGCACTTGGTTTTCATATACATCTACAATACTATAAAACAGTACTGTACATTGAGGATATTTACAAAAAAAGTTACGATCTGGAGTGCGATTTTTGAAACTCATTCTTTGAACTCGGCTGTTGAAAATGTATGTATATGCACCTTTATAGGTTATATCCACCTGAATCCAAATCAAAGACTTTTTTGTCTGTCTGTTTGAATGTTTGTTTGTTCGAACATCACGTAAAAACTACTGGACCAATTTTTATGAAACTTAAGCTGGTATTATAATTAGTGCGTAAACTTAATGCGGTTTTTTTGTCGCGATTTCAGTGTTGGTCCCATCGTAAAAGTTGTTCAATTTGATGGCCCTGTATATTTTATATCGCTACGAGAGATAAACATACATAAGCATACATAAATGCACGACCAAAATCCCTTTTCGGGAGGACAGAAACTTTGGTACAACTGCCAACTACCGGTTTGAGTTAGCATATTGAAGGTTTCAGTCTGGAATAAAAGTGTAAAGTGGTGAAAAAACAACAACAATATACACGAACAAGAAGGGTACAAAAGGCGGCCTCATCACCGGCGGCGGTTCTTAGGAAAGAACCGAAGCCAAAACGTAAAGGCCTGTTGCTGTAAGTCAATTTGGTCTAAAAATTATGTTTTTTATTTTTCTTTATACAGGGTGAAATCGGTGTCATTAGCATCCTTTTAAACTAAGAGTCTACCCATCAAACTGAACAACTTTCAATATGGGAGCAAACCGATTGGAGTAAACAAAAGAATCTACTGTTGCATACATTTGAGTTGAGTAGACATTGCAGTTTAGTATGGAACAGCTGATTATTTTTTTGCTCCGATCGGTTTTCTCCCATAGTGAAAGTTGTTCAGTTTGATGAGTAGACTCTTAGTTTAAAAGGGTGCTAATTATATCAATTTCACTGTGTATACATACTGGGTTTAAAATGCGTTAAGTATCTTAATAGGGGGCTTGAGACCATCAAACTGACAAATGAATGTAGGTAATCTAATTCAACTGAATGGTAACTAAAAACTATAAACAAATAAAATAAAACTCCCAACACACACACACACACATCATACACTCAGGTTCAAACTATCCTACTTTAAACTGCAATACATAAAATTAGTATTTAAGAGGCTCTTTGATTACTGAGCTTTAGAACCTAACCCTAATGGATAGATGCTGGAGCGCAGTGATTAAAGATGTCTTACATTAGTTTCCTACTGCTATTTTCATGTCTACATATAAGTTTATTTAATCTAAAATGTATGGACTCCAGACGGGAGTGGGAGAGCCCGGTGACTCGTTACCCAGATTTACAGGTGATATCTGTAAATCTACCACGTGCACCGGTCTCTCACATATAGTACTAAGCTTACCATAATTTGTAACAATAATACTGTTTCATTGTCCCTATACGTGAGATGAAAATAAATACCTTTTTTATTTATTTTATTTATTTAAACTTAACAACTTTCACTATGGAACCAGGATCTAAATATCGAAAAAAAACTGAGCTATTCCATAGAAAACTAGAACCAAAACTAGAGATACTCAACCCAAATGTAGAACGGCATTCAGAACAGCAGATTTTTGATTCGCGATTTCAATGTTGGTCCCATAGTGAAAGATTTCCTTTTGGTGGTCTGAAGAATCCCCTAAAGAATGCAACGCAATTAAGTTTACGTACCCTGTTATAAATCAACGTTTCGATTTTGTTATCGTGGCTCCATTATCTTCCCGGAGGAGGATGCGGCGTACGACAAAACGAGAAGCAAAGAAAGGAAACCTAGCCATACGCTTCATTTTTGGCTTACGGAAGTATGACCACGTGTCCGAGTACAGGGCGCAGTTAAAGTGGCTCCCTATTCGCAAGCGTCGTGATGTCCATATCCTCTGTCTCCTCCACAAAATCCTTCACAATCCTTCCGCCCCTAGCTATCTCCGTGATCGTTTCTCCTTCTCCCGCCCTCCTGACAAACCTTGTCGATCTTATATCCGTACCCAACTTAGAATCCAGACCCACTCCACCGACTTCTACTCCTACTCTTTCACTATCCATGCTGCCCGGTTGTGGAACTCACTCCCCGCCGATATTCGTGATTGTCAAACATTTGCGTCCTTCAAAAAGCAAGTGAATGAACACTATCACTCTCTAAAATAAGCCATAGTTTATGTATGTTTATTGTATCCATTTGTTTATTTATAATTATGTTTATTTATATTATATTTATATATATATATATATATATAATTAACTTCCATTTAACTACAAGTATCTAATTGTTATCAACTGAAAACTGTTCATTGATGGTCTGAAAAAAAACCGTCAGCATAAAGCTAAGGAAAAGGTTAAGGTTGTTATAAGGAACTTTAAATGTACCACTTTTTAATCATCGCGTATCTACCTAGTTGAGATAGTTTGGACAATAAATTCGAACTAAATAAAAAAGTGTTGAAACACTGACTCAAAAAACGTCAATTTTTTTTCTCATATAATCTCCATTTTAGGTCGATAAACAGATATAATTAACGAAGTCTAAATAACTGAGTTTACACAGCGATTACCGAATTTAACTATCTAATTAAGTACAGTTAAAAATGCTATTATGAATGCTATAAACACTTTTAGATTATAAAAATAACTAACTTGTACTTATACTATTTAACGTTATATAAGAACCGGTATTGTATCCCAATACAGTACACAAATTTAGCAGTAGCAGTACTATCTTTTCGAATCAGGTACATGAACCTGGGAATCGGGTCTACCCTTACTTACTTGCTTACTATGCTAGTTCAGGGACCCGAAGTGGGTCTTGGCCTCCGACAACAAAGCACGCCATTCATCTCTTTTCTGTGCCATTTTAGTCCAGTTGGGCACCTCCAGCTCCTCGAGATCTTTGGTAATCTCCCGGTCTAATCAATTTAAAATATTATACATGAATGAAACGGGTTGGGGGTACGGTACAGGGTCATCATTCTACTTCAGAGCCTGCATCTGTGTGCGTGTCTGTGTGTACAGGCTCCTGGAGAAGGGAATTTTGGTACGTTTGCTCCCTGGGAGCCCTGAGTGACTTTCGGGAGAAACCGCTTGGGTCCCAGCTCACGCACTCTAAAACTACTTTGTTAAGTAGACTGTTATGTTTTAGATATTTATTTGACATTGTTACCCTCTAGATTAGTTATGTTGACATTTTTGTTGTTTTATTTTATATTTTTGACGATCATATTATCCTTCATAATTCTATTCTATTCAGTATCGATACTGATTGTTTATTGTTTTAGGCTTGTACTGATAGTAATAAACAGAAACTGCAATTCAATATTCAGTATAACTAGGTAAAAGTTGTTTGAACTCAGGAAGTTAATCATAATAGAAATTAACAAAAACATTGTTTACTGACTGTTAACTATACCTGTCGTCTGTACGATCCGACTCCTGCAAAAAGGCCTAAATCATAATATCTTAAATATTATCTACTTATAATTGAAATAGGTAGTTTGGGTGCTCTCTCTTCAAGGTGGTTTCAGTCCATACAAAAGTTTGACGCACAATACGCGAATTAATATCAGTAACTTTGTATATATGGAAAAATAGTTTAGAAAATCTAGTTGACGCGTCACTAATACCATTTGCAATTTATAATATAATTACGAAGATATAAAGCTTTTAAAATTTTGTATGAAAAATTTCAAAGCTTTATATCTTCGTAATTATTTAATAAATTGCAAATGTTATGTTATTTGTGACGCGGCATCTAGATTTTCTCAACTATTATTCCATTTATACAAAGTGACTTATATTAATTTCGTCTACGCGTATTGTGCGTCGAAGTTTTGTATAAAATTGACCCCTCTGCAACCACCTTAAACAAGAAATGAGAGGAAAATAGTTGGTCATCTCATCTTGCTGCCGCGCGCCTCACGAATAGAATGGTTGATAATTAATAATTATAATGAATTAATGAATTATACGAAATAGCTTATGACGATCCTAATGGTACTGCAATGCCTTCTCCACCCGTGTTTTTATTTCTAACCCGAGAATCCAGTCTAGGATCTTTTTTATTAAATTAATATAAGAAAAAACAGTAATCCACGTTTACCAAATTCTTAGTACCTTTGTACTCATGATAGTATGACCAATTCATTTTACTGTAGGAGGGCAGAGTGATAAGTCTGGTAAAAATTAAACAAGGAATTAAAAAATTGTAAAAGTTATTATTTATTTTTCGACATAGTCGGCTAGCTCAATACACTTCATCCAACGTTTCTCCAGCTTTTCGATCCCTTTCATATAAAACGATTTTGGTAACCCTTCAAAATAGGCATTGGTTTCGTGCATGATCTCTTTATTGGAGCTAAATCTTTTCACATCCAGCCATTTTTCAAAGTCTGGAACAGAAAATAGGGGGCTAAATCTGGCGAATATGGTGGGTGAGAAAGCAACTCGTAGCGTAACTCATGGAATTCGGCCATGGCGACTGCGCAGGTGTGCGTATGCGTTTTTGATCCACCGTGAGTAAACGCGGCACCCATCGCGCGGAGAGCTTCTTCATATCTAAATGTTGGTGTAAGATATTGCGCACACGTTCGACTGAGATGCCTACGATCTCAACTATCTCACTCACTTTTACTCTTCGGTCATTCAATACTATGTCATGGATTTTGGTGACCAATCTCTGGAGTCGTGTCCTCAACTGGGCGTCCTGGACGTTCAGCATCACATGTGCTTGTCCCACCACAACGAAAATCAGTAAACCACTTGTGAATCATTCTAATCGAGGGAGCGGAGTCCCTATAATAATTGTCAAGTCTTTGTTTGGCTTCCGTAATAGTGTTTTTACGCAAAAAATTATGTTTAATCAACACACGAAATTAACTTTTCTCCAGGTTTGTGAAAATGCATTCGATTGTTTTCTTTTATGGCGACAAAAAAAAAAGACCGACAGAACAGGCTGAAAATTATAACTTAGTCTTTCAAAAGAGTGTTTGTTCAAGAGAAATATTTTATGCAATTTGCGCTACCTTTATTCCTAACTAGATTTTTACCAGACTTATCATTATCACTCTGCCCAGGTATGTAATAACAATAATGACGCCCGCATAACAATATAGCGCTGTGGTTTTTAAGAAATACGTTTACGTTTTGAGATGGAGTTCTTAGTAATATCTTTAGGAACTATTATATTAGTCATCATATTAAATACGGCATTTTTGTTAGATGATTTGAGAGTAGTGCGGTTGGCAATACGTAAATGTATGCATTTGTTCACTACCGAATTCCCCGACGACAGGGGGAAGTCAGAGATATTCCATATACATATATATTATCGGAATAGAGCTTAGGCACTAGGTATCTGAAAGTGTCGAAGACGTGCTCCTTCATCACAGCCTACATACGTCCCATCCCTCCCACTGCAGGGCACGGGCCTACCCTCAGGGAGGGTGTACGGGCGTCAGTTCAGTCCGCCACGCGTGCCCAATGCGAATTGGTGGACTTTACATACGCATCGGAATTTCTTCTGCTGAAGAAATTCTGCTTTCTTTCTTTTCATACGCTGAGTATGCAGGTTTATTTATTTATTATTTGTGTTTGTGTTTTCTTGTTTGTGTATTATTACTTATTGTTATTGTAAATTGTCTGACATTTGAATAATTTTATTTTACTAGAAGTCTCACTATCAATTAATGAAATAATGTACCTACTTAACTTTATTTTTCCTAGACTACATAATTATCTTACTAAGATACTATTTGTGTATATTTCTGAAAATACAGAGTTCGGTGAAACAATGTAAGAAGCAATGTAAACTGCCAACTTGTACCTAAATTTCCTACACAATAAAGAATTTATTATTTATTAATTATATTATAGCTGGTGCCTGCGACTTCGTCTGCGCTTCGTCTGGAAAATTCACACAATATCTTTATAAATTGTTACCTATGTGTTATTCTGATGTATAAGCTATATTACTGTAAATTTTTATTAAAATCCATGCAGTAGTTTTTACGTGAAAGAGTTACAAACATCCAGTACTTGAAACTGGCGGAAATGCAGTTAGCAATTTCCGCCGGTGTCAAGTACTTTATGGGAGAATCTATCCCAATCTCAGGGATTGTTCCTTGTCAAGAACAAGAAGAGATTGAGGATTGCGGAGCCTCGTGGCAGGCAAAAAGGCGACGCGCGAAAACCACGCGAGAGAATAGTGCTCGGTCAGGTCAGGGCCTCTACCCGGACATTCGAACTTCACAATTGTTTGAACGTTTTCGTTCCAATGTCAACTATATTACAATGAAGTGCGGACCGAAACGGTCTCAATATATCGAAAATCGAATATCCGGGTACCGGGCTAGAACCTGAAACGTGACACTTATTTTATTTTATTTCCTCAATGTTTTCTTTCACCTTTTGACGTGCTTACTATCTGTCAAACAAGACAGAACATGGGCACTAGAATTTCTCCGCTTTTAAAATTGAAGCTATTAAGTTTGAAATAAAATGATTTTTTGCGGCATCAAAATAAATTCCTACTTGACATGCCTACATAACAGAAAACCGCAGCATTCCTATTCCGCATGCGTACGCGCATAGTGCACCCGTTTATATACTACACCGACACCAGCTACACTGTACCTACTGTAGGTTACTAGCTGCAGGCTTACTGATGACATAGTTAAACGCTTCCGTGGTTTAGCGTAGGCCCGATTCCCAGTGAGCGGCGCCTGCGTGCCACTTCGTGTCGCGGTGCGAAGGTTAATCTATTCTATACTATTACTAAATACTGAAGGAGAGTAATGTTTTATTAACATTGAAAATGTTTTTTGTCGCTTCGGTTTAGGCCTGATTTTCAGCGAAAGTTCTGGTGTCTTGGGTTTGTTGGTAATATGTGGCTGATTGTCAAAAGACGCGTCTCGACAAAAGGGCTAAAAAAACAATTTTTTAACTCGAATACTTGTTTTGAAAATGGAAAAAATTGGAAAAATGCAATCGTTCTTCGCCCGGTTTCTCTCAGAAAAAAAATCATAACTATCTCAAAACCGAAATCAGATATCGAAAAAAAATTAAAAGCAATATAGGACTTTGGGCTATATTTCAAAAATATTTGGAGTTGCGTATCACAGATGGCTTATTCAGTTGTACAAGAATGAAAGTTGTGAAAATTTTAAGACAGTTTAGTTGGCAGATTCATGTTCAATGTACCAATCCGAAGATCGTGGAAGACACGAGATCTGTAATTTTTTTGTCTAAAGGGTAGGCACTCGATTTTCTGCCAAAATATTATACAAAATTGTACCTTTTGTACACACGGCGACACATCAAGCTGTACAAAACCAACATAAGCTGCCCGCGCGTAGGTTGCATAAGGTGTAAAAAAAATTTTATTTCGGATTACTTGATCCATATAACATTTGTATAACGTCGCGCGGCCAACTTATGTTGGTTTTGTATAGCTTGATGTGATGCCGTGTGTACCCTTCTCGTTCGTGTATATTGCTGTTTTTTTTGTGTATTTTGGTGTGCAAATAAATAATATTTATCTTATCTTATCTTATTGTATAAGTAAAACGTAAAACAAATTCTATTTACCATTGTGTTAGGAAACAATCCTATGAAAAGCTATCAAAAAGCACTAAAGTCTCGTAACGATCGTAAAATATTGTCTCCTGCAAAATATAGGTATGTGTGTGGTGAAGTTACAATAGTAGGAATATATTAACATACAATTACCGACGGATTTAAAAAAAAACTGAAAATTAAAACAATAATTTATATAATTTTTTGCAAGCGACTTCATTTCCGTTGACTTAAAAAAGTAGGAAATGATATTGATGATGATGATAATAATGATGATGATGATGATGTGTGCCAATCCGTTCATCCAAATCAGTTCAGGCATTTTTGATGCATACCTATGATGACAGTAATTTATATAATGAAGAACGGTCATCTGTGACCCAAACCCGACAGAAACGAGACATATCTCAGTTTTTTTGTTATTTTTTATATAGTTAAATTATATAAGGTCTAACAAAATTAGCTGAAACTATTTTAAGGGGATGATCAGACCATCAAACTGAACAACTTTCTCTATGGGACCAATATCGAAAACGCGAAAAAAAAATCAGCTGTCCCATACATTTAGGTCGAGTACGTTTGTACGGAACAGCTGATTTTTTTTTTCGCGATTTCGATATTGGTCCCATAGAGAAAGTTGTTCAGTTTGATGGTCTGATCATCCCCTTAAAATAGTTTCAGCTAATTTTGTTAGACCTTATATATTTTTTTTATTCAAAATTGATATTAATTAACAGTACAAATGTATAGACACAAATCCATAATAAAACTGAAATATCCTAAAACTAAAATATAACTAGACTAAACAAAAACCTTTACAGTTTTTAGCTTAAAACACCTAATACACTTGTGTGTAACATGTTTAATCTCCCTTAAACCATTGATCAGCCAAAATTTTTGATTAATATAACTTAAGACCAATCTAGGACCCGCGTGTAATAACTTTATGTGAGCCTCATGGATTATCAGTCGCGTAAGATGCGAACTTTATCTTATCTTATTTATCTAAACTATTATAAAACTGTAACAGGAAGTTTGTCTGTACATTGCAGATATTAACAAAAAAAACGTTACGATATGGTTTTTAAGTATCGCTGATTCCATATCACCAATTTTCGGATTTTTTGTCTGTCTGTTTGTTTGAACGAGCATCACGCAAAAACTACTGAACTGATTTTGATGAAACTTTTTTTGTTAGATAGCTTATTAACTGACTTAAAATCTGGTATATAATTTGTGCGGACAAAGTCGCCGGTTAACGCTCGTATATATATATTTTTTGTGTTTTAAATTTTTTCGATATATCCACAGACTTCTGTGGATATCACATTTCGTTTTCGAGATACCTATGATTTTTTTTCTGACCGAAACCGGGCGAAAAACAACCGCATTTTTTATTTTTTTTCGATATTCAAGAAAAGTTTTAGTATTTTCAAAATTTTTTTGCTCTTTATAGCCCTCGTCTAGACGTGTCTTTTGACACCCCAATTAGCCACGCAGTCCCAAAACCCACGACACCAGGGCGTGTTGTCGCACTTTCGCTGAAAATCAGGCCTATACGAAGCGACAAAAAAAGATTTTCAATGTCTAAAACTCCTGTTCCATAAATCAGGTATGAAAAAGGCGATTTTATTATTTTTTCTTGATGTTGGCTCCATAGTGAAAGTTATTCAGTTTGATTTTAACCACATTTTTAAATATTTCTACGGTCTTTTTTTTTCAGAGATTTAATACAGTTTTGTTTTGTTACATCCTTGTTGAAATTTTTACACTTCATTCGTGGGTATTATTATTATGCGACTTGTCAGTGCTTTCATTAATGCAGTGCTCACATTAAACTGATGTTAATGTTATGCAAACAGTCATCACAATCACAAGACGAAGAGCAGAGGTCTGTTGACATTAGCTCTTGTAATTGTACCGTTCTGTTTTTAGATATCTTCTACCACGTTGGTTGCGACATGGATCTGGGCCAAGTGAACTAATCTAGTAGTAACATTGTATGTTGATAGCTATTAGATAGTTTCTAAAAGGATAGTGGTCTACCTTCACTGAGCGAGCGTTCCTATAGATACTGCCTACTAGGGAACTAAGGTAACCCATTCAAGATAAAATAAACAAATAACTCTCACAGGCACATACTAATTAAATTAAATTAAATATCGTTTATTTGTCTTTTACATTTGTACACAAACAGAAGTAGGTATTGGTAATACGAGACAAAAGGACATTAAAAATAAAAGTGTTGTTTTCTGTTGTTAGTACGATACTGATACCTCCCCAGGGCACCTATACACAAACAAGTTTGGTTGTGTACATATACTCCGAGGGAAGTACCACTAGAATAACAATTAATATAAAACTACATAAGACAAAAAGGTACATACATTGTAATGATCCCAAGTAAGCATGTATGCAAGTATCCATGAACGAACCGGGATTTGAAAGCAGGACCCTGGTTTGGCAGTCCGGCGAATCAACCATTACACCAACCGGGACGTCAAAATGCAGTGTTTGACCTACTTACGAAAATCATATCAGCCGACCGAAGTCCACTGCTGGACATAAGCCTCCCCCAAAATGGGGGGATTTGCCATAATCGCCACGCTTGGCTGGCGGGTTGGCGATCGCAGTTGGATTGAATGTGTGTACTCAGAGGATACTGCTGCCCATCCTCCGGTAGATCCCTTAGTCGCCTTTTACGACACCCACGGGAGGAAATGGGATGGTGCTATTCTTAGCCGACACCACACGGCCTACTTACGATATCTAAGTTCAAATACTTTAGTTAGAAGACAATATGAAAGATATATTTAATTTTAATGTATTGTGTAATGTGCACTGTTGTGTACTTACTTAAAACATTCTTCATGAAATGCTTTGGGTAAATAAATTAATTTCTGTTAATGTTATAATTATAATCTTACATCTTACAAAAGTAAAAGAGGGCAATGTCAAGGTAACCTAGAGCAAATGGCCGAGGTAAGTTCATGGTAAAGCTTTTTTTAGGGTTTCGTAGTAAAATAAGGAACTCTTTAATGTCATCCATTCCATTATGTCTGTCAGACATTACGCAACGCAACACAAACGCAATTAGCGCTAAAAACTTCTTCTGATCATAATCTCATAAAAGTGAAGTTTACTTTTATTTAGATGAACAATAGCAGTGCGAAATAGTTATACAATTATTTTACTATGGCTACGGAACCCTATCATGGACGTGTTCGACGCGCTCTTGGTCGGTTTTTTATTTTTCCAACAGTGGGTCCGATCGATCGGACTAAGCAATCGAACCACAACCCAGGCTTGACAGTATTATAATTTATTTTAATTATATAAGGTCTAACAAAACTAGCTGAAACTATTTTAAGGGGATGATCAGACCATTAAACTGAACAACTTTCTCTATGAGACCAATATCGAAATCGCGAAAAAAAAATCTGCTGTCCCATACATTTAGATCGAGAAGGTTAGTATGGAACAGCTGATTTTTTTTCGCGATTTCGATATTGGTTCCATAGAGAAAGTTGTTCAGTTTGATGGTCTGATCATCCCATTAAAATAGTTTCACCTAATTTTGTTAGACCTTATATATATAGAACCAACCTATCCCCCCCCCCCCCCCTCCCACGGGGCTGGTCTGCGCGTACGGAGTCGCGGGCGCCGCTAGCACCTAACATATCTTGCCTACATTACGATACATACCTTCCTAGCTAGAAGATAGGAATACATATTATTTCTTCATACAAATTGATGCACTAGGTTTGTACAGTAGTAAAAGATGTAATTTACATTTGTTTACTTACGACATAGATGTAAAGTGAATGATAAATATTATATGTAGATGCAGAGATGTAAGCATGAGGAAACATTTCATTTGCTTCATCAAGTTACAAAACTGTTGGTAATTCACCTGATACCTAGTCCAAAACGTGAGGTTAAGTCTTTGGTTAAGTCAATACGCAAACAATCAATCTATACAGGGTGGAAAAAAAGGCCGTGGTTGGAAGGAAAGTACTCTTAATATTTATGATGGCAAATTTTACTGAAAGGAAACATTCCTTTATTTTCAAAAATTATTAAAACTGCATTTAAAGATTTTTGAAAAATCATCTGCTTGAGCCGGGAATCGAACCGGTGAAACGTGAAAAAAAAAACATCCTGTATTTTATGATACCAACCGAAAGAGTCATTCATAAGGATCAATTTCTTTTAAACAACATAGTATCTTAATTTAAAGAAAGACCAAGAAAAAATGTTTTTTTTTATTGTTAAACTTACTATCTAAAGAAAAACTTATACTCATACTTTAAGTATTTTCTTTAGATAGTGAGTAAGTTTAACAAAGTTTAAAAATCTATATATTGGTTCAATATCGAAATCGCGAAAAAAAAATCTGCTGTCCCATACATTTAGGTCGAGTACGTTTGTATGGAACAGCAGATTTTTTTTCGCTATTTCGATATTGGTCCGATAGAGAAAGTTGTTCAGTTTGATGGTCTGATCATCCCCTTAAAATAGTTTCAGCTAATTTTGTTAGACCTTATAATACAGTGAAATTTGGTTAATATACTTTATTGCAAACCAAAAACATAATTTACGTATAGTACACACGGCGACACATCAAGCTATACGAAACCAACATAAGCTAGCCGCGCGTAGGTCGAGTAACGTATAACGTTGCGCGGCCAGCTTATGTTGGTTTGTATAGCTTGATGTGTCACCGTGCGTGAGCGAGGTGTGTAATTTCACATAGATAGAGGGTTCCAAACAAGTTCCAAACCTAATGTTATCGTAAGAAGAGATAAGAACAGAGAAAGAAAAACAAGTAATAGTAAAAAATAGGAAGTACAAAATAAAAAGCTAAAAAAAATTGATAAGCATAATATTAATGACCACATTTTTACCCACAAACATTTTTTTTTTAAATACTTGCCTGGTTAAAAATATTGACCTGACAATTATATTAGATATTGAATTTGTTTTATTGTCTTAACATAAAATCAAAACCAATAGATTTTGTGCCAAAACGTTTCAAATTTTCAATACTTATTGTACATACTTTTTAATCTTTTTTATTCGAAATATTACATCAGAAAATCGTATCTACATCCTGAAATAATAGTTGTAGCAATGTTTCTGACCAGTGACCACCCCGAAAGAGATTACGGTCGTGAGTTTATTTATGTATGTAAGTTGTTTTTCTAAAGTATCTACTATGTATACATTCTAATATTATAAAACTGTAACAGGAAGTTTGTCTGTACATTGAAGATATTAACAAAAAAAAGTTACGATATGGTTTTTAGGTATCCCTGATTCCATATCACCAATTTTTGGATTTTTTGTCTGTCTGTTTGTTTGTTTGTTTGAACGAGCATCACGCAAAAACTACTGAACCGATCTTGATGAAACTTTTTTTGTTTGATAGCTTATTAGCTGACTTAAAATCTGGTATATAATTTGTGCGGACAAAGTCGCGGGTTAACGGTCGTACATTCTAAAAGTAAGTCACAAAGAGAATATAATCACTAGTCAGTGGGACTGACTATGACTAATGATTATATTCTCTTTGACAAGGAAAAAGGAAAGACTTGGTTGTAGCAAAGTGTCTAGCTATCCCAACATTTTTTAACATTATTTAATACTAATGTTATTTTCAAGGGGATTTAAGTGGGCCGATCCCGGCGGCACTGCAATGCCGGGCCGACCCGTGACGGGAGTGGAGCGAGCCCCGAACATCCCGTCTGGTCACAAAAATCAGTTTAATATACTGGTCCCTCAGTGAGGGAACTTTCAGATATTAAGCTGAAAAGAACAGATACTACACTTTGATCTTAGCCAAAAGGCCGAGAAGCGATAACTACAAGTCGAAACTCGGACGAGGTCATTGAGTCAGGGCGAATCTTAACAGCGCGATGTAGAATATTACAAACTTTATTTGCAGGTGGCCAAATCCTTAGTCACTTTAAGATCGTCTTAATTAGAGTATTTTTCTTATTTTGATCTATTTCTAATTATTTACCTATTATTGCAATCCGTATTGAAACTCATATTCGCTAAATTATACTTAGTTGTAGTCAATAATACTAAAAAATTATCTTAGAATGATAATACTGTCGCTAACAACAGCTGCAAATAATAAGTTTGTACGCTGCAAATCGCACAGTGACATCTAGTGGATTATTAAGTAAACTTTCAGAGTGTTTGTAAATTGCATGGAGTTTATGTTTCATGTTATTTCTTCAATGAAAAATATTGTAAATTTACAATAAACGAGTTAATCGACATGTTTTGAACATTTAAGGTAATCATAATGAAAATGTTACACTATAACTTCAAAATGAGGGCAAATCAAACACTAAACCTAAAATGACTTACTCAACGTTCGAAAAGACAATAAGTACTTGAACTGCCAAAGTTTTAATCATTCTCGCCGATCTATTGTGACCTCTTCTTTTGTGATCTAACTCTGTGAGAATCTGATGGTACAGTCAGCCGCAGAGATATGCAACGTGTGTACAAAAGAACGCTGAAAGTGACAACCGCTTGGACTGAACATTTAGGTGCATGTATTATGTTATCGCCGTAGCTGTAGGATCCAACAGGAACCCTGGAGAGAGATCTCACAGCAAGACACAAACTTCTTCTCACGAATAACCGGAATAACGGTCTGGTGATCTGACCGTTATTCCTGACCTGTCCTCTTATATCTTGGATAATAAATTGTCAAACAGATTATCCAGTACCATTTAAAGTAAGTACTACTTACCAGAATCTAACTCGAAAATGTTTTATGATAACTAGACAACGATATACATATACAGCGTGAAATTGATATCATGAGCATCTTTTTAAACTAAGAGTCTACCCATCAAACTGAACAAATTTTACTATGGCAGCAAACGGATCGGAGAAAAAAAATCAGCTGTTGCATACATTTGAGTCGCGAACTCGCGCGTCGACATTGCAGTTTAGTATGGAAAATTTGATATTTTATTTGCTCCGATCAGTTTGCTCAAATAGTAAAAGTTGTTCAGTTTGATGGTTAGACTCTTAGTTTAAAAGGATGCTAATGATATCAATTTCACCCTGTAGTATACATTATAATTATAATGTCAACGACGACGTTGTCTAGTATATAGATACAAACATCCATGACTTGAGTACAAATATTAATATTTGTCATACAAAAATTTGCCCCTTGCCTCATTCGAACCCGCGATCCTCTGCACAGAAGGCAGTAACCAATATACATATTAATCTATGGCGGCAGGTTCGGCGATCGGGATTATGAAAGTTTAGATAGTTATTTACTGTTATTAGATAGCCTCTCCCCGACAAAAGCACTATTAAATTCGCTGTTCCCTTTGTCAACTCGTACACCACTGTAGTGTACTGTAGTCAAGTCACCCACCCGTACGTACTTTGTTTTTTATGTTTTTTTTTTTGGAGATGATTAATACAGCTCTGCTCAGGGAGCAACTACTGCTTTTTACTGCGGACTATTGGAGGGACCACGAAGGGTCTACCGAGCCAAATGAATGAACTTAAGCAACCGACCTAGGGGCACCCAGAGGAGTACGGACCTCGGCATAGGACGTTGCTGGGGCTACGCGGCGGATTGGGTAGCGGGGATAGGTGAGAAGCCGCCTGCGATTGGCCTGTAGCGTCTGTAGGCGCCAGGAGTCAAAGGAGTGGACAGAGGTCGCAGCTGTCCCCGCCGGCGCGGATTTTGATTACTGTGTCGACGCATTGATATCGTGTTACCTGTTGTTGTTTTTTATGGGTACTTACTAGAAGTTATTGCCGTAGACTGTACCAGTAAAAGCAAGTCAAGCACTGTCTTAACGGCTTAGAGACAATGCAGTCTAGGTTTGTGGGTCTACGTTTCTACATCATCATCTTCGTTCCAAGTACATGTGAACTTGTTGGCATCGTGCATTACCCTACCTCTTAATGGCGCAGTCGTGATTGTACACTCTTGTATTATAAAATATAATTATTGTGTGTTAGATTATGTATGTTTATCGCATGAGGTTTGTTGTTTGTTATTATTTCAAATTTGATTATTTATACACTATAATCGGAGAAAATAAAAGTATTACTTAATTGAAACCCCTATTTTAATTACTAAATAAATTTTAAGAGTTTATCTGATTGATAAAGAAACTAAATAATTTTCCCTATACATAGGTCGAAAAACGAAAAAATGTTTGGACTTCCCATAGAACGTCGTCGATCGGCTGATCCACACTTTTGTATAGAAGGTCTAAACTAAAAGGTCCACTGATGTTCTTTAGTTTCATTATCCTTAATAACACCTTTTAAAATTGTCTAGTAAATTAGTAATTTAAAAAAAAAAGTATGGTGTGTAGGGTTGATGAGGTAGGGTTGCCAACGCGTGCATCGGTCCGCTCTTAGACTAACATTATAATTATTGCCAATCGATCGACTCCAGTTCTGAAAAAAATATATTTTGCGTCGGAGCTTTAAAAGATATTCGTACGTTAGTATCTTTTTGATTATCTTTTCCCTTCTTTTTATTTTAAAGGAACAATTTTGAAAGTGGCACAGGAAGCCGATCGTGTTACCTACATTTAAAACATCGAAGTTCAATCCTAATCACATTTTAAGTCCATTAGTAATTAAGTTTTAACGCTGATGGTGCGGGTTTCCTCGCTGAACATAAAACCATGTCCCAAGTAATCTAATCTAAACTATTATAAAACTGTAACAGGAAGTTTGTCTGTACATTGAAGATATTAACAAAAAAAAAGTTACGATATGGTTTTTAGGTATTCCTGATTCCATATCACCAATTTTTTGATTTTTTGTCTGTCTGTTTGTTTGTTTGGACGAGCATCACGCAAAAACTACTGAACCGATTTTGATGAAATTTTTTTGTTTGATAGATTATTATCTGACTTAAAGTCTGGTATATAATTTGTGCGGACAAAGTCGCGGGTTAACGCTCATGACTAATAAGTTTATGACATTTTGCTTCTTAATTTTATTTAATTTTAATTAGTCCCAACTCATTAGTTACCATCTAGTGATCCATGAATGAGTGATCCCCAGGAAAAATAATGGGAGAATGCCATTGTGAGTTTAAAGCGTAAATGCACTGTTATATGTACAAGAAGAAATAACAATTAAATGCGTATTTTAGTTATGTAAATATATGCAGCAATTAAAAATGTAATAAACAACATTTTGCGAAAACCTATTCTCTAACAGCCAGTTGCACGAAAACGAATTAAAACGATTAAAACGAAAGATGGCTTAAAATTACCGGGCACGCGTTATTACTTATTACGAATGACATAAGGGTTGTATTTAATATTAATTGGTCCTTTAACCTGTATAGCCGGTCGAGTATTTAGTTATTAGCTGTACCCGTAACATAACATGTAGGTATACATTTCTGAAAACTTCATATTCGCATAACTTTTGATTGAGTTAGCTGATATTGCAATGAAATTAAATGTTACCTACGTGTCAAGTGAAATGTTAACTCAACAAAATAAATAAAATTAAAATTGAAGTATATTTTTTATTTTTCTATCAAATACATAATGAAACCTGTGTTCAATCCTTTGAAGCCTTTAAAGTGTTACCTTTTAAGTCCTAAATATCATAGATTTTTAAATCTTTACGTGACGCATCAAGAGAATATATAATTTTTTTTACCTCTTTTGTCCCATTGTTGGGCAAAGGTCTCCCCCAAGCTTTTCCAGCCTTCCCTATCATGTGCCATCAGTTGGCATTTCGCTTCGTGGGCATCCAGGTCGTCGCACCATCTCTTTCTTGGTCTGCCCCGGCCCCGGCTTCCATCATCGGGCTCCCACTGGGTCGCGATCGTTGCCCATCGGTCCGTATGCATGCGACAAATATGTCCGGCCCATTCCCACTTCAGTTTGGCGGCCTTAACACCTGCATCAGCTATGTGGGTCTTGGAGCGCAGAGTGGTGTTTCTGACCCGGTCGATCCTTCTGACACCTAATATGCTGCGTTCCATTTCTCTTTGGCAAACCTGGAGTTTGGATATCTGAGATTTCGTAAATGACCATGTTTGAGCACCGTAGGTTAAGATACACATGTCGATGAGTTTCCGTTTAAGAATACAATTCCAAAAATTATTTGCATAATTATATCACTTTTAAACTTATTTTTAATAATCCCAATTTTATTTAAATATTTTCAATATACACACCCGTACGCAACATTGACATATTTATAATTATACGTACCTATCGATAGATTGCTTTTGTCAGTAATAAAATAAGGAATAAATATCTTGGACATTGTCACACAAATTATCTAGTCACATTTAATGTACCTGGACTTGTATTATGATGACTAGACAGCGATATAGAATACATATATAGATACAAACATCCATGACTCGGGTACAAATATTCATATTCATCATATAAATATTTGTCCCTTACGGGATTCGAACCTGCGACCCTCCGCACAGAAGGCAGGTTCACTACAGACTGTGCTACGGGGCCGTCAAATAATGTCCTCTCGTTTAGGAGGTTAGGGATTAGAGAACATAAATTATATTTTTCATATAATAGACATCAATGTGCGTTACTTTTGAAATAAAAAATCAAACTTAGATTGGTATATGGTCGGTTTTAATGTTGTTTAGTTTGATTAAACACACTGTAGATAGTTTATTCTTGTCAATAATAATATTATCTGATCAAAGCGGTCTTCCGTACCATCAGATTCAGAACGTATATTTGCATACATATTTTTCATATAAAAGACATCAACGAGCATTGCGTTTGAAATTCAAACAAAATTAACTGGAACCATAATCAAACTGAACAACTTTCTCTACGGCACCAAAGTCGAAACCGCAAAAACAAAAAAATATAGGGTCCTTTTTTTAAGATGATCAGACCATCAAATTGAAAAACTTTCTCTATGGGACCAATATTGAAATCGCGAAAAAAACATCATCTGTCCCATACATATGGCTCGAGTAGGTTTAGGGACAGCAGATTTTTTTTCCCGATTTCGACGTTGGTCCTGTAGAAAAAGTTGTTCAGTTTGATGGTCTGGTCATCCCCTTAAAAAAGTGTCAGCATGTTAAGAAGGGGTAAGTATGTTTAATACCTATGGGAAGTCCAAAAATTTTTTTTCTAATTTCTGTACGTTTCTTAGAGAAAGTTGTTCAGTATCATGGGTACAATCACCCCTCATCATCATCATCATCAGTTAGATAAGAGCAGTGTCTATGTTAAAAAGTTTGAGTGAAAAGTTCACGATAAAATACGTAATAATTTTAAAACAAGCTTTTACTATTTATCCGGGGTATAGAAAACCAACCGGCAGCATCTGCGTTTCGTTTGATGAGTACCTACACTCTACGATTACCCTCTTAGCTCTCTGTTGTAAGTAGGTCACCCTAGCTTTTAGTGTAAAGGCTAGGCTACCTAAGAGCTTACTCCGGTTATTATGAAATTGGCCCTTACTATCTAAAACAGGGGTTTTCAAACTTCTTATGGATGAATGTGTGGCTTAGTATAAGACAACTTGGATTTCGTGCTCATACGACTAAGGGATAAGGTTTCATATGCATCGTTTTTGATGTGAAACATCTATTGGCGCGCCTTGGTAGTAAAACCGACTTATATGCCGTGACGAAAATGGATCTCACGCCATTTGATAGCTGCAGAAGTTCGAAATTTTCGAAAAAAAAAGCGTACGCGGAATCGGAGGAAAGTGCGATATTTCTAGTTAACTAGAAAAAAAAATCTGCTGTCACATACTAAACTCGACACAAATGTATGCAACAGCTGATTTTTTTTTTGCTTTAATCGGTTTGTTAAAGCATCGGTTTGTTAAAAAATCGCATTGTTAAAGTTGTTCCGTTTGATGGGTATAGAGTATGTGGTTTAAAGGCTAATTATACTTTTCCTTATACCCTGTATAGCCACTTATTACCTTCTTGACTTAATTTGATCGACACGTCATGTAACCCTGAAACTTACAATCTGCTAAAGGTAAACCTTGCTACAACTGCATGCTTAACCCCTCGCAACCCGGCTTTAAGAAAATTGATAAGAAATAGGTGGTTCAATAATATTGCGTCCGGTTGGAGTTCAAAGGTTAAAAAGTTAGTTGGTACCTAGTTGTAAAAGTTTCTAACCATTCTGAATGGTGTAAATATGATGTAAGTAGATAGAATATAGTTTGAGAGCCAACGGCTAAGGTCCACTTTCCGTGTAAACTTGATCACGGAGTAAGCCACCATAGAATGCAAACTTTTTGCTCCATGATATGGCGTCATACTACCTGTCTAACTTCTACTACTAATACTACCTTTTACTTTACCCTTTTTAACCGACTTCAAAGAAAAGGAAGTGTGATACGTATCTATCTACAAATCTAAATCTACTGCAAGATTCTTTTACATACGGGATTTCCATGTGTCTGAAAAGTTTTTATTATCTATACTATTATAAAACTGTAACAGGAAGTTTGTCTGTACATTGAAGATATTAACAAAAAAAAAGTTACGATATGGTTTTTAGGTGTCCCTGATTCCATTTCACCAATTTTTGGATTTTTTGTCTGTCTGTTTGTTCGTGTGTTTGTTTGTGTGTTTGTTTGTTTGAACGAGTATCACGCAAAAACTACTGAACCGATTTTGATGAAACTTTTTTTGTTTGATAGCTTATGATCTGACTTAAAATCTGGTATATAATTTGTGCGGACGAAGGCGCGGGTTAACGCTCGTATTGATTAAACCTGATAGGTAATAGGTACACTAAAAACAAAACATTGCCATCTTAAAATAAATAATCGCACAAATCAGATTCTAATAAGATACCATCAAAATATAATTGGTTTTCTACATATAGGGTCTATTGGTAAAAAAGCTTGATAATTATTACTTACGTATTTTATCGTGAAGTTGATAATTATTGCTTGATAATTATTACTTACGTATTTTATCGCTAAGTTTTTTTCTTTTCTTTTTAATTAAAAATCGATTTGCTCTTGACCTCAATCCAGTCCTCAGGACGAAGAGGACAGGATTTCACTCCATCGCACTTTTTGACCTAATGCTATAATCAAGCAGTAGGTATCAGAGAGACACATACTATCCTTATAGGTATCTAACTACATATAATATTAATGGAAAAGTCTATGCTCACGACTATATTCCCCGAGGGGGTAGTCAACGATATTTAAAAAAAAAGAAAAAAATAGTAAAGAAAAGTATATCTGTCTGCCTAATTAGTTTTCACAGCAAAACCATGGCATGGCATGAGTAGCTTTAACCCTCAGGATGGACATAATATTGGGCCCTTCTTAATATGCTGACACTTTTTTTAAAGGGATGATCAGACCGTAAAACTGAACAAATTTCTCTATGGCAGAAACTTCGAAAACGCGAAAAAAAACATCTGTTCTATACAAAACTGCAAACCTACTCGTGGGACAACAGATTTTTTTTCGCGATTTCGATGTTGGTCCCATTGAGAATGTTGTTCAGTTTGATGGTCTAAAAAAGTGTCAGCATATTAAGAAGGACCCTGTACACTTAGACTTAATAAAACCATGCAGAAGAAGTCGCGGGTAAAAGCTAGTTCGAGCTCGGGAATGATAACAGTTATCTTTGGGATGCTTCAGACCATTAAACTGAACAACTTTCAGTATGGGAACAATATTGAAATCGCGAAAACATAATGGTTTGTTCCATGGAAAATGTCAATGGCTACTCGACTAAAATGTATGAAACAGCAGATTTTTTTGCGTTCTCATCTCAGTGTTTGTTGGTACTATTGTGAAAGTTAACCTAACGACCTTGACCCTTTCAGAGCCGCCTCACCTCAACTAAACTGGATCATTTTAGTAGGTATACCTATTTTTGACTGGCTTGTCCTTCATTATGTCACTGTGGTGCCTTCTCCAAGTGAATAAAATTCGAAAATCATAAGAATTTGGACCAAATTTTAAAATTATATTTAGGCTTTCTTTTGAACACAGGTTTCATAATGTATTTTATAGAAAAATAAGAAATATACATATAGCTAATAAAGCCGAAATGTTGAAGATCATTGCTATATTTTTTATTAATTAGTATGTCTTTCAAATAACGAGAAGGTAGCTTCTTAACCAGCAAAATATATGGCCCAGCCCAGCGTTTACATAGTGGGAGCCTCTGAAGTTTATTATTGTATGTATTTATGTTGGTCTGTTAACTAAATCTGGCGCGTTCAACACATTTACACATTGCGCTTGTGTAGTGTCTGTGAATAAGCGCGCGGCGTCACTTCGTACTGCATACGCATCATGAAAAGTCTGCCCGTCTCTCTCGCGCGCGGTCTATCTTATGAGCGTGAAAGGGACAGTTATTGTTTTTCTTTTGCTACTGTTTATAAATACAGCGTGATGTTAAATGTTAGCGTCAGTCAGTCACATGTGATCGACGCGAATGTAATAATCATAATAAAAACAAGTAACACATATATTTGTATTTATTTATCTACAACGCACCCATTTTACTAAAAAAACTCTAGTCTACACTTATGAATCAATTATTTGAAAATCATTTATTTTTAAACATTCTGTATAGTGAAATTGCATAAGTGTGAGTACTGTGAACGCGCCAGTTTTAGTTAACTGACCGTAGTGTGGTTGATGCGAGCAGTGTGTGTATGCCTTATTTTAACGTGTGCGCTGCGCGGATAACATAACATTATAAAACTACTAATGATTGATGAGTTTATTGAGGTTTTATGCGCAATTCAAAGTTGGTAATAATTCTGAGCGCGCTCCATACAAACGAAGTCTGGTTATATTTTCAATACTAACCAATTAAAGTCAATGATGCTTGTAGCCCAGTCATTTCTCGGGTTTGTTCGGTATAGTATTTAAGGGCCAATTTGAGCTTAGAAATGTACCAAAATTAAAAAAAATATCACGTCAGCAACAGCACCAAATTTTAAATTAAGCATTTATCTCGTTCTAAAAAAACGAATGGTAAATTTTTTTTGCAAGCTTTTAAGGATTTACCATTATACCTACATACTTCAAACATGGTGTTAATATTTTTGTCCACTTAGAAGGCTTTGAAAAATACATAATAAGTATTTTCTATTAAATATTTATATTTTTTAAATCTAATTAAAATGAGTGCATTGGTATTAATATTATTAATTTAAAAGCCTTCTGGGAGATACAATTTTGTTTTCGATGTTGCGTAGCGATTTTTTTAAAATATGTTTTCAGATAGTCTTTTTGTCACTAAATGGTGCCGGTTACAGTTTAAAAGTCCAATTCATAATTACTCCCCACCCCTCCTAACAAAACTCCGTAAAATAACTGGGCTATTGTATGTTGTCAGATTTTCGTTAAAATGATTATAGTTATTAAATGTAGTTATAGTTTGAAAGTTACAGTGCCTCAAAGATTTCCATACAAATCTTAAATTAATCCTAGCATTGAAACTGTATATTTTAACGAACATCTGACAACATACAAATACAAGCATAGAGATTGGTTTCTAGATTGTTTCTGAAAAATTTCATTGACTTTAATTGGCAATTATTGAAAATATCACCAGACTTCGTTTGTATGGAGCGCGCTCCGAATTATATAACGTCTAACAAAATTAGCTGAAACTATTTTAAGGGTATGCTCAGACCATCAAACTGAACAACTTTCTCTATGGGACCAATATCGAAATCGCGAATAAAAATCAGCAATTCCATACAAACCTGCTCGACCTAAATGTATGGCAAAGCAGATTTTTTTTCGCGATTTCGATTATGGTCCCATAGAGAAAGTTGTTCAGTTTGATGGTCTGAGCATACCCTTAAAATAGTTTCAGCTAATTTTGTTAGACCTTATATGTATACCAAAGATAGATGTATCTTTTCGTCAGTTATACATTTCTCCTTAAAGCAACTATTTTGCTCATTCATGCGATATTTTAATATTCGTATTTATTTTCACACGATGAGTAGATTTTACGTAAATATATTTTACCTACCTATAAAATCACCGATGTAATTTACTGTTTACAGTAAAATTTAATAATTATTGTACATGCTCTACTACGTTTTTAATTTAATTACAAAAATGCAGTGTTTCAGTATTGATTATTATCCTACAAGTCTGTATGTTTGTTACTTAATCAGTAATCACGCATAAACTACTGAACGGGTTTGGATGAAATTTGGCACACATCGATAGAATATAGTACCTATTTTGGATTAACGTAGAAGAAGTCGCAGGCACTTCACTGTCGCGAGAACTTCTCGGCGATTAAATTAATAAAATTTAATGAACACGACTTACGATTAATTAAAGATTTTCAACTTACAGAAATCTTTGAGACAGTGTAACTTCTAACTTTGAAACTATAAATTTTATCGGAAAATCTGCTTAACCATAGAGATAACTTCGTTTGAGTGGAGCCACTTGAACTTGAATGTGGAACTTAGAGAATATTATGTGAAACAATTGAAAGACTTCCGGAAGTTCCCAATTCTAGCATAATAATATATGTAGAGATAGGTAATGTTTGTTACTCACCACATCTCTCAGAGTAGTAAAGCTGCTGATGTTAAACGCTAAACCCTCACACACTAAGAGGATGAGTCCCAGAGCCTGCCACATTGTGGCCACATCACTGACCACGGCCACACTTGACCACACTTTACTTTGACCACATCACAATTACCTCCTTCTAAAATTTACTAACTAAACTTCTAAAGAGGATTTTTACTATCTACTTTTTTTTTACTAAGTGAAACAGAACCTAATTTTTCGCAAAAAAAAAATTAGGAACCATAAACTTTTGTTTTTAAATTTGAATTTGGAACGCGCCCGGCCGCGAGCGACGTTTGGCGGGAAGTTGTTGGCGCATGCGCGCCTCCGCGCTGCGTGTATCATATTGCACAATAGATCTAAACGAAAGCGCCCCGCGACCAAGTGGCGGAATCCCCGAGAGTTGTCTGGGTTGATAGCGCCGCTGAAAGGAATGTTTGAGATCCCTCTTTTCTATATAGGTAGGTGTAGGAACTCATCTATGTTATAATAATTTCGTAGCAGGGAAAATGCCTTCAAGGCCTACCTACTCAAAGAGACGGCACTGTTTAACTAGCTCCGAAATCCAAAACAGTATGAAGCTAGGGCATTATATCCTTGGAAACTATAACCTGAATACCATTTATTGTACAGATAACTGAATTATGAACTTGATTACCTTTGTAAAAGTTCAAGTAGGTATCGCATGCAAACATCGCGAACTTTGATTACTTACCTACCTTATAGCACAGTATAAGAAAGAGTATTTATTACTACATACTTATAGGTACTCTTACTTATACCGGATGATTTTTTTTTAATTTAGCTCCCATAGTAAAAGTTTTGTTAGGTCGATGATCTAAACTTTCCCTGAAAGTTTTGGAACGGTAAAATAAATCATTCGGTATACTTTACATTTTTCATACAAACTTGAAAGATAGGCCAAGCCCAGAAAAACACTGCTGAATATATCTATTACAATTTCAGCCAGCTTCCTGTAGTCCTAGCATGCCACCCCCCAGAAAACGATAAAAATCGAGATGAGCCTCCATCTTTTTATTCTACGTAGGCCAGAAAGAGCGCGCATGACGTTTTTCTCGTTTAACCGCTTTGTCGTGGGTGGCATCTAGCCATGCTGAGAAGAAATGTTGAGTTGAGAAGAACTATTCTAATCCCTCAACCTAATGGCTGAGTAGCTCTGCTGACAGTGTGATGCAGTTCAGTCCTAGCATGAAGTATGGCTACATATTTTATCCCAAAAACAAAACGGTACTTCAGACCATCAAATTGAACAACTTTCACAATGAAGCCATCACATCGAAATCGCGAAAAAATACAGCTGTTTCATACAAAACTGCAGTAGGTAAGGTACCGTACCAACTCGACTCAAATGTATGGGACAGTTTCTTTTTTTGCGATTACGAAGTTGGTTCCATCGTGAAAGTTGATCAGCTTGATGGTCTGAAGCACCCCTTTAAGTATACCTAGGGTGTAAATTTCACTCTTGGCCATTTTAGCATTATAGTAGGATAGTGAATATATCTTGTACGGCACCCACACAAAGAAACGGAATGGTTTAATATACTCAAGCCGGAACCACACAGCAGATTATCAAGTTCACTTAATTTTTTATGTGAGAACCGTTACACCTACGAATTATGAAATATGCGGTGACTGGGCGACAAGCTGGCTGCCGCCACAGCCGGACGGAAACTAGTATACATATATTAGATTCATATAAGTATACACTAACATTTGTATCAAAAACCTGTCCATATATTATAAGGAATCATTTCGGCTGTTTTTATCTTGCAAAACAACTTGCTGTCACTCTCTATCTCACGAGTCATGATGAGGATGCAAATAGGTACGAAGGTTAATTACCTACTCGACAAAACATTTTGCCAACGCTAAAGTTACTTGGTTAGTTTGTATGTTCGCGTTATTAGGTACCTTTCGCTTTCCTACAAAGATGTTAGACAAGTATATAGGTATTATAATTATATATGGTCTAACAAAATTAGCTGAAACTATTTTAAGGGGATGATCAGACCATCAAACTGAACAACTTTCTCTTTGGGAACAATATCGAAATCGCAAAAAAAAAATCGGCTGTCCCATACAAAACTGCCAACATAACTTGTCTCTAATGTATGGGACAGCTGTTTTTTTTTCGCGATTTGGATATTAATCCCATAGACAAAGTTGTTCAGTTTGATGTAAAATAGTTTCAGCTAATTTTGTTAGACCTTATATATCTCTCATTAGCTAGCGAGACGACCGAACTAAGTACCAGAGATACCAGAAATTCCTGAAAAGATCCAAAAAGATGCGTTAGTAGCTGTACGAGGAACACGACGGATTGTAACGAAGCGAGAAAAATCGAGATACTTACGTACCACTTGCGTAGGTACCTATATTATCTGTCTTTTCTTATGGTGATTGCGCGAAGCTTTTTCGCTTTGTTCATGCTAGCCCTTTTTGTAGAAATGGTTCTTACCTATTCTTTAAAATAATTGTTTTGTTTGCCACGTCTTCGTCTACTGATTGTTTTGAATGACGTTTATTTCTTCGGCACACAGACCGCTGCCACAGAATAGGTAATAGTTTAGTTGCCGCTGCGATGGTCAAATTCCTAAAATTATAATTTTGGAGACATAGAAATAGCATAGAGATAGTCCAATAGAAATAGATTCATAAAAACGGTAGTAATATTAAGTTTATACAGAATAAAAAAGTAAGTAACATCGTGGTACGGGCCATTATAGTATCAAATTGAATCTTTTTCTAAACTCGTTTGAAATCAAGTCGAAAATATGATTGAAATGAATAGCACCGCAGGCGCAGCGGAAATTGTAACAGGTATTAAATTGTATAAAGTTAATGCTTTTAATTTTATAGTGAAAATAGCTTGGATCAGAGGTGATAAACCTTTTCACAACCACGTGACAATTTTTGTAAAATGCACAAACGGGACATCAGCTTGAGGCGTTGCAGATTCAGACCCGTCGGTCCTCGTAGTCCGTCGGCGGTATTAAAGTATTTAAGTATCCTATGTGCTAATCCAAAACATAATTTCTATCTGCGTGCCTTTCATCTATATCCGTTCAGCCGTTTATGCGTGATTGAGTGACAAACATCCAAACATCTAAACATCCAAACCTTGACATTCGTAATATTAGAGGGTCTTTGATGGTGAGAGAGATTCGTGAGATGAGAACTGATAAGAATAAAAGTTGAGGACATTCGAGCTAAAAAAAGCTTTATTCTCAATTAAATTTCGCGTCACGTGCCAATGGTTCAACACTACTGGTTAGCCGCCATGGCTGCGTCAATCATTATAACTTTTTAAAATATACACAAAACGTAATTAATACTATAAGTACTTTTTGGATGATAAATAGATAGATAATACCTATGTAACAGGAAACAGTAGGTATCTAAAACGATTACCTACAACGGAAAGTCAATTTTGCCAATCGCGTTTGAGTTTGCAAAGTGGAACGGATTTTGATGCTGTTTTCCTGTAACGTAACGTAACCCTACTAGCGAAGCTTGAGAATTATGTCAACGAATAATAAATATAATAAACACTTAATAAATAAATAAAATAAATAACGCTCACAGGCACATACATTGTAATGATCCTTAGCAAGCACTTTAGGCTGTTTATTATGGAAACCATTCAACAACGGCACCAACATATAAACATCCATGACCAAACCGCGATTCGAACTATTTCGAACCCAGGACCCTGGTTTGGCAGTCCGGCATGGTAACCATTACACCAACCAGGTCGTCGAAAAGTAAAAACTGGCTGACCAAATTCAGTTGGGGTTTTTAGAAAAACATAGGGCTTGGCATGAAGAAACATTTTGTTTATAGGTATCTATCTTGAGGTCCGGGTTCTAATCCGCACGGAAGACATGCCATGTTCTTTTTCTAGTAGTAATTGGCAATAAAGAATTTTTTTCTTTTTTTCTTTCCTTCTTTTTATGTACCAATGTGCCTTATCCCGACTGCTCTCAAATGGTGAAGAAAAACATCTTGAGGAAACCTGCATACGCTGAAGAAGAAAATCCGATGCGTACTTATTTGAAGTCTACCAATCCGCATTGGGCACGAGTGGTGGTTTTACGCCCTTATACCTCCTGAGGGTTGGCCTGTTCCCTGCAGTGGGACGTATATAGGCTGATGATGATGCCCGTTCCATCAGAAGATAAGTACTTGGTGCTTGCCAATATAACTATTATAAAGCTGTAACAGAAGTGTGTCTGTACATTGAAGATATTAACAAAAAATAAGTTACGATATGGTTTTTAGGTATCCCTGATTCCATATCACCAATTTTTGGATTTTTTGTCTGTCTGTTTGTTTGTGTGTTTGTTTGTTTGTTTGTTTGAACGAGCATCACGCAAAAAGTACTGAACCGATTTTGATGAAACTTTTTTTGTTTGATAGCTTATGATCTGACTTAAAATCTGGTATATAATTTGTGCGGACGAAGTCGCGGGTTAACGCTCGTATAAAATATAAATATACGATGGCTTCCTCGAACTAGGCAGGTCGATCTGCATTTAAATAGGCTATCACAATCTATGCATTTGAAACATGCAATTCGTAATATTAATGACCAAAATATTTCACTAAAGCCAGTGAGAGGTGTCTTCATTTTATAACAGAGGTTCCTGGTTATAACGAGTTACTGAATATCCAATAATTTAACCGATGCGATGCTAATGCAAAATGAGTAGGGTTTGATTCCGAGCTACATAACTTTATGCACTAACTTGTTATGCCTAAGCTTACCTACCTCGATACGATATGCAGGGTAACGCGTAATCAATGTTAACCCTTCGAGGGCTATTTTATTTACGAAACACCCTGTATAGAAAAGAGTTTATAATTTATGCCGAGATTAGACACGTTTTTTTAAGTTTGACGGGTTTGAGTTGGAACATTTGTGGAACACCAGTATGCCAAAATGTTCCAACTTTCTGAAAAAACTATCATACATTTTCGACCCTCTCATACTTACTCAAATCACGCTCAAAAACATCTCTGAATGTTTAGAAAACCAAAATTAGGTAGATAAAAGATTACTAATTCAAGAAACAAAGAAGGTCGTCACAGGTTAAAGTATAAATATGAAAGTAGGTCTTCTAGTTAATTATTTATACAAAAAAACTTAAACAGTATTTCTTGAAACATTTTTCTGTGCATGAAGGGCGATTTTCCATGGAAGGTTTTTTCATGTCTCTTTGGGTTTATACGGGGTCTGTGTTAATAATATGCTGGTGGGTTTTTGAAGGGAAGTATCAGACCATCGAACTGTACAACTTTCTGTATAGGACTAACGACGAAATTGCGAAAAAAATTGTCCCAGTAGGTTTGCAGTTTTGTATGCGACACCCGCATTCTTTTGCTGTATGAAGCAGCAAAATTTTGTATGAAAATGTCATCGCGTTTTAAGTGAAAGTTGTAATGGATATAAAAAAACTGTAATTATTAATAGGTACCAAGCATTTAACAAAATGAACACCTATTAAGTGTCAATTTGCCAAAACAATTAATACGATCGAAAGTAAAGACATTCACAGAAAGAAGATGAGGGCAGGCCTGTGTGGGATTTATACAGGGTGAAATTGATATCATTAGCATCCTTTTAAACTAAGAGTCTACTCATCAAACTGAACAACTTATACTATGGGAGCACACCAATCGGAGCAACATAAAAATCTACTGTTCCATACTAAACTGCAATGCCTACTCGACTCAAATGTATGCAACAGCTGACTTTTATTATGCTCCGATCGGTTTGCTCCCATACTAAAAGTGGTTCAGTTTGATGGGTAGACTCTTAGTCTAAAATGATGCTAATGATATCAATTTCACCCTGTATAGGCTGATGATGATGATGTTTTGCCAAGGAACATTTGAAATTTTTATCTATTCAAAGTAATTTATTAGATAGTCGACGACAATTACGTGTGTATATACGTGTTAACGTGTAAGTAGGTATACACATCTAAATGATAAAGCAATAAAACCGCTTTATTATACAATTATAGTATTATACTTTTTAAGTACGTCCTTCTTGCCAGTACCTAGTAGTACAGGGTTCTTCCCTGCTGATAGTTGCTGGCAGCTCCCCCTTGTTCGAAATCGGTCAGCCAATCTAAACTATTATAAAAATGTAACAGGAAGTTTGTCTGTGTACATTGAAGATATTACGATATGGTGTTTAGATATCCCTGATTCCATATCACCAATTTTTGGATTTTTTGTCTGTTTGTTTGTTTATTTGTGTGTTTGTTATGTATGGCTCCATGTATGGTTCATACCAACACCTGCACCGTCAACTCTATTGACTTGCAGCCGCTGTGGAAGTGCGCGAGGCATGCGACACCACGTGACCGCTGACCTCATTATTAATTTTAGTATTTTAAATTCTAAGTAGTGTCACTTTTCGGCCCAGCGTACCTAACTTCGGTCGCATCTAAATTCCTAGATTAAAAGACCAGAAAAAACAAAGACAAGACTTAAGACTTAAGACTTTTATTTGTAAAATGTAAATATAATTTAGTACCTACCAATCTCTTCTCGTCTTCATTTCACCTCCACTGTAGCCACCCACTATAATTTGTTTGTTTGTGTGTTTGTTTGTTTGTTTGAACGAGCATCACGCAAAAACTACTGAATCGATTTTGATGAAACTTTTTTTGTTTGATAGCTTATTATCTGACTTAAGATCTGGTATATAATTTGTACGGACAAAGTCTCGCAAACGCTCGTATAATATAAGATTTGTAAAAAAATTTAAACAGTAGCATTATCTAATGATATTTTACTAAGCTGTTTTTGTGTTAAATAAACATTAACTCATTCATTCATTCATTCCCCTTCTTACGTGTGGGCACTTCGTCCTTATAATCCTCAGGGCAAAAATCCTCAGCGTTGGTATCGCACTGTCCCGCGTATTTAACTGTTTTATTTGTGTCATAGAATTCAATCAAACAAAGTACCAATACTAGTATTTACCTAATTCGTTAGTTTGTCATTTTAGTTACATAAGCTTTACGTTTTACGGAAACTGACAATTAACCCTTGCCCTTCTGTCTTGTATTGCCGCCATGTCAATCATACGCATTGTGTTTGGAGAGTTTTAGTCGGGGGAAATCTACGGATTTTTGTATGGAGTAGATTGCATTAATTGCACTTTTGGTGATAGTTTGAAATGTTAGTAGATACATACCTGAAAAACATAAATTCGCAATAATCCCCGATTTTTTATTATGGAATAATTAAGACACTTACAAAACATTAAATTTAGGTATGAACAAAAAATGGAAAACTGGTGATTTTAAACAGGACGGCTTCGTTCAATACGTTTTACTTATAACAATAATAATCCCAGGTTAATATCGTAAATTTGAGTAGATATTTAATATTTTGTAAGTGTAAAAAAATAATAACCTCAAAACTTAATTATTTACTGTTTGTTTGTACACAATATATTTCAGTCTCTTTTGCTAGTATGCTGGAAGAAATATATTTAGAAATACGCTTGCCCTTTGTACATTTATATCGATTTTAAGGTATTTCTCAGGGCCCTCAGCCTATATAACCACGAAATCTCGACCAAAGTGTTATAAACTAACAGTAATACTTGTTCAAACACAATTTACTAAAGTGTATTTAATGCAATCTCAAACCGTATTTTTCCTAGACTATTTAAGAATTTGAATAATTTTGTTTGTGCGTCGATGTAGCGTGGACGTTTACCACTTTTAGGAACATGCTAAACATCTTTCGTAGGTTTGTTAAAGAGACACTCTCTTTTATTAGGGTTCCGCACCCAAAGGGTAAAAACGGAACCCTATTACTAAGCCTACGTTGTCCGTCCGTCCATCCTACCTATTTAGGGCTGTAACTTTTGAACCGTAATAGATAGACAGTTGAAATTTTCACAGAATATGCGTTATTACGGCGGATTTGTCAACAAATAATAGAAATGTCCAAAAGTGAAAAATTAGGGGTAAACTAGTTTTTATCAACGTTTTTTCTTTCGCTCTATCCTAAAAACAGTAATACATACAAGCGTCAAACTTGGTGTGATTATAGAGCAAACTCTACAAACAACAAATAATAAAAACTGGCCAAGTGTGAGTCGGTCTCGTGGTAAAGGTTCCGGAGATTTTTTTTTGTTATTTTATAAGTTGTGTGGTGGTGGTACGGAATCCTCGGTGCGCGAGTAGCCCGACTCGCACGTGACCGGTTTTTATTTATTATCTTGTTTCACAGATGAGAGTCATCATAATGAGCCTATAGATAGGTTTCCCCTGGTGCCCTCTGCAGGGCACATGCCTACCCTCAAGGACGGTATATGGACATAAGTCCACTCCATAATGGCATCAGAACCTCTTCCTCAAGTGCATGTATTCAGGATTTCAGGCTTTCCTACGATTCCTTTCCTCACCGTTGGAGAGCAGTTCGAAAAACTTCATCATCATCATCATCATCTCAGCTGATGGACGTCCACTGCTGGACATAGGCCTCCCCCAAGGATAGCCATAACGACCGGTCCTGCGCTGCCCTCATCCAACGGGATCCCGTCGCCTTCACAAGGTCGTCGGTCCACCGTGTGCGGGGCCTACCCCGCTACGCTTTCCGGTACGCGGTCGCCACTCGAGAACTTTTCGGCCCCATCGGCCATCGGTTCTGCGAGCAATATGACCCGCCCACTGCCACTTTAATTTAGCAATTCTTTGGGCTATGTCAGTTACTCTGGTTCTTCTGCGGATCTCTTCATTTCTGATTCGATCTCGCAGGGAAACTCCGAGCATAGCCCTCTCCATTGCTCTTTGGGTGACTTTCAGCCTTTTTATGAGGCCTTGAAAAACTTACTGTATACAAATGACGTTAAATACTATTTTCAATATTTGTTTTAAAGACGATTTAGAGACTAATTTCTGTATACCGTATAGGTATACCAATTTCTGTGTAACAAAAATTTTACAAACCGCTGGCACAGAGATTTATTTAGCATAGCATAGCATATGCTCCCGACTATATTCCCTGAGAGGGTAGTCAATGAATCCAAAAGATAATTAAACTTAGTTTATATAAGGTCTAACAAAATTAGGTGAAACTATTTTAAAGGGATGATCAGACCATCAAACTGATCAACTTTCTTTATGGGACCAATATTGAAATCCCGAAAAAAAATCAAATGTTCCATACAAACCTACTCGATCTAAATGTATGGGACAGCAGATTTTTTTTTCGCGATTTCAATATTGGTCCCATAGAGAAAGTTGTTCAGTTTGATGGTCTGATCATCCCCTTAAAATAGTTTCAGCTGATTTTGTTAGACCTTATATAGAGCGCGTTAACAATTATATCCTCTGAATATGCTGACGGTTTTTGAAGGGGATGACCAGACTATTAAACTGTACAACTTCTCTAGGGGACTAAATAGAGTAGGATAATCCGTTTTGTCAGATGTAGATCATCGGTGGCGCGTTGCGAAGAGGTATGGACACCCAATTATGGAGGTCCGGGTTCGAATCCGCACGGACAACATGCCATGTACCAATGAGGTTTTCTAACTTATGTACGTAATGCCGACTGCTGTCAAACGGTGAAGGAAAACATCGTGAGGAAACCTGCATACACTGAAGACATCAGAATGATGTGAATGTGAAGTCTACCAATCCGCATTGGGCACGCGTGGTAGACTAATGCCCATACACCTTGAGGGTAGGCCTGTGCCCTGCAGTGGGACGTTTATAGGCTGATGATGATGAATCCGTTTTGTATGGAACAGCAGATTTGTTTTTACGCGATTCTTATTTTGATCCCACAGAGAAAGTGTTTGATGGTCTGATCATACCCTTAAAAACCAAAAGTATTTAATTTATTAAGGACCCTGAGTACTCAGGCGATGGATGCCGCAAGTTTACCCACATAATTTAGTTATAACACAATAACCGCTATTCTAAAGTACCTAGATCTATTTTAATACTTACTACTTAGTCATCTAGTCATCGGGACTAGTTCATTTGATCAATTGAAATGGGAAAAAATATAAGACGAAAAGACTTACTTAAATTTTTTTTGTACCTACCTAAGGCAAAGGGTAGTTCGTAAGTCAATGTTGTAAGTAAGGTGATGAATAAACTTTTACTTATGTTATGCTCTAACCGAATCATTAGTAAACAACAATATTTAAACTTGGTATAGGTATACGAGAACTGCATCGTATCCTAACCAGTTAGTGCGCCCTAATCCCCACATTCCTGCATCCCATCGAGATATCTTTCTAAACGAAATGAACTTTTTAAATCAACACTGTACTGTAATTAATACGAATGACATAAGTGGATCCCTTTCGTAATGCATTACGCCATTAGAAAGCAATGGCTAAAGTTGTCTCGCACGTAGGTTCCTGTTGGCATACCTTAAAAGACCTAATGGTTAATATTCCTGCAGCGGAATTGCGTGTAAAGAATTGAAGAACCGAAGAATTAATTTTGTTTGTTCAATTCGCCTGATAGATCTGGGGCAAAGTGTGCGCGGAATTTAGGGCAGTAAAAAATATTTCGATCTTTGTTTTTATTCAATCTAATGAAGTGTAAAGAACTTAGTTGGAATTCCTACTCAGTAAATTCATCATCATCATATCAGCCATTAAACGTCCACTGCTGGACATAAGCCTCCCCCAAAATGGGGGGATTTGCCATAATCGCCACGCTTGGCAGGCGGGTTGGCGATCGCAGTTGGATCGAATCAATGTGTGTACTCAGAGGATGCTGCTGCCCATCCTTCAGTAGATCCCTTAGTCGCCTTTTACGACACCCACGGGAGGAAATGGGATGGTGCTATTCTTAGCCGACACCACACGGCCACTCGGTATATTGACTACAAGCAATACTTGTAACATAAAGCGTCGGTGGCGCATTGCGTCCATCCGAATTCGAATCCGGACCGTTATACATGATACATGATAGTGTCCATACCAAGAAGTATGGACTCTCAATCATCAGGGTCCAGAATCCAGTGTCGAAACCAATGCGTTTTTCTGACTTATGTGCTTAATACCGACTGCTTTTAAACGGTGCGGTGAAGGAAAACATCGGGATGAAACCTGCAGCTGCAGCATACGCTAAAGAAGAAATGTTGATGCGTAGCTAGGTATTTCAAGTCTACCAATCCGCATTGGACAGGCATGGCGGTCTAACAGTATTAATTATTCTTATGGTCTAATACCATAGAGATCTATGTGATCTGTGTCTAATACCCATAAACCCTGAAGGTAAACTTGTGCCCTGCAGTGGGACGTTTCTGGTTGATAAATATGAATAGGTACTACCTACTTATCAAGGGCCTCGCCCAAAGAGGGTGTATGGGCGATACGTTAGTCAACCAAGAGTGCCCAATGCGGATTGATAGATTAAACATTATTTTATGTACTTAAATACAAAAACACGCATTTGAGCCAGCACAAAAAGGTGGAGCCCCGTGGCAAGCCGGAGAGTAGGCACCCGCTATGCGACCGCCCAATAACAGACTTTTAACGTAATTAGGTAGGTTTATTAAACTATCTTAGAAAATGCTTCGTTGCTTTCAATAATTTGCTATATAAAAGGAATAATAGTCAAGGATGGATGAAGGATCATAGAATTATTAATTGCTAGGGAGAAGCTGGCAATGGAAAATACTTTCATTTGGTAGAAAAAATGTTTTACTAGCAACACTGACGAATTTTACTCGTTTTGAAACCTGTTTAATTTGTCTTTAGCAAAAAGAAAAAATGACAAGAAAATAACATAATATTAAGTAACTCACCTAATATTACAACAAGCAAGCTAATTATGTATGCCATAATGTCTTATTTATTTCATAATATCTATAATCTTAGATCATTCAGACTTTAAGTCTATAATAATGTTTAGTGGCTAGCAACAATTTATGTTGTGCTGTTATTTTTGTAAGTTTCTGTCATCTTTTGAACGTGCCGACGGTTGACGTCATCTGTCAGTTTGACAATATGTTTGACAGCTGCTGTTTGTATGTGATTGTGATTTCGGTTTTGCGGATTTTGTTTTACACAAATAAAATACTAAAAAGCTATGGCGTATTTAACTCAGTTAGATTACGTGAAATACGTGTGTTCCTGTGGACAACTGAAACCCATTACAAATCTCTATTTCTGCCGACATTGTCTGAAAATACGCTGCGGTTTCTGCATTTGTCATGAGGTAACCTATTTTACCCAGTTTTCATTCAAATTTTAATTAAAAATACCATAAAATATTAATTATTTGAGACTTTATAAACTTATTGATAGCATGAATTGGTTTTACTACAAATTTGTTTTCAAATGCCGCGTAGGCAACTCATACAAATGATTCATTCCCATGGCACTCCTAAGCCTTTTATTGCAAAGTTCTATTCTTTATTACAATTAACTTAGCAACAAAACATAATAGTTTGACCTAGTTCTCTTTTGCAATGCAGTATTACACTTGTGTCTACTTTTTTTACTCTTAAATATTTTACAGTAAATGTGTATGTATGTATGTATATGCACACGACTCTAATCCCCGAGGGGGTGAGAGATATTCTGAAACTCAGAACATCCACGTTTCACTAGTATTACCGAAACTCTATCCAGTGTGACGGGGAGTGAGCCCGTCGCCACTTGTAATGGACAGTGGGTACAATACATGCCTCGAAATTGAAGCATGCAGGTTTCCTCACGGTGTTTTCCTTCACCAAAAAGCCAGCGGTGTACAAATCGTACATATATTCCGAAAAACTCATTGGTACGAGTCAGCCTGGACGGGGATCGAACCATCGCCTCCTGCACAGTCTACAAGGTTACTTGCCACTGGACCAACACAACATTTTGTGCTTCCTGAGAGATGGTTATCCAAAAACAATAGACTGGGTACCCTGAACGGAATTGCCTCATTTACCACGATTTTGAAGGGTGAAGAAATAAATATTTAGTGATCAACACAAAAAATCCCATTGGGTCCAAGTGTTGCTGGCTTGCCAGCCCCCATAATAAGATAAGATATGACTGATGAATGTGATCTCTGTAAACCGAATATCCCCTGTCAGGTGGACTCGCACTACTGTGCCAACTGCCTGGAGAACATGCCCTCGTCGGAGGCTCGGCTCAAGAAGAACCGATGCAGCAGCTGCTTTGACTGCCCCAGCTGCTTCCACACTCTCTCCACCAGGGCCACGCTCGCTCAGCCCCGACAGGCACCTGATCCTGCTGGTAACGACATTGGTACATACACCTATACAGGATGTAAACTTAAACGTGGTTCATATTGAGATGAAATAGACCAACATTCATGACTCAGTTACAAATATTCATATTTGCCCCTCGTAGGATTCAAACTTGTGACTCTTGGCACTGCAGGCAGTTTCACTACAGACTAAGCTATCGGGCAGGCATTGTTTGCGAAATATAGATATTTAGAAAATTTTAAATCATATTAACAACATCTCTGACTTATAATGCTCCTGATTATATACCTAGAAGGGGTTTCTAGGAAAGAAAGAAAATACTTTTATTTGCAAACACCACAACACATAGTGACATAAGGAAGGAGCTATGCTTATAAATATCTTGTAAATTGACAGGAGGTGATGTGAAGGTGGAGAACAAGCAACCCAAGAAAATGTACTATTTGTCATGTTTCAACTGCAGATGGACATCCAGAGATGTTGGAATTCCTGATCAACCTGTTGGTATGTAATCATCTTATCCTACTAAAAAATATTGTTTATGAGTAAGTTTTGAGGTTGGACTGACTATGAACAGATCTAAGACGCAACTAATGACCAACACCACGAAACGTAGGGTCGAGGTAGATGGGCAGGTAATACATTTTGTCGACGAGTATGTCTATTTTCGGCTAAGTAGTCTCCTTCAACAACAGGCAGGACAGTGAAGTCGCCCGACGGGTAGACAACGCCTGGAAGAGCTACTGGTCCATGAAGGAGTTGATGAAGGGTGACCTTCCTTTTCACTCAAACGCAGACTCGTCGACATGTGTATCCTGCCTATCCTAACCTACGGTGCTCAAACATGGTCTTTAACAGAATTTAACAGAAACTCAAGGTTTGCCAAAGGGCATGGCTAGGATGGAGCCTAGCATATTGGGAATCAAACGGACAGATCGCGTCAGAAACACCACAATACGCCAAAAAACGAAAATAGCCGATGTCGGTGAGAAAACCGCATTGAAATGGGATTGGGCTGGCAATGTCTGTCGATTGCACCCGGAAAGATGGGCCAAAGTCTTAACACCTTGGATACCGGAGAATGGGCGTCGCCGTCTGGGTCGACCCCGGAAGGGATGGAGAGACGACCTGGATACATTCGACGAAGAGTGGATGGAACTGGCTCAGGACAGGGTTGCATGGAGGAAAAAAGGGGAGGCCTTTGCCCAGCAGTGGGATGAAATAGGCTAAAAAAAAAGAGTAAGTTAAAGTTAATCATTTTAACGGGTTCTTACAGCGTTTTTTATTGTTTTTAGAGTTCCCGACATTTCGGCAGGGTAACTTACAACTACCGTCACCCCGTGATTATGGCAGCTGTAACACTGCCGAAATATCGGGATATCCAAAAGAAATAAAAAATGCAGTAAGAATCCGTTACTATGATTATCTTTAGCTTAATTAATAATCGCGAACTCTCAAAAACTGTTTATGATTGTTCTAATGTGTATTTTTGCTTTATTATTAATTTTTCGATAAGTGATCATCATTCACTTTGCTTGTAGCGTCAGGAGGGTGGCCGGAGAGAGCGAACCCGTTCTCGACACGCGTGAACCAGCTCCTCGAGTTCTACAAGGCTATAGCTCTGCAGGAGAAGCAGGAGAAACTAGAGAGGGAGAGGAAGAAGTTCGCTATTAGGGGCAAATATATCACTCTCACAGTAAGTTGCACTGGAAAACTAAATATAACATTTTATTGATTGATTTTGATACTTCAAATGCAGTTCAGTTAGGGCACTGCTATTGATATGTGGATATTTTGAATATGCTTTTAGATTATCTCTATCTACCCTCTCAAGGAAATAGGTAGGTAGTTGTGAGCATTGTATGCATAATAATTATGTTGATTGTCGTGGTAATGGATGTTAATCGGCTGAGATGATGATGATGATTGTATCTATACTATTATAAAACTGTAACAGGAAGTTTGTCTGTACATTGAAGATATTAACAAAAAAAAAGTTACGATATGGTTTTTAGGTATCACTGATTCCATATCACCAATTTTTGGATTTTTTGTCTGTCTGTTTGTGTGTTTGTTTGTTTGAACGAGCATCACGCAAAAACCACTGAACCGATTTTGATGAAACTTTTTTTGTTTGATAGCTAATGATCTGACTTAAAATCTGGTATATAATTTGTGCGGATAAAGTCGCGGGTTAACGCTCGTGCATAATAAAATTATACTTACATAAACTCACGACCATAATACCCCTTTCGGATTGATCAGACACCTTGTTATAACTACCAACCATCTCTTGAAGCGTGAGGTTGTAGCAAAGCTCAATGCTTAGTTTTAATTATGTAATATACATACAAATTACCCCTAGGACAAAACGGGTCTGACTGGTGCAATGGCGCGCAACATAGCCGGCCTGCCGTCGAGTGACGGCGGATCCTCGTCCGCCATCGCCAACTTCACGGCGAGTCAACCGAGCGCCTTAGTGGAAGAGTTGCCCGATGATGTCTTCACTAAGGACGTCAACTTGAAACAGAGTGAGTATACTTAAACTAAGATTTTAGATGCGGTGTTGCCCTACATACTATGGCCCATCTTGTATCCTGCCTTTCCTGCCCTGACACGTGCATGTGAACGGAGCTTATGGACGCTGCCGGCAGTGCTATCCATGTAGCAAAATGGAAAAAATAAAAATGACTTTTCATCGACTCGATAGAAGATTGAATTTTGCTTATTTTAACATTATTCTTCATAGTTATGTTTGTATTTGTACGTTTATGTTTTCACTGTGCTTTTATTATTTTATATGATTCATGAGTCACGTTGCAGGTTCTGACCCGAGCACACGTCTCGCGTGGATTTCGCGCGTCGCGTTTTTGCCTGCCACGAGGCTCCGTAATCCTCAATCTCTTCTTGTTCTTGACCAAAAATAATCCCTGAGATTGGGATAGATTCTCCCATAAACACGTGACACTGGCGCAAATGCAGTGCTAGCGCACAAGCAAGAGTCCATTAAATATAAGTAAAAAAAAACCGATTCACCATTCACTGTTTTGTATAATAATTGATTGATTTATGAATGTGAAAAGTCAGGTCACACGGTCACACCTAAATTGAGTTCTACCAACATTATAAATGTCAAAGTTTGTGGAGTGATGTTTGGGTATTTGTGGATGGAATTTTGCACACAGATTGAATGTTCTTTTAAAGTCTGATGAAATTGCGGATGAAAGCTAGTAATGAACGATGACGCTTCATTCAAGGCCGTTGTCGACAACTGCGACTAATCAGTCGCAGTTGTCGACAACGGCCTTGATGGCTGTTGATTTTGAGAGCTTCGTTGATGTGCTCGTAGATGGTTGATGTAGCCTATCTAATAAATGAATAATGTTGTCAGTAACGAGCATGCCGCAGCGGCTGGCCTCGGCCGAGTGGCAGCCGGCGGTAGTGTCGCGCCTGCACCCGCTCGCCAAGCTGCTCAGTGTGAAGCGCAGCCAGCGCTGCCGCGCCTGCGACCACAACCTGACCAAGCCCGAGTACAACCCCGGCTCCATCAAGTTCAAGATAGAGTTACTCGCTTAGTAAGTACATCAAATAAAAAATAGTTATAGTGTTGACAAATTTCGACCTCGCTTCGCTCGCTCTAGTCTCTATACAGCGTGAAATTGATATCATTAGCATCCTTTTAAACAAAAAAAAACTGCTGTTGCATACATTACAGTCGAGTAGGCATTGCAGTTTAGTATGGAACAGCAGATTTTTTTTTTTGCTCTTATCGGTTTGCTCCCATAGTAAAACTTGTTCAGTTTGATGGGTAGACTCTTAGTTTAAAAGGATGCTAATGATATCAATTTCACCGTGTATACATAGACTGATAAGAGTTCTTCCACAGATAAGTCGTATAGCAAAAAATCTTACGCAAAACTGTCAAATTTTGAGCTCGCTTCGCTAGCTCTTGAGTTGGATGTATCTCATGGCAATACTGTCATGAAATAACCGACAACTCTTATCGGTCAATTCTTAAATATCTTAAAACCTTGCTTGGCTATGTGCCCACCACCAGCAAGCTGCAGTTATGGGGGCGGCGAAATATATTTGAAAATGCATCGCTGGTTCCATACTAAAATTGACCAAGCCTGACCTTTATGCTGGTGTTAATTGTGGTAGCAAAATATTACTTTACTAATTAATTCGCCACAATTTACTCCACACCACACTTTACCCACAGCTATCACGTACCAGAAGTTAAACTAATATCGTACGAGACGGTGAAGCCGGGGCAGAAGTCTGCCCTGCTCCTGAAGCTGACCAACCCCACCGGTCACGAGATGCAGGTCAGGCTGCTGCAGCCAGGAGACGTGCCTGAAGTCGACGAGAGGGACGAACCCAAGAGCATTGACAAGTCCCTTGAGAAGTCTTTGAATTTAGAAAAGGTATGTACAAAAGTTGAAGTTAATATGAATAAGCGTTTCTTTTATTTTTGTATACTTTTCTAGTAGTAATAACCAACGATATTAATGTACTAAAGTACCTACGTAATAACTTAATTGTTCCACAATATTTCTTAGCCTTTTTCAGAAGTTACAGATTTTATATGCAAACGAGCGTTAACCCGCGACTTCGTCCGCACAAATTATATACCAGATTTTAAGTCAGATCATAAGCTATCAAACAAAAAAAGTTTCATCAAAATCGGTTCAGTAGTTTTTGCGTGATACTCGTTCAAACAAACAAACAAACAAACACACAAACAAATATACAGACAAAAAATCCAAAAATTAGTGAAATGGAATCAGGGACACCTAAAAACCATGTCGTAACTTTTTTTTTGTTATATCTTCAATGTACAGACAAACTTCCTGTTACAGTTTTATAATAGTATATAGATGTAAATGATTCGTGAATAATTCTTTTTTAAATGTACTATTCAAATATAAGTTTGAATCTTCCAATTTTTAATTCAAGCAAAAATAATTTGAGTTTTGATGATTTATTTTTTGATACATGAAAATACCAATATAAATTAACAAATATCGCCGCATTATAAACCATAACTGGACGGTGTGACGGAGGCCGGACCCTATGGAAAAATGCTCATTCCCTTGTTTTTAATACCAGTTTTCTACGAAAGCATCTCTCTTCAATCACATATACCCTGCATATACCTACCTAAGTTTAAGTGTTCTTTTTTCTACCAACTACTTTTGAAGCGTGCAGTTTCCTCTTTCACTGATGAGTGACATCGCTTTTCGAATACAAAATGTTAGTAGGATAACCATGATACAACGTTGAACGCAGGACACAACGTCATGCAAGGCGCTGGAGAGGCTCGCGGACGTGACGTCACCGACGGTGGTGTCCGTGCCCGCGAGCACGCTCACCGTCGCGCAGAGAGACGACGCCGCGGAGTACGACGACGACGCGCAGCACGAGGCCAACGAGTGAGTGTCGCTCTAAGCACAGTATAAGAAAGAGTATCTAGTTTACTTAGCTTTTACTTAGGTTACTTTGTACAGTCATGTTTTTTACATAAAAAGCTCTGACCCCAACCGATTTGTATTGAGGAGAAAAGTCGAGCTCGCTTCGTTCGCTCTGAGTGTCTATTTTTGCATGGATAAAGGTAAACCAAAAGATGTCAGACTAAAAATTTTTTGCGATGAAATGCGAATTTTTAGCTTAATATTCGGCGCTCTCGTTATTTTTTGGGTAGGCCTTCATTATAGACTAAGAGATAAGTGTACTTTTTGCAACCATCAGCAGCAAGGCTGATTCAATGTTTATGGGGTGTAGACCATCTCTGTGATGGGGATGAACTAGGTCTGCCTGCATAACTTCAGTCGGTTTAGGAGTTACAGACGTTTAAAGGTCAGTAAAAAATTAACGATCAGCTGCAAGGCTGCTCGTATGATATTGTAGTGTGCACTGTAGCTATGTGAACAGTACAAAAACTGACATGAACTGCCAGTCGGTTTAGGAGATACAGCCGTTCAAAGGTCGGACCTTTGAACGGCTGCATCTCCTAAACCGACTGATGAACCATGTCAGTGTTAGTACTGTTCATATAGCTACAGTGAATACTACAATAATATGATACGATCAGCCTTGCATCATCAGACAAAAATGAGTATGAATGTAGAGATGCTCTACACCTCATAAACACTGAATCACCCTTGCAGCTGATGGTTGCAAAAAGAACACTTATCTCTTAGTCTATTAGACCTATCGACCGATTTTGCAGTCACTTATCATTATAAAATGATAAGGGGCGGCAAAATCGGTCTGTCCCATAGAGAAATTACTCCATGTTCTGTCCCCCAGAGTGACAGAAACCCACGCTACGCCACTGATTTGTCGTGAACACAAGTGAAAAGTATGACTTACAGCCGGCGGCAACTAACAAACATCAACGATGCGATGCAATGATCAAATATTTATTGCAAAAAACTAGTGCCGCCGAAAGAAATTTAGATTAGTGCATTTTGCAAGGGCGCAGTTATAGAAGCTCGCACTGGGTGCTTGAAACGCAAATTACGGTACTGCTAACTCTATTGAACGCGGGACATCGTACAATGCTCTGGTTCAAAGTCCTCCTTAAGGACCTTGTAACTTTAGTCCACAGTGAGCAGCAGCATGTTGACCGATCAGCAGCATTTCATCCATGATATCACAGAACAGAGAATCCGGCTTCATGACATAAACTATCGCGGCGAACTCGTTTATAAACCAAATAATCAATACAACTATATATCAAATTAAAATCAGCATTTTGATGACCCACGATAACATCCTCTTGGTGGCACTATATACTTAAATTGATCTTTTATTTGCAGCATAATCCTCTGGCGCAAGTCAAACAAGTTAGCCCTCCGCCTAGAGCTGACCACGGACGCTTCAGCGGTCGAAGGTACACCCGCCCGCACAGCTGTAGCCCTCGAATACTCCTACCGCAATACTGTGCCACCGTCGACGATGCCCACCCAGCACCGCGACCATACACTGTACACGGTTGTATTATTGGATTTAGGAACTGTTGGCGCCTAAGAGCAGCCATGTTGGAAACAAGTAATCCGTAAAAATCATTGCAATCTATCCATCTTTTGTTATTTCGGCGAGTTAAAGATTAACTAGATGGGCATGTGTTTTGATGTATATTTCAGTTGAAAATCAAGATGTTTTCTGAAATTATCTTTATTCAGCCGTATTGCCTGTGGTATAGAGCTGTAACCCCAATTATTCCCTTGTCTATATTCCAGGGTAGCTATATATCTAGTCTTGAAGTTACGAATTTTGGCCGGTTTTTTTCTCATCTGATGTCTGACTCTTATCCACAGGCAGTAAAGTATGCAATGCCTTTTGATTTTCTTTCAAAGATAAGCAATATTATGGTCATTTACAGTATATTATGATATTCTTATAACCTTTCTTATAAAGCATTTTGGAATACATAATTATAATGTTCCTGTAATGACATCGATTTAGTATTTTTATATTTTACGTTTTAGTTACATTGTACAGAATACCACTTATATGCTAAAATATAATATGCTAATATAAAGCTGATCAAATAAAAATGTGCCTAAAATGTATGTGCTTAAAGTCTTAACAAATATGAAATTATTCATGAAATTCCATTTGCATTGTGACTTACAGTTTTTTAAAGTTAAGTATTTATTTTTTTTAGCTTAGCGTTAAGAAGTAATCTAGGTTAAGAAGATATCAAATTTCTCACTAATTTAACTTTTTTATGTTAGACTGAATTCAACCAATTATCTTTCGGATTTGTTGAAAATCTGTTACTTTGCTTATCCAATGCTGGGCATGTTGGGATTATGTGTACAGATAGACTTTATTTAAACCTTTGTCATAAAATGTATAAGTAATTAAAGTATCCTTGTCTATTGCTTCAATTTCTCTAAAATGTGCTTCATAGATAGATATTTTATGTTAATTATAATTACAATATAAGCACATTACATAATGCTTTAAATATAACTCAAGTAATATGTTTCGAATAGTTTTATACATAACCAAATAAATAATCAAAATATTAAAAACAACTTTATTTAAAAACTGAAATACCCTATAGATAGTGAAAGTATAAAAACAAATAATTTTACACCTAATAACACCATGTCAGTCACTTATCTTATTTAAATCAAGATCGAGAACTGCATTACCACTTAAGGCGGTTGCAGAGGAGTCAATTTTATACAAAACTTTGACGCACAATACGCGTAGACGGTATTAATATAAGTAACTTTGTATATATGGAAAAATAGTTTAGAAAATCTAGATGCCGCGTAACAAATAACATTTGCAATTTAAAAAATAATTACGAAGATATAAAGCTTTGAAATTTTTCATACAAAATTTTAAAAGCTATATATTTTCGTAATTATATTATAAATTGCAAATGTTATTTGTGACGCGGCAACATATATAAAATATTACTTTTATTAATTCCGTTTACGCGTGTTGTGCGTCAAACGTTTGTATGGACTGAAACCACCTTAACTATTATAACTATTTTCGAAGATGTTCAAAATTAATGTATGTATTGTAAAGTGCCAACTTTTATAACCCATATTTGACAAGAACACATTTAATTGAAAATGATACAACTCAACAATACCTTTTATTTTCAACATAATTATGATGAAACTAAAGGTTTCCAAAAGGGAACTTTACCTGATCTTTTGGTATTTGATGTACCTAAGATTGGAAATATTTTATTTCATTTATTTGGAAAACATGAAACAAGTGAGGTTTTTGTTCGACTTTTGTTTTAATGGCATTTTCATGTAAAAATTTCAGTTGTATCATTTTTCTAATCAATTAATGAACAGTCTTATTCATAAATGATTATAGATATACCGATACTATTGCAAACTTTGAATTCTAATTATTATATTTCCTTTCTTTAAGTGGGTATGCCTCTTCGGCTTGACTTTTAGCTGAATAAATAACATCATTAATACCAACTCCATCATAGCTGCAACCAACTAACGAAATAGGCAAATTATTATCTTTAATGTATTGCCTTATTTTATCCACTCTCTCATAATGTCCTACCACATATTGAGGAATGCATTTATTCAAGATATTGACGTGATATGCTGAGGGTTTATCCTTTATATTCAGAATAGAGGAAATTTCACGCAAAGCTATTTCAAGCAGTTTACTCTCCGACACATTGTCACCAAACTTCTCTTTAAACCATCTTCCACCGAGCATTACAGTCAGAACTGTTCCGTTCTGATCAGGAATACAGCATGAATCAAAAACAACTCCTAAAATGGGAGAATTCTCAATAGGTGGCACTAGGAAGCCAAATGCCGGTGTTATCAGAGATTTGTCAGTCGCAAAATGTAAGTTTACAATACCAACTGTTACAAATGGTATGCCATTTAAATCGTTTGCTAGTTCTGGATGCTGTTTTGTTACTAATTTAGCTAATGCATAAGCTGGTATTGAGGAGTACACATGGTTTGCGGTAATTACTTCCCCAGTCATAGTTCTTAAAGTTACCATACTTGGGTCAATGAACTCTATCTCTTCAACTCTACTGTTCATAGTGATATCTACATTGTTCTCCACGAGATGGTCGTATAGAGTCAATGGAAATGTTTCTAGGCCACCTTTGATGGTGTAGACATTCCATTTCTCTTCCTGAGCCTTTATTGCTAAATCACTCAATTTAAGATTGTCATCATTCTTTGTTTTGAACATTGATTTCATTAACCCTTTCATAACTCCTCCGTGGTTTTGCTCCCACTCAAATAAAGTCTTCATAAGGAATTTCACAGATATCTCTCTTGCGTCGCCGGCACAAATTCCACAAATCATCGGTGATATGCCATAATCTGCAATTTCTTTACCGAATCTCCTTTCAACGAAATTGTAAATAGAATCGTCCTGTAACTCAGATGCCGGTTGCTTTATATCATTAAAAAGCGCGTATATAAGAGGCTTAGTGAATGGTTCACTAGTTTGGAATACACTTTTTAAACTGGATGGTAGCAAGTGTAAGGAGTGGTTGACATAGATCATTCGGTTCTTAGCCGCCGGGTGGCCGGGTTTTATTGCTGAAAGGTGCTCACTTAGCCCTAAATCCTGTATCATGTTCAATGTATTGAGGCCAGCGATCCCTTTCGGCCGGATCGTTCTTGGACCCTGTTCGAACGTATAATCTTTAGTTTTGATAGATTTAATCCATCCGCCACAGCTGTTAGTAGCTTCTAACAGCAATAGCTTCAAGTTATTGTTGTTAACGATGTTGTTTTTGAGTAAGTAGTACCCCGTTGATAGGCCGCCTAAACCCCCGCCGAGAATGGCTGCCATGGCGATTTATTTGCGGCAATTTACAAACCAGTTGCACGTGTTTGCTTTTTACTAGACGTTTATTCTTAAAATACAGATTCTATACCACTAATAAACAAATTAGAGCCGAAATAATAGTTGTGTTCACTTTTGTTTTGACATCTGAAAGTCTGAACTGAACTCAGGAACAGCTGACATGAATGTGACAGGTTTGACAGACATGACATTTCGACGGAAATACACGATTTTCTAATTGAATGTGTTGCCATGATATGCTTGTATTTTTGACATTTTTACCCACTTCCTTCGAACACAAATATTTCTTAATTTTGAAAGCTTGTTCTTTTTGTTGCCTACGTAACCTTAAAAGAGCTATTTTAAATATAAATAGTTAAAGTAAAAACATAAAAAGATTTTTGTCGACATGTAGGTACCACAATATACCACAGGCATAGCCACAGTGATAGGTATGATTAGAAACTTTCCTACAACAAACAAAAACAAACACACGACCGTAACGTAAACCGTAATCGCTTTCGAGCAAAAACTAAAACTAAGATAGGTAAGTGCTAGGTAGGTATTAATCTACTAAGTCCCTATAGGTATCACGGTATTAACAGTGATTAAATATTATATTCAGGGTTCATTTTACATTACTCTCAACGGGAAAATACAACGAAACTGAAATAAACGAATTACTTATAGGCACCTAACATAGAGATCTAGAGAGATGCCAACCAACGCGCTGAGTACGAAACCTAGTGTCGCATCACTACCAGTACCACGCGATAGAAAGTATTTTGTTAGCTTGAATTTGCTCATTATCCATTGCGGTATCAGAACTCAACGTTTGAATAATTTTTAGTACTACGCAAGCATTGTGAACTATTTACACAAAATATCTCGACTGGCTTTCAGCCTCATAATATATTGAATCCTTACTGTCGCGAGCTATGTGTTCCGTTTTTGCGCATATTGCTGCGACACTGGCCTCGCCCCCTTTTCACATCTCCCTTTAGTTTTTGTGATCTGTGGCACCTAATCTACTTATCCTTTTTACAGCAAATCCATTTAAACCGGTCACCGATGCGCACGCACGTAATAGGGACACAGTTGTGTCGCGAGCTGATAATGAATTTCAATTTCATACCTATTGCACTCGTTACACGCGGTTTAACGGATGCCTGCAGCAAGGAACTAGGTACTATGAATGTGTTAGAAGGGTTTAGAAGTTATTAATATAAGTTCACATATTCTATTCTTCATCATCATCGTCATCCTATTATCGTCCACTACTGTACATAGGCCTCTAGTGCGCCATAAAACATTTAGTCTTGGCCTTCCTCATCCAGTCGTTCCCCGCTACCTTTTGAAGTGAAAACTTCTTTAGCACCATTGTGATTTGAAACTCCATGAAACGAAACAGCGACACTACATAGTTTCTGAAGGTTTCACTGCTACCGCGTGTGAACAGCACACATGTTTTATTTTATGTCGCCGGTCCAGCGGGCCGTAAGGCGTCTCCCATACTACGCCTGCGTTCGTGGTCTCCACTCTAGAACTCTGACTCCCTCCGTTCGACGGCAGACAAGACGAGCCCATTGTCACTTCAGCTTGCTAGTTTTCTTCTTCACAACTTCTTTAGTCTGATTCTATCCCTGCTGGACTTATCTCGGCTAGTTTCAAAGATATATGATTGGAAGGGCAAAGAGAAGGGAGGCTTATTATCTACGAGCGTTAACCCGCGACTTCGTCCGCACAAATTATATACCAGATTTTAAGTCAGATCATAAGCTATCAAACAAAAAAAGATTCATCAAAATCGGTTCAGTAGTTTTTGCGTGATACTCGTTCAAACAAACAAACAAACACCCAAACAAACAGACAGACAAAAAATCCAAAAATTGGTGAAATGGAATCAGGGACACCTAAAAACCATATCGTAACTTTTTTTGTTAATATCTTCAATGTACAGACAAACTTCCTGTTACAGTTTTATAATAGTACGAGTGTTAACCCGCGACTTCGTCCGCACAAATTATATACCAGATTTTAAGTCAGATCATAAGCTATCAAACAAAAAAAGTTTCATCAAAATCGGTTCAGTAGTTTTTGCGTGATACTCGTTCAAACAAACAAACACACAAACAAACAGACAGACAAAAAATCCAACGTTTGGACGAAGAATAGCTCCATCTAAACTATTATAAAACTGTAACAGGAAGTTTGTCTGTACATTGAAGATATTAACAAAAAAAAAGATACGATATGGTTTTTAGGTATCCCTGATTCCATATCACCAATTTTTGGATTTTTTGTCTGTATGTTTGTTTGTTTGAACGAGCATCACACAAAAACTACTGAACCGATTTTGATGAAACTTTTTTGTTTGATAGCTTATGATCTGACTTAAAATCTGGTATATAATTTGTGCAGACTAAGTCGCGGGTTAACGCTCGTATTAAATAAAAGTATTTCGGAAAAGGACTCGTTGCGTTTGATAGGGAGGTTTAATAAATGTCAAGACAATCAACGAAATAAATGTAACTACTTATACAGTTGTCTCATTTGTGGTACGAAGAGGCATTGATAACCTCCAGCTAAAGTTTTGGGTAGTTACGTTTTATCTCCGACAATCCGACATAAATATACCTACTTTACTTCGAATAAAGAGCCCCTACCAAGTCCTAACTCCTACTTATTCCTAACTCTATGTCGACACTTCCCTTTATAAACCCTCGTAAAGAACAAATCTGTTTCACTCCCCTCATAAGCCACAACATGTCCCAGGCTTCACGCAACAAAACATGCGATAAAAAATTCAAAACAGCAGAACTAAAAGTATTAAAAATATTAAGCAAAATTGAAAGTTTAAAGTTGAGCAATGAGTATATTTCGAGCCTTGATATTCCCGGTGAAAAGCGTAAATCTGGGACACTTCATGCAAAACTAAAGTGTTATTTCTTGTGTTTTATTATTTCGATATTTTTGATTGGTGCTTGGCGTATTTATTCGGAGATAGAGATAAAGGTATAATACTTAATATTCCTCTACTTACTTAACATTACCTAGGTAGTTATATAGTTTTAATTTCTGTCACGCCTCTTTCCCAGTGGGGTAGGCAGAGACCAGGGCGCGCCACTTACTACGATCTCAGATGTTAATTTATCTGAGGGTATGAGGTGCAGATAGGTGCTCATTTGCATTGGGATCTTTAATAGTGAAAAAGATCACCGAAGTTAAGCAACGCAAAGACAGATCAATCTTTGGATTGGTGACCGTTTTAAATAGTATTTCATCTCGAACGACTCGGTGCTTCGGAATGCACGTTAAGCAGTTGGTTCTGGATAGTGCCATCGTAGTACGATGATACTCGTATTTGGATCGTTAGACTGGTGCCAATACATGGCGCGTAGGTACCTAAAGTACCTTACCTACCTATTCGTTAACCTACCTACATTAAAGGCCACTGTTTTGTTGTCTCCATTAAATCAAACAGGGCGAAAGTGGAGGAGCACGGCTCACATCCTCTTACCGTGAGGTGAGAGGAGCTATTTGCCAGTAGGTTCCTACAAATTATAATATAACTGTGACTTACCGAACATCTCTCTTTCAGAGCTGTCAACTAGAACTGCCATCAACGTCAAAGTCACTGTTCCGACCTCCCGAAGACTGCTCGATGTGTGTGGGAGTGGACAATGTGGCGCGGGTCTCTAACATAACTGCGCATGAGTTTGAACTGGACTACGCGTATAAAGCGACCCCTGTTATTGTTACCGATGCTACTGAGGGGTGGAGTGCTGTCAAAGTAAGTTTATGGATCCGGCTCGAAGGACCATAATTTTGGTAACGTATGACAAGAACGATTGAGTTGAGATTTCTTGGAGAATACGTATTTCTTTATCTGCTATAAGTAAACTGGCTATAAAGCCTTTTAAATGCTGTAGAAATTTTTGTTTTCAAATTGCTGTTTACGAGAAATATTCCTGATGATAATTTATTTTAGGGCCAATCAGAAGCGTACCTATTTAGAAATTTTGCGTCCATGGGCAAATATAATTGGCTGCCCCTTCGTAAATGCAGTTTACGGATAGGTACTATTTAATAAAATGATATTAAATTTTTGTTTAGTCAAATAACCATGATTCATTTTGTTAGTAACATACTTATATGGAAACTATGTTAGCAGGTACATTATATCCAAATTACAATTGTTCAATGTCAAATTTACACAATACTTACAATACAGTTAAATTAAATAATGTACTTAGGGGAGCTAGTAATTTCTCTGTCGATAGGTATGTAAAGTCCATTGAAAAATTTCCAGATACGTTTATCACCAAAAAAAAACTGCCTAACTATTCGTTTCCAGGAATTCAATTTCAATTTCTTCGCAAATTTCTACCGCAACGGCAAGATGGGGAAACAAATAAACGACTGTTTCTACTTCGCTTACAAATCAGGCTTTAACTCTCTACACGAAGTTTTTACCATGGATGAGAGAAGAGCTAATCTGTCCGGGGAACCCTGGTATGTAGGATGGAGCACGTGTTATGATGAGGAGACAAGGAAACTGAGGAGCTTCTACAATCGGCCGTATTTTCTGCCGAAGACAGCTGAGAGTGATATGGTGGACTGGGTGTTTATGGGCGGTCCGGGGCAGGGGGCGCATATGCATGTAAGTAGTAACCTGTATCTTTATAGCGTGAGAACGGTTGTTCTCAAACTCGTAAGACGCCGAGCGAAGCTCGATCGCAAAGGTACTAAATTTTATACAAACACGAAACAAAAATAAAAAATAGGTACGTACCTAAAAATCAAAATAATTGTCTCAGGCAGGGTTACGACACATTGATCAACGGTTGGTCCATACAAATAACACGATCAGTATGGGACGCCATACGCACGCATACCTTCGTATGGACGACGTGGCGAACGGTGTCCCATATACTATCTAACTAATCTCGCCACAAAAAAATCTTTGCAAATTTTTTAAAAGCTAAGCTATATTTGTGTTTTTGAGGTCAGAGTATTTTGAAGCCGCCTCACTCAATGAACAAGAGAAGATACTCTACTTCTGTCGGTCCCGCAGGTGGACTCGGTGCGTCACATGTCGTGGCAGGCTCAGATCCGCGGCCGCAAGCAGTGGCAGCTCGCCCCGCCGCCGGAGTGCTTCTACAGGTGTCCGTGGATCACCTTCACTGTCGCTCCGGGAGAAATACGTTAGTATCTCTGCTCTCAAACTCAGATGACAAATGTTTCATATTACTTACTCTTAGGCTGGCGTGTGCTCAAATGTATGTGTTGATTTTATCGCTTGTATAAAATAGTCTAAGCTTGTATAATCCATAGAGATAGTAAGTACTACCGTATAATCATATTATGGTCATACATTTACGCCCGCATGAAAGATGATTATTGTCTATGAAAATAAATCGTTTAATTTCGCCTTAGTTATACAAGAGTAACTATCCACATAATTTTTGGCACCTAATGAAAAATACATGTTGTATGAGTTTTGGCGGCAAGGTACAGTTTTACTACTTTTTGAGCTTGATGTACATTTCTATACATTCTTATTCGTAGCGCCTTAGGATCAATTTAGACAAGGCAGAAAAATGCTCGAACACTTTTTGTTAAGCTGTAATGAAATATCAACCTTACAGTATTCACACTGAGCTGAAAATAGTATGCAAAAGTAAAATCGAATCCAGCAGACGCGGCAGTGTCGTTTTGCGCTAAGTGTGAATGTCGGACAAGAACATGCTCGAACATTTTTCCAAATTGTTAGTCAATTTCATGAGGACTGATAAGATATTAAGTAAAAAAATAATAACATTGCAGTGGTGGTGGACACCAATCGCTGGTACCACAAGACGAACGTGTTGCCTGGGGACATCAGCATCACTATTGGAGCAGAGTACGATTAAAATACTATTTTTAAACATTGTGTAAGTGTATCTAGTCCTCCCGCCTAGGGAGTATTATATTCCTTGATCTAGTCAAAATATACTATATTTAAGTACTGATTTGGCTACCTTTCTACCATTTTAGCGAGACGATGGTGTCGGGGTAAATATAAGGGTGAATTCAAACGAGCGTAATTTTGTGTGTTGTGAGTCGCGTATTTTGAGTCCGTTCATATAAAATCCATTTCCTCCCGTGGGTGTCGTAAAAGGCGACTAAGGGATCTACCGGAGGATGGGCAGCAGCATCCTGAGTACACACATTCAATCCAATTGCGATCGCCAACCCGCCTGCCAAGCGTGGCGATTATGGCAAATCCCCCCATTTTGGGGGAGGCTTATGTCCAGCAGTGGACGTCTGTCGGCTGATATGATGATATAAAATCCGGGAATGCATTGTCTATGACCTCAGCCTTTATATGAAACGGACTCAAAATACGAGACTCACAACTCAAAAAACTACGCTCGTTTGGCTTCACCCTAAAGGTTTTAATCTATTTTTGTTCGTAGTTTATTTTATTATCTCATTTGGTGACAAATGTCTAAAAAGTTTGTTTTGGTGCGTAAGCGAAAAATCCTTTGTCTATGGTTTTGGTCAACTGTTTGACTTTTGATCTCCTAAAATGTATTTAAGTTTGAAATAAAACAATAATGGATGCTACGACGAAAAACATTTATTTTCATAACCATATTGTATTTACTACTGACATGCAACTACTATAGCAATATTATATTTGAATGAACCACTACTGGAATGATATTTGCTTCTAATTAGATTATTTTTAATATTAAAAGAGAGCCTCAGAATATATGTGGTAATTTAAATTAAATTTTTAAGTACATTTGGGTTTACGGGAATACAAAAGAAATGATAATTCACACATTTTATTACTTCTTAATTGAATTAAATAAAAAAATACTAACTTTCGCTAATAAAGTATAAAATTACATACAAGTACCCTTTCAGTTGAAACTTAATTAAAAACGTTGAAATTACAGTAAGCAGAATAAAAGCACAGAATAAATAATAGTACTACTGTACAGAAGTCTCACTCCCTAGTAAAAATCACGTTTAGGTATAAAAATGTACATATTGAATCTAAAGGCAAGGTAAGAGCGTTCATATTCCATTAAACACATTCGTTTAAGGAATAGAAAAGAATGGAAATTTATTTATTTGCTTGAAATAGGCAAATAGTACAAGTATAGCTACGCGTCGCGGTAGGCACATTTCAATACCTAAAGTATATAAGGTCTAAGAAAATTAGGTGAAACTATTTTAAGGGGGTGATCAGACCATCAAACTGAACAACTATCTCTATGGGACCAATATCGAAATCGCGAAAAAAAATTCTGCCGTTCCATGCAAACCTACTCGACCTAAATGTATGGGACAGCTGATTTTTTTTCGCGATTTCAATATTGGCCCGATAGAGAAAAGTGTTCAGTTTAATGGTCTGATCATCCCCTTAAAATAGTTTCACCTAATTTTGTTAGACCTCATAGAGTAAGGCAGTCCTGAATGAAGAATGAACAATACACACTTAGGAGGCAGTTACATCAATAAGCAGAATTCAAACATTTTTAGTATATCTTAAATTACGAAGAAACTACTTTCAAACACCTACAAACTTGCCACTTTTAAGGGTACTACCATAAAACATTTTCTTTCTTCCACAATACTAGATAAAGATTAAAAGCAAAATATTCTTGAAGAAAATACGTCAAAATGTGCCCCAATTTGGGCGCCAATTCATCATTGGCGTCCAGCATGGGACCCTAGAAATCAATTTGGTTTATAGAATGGAAAAACTGCAGTGAAACGACATTAATTCCCTGTAATTTCAAATAAAATCTCTTTACCAGTTAGTAAGGTAAGCTTTTGCTTGTACATTAAGTATGAAGGTGTATTGTGGAAGTGTTCGAGACGTTTACTCTTCGGTCTGGCCGGCGGAGTCCAGGATGATCTCGAAGGAGAACGGCTGGAACAGGTAGCCCTCGCCCTTGTAGAACTTGCTTTGGAACTCCACCCTGATACGATAAAGCGTGTGTTATTTGTTATAGATTTCATAGATTATTCATCTGCATAGAAAGTAAAGCCCGACCAGAAAAATAAAAAACCTCGCCATGTTGCGGAATATCATTGGAACAAATTTTTGTACTAGGAACACTGACATTAAGAGGATAGTTTTTGCTGCGCGCTCTATACAATTGAAGTTTTAAGGGCCTATGTCGAAAAATAATAGAAGCGAAATGGGCGTGTGATAGCTTATATTACTGCCTGATGCGAGAGGAAGAGATAGGGCGGCACGCGCGCCTGAAACGACGCAAGCGTAAAACAATCTTTATTTAATTGTGATTGTACTATTTATGTAAGTTTAATTCTGCTCTAATCAAACTTTTTAAGTCAGATCATAAGCTATCAAACAAAAAAGTTTCATCAAAATCGGTTCAGTAGTTTTCGCGTGATGCTCGATCAAACAAACAAACTTCTTTTTTTAAATTTACAGTTTTATAATCAATCTCTTATTTTACGGAGGCTACTTTGACTTGTTTTTCTATCGAGAAAATGTGTCTTAGTCGTGTTTTGGCTCTAATCAAAACTTCAATTATACGTTCAATTTACACATATCCGCAAATCATACTCCTACTGTTAGTACTTCATGATATATGACGCTTTGAAGAATCCTATTTTTTTTCACATATCCTCTAATCAATTAAAGTCAATGAAAATTTTTAGACACGATCTAGAAACCAATATCTGTGCTTTACATTTGTCAGATTTCCGTTAAAATGTATAGAGCATAACGACCGGTCCTGCGCTGCCCTCATCCAACGGGTTCCCACCGCCTTCACCATTTGAGAGGAGTCGGTATTACGTACATAAGTTAGTTAACTCATTGGTACATGGCATGTCGTCCGTGCGGATTCGAACCCCGACCTCAAGATTAGGTTGATAGGATAGGTTTTTTATTAAATTAATATTAAGAGTACTTATTTAATAGTAGAAACATACCAGTGCAGACGCAGTGTGTGTAGGAAGGCGGAGAGGCCCTCCATCAGCACGAGGATCGACACGGAGATGGCTGCCCAGCCCGCGAACACCAGGTACAGGAAGATACCGCCCTCGTAGTCCTTCGACATAAGACCTGCACCACAATACACCTTTTAGTACTACGCCAAGACACTTTGCTTTAAGGTGGTTTCAGTCCATACAAACGTTTGACGCACAACACGCGTAAACGGAATTAATAAAAGTAATATTTTATATATGGAAAAATAGTTTAGAAAATCTAGTTGCCGCGTAACAAATAACATTTGCAATTTATAATATAATTACGAAGATATAAAGCTTTAAAAATTTTGTATGAAAAGTTTCAAAGCTTTATATCTTCGTAATTATTTTATAAATTGCAAATGTTATTTGTTACGCGGCATCTAGATTTTCTAAACTATTTTTCCATATATACAAAGTTACTTATATTAATACCGTCTACGCGTATTGTGCGTCAAAGTTTTGTATAAAATTGACCCCTCTGCAACCGCCTTAAGCATAAATACATATACTTAAGACTACAGAAAAGAGAACCAGTAGAAATTGCATGAGGACGAAAATAGCCCTGATGCTATTCGGTCCATCATCATTATCATCGGCCTTTTTTCCATCTATAAAACATGATTTAAGCTCTTTTTAGTACGCTCGTGACTAAAATGCCCGATCCTATCAATTTTATTTGACTCTATAGTATAAAGGTCCAGGGGCAGGGTGAATTCTATATCATTAGGCATCCTTTTAAACTAAGAGTCTACCCATCAAACTGAAAAACTTTTACTATGGGAGCAAACTGATCGGAGCAACAACAAAAAATCTGCTGTTGCATACATTTGAGTCTCGAACTCGCGCGTCGACATTGCAGTTTAGTATGGAACAGCTGATTTTTTATTTGCTCTGATTCTTTTATTATCCATTTCACCCTGTATAAAAGCACTATAAAATTGTATACCTTTTTGTTTAAACAAGATTCAAATCTTTGAGAGGGAAATAATTCCGTTGAAACGTCCTAAATATTTACCCTGGTACATGTCGGCCAGCGTGGGGATTGAACCATTGCCTCTACCACGGCAGGCATGGTTACTAGTCACTGGACCACCACCGATGTTAAAAATGCTTGTGTAAATGAAGCACATATATATGAGACAAGGCATACCTTTCCTCAGCAGCATGTTCCACGCGACCTCGGCGAGCTGCGCGTGCGCGAGGGAGAGCGCCCACAGGCGCAGGTACGACGCCGTGTGCGACACGCTGCCCAGCACGTACTCGATCGTGTGGATTGCCTATAAAATCGGATTTTATGATAAATAGAGTTAACCCGCGACTTCGTCCGCACAAACTATATACCAGATTTTAAGTCAGATAATAAGCTATCAAACAAAAAAAGTTTCATCAAAATCGGTTCAGTAGTTTTTGCGGGATGCATCAAACAAACAGACAGACAAAAAAACAGGCATGTAAGTTGGCAGTTGTAACACTGCCGAAATATCGGGAACTCAAATATAACAAAACGCGGTAAGAACCCGTTAAAATGTTTATTTCTAGATAAGACAGACAAAAAAGCCAAAAATTGGTTATATGGAATCAGGGACACCAAAAAACCATATCGTGAAATTTTTTTTATTAATATCTTCAATGTACAGACACACTTCGGTTACAGTTTTATAATAGTTGATTAAGAAACTTTAACGTGGCATTTAAGTACATATAATTCACGGCCGACAGAGGACGACAAACGAAGGGTTGGAAAGATGGCATTGGAAGAGTTGCCGGTCCAAGAATGGATGAGAGTGGCGAGAGATAGAGAAATATGGAAGCCTTTAGAGGAGGCCTTTGTCGAAGGACAAGCTGTTTCTTTGACGGCCCGGTAGCAGTCTGTAGTGAACCTGCCTGCTGTGCCGAGAGTCGCGGGTTCGAATCCCGTAAGGGACAAATATTTATATGATGAATATGAATATTTGTACCCGAGTCATGGATGTTTGTATCTATATATTCTATATCGTTGCCTAGTCATCATAATACAAGTCCAGGTACTTTAAATGTGACTAGATAATTTGTGGGACGATGTCCAAGATATTTATTAATTTCTATAAAAAAAATAAAGTGCACCGATCGTCGATGATTATCGTAAATCAAGACAAAAATAAAATTATATTTATGCATGTATAAGGAATATAAGGAAACAGTGTAAAACAGCAATGAAGGCTTATTTTATTTATTTTTTATTAATTCACGACCATATTTTCTCCATATTCCAATATGCATCCGAAGCCTGGACATTAATAGGTCGCACTCGTCAAAGGGTTGACGCATTGGAAATGTGGTGCTAGCGCAGAATGCTCCGCATATCCTGGACTGAACGCCGCAAAAATGAGTCCATCCTCGATGAGTTGAGCAACGAGTCCTTAAATTCTTTGGGCATACGGTCCGGAGTTCAGATCGTTTGGGAAAACTCATAATCACCGGCCGTGTGGAGGAAAGAGAGGTAGAGGATGCATGCCTACGAGATGGACCGATGTGGTAAAAGAAATTACCGATACAACACTACAGGCCAGCATACACCGGGCCCATGATCGAGCGGCCTGGAGAGCTGTGGTGGCAAAAGCGGCCCATGATGGTTACGTCCTGCAGCCACGAGGTTACGACCAAGAAGAATTCACGACGGTCCGGAATCACTAGATGGCGCTAGAGTAGTACACATAACGAGTTGACAAAACAGCCAATGTACACACCTGGTGGATGAATATCTCGGAGATCTCCTCCTCCTCCACGTGTCCTCCGGGCGGTACTACCGCGCCGCCGGCCGTGCCGTTCTCAGCCGTGCCCTCGATAGTCTGGTGACCCTGACGCTAAAAATATAAACACACATTCACATTAAATACTGCTATACACTATACATGGATAGGGCTGCAATCGCGGTAAATATTTGCTGATTGAACCGTTATGGGACTACGTACGAACCATAACTTTTGACACATTTGGTATTGCGCTAATCGCGGTACAGCCGTAAGAGCCGTTTTGACAGATCGCTCAGACGTTATTAGCTGTTAGTTACATAGAGTTTAGCGCGATGCGGAATTCAGCACAGTTGAGTAGTAATTGGATTGCAATGTGATTAGAACTGAAATTGGATAAGAATAGAACTTCGATGTTCAGGACACATGCTACGCTGCAAAATAAACAAATACCTACTACTCAAGTCCGCAAGTCACGTTATAGTACCCAAAAGATGGGATCAGAAGGCAGGGACGTCCAACAAGAAGATTGACATTGGGCCTATTGGACAAAGATTGCAGGTTGCAGCTGAGAGCTTAATCGAAACAGTTGGAGGAGTCGGCCATTATGTCGAAAGGTAATAAATAATATCCTGTAATTTATTGTTATAAGTACACACTGACACGTGTAGTAACACGAGTTGTCAAGTTAAACGTTCGCATCTATAATAATAATTCCAAATTAGAATATTCGTTTTAAATAGTTTTAATTTACATTGCAACTCAAATTAATTAAGCTAGAAAATGTCGAATAACTTACCTCCAGCTATCCAAATAATGGAAGCAGTGAAAATATGTATTTTTTATTAAAGTAATACCAGCAAAAATGGTTTTATTTTTATAATGAACCTCAAAAAGTTGTATACAATTTTGTTCCATGTCGTAGTTCTAAAGTGTATTACAATACACGCAAGGCGGTTGCAGAGGGGTCAATTTTATACAAAACTTTGACGCACAATACGCGTAGACGGTATTAATATAAGTAACTTTGTATATATGGAAAAATTGTTTAGAAAATCTAGATGCCGCGTCACAAATAACATTTGCAATTTATAATATAATTACAGCTATTATAAGATATAAAGCTTTGAAATTTTTCATGAAAAATTTTAAAAGCTTTATATCTTCGTAATTATATTATAAATTGCAAATGTTATTTGTGACGCGGCAACTAGATTTTCTAAACTATTTGTCCATACATAAAATATTACTTTTATTTTATCCGTCTACGCGTATTGTGCGTCAAACTTTTGTATGGACTGAAACCACCATAAGTACTACGACAAGACAACGAAGTAAGACTTATAAACATGTTTCTACTGTACTCGTATTTATAATATTGAAAGTAAAATTTATGGTTAAATTAATAGCTTAGATTAGATTTAGAAATCAACGAGCGTTAACCCGCGACTTCGTCCGCACAAATTATATGCCAGATTTTAAGTCAGATCATAAGCTATCAAACAAAAAAAGTTTCATCAAAATCGGTTCAGTAGTTTTTGCGTGATACTCGTTCAAACAAACAAACAAACACACAAACAAACAGACGGACAAAAAACAGGCATGTAAGTTGGCAGTTGTAACACTGCCGAAATATCGGGAACTCAAATGTACCAAAACGCGGTAAGAACCCGTTAAAATGTTTATTTCTAGTAAGACAGACAAAAAAGCCAAAAATTGGTGAAATGGAATCAGGGACACCTAAAAACCATATCGTAACTTTTTTTTTGTTAATATCTTCAATGTACAGACAAACTTCCTGTTACAGTTTTATAATAGTATAGATTAGGGAATTAGAGGGAAGTAAAATTAATGGATTTGCCCAAAGCGCGTTTAGTTGAAGAACACTAGGAGTACACTTGGTCCATACAAACTAGCACACTAGTCTGTCATTAAGTTTAGCTGTCATTTGTTTTGACTTATTTTTCTGGCTTGAAATGTTCGCATAAGGCCGATCCTTTAATTTTACTTTCATCTAAGCCAACGGGCCATTATGCAAAGACTAAAATAAGGAATAACAAAGATGATATAAATAATAACGTAGTAATACTAACAGCGCGCTGCTTCCTCTCCTTCATGATGAAGTAGGGCTTGCCGAACAGCATGACGGGCACGCACAGCAGCGCCGTTATCACGAAGAACTGCCGGCATACACATTTATTTTATTACGTTTCATTCTGAATCTTCTTAAAGTTATCATGGTGACTGACCTTTATGTGAACGAAATGTTTATATCGACCAAACCAGTGGTTCGCGGGCTGCACCTGCATGCTACTTCTATTAAAGCGATGCCGGGTTCTCTGTTCTGTGGCGGGAATAGACCGGTCGTTGTGTCGATCTGCGCGGAGACCTATGTCCAGTAGTCGGCTGAGACGATGATGAAGAAGTTCAAGAGAACTTCAGAGAGGGGACTATCACTAACGGAAAATAGATAGGATTGACGAATACTGCACCAATAAGTGCGTAGCTCTTAAATAAGATGGTGATGATGAGATCGGGACTGAACTTTGGAGACTTTTTTTGTTTCAGTACGGCTTAAAATAGCAATAGCACCAAGCTACGCGCTGCCATGCTTATTAAGACTGCAGTACGTTTTTTTTGGGCAAAATTTGGTATGTCCAGTTTTTTTTTGACTTTATTTTATACTTTTGTAAAAAAGCTGACTTACAGTCAGTTGCAGAAACGCTCAATAAAGTTAATCCTCCATTAAATCTCTTTCTGTCACTTTTTGTCTTGTCGATGTAGTAAAAGCTAGCAAGAGATTTAATGGAGGATTAACCCTAATGAGCGTTTCTGCAACCGAGTGTTAGTTGATAAAGACGGTTAGGGGTCATAATGCCTTACCTTCTGTAGGCCCATCTGTCCGGCGTACATGGTCTCGTCGCAGACTGGGCGCTGGTTCTCGTCTCTCTTGAAAAGCATCATGTTGATGAATGTGATGAGGATCGACGGGGCGCAGTATCCGCTTGTTCTCACTATATCTGTTGGTAGATTATAAACAAATTTCGAATATGTAGGTTTAATATTTTAAGGGGGTACTTCGGATCATCAAACTGAAAAACTATTACCATGAGACTTATATCGATTGCGAAAAAAAAAATAGGTTGTTTCATAAAAAATTGCAATGGCTACTCGACCAACATTTATGGAACAGGTGATTCTATTTCAATGTTGGTACCATGGTGAAAGATGTCCCCGAGGAAGCAGTCAGAGATATTCTGAAACCTCAGAACATCCACGTTTCACTAATAGTACCGAAACCCTGTCCAGTGTGACGGGGAGTGACCCCGTCGCCACTTGTCTTGTACGTAACGTAGGTACTATTAAGTATTCTGTGCTAACGGAGAACCTCTCTGAAGTGTGTTAAAAATAAAAATTAAGTCGTACCAGGGTCTTGGCTGCCGAAGTGTTCAGGTCCGCTGGAGCCGTACGATGTCCACTTGATGAACATCATCAGCACCATGTAGAAGAAGAGCAGCAGCAGGAACAGGATCTGAGGGATGAACTCCACGTAGATGGAGATGCGGCGTTTGAAGTAGCTGGTGGAAGATTGCATTATTATGTTTTTGTTACTAGCGACCTGCCCCGGTTTCTATTAGTAAAAATCGTACCTACATTACTACTTATATAGACACTACTAATGATAGACAGGACGACGGAAAATGGCGGCTAAAACGGTAATACCAGCACGACTAGCATGCCACCCACGACAAAGCGTTTAAACGAGAAAAACGTCATGCGCGCTCTTTCTGGCATACGTAAAATAATAAGGATGGGGGCACATCTCGATTTTTATCGTTTTCTCGGGGTTGGCATGCGAGGCCTACAGGTCACTCAGAAAGTAATGCTTCATACATAAAAACTTTTTTCCTGCAAAAACAACTAAAAATTAAAAATACCATAGTTCGATTTTAGAAGTTCCCTCCACATTTTTTTGAGAGCTAAATTGAATTATCTTGTTTCATTGCAAAATGGATCTGCGTCGGGAACAATTTCGTGCGATGATTTTTTATGATTTCAAATGTGGCCTAAAACTCACATGTGGTTCCACAGAGAGAGGCTGACACCGAACAGCATGTGGAACACGCCGATGATGATGGAGATCTTCATCTTGTACGCGTTCATGAAGATGATCTTGTTCGCTTCCGCGAGCTGTGTAGTACGAATGTTTTGTTAGTTTTATTTTACAATATCGTCGCCCCTATCCCATTATTTGGGGTCCATTCGACTCTAATAGCAATACCATTTCAGCACTCCTTTCACACAATCCATCCATCTGGTCATCCCTTTGATTACTTATATAGGGACTAGCTACGCGTGTAATTCTACTAACAAACATATCTGCCACTTTTTGCGGGGGGCGAGGTAACATGAAATACGCAACTTTGGATTTTATTGCCCATAACTTTAGATTCTAATTTTGATTGTTAAAAATCATGAAAAGTAGTCTCGTGTGAACCCCAAACGTTCTAAGTTCGAAATTATAGGCTGTCTCGTTTAGTGATAAGGTATAAAATTGAGTGTAAAAGCACATGATCAATTGATCTTATACCGTGGCAGAGGGGAAATGCTACCGCAAGGCCAGTCCTTATAATAAATAGTCAAAGGGTCATCCTCTTCTACTAAAACGATACTTAACAGCCTTCTTGTAATATGACACTCGTCTCTCCGCATCACACAACCTTACCATCAAATTCTATTATCCCACAGCAGGCAGGTTTATAGTTTAATTTTAAGATAAACAAAAAGCTAAAATATAGTATGCGCAGCGGAGATACGGTAATGTAAACAATCACCGAAGTTAAGAGAGTAGTTTTTGCTGCGCGTTCCATACAAACGAAGTTTGGTTATATTTTCAATACTTACCAATTAAGGACAATTACATTTTTCGGAAACAATCTTGAAACTAATCCCTATGCATGTTTATTGTCAGGTTTTCGTTAAAATATATAATTTCAATGGTAGGATTAATTTAGCTTAATTAATTCCTGCTAAAACGAACCCCATTGTTTTTTCTAGTCAGATTTGTTTTGAATGCTGATAGATTGCATTTGTAGTTGTAAAAACATTTAACATGTGCATATATTTCTTTTTCATTTCTTGTTCTGCGCCGCCGCCGGCAAATTTCAGGTCGGCGCCCACCTCTAAGCTAGATTAACACAGAAGACGCAAATAAAAAAGACAAAGTTTAAAAAAACAGTTGAATAAGCTCACCTGCCAAACGGGATCAATACCGAACGGATAAGGAGTCTGTGAATAGTCGTACGAGTCAGGGTTGAGCTGGAGCAGCTTATTGCTTGACAGGGTTGACGCGTTGTAGTTGTTGCTCCACGACGAGCCGAACACGTTGAGGCTCTTCGAGAAGATGTCGTTGTAGATCAGACCCGTGTACATCGAGAATATACCCATAAGCAGTATTATGTACCGCCCGCCGAAGAACATGGTCCAGATCTGAGGATGTTAATATATTATTATTCAATGTACACAATAGAGTATAAAAGTAAGGGCCAGCCAGTATACAGGGTGTACAATTAAATGGGACACATACTTATAGGGGTGCTTCAGACCATCAAACTGAACAACTTTCTCTATGGGACCAATATCGAAAGCGCGATAAAAATTCTGCTGTCCCGTACATTGCAGTCGAGTTATGTTTGCAGTTTTGTATGGGACAGCGGCATTTTTTTTTCATGATTTCAGCGTTGGTTCCATAGTAAAAGTTGTTCAGCTTGATGGTCTGAAGCACCCCTTTAAGTAAGTGTCCCATTTAATTTTACTCTGTATCTAGTACACGGCATCCGAGATTTAAAACGAAAAAGATCGATATGTGGCTTTGTCTTCCATTCTTTGTTTCTCGTTTTGTCGTACGCCGCATGCTTCTCCGGGAAGATAAAACAGCCAAGATAACAAAATCAAAACGTTGATTTATAACAGGGATGCGTTTCATTCTTTAGGGGATGCTTCAGACCACCAAAACGATAACTTACACTATCAAACAAAAATCTGCTGTTCCATATTTTTAAGTTTAGTATCTCTGTCTTTGGTTCTAGATCTCTATGGAATAGCTGAGTTTTTTCGATATTTAGATGTTGGTTCCATAGTGAAAGTTAGTTTGATAGAAGAAGAAGAAGTAAGTTTGATGGTGTGAAGCCCCCTGTAAGATACTTAACGCATTTATACACCCTGTATAGTGTATAGTAATAAATACAAGTTTATCAATCCGTTTTGGGTACGCGTAAGCTCCTCGAATACTCTCAAAGACCTGTGCCTTGCAGTGGGACGTTTATAGACTGATCATGATGATGATGATGAATTCATCCAACCCCGAGGAAGATCTTCCTTACTCCTCCAAACTGATGGATGACCATCGAGAGTTGATCAAAAACCTAACCTTATTTCGACTCTAGACATTATAAGCCAGAAGGAAATTTCTGAGGAAGTAGCAGTTACCAACCAGTAGCAACCAGTTTAGGTCAGCAGTATGATGGAAAAGGGAAGATCTTCCTTCATAATCTTTGTGAAACTCACCTCGCTGTCGATTTTCTTGGCCTGCAGCGGTTTCTCCTTGTAGCACATCCAGAAGCCGAACAAGGCCATGAGGGCGCCGTGACCGAGGTCACCGAACATCACCGCGAACAGGAACGGGAATGTAATTATTGTGTACGGCGCTGCAAGACAAACAAACTATTTATTAGTTGAGGTCATTAAATTGAATCGTACTATTGGTTATGTGCGAAATGGGGGATGGGAGCTGTTAAATCGATCACAGTACACGCTTGGCAGAAATTTGCAATTTCTCCCCCACAAACTGTTATACATCCAACAGATTCACAAGTGCGGAGCGAGGTGCGGTATCTCGGTACATACTATTATCTATTTTGTGACTATGTAGTACTCGTATAAAGTACAGTGCACCTACCAGGATTGACTTCGCGGTATGAGGCGACACCATACGAGTATATGAGGTGTTGGAACGCCGAGGTGAACTTGTTGGTGCGGTTGTACGTGGGCGGGTCCTCGAATGTCTCCATGCGGTTGAGGATTGGAGGCACGGAGCTGCCGCTGCGTTCCTACAAAGAAAACAATATTCTTCACATAACAGCCCCTTTAATATAGTCTCTACGCTGCAAACAAAAGGACCTCTTCCCGCGCTTATCAAAGCGAAAGCCGCGCTTGCCACGACACGTTGTATGTAAAAAAGCCGAGTCGCGCGCAAGTTGAGAAATCATACTAGAGTGACAGGACCATACAACACAAGAGAAACATTTTCTAATGGAAATGTATTAAATTCAAATATTATTGATTTTTAAAAATGTTACAGCCATGTTGTGCTATTTCGAATCAAATTAAAGATTGAAAAATTTGTCTCGGGCGGGACTTGAACCCACAATTTTCACTTAAATGTATTAAACCTTTAATCAGATTTTTCGCAGGTTCGAGGTCTGCAAGGGCCAAACTTATTTATGTGTAATTAATAATACAAATCTTTAAAAACTAGTCCTAAACTTCTATGGTCACCTTCAAGAACCAGTTTATGTTCTTACCTGCTGCATCTTTACTTTCGACCCTAGGCGGTCTGAAAAAACTCTGACACCAGGGGTCTACCCACACGATAAGAATACTATCAACTCTATAAAGGGATGATGGTATTGTGCCGATTTCAACTATGGCGACTGTTGGTATTGGCATTGGTTGAGCGGGCTCATTTTCCGCAACTCGACGACATAGGCGCCAATTTTGCGTTAGGTGGGAATGACTACTCCTGCCACCCCAACTCCTCCAGGAAGCCTACATCTTCTTTATAATCAGGTACGCAGGACATTTTGAAGTAGATAAGTGTCTGCGCTAAACACAGATGCACTCTTTTACCCTCACCCTCTTTTATCTGATGAAACGGGAGATGGATACAATCAAAAGTGGGGTCTGATGCAGTGGCTATCGGACCGACCTTATACCTATAGTCTTAAGGTACCAGTTGTTCTTACGACCTACTATCGACTCTAATTATAAAGTCTTATAGTATATATTTAACTGACCGTTCCCCTCCTCAAAGCGAGCTGTATAGTCTCTAGGTCCAGCGCTGGCACCCAGCACTCGGCGATCAAGCACTTCTGTGTGACGTCCAGATTGAACAAGTTCAGCGTGTGGTAGATCGCCTTGATCTTGCGCACCTTCACGAACCAGTTCTTGATGTTCTTCGCTGCGGCGACGAGGACGCGGTGACGGTGGTCTTGGGTTTGGCCGAGGACCTGCGGAATTGGAGTTAAGTTAGAGGTGATAGGGGGTGAGATTGCAGTGTTCTTCCATTTTGGAGGCACATTACAGTTATGTTAAGAGTTACATACAATCTTTGACTACTTATATAGGGACTGGTTACGCGTGTAATTCTACTAACAAACATTTCTGCCACTTTTTGCGGGGAGCGAGGTAACGTTTAATCCGCAACTTTGGATTTTATTGCCCATAACTTTAGATTCTAATTTTGATTGTTAAAAATCATGAAAATTATCAATTTTTCTTATATCGTGGCAGAGGGGAAATGCTACCGCAAGGCTAGTCTTTTTAATAATAGCCAAAGCATACATAAAATATTACTTTTATTAATTCCGTCTACGCGTATAGTGCGTCAAAGTTTTGTATAAAATTGACCCCTCTGCAACCACCTTAAAGTAATGCAACTGTTTACCCTAACACCATGTATAGGTTAACTTTTCGCCCACCAAAAAACACTGCATAAGAAACCTTATCCCTTAGTCGCCTTGTACGACACCCACGACAAGATAGGGTGGTCGATTCTAAGCCGAAACCACACTTTTAACTCAAGAATTGATTTTATTCCTCTCTATTCTATTTGAAACGTGTACTCATTCAAGTTTTACAGCCCGTTCATTATTTATTACCGTACATAATATAACAAGTGCATAATGAGCTACGCATTAATCATAGTTTTGTGTGTCAAAGCCGACTAAAGGCTGTATAATAGCATAGCTGTAACGCTATAACAATACGGCCCAAGGTCGCTTGGCAGATAATATTTATTACCAGTTACAAATTATAGGTTGCCGTGGTAATGGGAATCGGTAATGAAATATCTTTTCTAGTTTTATTTATTGGTACTATTTTTGTCATTTTATTTATTATGTCGTAAAGTTGCGCTTACCTTTACAAAAGAAACAACATTATTTTCATGCAACGTTCATTTTGAAAGTGGTTCCAGACATATCAAACCACCACCCACCACTTTAGTTTCGGGGGGGGGGATATTCATAGAAAAACAATGAAAAAGTAAGTGCTGTAATCACTTTTCCATACAAATATTCAGATTTCGGGGGGGGGGGGGGGGGGGTCCCCCCTGGATACGTGCCTGATAATGGTTAATACTTCGAAAAGAAAGCTGTTGTTTCATACAAAACTGCAGTAGTTACTCGGCTCAAATACATATCGCACAGCAGATTTTTAATTTTTACTCGATGTCAGGGTGAAATTGAAATCATTACATCCTTTTATAATAAGTCTTTAACCATCCAACTGAACTACGTTTAAGGGATAGTGAAACAAACCTGTCCAGTACTACAGTTATGTAAGAAAAAAATTCTATGTTGGCTCTATAGTTAAAGTTAATCAGTTTGAAAGTTAATCAAACTGATTAACTTTCACTATAGTTCAAGTTTAAAGTTAATCAGGGTGTAACAAAAGACCCATCGTCTTTTAATATGTAGATGACACGATTGTATCAAGACCTCCGCTTCCAAGTACCTAGTAAACAAAGTTGTATTACGTTATGCAACACAACCTGCCCACCAAATAATTTCTACTCTACACGTGTTTCGCTCCACCAAGGAGCATCCTCAGGAGTTAGACCGACGAACGTTCGGTGTCGGACGCTCGGCGGAGTAACAACTCTGTTTCGAACTTTCGTCGGTCTAACTCCTGAGGATGCTCCTTGGTGGAGCGAAACACGAGTAGAGTAGAAATTATTTGGTGGGCAGGTTGTGTTGCATAACGTAATACAACTTTGTCTACTAGGTACTTGGAAGCGGAGGTCTTGATACAATCGTGTCATCTACATATTAGTCACGGATTTCCGCAAAGTAACGCCTGATTCAATTAATTCCATCGTCTTTTGTTACACCCTGTACATAGCGTCTTTCTTAATATGCTGACAATTTTTTCAGGGGATGATCGGGCCATCAAACTGAACAACTTTCAGTACTCCTATACTACCTACCTACAGGGTGACTGGTAATTCGACCTATTCCTTGAAAGGGGTTATACTAGAGTTCATTTGCAACAATTTTTCCCCAGTTAACTGGGGGTCGAAAATCGCTTGTTTTCGAGTTCTCTCATTTTTAAGAATTTTTTGAATATTTCCGTTTTTCGACCTAAAAATGACAATTGTGAAAAAAATACTCCACTCTCTGCACTCTGTAAGCATTTTTCTAGTAGCTGATGAATGAGCGACTACTTTAAACTAAAATACATGTGAAAAATACCCAAAACCACCGAAATAAAAGGTTATAAACCGCAAGACAACAATTTTTTATTTGGATTTTGTTTCAATCCAAAGAGGATTACTCAAAAAAAATTTATGACACTTGGCGTACAAATTGCGGAAATAACTTCCTCAATTCCTAAGCTTTCCAAAAAGATGCAAAAGTTGTGTACTTTAGTTCAAGTTTGGAAAATAAACCTTATTAAACACGCAGATGTGAATTTTATTCAAAAAGTTATTGGTTTGGTGAAAATAAAAAAAAGAGTAAAATAATAATGTTTAGTACCTAATCATATGAAATTACAAATTTTGTTTTAAAGTTTTACATTTAAAAATCACAAGTCTTGCTCAAATTGTCTTCCTCCGTTACGTATGCAAGCACGAAGCCTGCGACGTACTTCGCTTACTGTCACTCGAGTTGAAAGCGTGTCTTTAATTTGTTGGGCAGCTGCCAAAATCCTCTCTCTTAATTCTTCTTGAGAAGAGATAGGTGTACGATACACCAATGTCTTCATATGACCCCAAATGTAGAATTCGCATGGGGTTAGATCGGGACTCCTAGCCGGCCAAGGGATCGGGCCGCCTCGACCAATCCATCTCAGTGGATAGTTCTCATCCATCCACTGTCGCACGCCCCGGTAATAGTGGGCTGGGCAGCCATCATGTTGATACACCAAAGCTGTTCTTGTGGTAAGCGGCACATCCTCCAGCAGCGGACGTAACTCTTCTCTTAAAAAGTTTTCATAGGCGATGCCGGTTAGGCGTGCCGGCAGAAAGTATGGCCAGATTAAATTATTGTGCACGATTCCCATCCACACATTAAGTGAGAATCTGTGCTGGTGAGCTCCTTCGTTAGATTTTCTCGGATTCTGACCTTTAGGGGCCCAAAAATGCAGATTATGATAGTTTGTAATACCATCACGGTCGAAGTTCGATTCATCTGTCCACAAGATTGTTTTTAGATACTCAGGGTCTTCAATGTCTGCATTTATTAGAAATCTGCAGAAATCCATCCTTCTGACAGGATCTCCCTCCTCGATAGCTTGTACTGGCGTGTAATGGAATGGATACTGCCGTGCTGTGTGCTGAGTGAACCAGACTTTCCACTGAGACATACCAAACTGCCTAGCCACAATTCTTGTTGAAGTAGTGCCGTCTGCTTGAAAACACTGCAAAATTTGCTCCTCTTCGATTGGATCACTAACGCTAGGTCTACCAGCGTCGGTTTGGCGACGTCGAACCGATCCCGTTTCTCGAATGCGCCGATATGTCGTACCAAACACGCTGACATCAGGTAAGCGGCGGGTAGGAAAACGTCTTTGATAGTCTCTTCGAGCAGCAGCAGCGTCACCATCACAAAACCCGTAACAATACATGATATCCGCGTATTCTTCATTTTGGTAAGCAGCCATTTGAAAAGGAAGCTGTTTTAGCGCAGAATTTAAGTTAGTTAACAACGACACGTCCGAACTCCAAGATGGTTGAAACTAACTGATTACTTAATGAATTGAGCGAATGAGTGGGCCTCGATTGTGAACCTTAGTACAAACATTCCCGAATACTTACAAAAGAGAAACAATGTAAGCAATAAAATGAAAGAGACAAAAGCAAATCGGCATCTTGTAAGGTTCGCTTCTAGGAAATCCGCTACCTGCTCTGCCATTGTTAACAATTTTTTTCAAACTCTTGTCAAAGTAGACAACATTTGCACCTTTTTGGAAAGTTTAGGAATTGAGGAAGTTATTTCCGTAATTTGTACGCCAAGTGTGATACATTTTTTTTAAGTAATCCTCTTTGGATTGAAACGAAATCCAAATAAAAAAAATTTGTCGTGCGGTTTATACCCTTTTATTTCAGTGGTTTCGGGTATTTTACACATGTATTTTAGTTTAATGTAGTCGCTCATTCATCAGCTATTAGAAAAATGCTTACTTAGTGCAGAGAGTGGAGTATTTTTTTCACAATTGTCAGTTTTAGGTGGAAAAATGGATTTTTTCAAAAAAATCATAAAAATGAGATAACTCGAAAACAAGCGATTTTCGACCCCCAGTTAACTGGGGCAAAATTGTTGCAAATGAACTCTAGTATAACCCCTTTCAAGGAATAGGTCGAAATACCAGTCACCCTGTATACAAGGAGGAAATCGCTAAAACAAATTGCTGTTTCATATAAAAACTGGAATCATAATACTCGAACAAAATGTATGGGCCAGCTGATTTTTTTTCGCGATTTCGATGTTGGTGCCATAGAGAAAGTTGTTCAGTTTTACCGTCTGATCATCCTCTTAAAAAATAAGAAGGACCGGGTAACATCTGTCTGTAATTATATCTTACGGTATTCAAATCCTCGATGCGTGTCATGACACCCATGGCCATCTCCCTGCGGTCGGCGGGCGCCTCGGGGCAGGGGTATAGGGTGGCGCGGAATCCCTCGCATATCTTCTTGACCCTCGTCTTGAGCTGGTCTCCTTGGAAGAAGATGATGAACACCGACTTGTACACTTGGTCCGACTGTTAATGCAAAAGAATATCATTTATTTTGCGAATGTACGTAGTCTCCCGTTTGCAATGGATCCCTCCGGTCGGATTTTTTCAACTCCTACAAATACAAATAAATACAACTAATTTATTTATTTTTAAATACTACATACATTATATATACATAAACTCACACCACACGCCTTTTCCCTAAATGGGTGGCAGAGACTATGTATTTCCATTTTGGGCGGTTCTGACACACCTCTCTTGCTTCCTCTAGGTCCTTACAATGTTGTCATACATTTCCGTCGATTTCGGCTGCTTCTAACCTGGATTTTTTTAATGACGTCCTTGATCTGGTTTAGGTACGTACTCTTAGGTCTGCCTCTACCAATATTTCCTTCTACACACGCCTTATACAGGGTGAAATTGATGTCATTAGCATCCTTTTACACTAAGAGTCTACCCATCAAGCAATGGGAGCAAACTAATCGGAGCAAAAAATAAAATCAGCAGTTGCATAGTCGAGTAGGCATTGCAGTATGGAACAGCAGATTTTTTTTCTGCTCCGATCTGTTTGCTCCCATAGTGAAAGTTATTCAGTTTGATGGGTAGACTCTTAGTTTAAAAGGATGCTAATGATATCAATTCCACCTTGTATATCTGTCTTGTACTTTCATTCATCCTTTCGATATTTTCAAACCAACGAAGCATTCCCTTCTCTACTTTAACCACTACGTCTTCATTCAAACAACAACGTTCTCTTATCACAGTATTCCTCATTCTATCTCATAAGAGATAGAACTATGACTGACTGAACTGTGACTATAAAGTCACACCAAACATCTCGCGTAAAGCCCTCTTTTCCACTGCATTTATTATCCTTTCATTCTTCTGCTGCCACACACAACTTTCAGTCCCATACATCAAAGTCGGAACCAACACGCTGTGTGGACAGCCAAACGAGCTATGGTAGATAAGATACATTTTAGCTCTCCACAAGTGCGCTCCTTCTTTTCCTACTCCTTCTTTGATTAAAATCGTCGTGGGTTCTAAGACAAATTAGAATCATCCCTGGCTTACACGCTGGACTGTCTTGTGTTATTAGTGGTCGCCGCTGTTGATTCTGATTTCCACGAGTTGCAGTGGTGGGAATGTGTGATGGGCCTGTGCCCGATAAAACAAATCATAATATGGGTACATACAAAGACAAACAGCTATGTTACGTAATTAATTGTTCCATTCATATTCTGTCATTTGCGGCGTGCGAATAAAAGCAAGATTACAATTAAATCATGCAGTGACATTACGTAATGTTACACGTGAAATGCTTAAGAAAAACAATTCCAATTAAATTAATTTACAAACAGATTTGAGGTCATTATGGACTGCTGATGATTTGAATCATTAGCATCATCGTTTCAGTTGGAAGATAGTTCTGGATATAGACTTTAATTGCTGTAATGCTTGGTGATTTTCACTCCAATCACATTTTGTTTAAATGTATTCCATAGGCTACTTTCTCAGCATATATACGTCGTCGTCAGTAACATTTGTGTACTTAATTTCAAATTAGAGAAAAGTGACAGAGCTGTGCTTTATTTTCATTCATTATATTCAGATATGCTTAGTAAATAATGAGGCAAATAATAATAACGAACAAAGTGGCAACAATAAACATCCCGCGGATCTCATAACTGTAACCTACTGTACTGGTATAATTCATCATAGCGGAGCAGCTTGAGTGAAAATGGAACAACCAAATTCTATTTCACATGTAAATAATTTAGGAATTATTAATTATTAAAATAAGTACTCACGGACGAAGGGTCTTCAAGGGGCGTGTCGATCTCAGCCTGCCTTAGGAACACGTTGCCTCGGCACGCTCGCCACAGCATGCGCTCGAATGCGGGAATGCGCTCGCGCAGGATCACGCCGGCGACGAAACTATACAGAGACCAATGTTAGTTTCATGTTGGGCTTCCTTGGATATGGTGGTGAGATGATTTTCATTTATTGCCAAAGTTTATTTTACGAAACCATTATTTTTGTATATCTCTGTTATTTTTGTAGGGTGTAGTGTAGTAATCTTTCTAGTAGGGTGATTGTTACAGTAATTTGTAGATGTATAGTAACTAACCGAAATGACATGAATAAACAAATAAATATCTTGGGCATTGTCATACAGATTATCTAGTCCCAATTCCCAAATGAAGTACTAGCATCTTGTCCAGACTTGTATTTTGATAATGTATGATAGTTAGATATTAACTATCGCTCTTGTGATTGCTTACATAAGGTTCTTTGTTTTCGTGTCGGGGCTGATTACTATGCACGGTGAATTATTATAGCAATCACCCTAGAATCGTCAAGAAAAAAATCTTATTAATTTTTTTTAAATCAAATGAAAATTATCTCACCACTTTTTTTATAAGTTAGAATTGAGATGAATGGAAAATTACTCAAATGTACAAAAGATAAATAGTTGTGACGAACTAGGGAAAAAGAACTAAAGTATAAGTATGTACAATTGCAGTCTGTAGACTCATACAAAAGTTTATAACGTGCATTTTATGACTGTTGAAGTATACTATTTAATGACGGAAGACTTATAGAAATGCCTTATGTAAAACTGAGGGCATTTACTTTAATGGCGAAGTAAATAGTGGCCTACAACGGTTTAACGATTGTTACAAATCACAATTCAACCAAATTGCCAATTGCATTTGTCCAATTAAAGAAAACAGGGCGTGAAGCATACACTAAGAATTTGAAGAAACGACAGGAAAGATTAAAAACCGTATCTTAACTAAAATAAAAATTGTATTAACATGTTCTTTTTAAATTCGCCACAAATGCCATCACTTTCACTAGCCAAAAAATATTATATATTACAATTACTATAGATATTGTATTGTCATTTCTTGAATGTTGACAAATACAAGAAAATATAATGAATATAATTTTTCGCCCTTGGCCTCGTCATGTATCGGTAAAAAAGTGACAATAGATGACCCGGATTGAGTATATACAAACTGCATGCGAAGGAGACATTGATCACAGTTAAACAATACAAATATTTAGATATCGGTCGAGATGTATCTTGAAATACGAGTATGCAACAAATATTTTTAAATGCACCAACATGTTCGGTATAATCTTACCTGCTACAATCTTAAAGTTTAGTGACACGTTAATTGTAAAAATAAATCTGTAAAAACATAGATTCATCATCATACTTACGTGTGTTTTTGCTGTAATTTGAACAAATATGATTGTATATGTATCTTTTCTTTTTAATCTCGAGAAAAATGATTCCGTGCTTCGGATGGCACGTTAAGCCGTTGGTCCCGGCTACTACCTCTGGTGGTAGTAGTAGTTACATAAAAACCAGGGCTCTGCCCACACGATAAGAAGAAGATTCTTGATTCAAGAGCTTGGTCTCAGGCCATGTCGCTACTAAGTTTCTTAATTGTAATTATAGGTTCACAGAAATTTTTAAAAAAACTAGTATCTGCACAGATATAAAACTGAAATATAAAACGACAAAATAGTTTTCCTGTAATTGGAATAAAGTGCCTGGATTGTCTAGATCTCCAAATTTTATTTAGAAATGATTTGTGTTTCATGTTATCTTCAGTATTATGTTATCGACGTTCAAAAAGAAGTATCCCTCTGAAGGGAAGGGTCACCACCGACCGTGGGTACCTTTCGATTTGTAACGCCGACACTTCGTCGGTTAATAAATTCCAAACAATATATTTTACTGAGCTCAAAATAATACAGACGCCGATGCATTTAACTGTCAGCCATAAATCAGTAGTATATTTAAATCGACCATAAACTTTCAAACACATTGCATATTGAAATGCGTTTATTTATATATCTCATCAAACAGGATTGAAACAAAAATAGTTTCATGTTATTTCTTGGTGTTGTTGCACAGCGGAAAAAAATTATAGGTAAAGTCCCGTGCTAATTAACTAATCGCATTGTTTGTTCTGTTCTATTATTACTTAAAGTAAATATAGCATAGTGTTATTATCATCTGATATAATCTATGTAATGAGGGAAATAAAGTTTGAATGGAATTATATGTATCTTCGCCTTTTTAAGTGGCGACATGACAGGCTCACACCGTACAGAGTTGACTGCTTGTGAACTGTGGATAGGTATCCTGAGTACTACATATTAAGGTGGTTTCAGTCCATACAAAAGTTTGACGCACAATACGCCTAGACGGAATTAATAAAAGAAATATTTTATATATGGAAAAATACTTTAGAAAATCTAGTTGCCGCGTCACAAATAATATTTGCAATTTATAATATAATTACGAAGATATAAAGCTTTGAAATTTTTCATACAAAATTTTATCTATCTATCTATCTATAACGTCACGCCTCTTTCCCAGTGGGGTAGGCAGAGACCAGGGCGCGCCACTTACTACGATCCTTACATACTTCTTTTGCCTCATGCACATCCATACATCTCTTCATACATGCCCGTCGGTTTCGAGTACTCCGCACCTCCCCTTTTTGTAGGACGCAACTGATTTGATCAGTATACGTCCTACGAGGGCGCCCTCATCCGACGCTTTCACTCATATTAGCAACATATATCTCTTTCGTACATCTGCTATCACTCATCCTCTCCACATGAACAAACCAACGAAGCATACCTTTCTCTATTCTTGTCACTACATCTTCTTTTAATTTACATCTATCTCTTATTACACAATTTCTCACTCTATCTTTCAGCGTCACACCACACATACTTCGCAAGGAACGCATTTCAACAGCATTAATTTTACTTGCATGCTTCTTCTGCCATACCCAGCACTCACTGCCATACATAAGTGTAGGCACCAACACACCATTGTGTATAGCAAGTCGCGCCTTTTTGGACACTAATTGGCTAGCCACAATGGCATGTAGAGCACCGTTTACTTTGTTTCCCGCTGTTACTCGCCTATGCACATCACCCTCACATTTCCCATCTCTAGTAAACATGCATCCTAAATATACAAATTCATTCACTTGTTGCACTTTTTCATTCTCAATCATTATACAACAATCAGTCACACATTCATCCCTCTCCATTACCATTACTTTAGTTTTATTCACATTCACTTTCATTCCTTTTTTCTTCAATGCTGTATTCATGAGAGTTACCATGTCTTGTAACTCTCCCGCTGACGATGCAAGTATCACTTGATCATCAGCGTACAGGAGGCACTTGACTAGTAACTCTCCCATTCTTAAACCGTTTTCGCATTCTTTTAGATCAGTCAGACAGCTATCCATATACAGGTTAAAAAGCCAAGGGGACGCAACACAACCCTGTCTAACACCACTGGTGATGTTAAACCATTTTGAGTGCGCCCCGTTGACCCTGACACAGGCACTAGAACCCGCGTAAAGAGATCTCTTTACAAAATTTTAAAAGCTTTATATCTTATAAATTAATTAATTATTTTATAAATTGCAAATGTTATTTGTTACGCGGCATCTAGATTTTCTAAAATATTTTTCCATATATACAAAGTTACTTATATTAATACCGTCTACGCGTATTGTGCGTCAAAGTTTTGTATAAAATTGACCCCTATGCAACCGCCTTAAGACTATCTCGGACAATCTCCTCATGGGACATACAAGATCCTACTTAATATGCTAACGGGATTTTAAGTGGATGATCAGACCATCAAACTAAACAACTTTCTCTATGGGACCAAAACCTAATCGAAAATAAATCTGCTACCCCCATAGATTTCAGTAGAGTAGGATTCCAGATTTGTATGGAATAGTAAATTTTTTCTCGCGGTTTCAAGTTGGTCCCATCGATAATATTGTTCAGTCAGATGGTCTAATCATCCCCTAACAAAACCGTCAACCGTCTTTCTGAGGTTTAAGATCAGAATTAATATTCTGATGAACTGATGTGTTCACAGGGATCTTCTAGAGGAACGGGCTGGGGGATACTGGTGGCCGAACCCTTTATAGTTGTTCCTTTATCAGAATGGTCACTTCTAGAATCACATCTGGAAATGATCACTTCTGGAAATAAACTAAATAAATATCTTAGATATTGTCACGAATATTATCTAGGTCCATTCAAAGTACAATAATCTCGCTCGGACTTGTATCTTGTTACTCTATAATGAGAAAAAAAAGTTTCATAAAAATCGGTTCAGTAGTTTTTGCATGATGCTCGTTCAAACAAACAAACAGACAGACAAAAAATCCAAAAATTGGTGATATGGAATCAGGGATACCTAAAAACCATATCGTAACTTTTTTTTTGTTAATATCTTCAATGTACAGACAAACTTCCTGTTACAGTTTTATAATAGTTTAGATAATGATTACAAGCAACGTAGAGACAAGTAGCTGTCTATAAGTGAGATAAGGCGCCGCAATCAAAGCGCGCCTCTTCTCGTCTCGAGAGTATTGACATGTAAATATACGTCAGTTACTATTTGTTTATTTATAAACTTAAGTACCACACTTTTTATCTTTTATTAAAAGATCTTCAGGTGCCCACGCATAGGGTGCCTGTTTAGGTTTATCCACGCCGCCCTTTCTACGTCCTTTCTGCCTGTATAGTTGAGTTTTTCAAACTTAAAACGTAATAAACGATTGAACACAAAATGTGAAAATCACTTGAGTACGCATTGGGCTTGCATGGTGGATACCCTTACAACCTTCCTTGTTGGTAGACCGTGTCTGTAGTAGTAGTGTGATGGAGGGTGATGATGAGACCAATATTTACAATCTCAATAAGTTTGTTCAGCAGTGTCCATCCTAGAATGTCACCAATATACAAGGTCCAAATGGTAACGGTTTTTTAAGAGGATGATCACCATCACACTGAACAATTTCGATGTTGGTCCCATAGAGAAAGTAGTTCAGTTTCATGGTCTGATCGTTCCCTTTAAAAATCTTTACTTTAGCATATTATTAAGAAGGACCATATATAGGAGATATTTCATTCAAATGATAATGACGAAAATCGGAACAATTTTTCCATAATAAATCTTGTGCTGATAAAATCTCACATATTCCTAATGTGGAGTACATACTTGTTAGATATACATATTTCGATGTAATAAGTATATCATTGATACGGTGATAATGATAACGTACCGTTGAAGCACTTCCAGATTGTTATGCCTCCAATTCAGTACCTACTTTCAATATAGAATGACGTGTCAATTGTATTAAAAGGCAATACTTTAAAGAGCATTCTAATCAAATCATCTGTTAGATTTTTAAAGGAAAAGCAAATGAATACCATTGGTCAGTGGTAGGTATTTAAATAAATTAACATTCTACCCATAGGCTGCAACCTTGAGTAGCGTTCAGATAAGATATAACATAGTTACTATAATTTACGAAGTAAACAACCTTGTGATTGCCTTTAAATGTTGTGTCAAAAAACTCATCTATACTCTAAATACAATTACATTACAATCGGTAATAGTAGCGGTAACCCGGCGTGTCAAGCTGTTGTCAAGCCAGTTCAGAGGTATATTGGGCTTAAAAATACTCTGAAAGCAACTTACATCCACCGATCACCATATTTCTGCCAATGCGCATCGTACGAGGTTGAATAAGACAATATTTCTAATGCATTGTTTTTGTGCTAGCCACCAATCGTCGATCCTGCAATCTTTCATAATCATCAGCCTATATAAGTCCCACTGCAGGGCACAGGTCTACCCTCAAGAGGGGGAATAAGCGATAGTACACCACGCGTATGCAGGTTTCCTTCACCGTTTGAGATCGGTCGGTATTACGTACAAACGGCGACACATCAAGCTATACAAAACCAACATAACCTGGTCGCGCGTAGGTCGAGTAACGTATATCGTCGCGCGTCCAGCTTATGTTGGTTTTGTATAGCTTGATGTGTCGCCGTGCGTACATATTATGTTAGAAAAACTCCATGGCATTTGGTCCGTGTGGATTTGAATCCTTATGTCCATACCTCTCCGCAACGCGCCACCGATGTCCTGCAACCTTTATATGGTAAAAATTAACCCTGCTACTTTCCACATCAACACAGGTAGGTATAACATTCTAGAAAACTCAACATCATCTGCAGCCTCGATCATTCCCACAATTCGTGCGCAGGCCTAATCTCATCATGAGGGTATAAACGTTAAGGCGCTATACGTCCAGAAAGTACCTGGGATGAGGTCTGAATTATACTACCAATGTACTGACTAAATTTCTGAAGCGAAAAAAAATAGTATTCTAGGGATCTAGTGAAGTCATAACATAACATAACATAACATAAATATTCTTCAGTCATTAAAAATAATTATGAAAGTATGTATTTATTTTTAATGGAAAATCGACACGCGCACGCGCTTTGTGGGCTGGGCTACTGCGTTTACCATACAAAATGTCCTGCTAAACTTATGGCGCCTTAAGGCGATAGTCTACCACGCGTGCCTAATGCGGATTCATAGACTTCACATTCACACTCTTCAATGCTAATTCTGCATACAAAAATAAAATTTCTCATCTCTAAGATTTCAAGTGTAAAATATTCAAAAACCATTGTTTACTTTAATGCATCTCATATCATATAACAAAGCATTTGTATCTTATTTTTGTACCTATTTATCACGTAATGAATGAAATTATAAAAGAGTGAGATTCTCGTGACTGTTTGTATTGTTTTATCCGCACCACTGTCGGATCACGTGAACATCATAGCGCATCACGTAGGTATCACACATCACGACCTACGCATTTCGATGCGATACGCGGATATATTCGCTTATACTATAACCCATGGTGACACATTCGCGCCCTACTTCCATTAGGATATACTGGAATTTGCACAAAAGACACTTGCTCGAAGGACATTTGAGCGAGAGACTTTTGCGCGAACGGATATTGGCGCGAAAGGACACAAAGACTTGGTGAAAGTGGTGTTTTCTGAATCGGTTCCGGGAGAGACTTTAACCTTACCTAATCCAATGAAGGTGGGTGTTCTGAGAAATCCGTTATTAAAAACTTATAATTATGGATTTCTGCATGTTTTTTCGAGCAAATGTCTTTTCGCGTAAAAGACATTCGCGTAAGTGTTCTTCGCGCAAATGGATTCGCGCAAGTGTTCGGATACCGATAGACTGAGACAAAATATTATAACTATCCGCTTGCATACAGCTCACTATAATTTCTTTGACTGTAGGGAATAACATTTTCTCCATTTAAAAGGAAGCAAAGTATACTCCAAATCGTAGGCCCACTGAGTATTGGTGGAGGCAAGCTAGATATTGTCTCTACTGTGATATTGTCATGACATCAGCTTTTGTACGTCCCAATATCATCTCCCGAATAAACGAGAGAGAGCAGAACATATTTCACTACGCGGGCACACCTTGAACACTTAGCTGTCATTTCATACAAATGGGAAAAATTTAAAAGAAGAGTAAGCATGTGCGATACTGCGTAAGTGCGACTGAGACTGGAATACGCATTTTCATCTTGCCAGAGGGGGAGAAGAGCTAATAAATTGGTAGGGGGAAACACCCTGTGTGTTTCCGTACTGTATGTAGTACAGTGCCACCAACTTATCTGTAGAATGGCCAAAAGCGGAACTACTTTTGAAAACGTCATTTTGTTGCTGTTAGTCGATGTGGTCTGTGCTGTTCAATCGAGTTCTTGTTTTTTTTAATATTTCTGAGTATTTTTTGTGAAAATCATGCCGAAAGTGGTGAACGAGAAATTATTCTCAAAATGAAATCATTAAGTATTTGATACAGAAAGTGGCGCCATCGCTCATTCTACAGATAAGTTGGTGACACTGTACGTAGTAAGTTATTAATAATCTGTGGTAGTACTAGATAGGTACTCTTTCTTATACCGTGCAGTCCGTGCATCATGATAAATGAATGACTAAGGACGACGTCACACTGCATCATGTTTCGTGCTCAGAATTAAGTTATTTTCCTCAACCCAAACTTTTGATTGTAATTTTTAAAAGTTAACCATCAGGTAAATGGATGGCAATTACGTATGGCGGAAAATATTGAACATGAAATAGCACCATAAAATACACAAAATTATAATACAATTCTCTTCATAAGATCTCACATTAAAACCTTGTAAGAATTATAATTAAAACAATTAGATACCTAATAACGAAGGGTTTAGGTGTAATTTAGTGTGTACTTACAGATTTACCTTGGCATGCTACCAAGACGGTCTGCGTAAACGTTTATATTTGAGTTTTGAATCTGGACAATCTTTGCGGTATACTAAATGACTGGCTGGTTTTTTTATGTGATTTTAATGTTATTCGTAGATGCAAGGTTACGTTTCCGTTGGGTAAAATTTTATAGGAACTGTTACCCGCTACTTGTCGAAAGAGCAAATATACGACTTCCCTAGCGAACGGGAGACAGTAATAGGAAAAGAATGGCTATTAGTAAGCCAAATGTAGTTTTTAGGTACCTGTAGATAGTCCACATGTTATGTAACCATACAGTTTCCCTGTATAACAAGGTAAATAACCGTTTTATATGTTGCTGCCACATTGTTGTATCCGCTGGTTATACCTGCGAGCGCACCCGAGCGCGATGCATACAAACGAAGTTTGATCGTATTTTAAATATTAACCAACTAAAGTCAATGTTATTTGTTAAAAACGATCTGAAAACTAATCAAATCTATATGTCTGTGATTTGTCAGATTTCCGTTATTAAAATACATGGAAATTTGAGCCCTGTATCTTGGAAACTATACTTTTAAAGAAAATCTGACAAACCACAGATAGATATTCGTTTCTTAATCGTGTTTCAAAAATTTAATTGAATTTAATTGGTTTACATCATAGAGATCTAGAGAGATGCCCACCAACGCGCTGAGTACGAAACCTAGTGTCGCATTACCACCAGTACCACGCGATAGAAAGTATTTTGTTAGCTTGAATGTGCTCATTATCCATTGCGGTATCAGAACTTAACGTTCGAATAATCTTTAGTACAACGCAAGCATTGTAAACTATTTACACAAAATCCCTCGACTGGCTTTCAGCCTCATAATATATTGAATCATTACTGTCGCGAGCAATGTGATCCATTTTTGCGCATATTGCTGCGACACTGGCCCCGCCCCCTTTTCTCATCTCCGTTTTTGTGATCAGTGGTTTACATTCAAAATATAATTTAACTTCGTTTGTATGGAGCGCGCTCGCGGGTATATCATCTTAAGCTCAATATGCTCACGACTATATTTCCCGAGTAAGTAGTCAGATAATAAAAATTCAGAATATCGACATTTCACTAGCAGTGTCCAAACTCGGTGTGATGTCATCATCATGTATTGTTATCGTGATAAACGTGATTTTTTAGCCTTAATTAGATTTAAAATTAAATCTGTTACGCTTGTCATGAAGCAAGACGAATATCAATAGGCAAGCGCAGTCTAATTGATATTCAATAGTTTTGTCATTTCTATTCAATTTAAAATATCATCTCATCTGGCTAGAAAGAAAATTTAAATGAAATAGAAAATTTTGTCGAAAGACGATGTGTAAAATAACATAAAAAAATTGTAGTCATAAATTGTATATAAGGTCTAACAAAATTAGGTGAAACTATTTTAAGGGGATGATCAGACCATCAAACTGAACAACTTTCTCTATGGGACCAATATCGAAATCGCGAAAAAAAATCAGCTGTTCCATACAAACAGACTCGACCTAAATGTATGGGGACAGCAGTTTGTTTTTACGCGATTTCAATATTGGTCCCATAGAGAAAGTTGTTCAGTTTGATGGTCTGATCATCCCCTTAAAATAGTTTCACCTAATTTTGTTAGACCTTATATAACCTGTAAAGAAATGGAAAAAACAACACCCTAATACAGGGTCCTTCTTAATATGGTGACGATTTTTAAGGGGATAATCAGACCATCACTCTGAACAATTTTCTCCATGGGACTAAAGTCGAAATAGCGAAAAATAACCAGCTGTTTCATATAATACTGCAACTGCCTTCTCTAACCAAATGTATGAAACAGTAAAATTTTTCCCGCAATTTCGATCTTAAATAAAATAAATAAATAACTTGGACATTGTCACACAAATTATCTAGTCACATTTAAAGTACCTGGACTTGTATTATGATTACTAGACAACGATATAGAATACGTATATAGATACATGGTCTTGGTCCCATAGTGAAAGTTATTCAGTTTGATGGTCCGATCATCCTCTTGAAAAACCGTCGTTGGACCCTTGGACCCTGTATATGTATATCATCCAAAAAGTATACACATTACACAACCCATATTTCAAAATACATCTCGTTAAAAAAAAAATTCAAAATCAATGTCTCCATAATTAAATTAAGGTACCTTATAAATTATAATATACACATAAAACCTCGTGTTATTCATCCAAAGCGTCGTAAATAAAGATAACGACACTAAAATATATGAGTCCGCTTGCACTAGTTATACATTATGGACGTGTTACAACCATTTTGCATTTCGCCTTCACATTGTGAATCTATAACGTATTTCATAGAGGAATAATATCAGTTTGGGTAATTGCAGCTATATGTAGATAGTTCAATTCAATTTAAGAAGATCGGCACCAATCTTTGCCCTAATCGTTTAGTCATTAGGTTTAGATTAGGAGAAAGAGTGGGGCGGCACCAAATCGCAAAAGAGGCAGGCTTCATACAAACGAGCGAAACAGGCGCACGCACACACATAGACGCGCACGTTCGGCAAACTCAGATCAAGTAAGTCGGATGCCAGTACTATCTATCTATTAATTTTGTTTCCGCACGTATGTGAGCGCCCGCCTGTTTCGCTCATTGCGTCAAGCCCGCCCTTCTATACCCAGTCTTTTTCGTGACCAAACATTAGGGCATCACGAAAATCACGACAGAACTAACACACTGGCAGTACATTGCACAAATGCACTGTTAACGATTAGGGCAAAGAACAGAATACAAATTCGAGGATTGAACTATGTCTGTTGGGGTTAATCTGGGTTCGTAAACATCTACACCCCGCATAAAATGTCGCTGTAGGCGGGGTCAACAATTAAAGTTGTCGCTAATTATAAAATAACAAATCCGCTCTTATCGATGGAATGTTTAGATGCATGTGATGCGCTTCACGACGCTTAAACATGAGAACCATAGGTGGAAGATTACGTGAAATACAAGCCGATGTTTTATAGCTCTCCTTGTTGCTGGTATTTGCACGGGCGTTTTCCAGTGATGAACATAAGCATAATAATCATTATCACAATGATATTAACTATATAAGGTCTAACAAAATTAGGTGAAACTATTTTAAGGGGATGATCAGACCATCAAACTGAACAACTTTCTCTATGGGACCAATATTGAAATCGCGAAAAAAAATCTGCTGTCCCATACATTTAGGTCGAGTAGGTTTGTATGGAACGGCAGATTTTTTTTTCGCGATTTCGATATTGGTCCCTTAGAGAAAGTTGTTCAGTTTGATGGTCTGATCATCCCCTTAAAATAGTTTCACCTAATTTTGTTAGACCTTATATAGCAGGTTACAATAAAGAATCACAGAAGCGCCGGAACAGGGTGCTTCAGACCATTAAACTAAAAGTTGTTAAAAGTAAAAGTTGTTCACTTTTACTACGGGACCAACTGTGAAATTGGGAAAAAAATCTGCTACTTCATACAATTTTTGTCGAGAAGCTATTGACATTTTCGCGATTCCGATATTAGTTCCATAGTGAAAGTTGTTCATTTTGATGGTCTGAAGCACCCTGATCAGGCTTTGAAACGACCCCGATTCCACGGTGTATGGTTCTGGTTCTGACCATCAATTGAGGCTTCAAAACCCTCATTACGGGAACCAAATAAAACAGCACACGACACAAAATTATAACATCCATGACTGAACTGGGTTTAATTTTGTATTCCGGCGAGGTAGCCGTTGCACCAACCGTGTCACCGGCATGTCTAAATATATTTTATGAACCCAGAATGCACATTTAGTTGCAATTGCCACGCATGATCGTGATTGCTAAAAGTAAATAAAGTATCCATTTCAAGAATATTATAGACGTTTGGGAGATAAATAACGTTGATTTTATAAACATAATTATGAGATTGGTGGAAAATAAGAAGCTGACATAACAGAAGACGTAGTGGTTCCTTAACTTCCTTAGACGATATTTGATCCGGACATTCAAATAATGAAAGTCGTTTCCGAAACAATATGCTAATAAACGCCAAATGGTTCGAAATTATTATATATTTCACATAGACTATAACGTGTCAGTCACGACTCGAACGAGTTGAACGTTCTCATATCATAACGGCCATATTTATTTGACATTGCAAAATGTAGTCCAAATCATGCTATAGATAAATATTTGGTACAACATTGTTAATGATTAGAGCTGCATGGAGGCACGGTATTGCACGCCGGCATGACCCTCAACAATGAGACGGCATAAAAAAGAATTATTATAAATGAGTTGGAGAGCATAGTTACTTATTTTATACATCATTAAGACTAAGAATTTTAGCATATGATTCCTACACTTTAATAAGTGCATCCCATTTGGATTAGAGAAAATGATGATATGACAAAAAAAATTCCCACTTTCTTGATGTAATTTAACAACAAGACGGCTGATAAAAACTAGGAGACAAGGACATTGAAAGTACCTGTATGAACAACAAAATTTTAAGCCTTCAGATTATAGGAGATGGGGAAGGTTTTTGGGAAGGTTCAGACGATAACAAACAATTTTGATATTCAGAAGGTCGAATGAGGGTACATATTACAATTGTCATTTCCGGGAAATGATTCAAACTAAACTAAGAGGAACAAAGATTTTAATGCAATCATATCACCCGCATCTTGAGTTAAAATGTTTTATTATTCATGAGTGTTTACATTATTGACACTGATTTGAATCAATTATTACCACAGTCAACAATCAATTATATCAAGAAAAGGAAGTCATTCTTCAAAATGGTGCTCTCATCGATTTATTGTCAATGAAACAATATTCCATCTTGACAGATAAACAAAAAATAAAGTACTCATGACTAAACATAGGAACTATTATATACAAAAAGGTTTCCGAGTATTTATTATATAAGCCAAACAATAGAAATAAGTGTTCAAATAGGTAAAGATTTCAACAAACTAAAACGGTCAATACTAACACTGATTCACAGGAAATTGTATTGGCAACACATTGTAAATTGTTAAGCGTCATGTGATGGACCGATGAGCGAATCCATCGATTATATTATACGATACTATAGCTAACATACTACCTACTGTGCCTACTACGTACATTATGAATAAGTGAGTTGACCGGTCATTGTGCTTCGGTCTCTTGAACTAGAGTAGATAATAAGGAAAGCATACTGGTTCTGTATAACAATTATTAATATGTAGGAACTAAAATTGAATCTTGAGGACTGCACTACAGTTTAGAATCACTTTCAGATTGATTTTATATCGACCTTGATATTTTGTTATCTGGTTTGGAGGTTGAAAGTTAGAGAAAATTTTTAATTAAAGGTCAGGCTTTTTAGAATTACACTGATTTTCAAAAATCGCACTCCAGAACCGACCTCTGTCTCAAGTTTCAGAGATAAATCACGTCATCCGTAAAATTAAGCATTTAGATTTGATGACATCTAAAGTAAGTTGTTCTAACCTTGAGTGACTCCGGACTCCGTTATCGGAGATCATGAAACACTTAGATTTGATGTTAGATAACTATTGTTTGGGTTTGGATTAAGTATTCATCATATTCAGAGAAATCGATGTGACAGTTTATGCGGAATGTCGGATGACGCATAAACAATGTAGATATCTACAATCTACAATGTAGATATTACAATATACAATAATATAATTATCTACATTGTCGATAATTTTATTATTGTATATTAATGTAGATATCTACAATGTAGATAATTATATTATTGTATATTGTAGATATCTACATTGTAGATAATTATGTTATTGTATATTGTAATATCTACATTGTAGATAATTATATTATTGTATATTGTGATATCTGACGAATTTGTTACGACTCCTAATGCAGTGAATGACGATATATGCGTCATCCGACATTCCGCATAAACTGTCACATCGATCGATATCTCACAATATGTCATGTTGTGAAAAAAATATCTTTTTGCTTTGTTTCGAACATCTTTATTTGGTTCGAGTGAAATGTATTTCAATAAAACCACTTCACTGCTTAGATAATTATGTTACCTAAGTTTCCTTCGGTTTTGTTGAAAATTTTCAATGTCGCATATTGTATAAACATGGTAAGTAAAATTGTTAAAAAGAATTGAATAAAGACGCTATTATAAATAAAATACCGAAGTTAAGCGATTTATTTTCCCAAATACCCAATATATCATATCTGTTCTGTGCTGTTTTCCAGTTTTTACTTATAAGCATATGGGTTCTTATGATGTATATTTTTATCTATAGCAACAATTCTATTAAACATACATTCAATGAAAATATTGAAATTAAAAGTCGCTAACAAACCGGCAGTGACAAATGGTTACTCAAATCTCATCCGCCTATTGACGACAGACTATAAACATTCGAACGGTTATTATCGTTCTCGTATTTCCTTCCGATGCGTCAATCTACACGACGAACTGAAAGCAAATATTCAACGGAAATTTTTGAGTCGTGTATAACGTAACTTAATTCGAGGTATGTTTGATTAGAGATCGATGGTGGGTGGGACCACGAAGTATGAAGCTATGTCGACAAGTTATACATTCCGCGATCCTCATATGGATAACCCGTCTCATAGTAGGTAAATAAATTATAGTTCTATTGTATTCCCAGTTGCAGAATGTCATGTTCTCATCACATATCAGTTACATAGAACAAATGAAACAAATGACGAATCGAAAAATCAACAATGTGATTACAAACAGATGGTGAGAACAAACATTTCTGATGACGTGAGAATTACTGTATCAACTACAAAAGAATCTGACAAGTTATTTATTAAACGGAAAATAATTCACACGGATACCTTCGCGATACAGTCGCCATCAGATATACCCTAGGACATATCACAGCAAACGAGGTGGTCAAATATTTCTAAGCAGTTCTAATTTTCAATAACTACTTTACGCATAAACAATCAAAAATATCAGTGTATATACGCAGTCAGGGTGATCATCAAGACCTTACTGAGTTGTTATACATTTCAATTTTAAATAACATTTTTCAATAACAATAATACATTTTTCGTTCAACATAACCTTGTGAAAAAAATGGAAGATAACGAACCCAAACAAACCAACATTGTTAAGAAATTATTGAAAATAAGCTGTTCAGATATTTATAACAAAATACACGTTTAGATATAATTGGTAACATTTACAGTAATGATTTTTTTGAAAATTAGCACTGCTCAGAAATATTTGAACACCTTGTATGCTACGATATATCTGATGGTGACTGTGCCTCAGTAATATGACAAATATTATAACCAATGTTAATTAATCAATAATTCGAGTATTACATTACATTGGCTGACAACATTCATTAAAAAGAAATATACTGAAGATTCTTATTTCGCCGAGAGTTCTACGTTAAACAATTATAATATGTATAGTCTTTACAAGGGCTTTATAGATGAAGGTACGAGTATATATATAGTACAAAAAAACTAAAAAAATTTACCACCAATCTCATACATATTTATAATTATAACTCAAGATTGCTATAGAAATAGCCGCTATTCTTTCATATAATACGTCGTATTATTGTTCAAAATGTTTGTAATAACACCACAGATTAAATGTAATAAATCTTCTATACAACATTTGTAATGAATAACACGAGAACACTGAAAAACAAGACACAAACATTAATAACTAAGTCACTCGTACCAAGACGCTGTTAGAATCGATTTCTAATAAAAATGATATTTAAAATCGTGCTCACAGCTTTTTCTATAGAACACTACGACAATTCAATAAGAGGGTCCCACAAGGGTCAATGTTAGGACCAATTTTATACATTACTTATACAACTAAATCCGTTTTCCATAAAGTTTTCGTGTGAGAAATATATTAAGAAAAAGTGTTCGATAGAAAAGTGTAAGAACGAATACTAGAGTAATTTCCAGCATTTACAGTTTTCGCACCTAAGTCCATTATCTATTCTTGAAGTCCAAGTTACCGACATTGATATCAAGATTTGACATAAACATTGTGATATTAAACAGTGAAGTGTTAGAAAGCAGAGTGAAGGTGTTAGTTCCCATAGACATCATCCCAACTTTTCCCTCAGCGATAAAGAACGAAAATATTTAATGCTTTGGTACAGTCGACGTGCCTTTAAAATACCGTGTACATAATAGCTTTAGGACTCTTTCAAAACAGAAACAATGTTCACCAATTTTGGAGGAGGCCAGAAACATAACTAGGGACAAATACGATTTACCACTACCCACTATAAATACCCATCTATGTATACATACAATAATACACTACTAACCAGGGCAGGAATTCCAGGGACTCTTGTTTATCCCGTAAACTAGGGGATAAACCAAGCAAACAGTTTAGCTATACATGTAATAATATTTAACTACTTACATTGTCGGACGGAACCATGAAATTGTGAATAGTATGAATTTTAGTACCTAATATTTTGTCAAATTAAAGATTGAAAAATTTGTCTCAGGCGGGACTTGAACCCGCAATTTTCCAAACCGGGGAACTGCGTTATCCAATTTCGCCACCGAGCCCACTACCCAGAGAACGAAATTTTCAATCTGTTGCGTCTTAAGGGGACGTAATATTTTGTCATTAAAAACATATGAATAGAAGAGAACAAAAATACAATAGCAGTTTTAAATAATGATAAAACAGAGGCATCTAGATATAGATGAATAGTAATGACACAGATTGATTTTTTAGACAGAGTATTGGAACAAAAACAAATGAATGCAACTTACAAAGGTAAGCACATATTGGAAAGTGTCAAAGACAATTGAAGTATTAGTGATACCTTTTGTAGTAAGAGACAGTGACAAAATATGACTAAAATTATCACTTTTCACAATTATTTAAGCTCCAGATAATTTAAAAGATCTTGTCGAGAATTGAACGTCTTGTCTACAAAAAGTTGTTGATAATTTTCCGTTATAAGTAATTTTAATATATACAAGTCAATTGGGGGAATCATTCGCATGCAATTTTTATGACACAGGGAGTGTTATTTTGTGTTGATTTTTTCGCTTTTTCCTTGATATCTGCGCAAAATTTTGAGTCTTTTTCTTTTTTTGTAGCACAGTATCTTTACAACCTGTTACGTGAAACAATGAAGCCTTCGAGATAAAACAAAAACTGCACATCATAACCATCAACAATAGATGTTGATTAGAAGACGAGAGACAAAATTTATCAAATAATAAAAACGTCTAGTTTATGTGAACAAAAAGATTGATCGCCTGACGGTAAAGCGCGTCTTTAATCACGCGACGAGTGTTTGTGATTAGTATCTTAAATCAATCGACTACCGTTTGAATTTGCTACTGACGCAAGAACTATTAGCGAAGAAATGAGTAAAAGAAAGCTAAATTATTTACTAGGTTCTAGATAATAATGTAGAGGTAATCAGTAGTAAAGTTAAAAAATGTCGTGGAAATAAAAGAGATGGACAATTACTATCGTCTATTTAAGGTATTGTACGCTGCTGCGCTTTCGTTACACTTATCCTCAACGTGTCCGTAATGGCACAGAAACATTAAAAAAGACGACGATGACCGATCTTTTGTTACTCGTTTCCAATACTATATTAATTGATATTCGAGATATTGAGATCCAAATTTTCGGATCAGAAAAGATCTATCTTGAACCTAACAATGAATTTCGCATCTAGTTGATAATTCTTGATTCATATTTACGATGAATTGCAATAAGTATCTTTACTGGGCTGAGGCCAATCTTGTTTCACGTAACAGACGAGTCTGAATTGAAAAGCAGACTAATTTCTGTAGTTTAGATTTTAAATTACTTTATGTAAATCCGCATTTCAATTCAACACCAGCTAAATCAGACGTTCCAGAAATAGTAATTTCAGCAGAGATTCTGTGTTCAAAGTAAACAAATCACTCTTCTATATTGGCTTCAATTCCTATCACAGTTTTGACATGAATATTATGATTGACTTCTAAATCTGCTTGTAAACATACTCGGCTTTTAAATGGACCAATCAGTTTGATAGTAATAGCGTTACTATTTCTGGCACACCTCTTATTGCTGGGATAAGTGGATAAGTCCTGTGAGGTCAGTGTCATTCAGTGCCGTATGTACAGTCGCATACGTACCCTAGTTGGACCTGTCCCATATGTAGGTTGGGGTCGTCGGATATCAGGGCGCGGGTCATCGATTCAGTGGTATTGGCACCACCCTCGTGCTAGCGGACAAACATAAACATAAACACAAACATCGCCCGGGACGTAACAAAGCAACCCAAAAGGCTGATACGTATTCCTGTGCCTGTTGTAGTAAAAAAAGTAGCGCCAACGGATCACTGCAACGATTTTGTGCTTACCTAGCTACTGGTCTATAAAGCATTCATGTTAGTGTTCAAAACATCGTGTTTGATACAGTGATTCCATTCCAAATCTTTACTAAACATATACTAACTTATCCTTCAACATATTTTTTGTTGTGTTTTTCTAGACTACTTACATAACGAAAAAACAAAACATAATGGCATGCATAGATGACAGGTAATACAGAAAGCATGACTGAATGAAAATAAAAATAAATATTGACAATGTCCACGTTTCGTTCCGACCGGCAAAACCTGATGGACTTCAAAAATAAATTATGTTTGAGAGAAAACAATTTTGTTAGTTAAAACTCACTCAGGCAGCAATTGGTTAGCACGCTCGACGGGGGTTCAAATCTAGACCTAAACACATTAATAATAAGTCAGGAGGTACGGCGCAAGGAAAGCGAGTAACCGATCGAAATTATCGAATAAATGTGCCAGAACCCCTCTTGGCCGAGAAGCCGTTAAACTCCAAATAGACGACAATTCGCTAGTCGATTCAGCACACGCTACACTCGCTGCGTACATTCTAACCCTGTACTAGAAGGTGTGTTCTGCGGTGCTACGCTAAGCTCATTCCATCACACAAGAAGTCAAGAGGTGTTATGATGATGATATACTATAAACCGGCTGACTCCAATGCTTGCCTGAGTGGTGAACGGTAGACTCCCGTATCAGCGTCACAGTACAAGCGCTGTAAAACATAACATGGCTCTAGGACATGCTTTGACTTCCACTCTTATCTTACAACGAAAAAACCCTCCCAATTTTGTAACACTGTATTTTATAATCCTTATTTTTGCTGAATCGATTTGCTTATTTTCCTGGGCCCATAACCATCAAATCGATTTTACTCAAATAAGAGGTATAAATGTCAGTTAAAAGAGTGAAGTCAAAGCGCCTCTTAGAGAATTTAAATTGAATCTGAGCATACCCCAGCTTCAGCGCTTGCCCTCCCGCCATGAGTCCCTCCTCCCCGAGAAGCGTCACCTGCTCCTCTTCGCGCGACGGATCCGCCATCTTGTGCACACACGCGCCAAAATGGCGCCAAGGTCAGTAACGCGTCCAAAGCCAATGTCACAATCGCGTGAAAAATTTGATTGAAACAGCGTGAAACAATTCCAATTAGAAGTGATCGTAAATTGAAGAGAACATTACACGCCTAGCAATCGTCTTAGACTCCATTGAGAGGCTAATGCATAGGATAGATCATTTAACTAACAATGGACTTAATTATAAGTGACATTGACGTTGGAACGACATTAAAATAACAACCAAAACATTTTTTGTAGTTTTTGAAGCCCACGTTTCTTATAAATAAAATAATAATGTTTGATTAAGGTGTGCCTAAGTACCAGTAAAGACCCACGACCTTAGTTGAAAGAGAAAAGTGAGATAACAATACAGTGTTCGATATTTTGTCGTTAGAAATTCAATGACACTATTACTCGAGTGCTTGTTTCAAGGGAGTGTTTAAAAAAACTGACTGTATGCTTATGAAACATTGACTAAAACAAGGGAAAAACAAAGAAAAGACAATGATGATAAAATAAGGATGACTTTAGTTGATCGTGGAGCTATTTTTTTTCTACAACAGCAGTTATGACCTTGGCTTTGATTTGAAATTGCCATTGACATTCACCAAAGCCAGAAGAGTTCATCGAGGTTTTATCGTCAAGGAGGTCTCGAGGCATTAAAATTTCATGATAGGATGAATATTATCTCTCGGAAATTATAGTTGTTGAGCCTCTGAAGCTATGGCGTCATCGGCAATCACCGCATCATATAACAAAGTCAAGATCAACACTATAAATTGCAGATGACCTAAAATTTTACGTCGAAAAATTCAAACATAATTAATAGGTAATCATATTATGGTGAAGAAATAATTTAACGCGAACTATCACGATGATATTGCGGGCACGGTATCTTATCACCCCGATAAATTTTAATTAAATTATTTACCTCCGCTACGTTTGTTTGATTATGAATATAAAATTGATAATCAAATAACCCACAATACAGGTAATTTTTTGTGAAGCAAAATCATGTGATATACCTAACATTGTAAAAACTTAATACGATATAATAACGTGAGTTCTAACGATTTGACGATCGTTCTAAAAAATGTAAGGGGATGGACAGACTATCAGTTTTTTGAATCATGTGATATTAAACAACATTATTCTTTGATATATTCACGGCAGCAAATTATTTCCCAACGAGGATAGCCAAAGATTACTCTGCTGTTTTATCACTTTAATACCTTTAAACAAGAATGACACAGTTAAAACAGTCATTAAACTGTTGCTAAGCCATCCTTGGATGTCTTAAACTGACGAACAATGAACTAGACGCCTGACAGATAAACTGACAATCTGTATCCTTTCCCCTGCAATACAACCCATTTGAAATCCATTTCTAATCAACTTTATTACCTTGAAAATCAAAAGAAGACTCTATACCAATAAATAGAAAAAGAAATACTCCAACTGTCCCAGTTTGAAAATAAATATATATAATTTAAAATGCGTTGCACAGCGATTCATGAATAGTGAAAAATTGAGAGTTAGTAACAGTTTAAGAGGCCATACCTCATCGAAGAACACTTGGGTCTTCCTCAGGATGTGCTTCAGCTCGGTCAGTTCGAGGTAGTTCCTCTTCAGCGCCTCGGCGTTCTGGTTCACCTCGCGCAGCTCGTTCTCTAGCTTCTCGAACGTGGCCTGGTGGGAATAATCAAGATTGAGAAAAGATCTTTAGAAGATGCCTTACGATGTCGCTACTCAATATGTTTACTTCTTTTCTTGCGAATACGAATATTACGTACCTATGAAAAACAAATGTACACGATGCTCAGAAGTAAGGAAGAAATGCATATTTTACTTGCCAAAACGACTGCCGCGTTGTCATCAGAGTTCTTTTCAGATCATCTTACAGTTATGGATAAGCATATTATGACTATCTTTATTATTCACATCTTTAGTGGCTGTCTAATCACAAAATCACAACATTTTTTATTTACTAGCTAAGATTGTGTTAATTTCTAACACTTTCCTGTAGAGCCAGAACCCAGCCGACTTTTAATAATATAATAATAATAAATCATTTATTTTCAGACAACTTACATGGTCGATTTGTTTGTAACATAATTAAATTTAGATGCATTAGTCAGAGAAACAAACTACCTATCACTTTCATTATTGATAAGGTTGATAGGTGAATTTTGCTCTGCAGTGGAATCAAAACCAATTGCTGCGCAAAATGTTGTTCTACAACGTGCAACTTTTGATTGCAACATTTTCTGTCCATACAGAACAGTTCACCATGAAGCGAAACTACACGCTACGTCGGGCAAGAGAAACGCCGCGCGTCATGATACGAATCATGTTGCAACGCTGCTCGACGATGCGCAACATTGCCAAACGTGTCACGCGTCACGTGTAGCCTGGTGAATACTCTACCAGGCCTCCGTCATTCGGCCGTAGGTACCGAGACAAGCACCTATACTTTGGCGCATCATAAGCGATGCTCTTGGTAGATTTCTCCCACCAGACGGCAACGTCGCATACGTCACGCACTGGACGAAGTAATAGCAACGCTGAGTCAAGCTTCATTGAACACATTTTTGCGCGTATCGTCTGGGAGTGGGTAAATAACGCGTGCGAAGTTTTCTAAGGAAGTGATGTATCTGTTACGTAGTAACTTGTTCTGTGACTCTTCTGGGGCTTCTTCCTCGGTCGAGTTGCTGGCATGTCATTAAGTTTAACTTGGCATCGTGGAGACTGAAGAGATTAGCCAATCCGCATTGAAGGTTTGCTGATTGCCCAGAGTGCGCCGGACTTCGCCATGGTTCGGTACGTCATTTGGGAGGCTTTCTTCGTGCACTTTCGCATGAATATTTTGCTAAAAGAACTTAACATCTACCTCACCAAAGAACTTAACACTCACCTCAAGATCGATCATCTCCCTGGGCTGTGGCGCCTCGGGACATTCCCCTGGGATCTCCAGCATCGGGATCCCGTCTCTACGGATTTCCTTCTCCAGGTACCGGAGCTTTCGCTCCATCTCGTCGCACCGACGGACCTCATTGACGAATTTGCGTTGGAACGCATTAACGTCTGGGTTTAACTGTAATGGAAAAGATAAGTTAGGAAATAATTTCTGGTAACCTATTTCCTGTCTCTACGAAATCCAGGTAAAGTGGGTTTCGAGATGAAATTATTGTAATTTCAACCTGAATCCTGCTGATGCAAGATAGCTGAGAGTTGTAGTAATGTTTCAGACCACTCCCAAAGGGATTAAATGATCGTGAGTTTATGTATGTGTACTATAATTTTTTATGAATTATATACAGATTCCATTCGACCATTATACCATTCGATTCTATTACTGGGATGAAAAAAAAGTTTTATGAAAATTGCAGTTTTTCTCGATGACTGTACATTTTATTCAAAATCTGTGAATGCAAAAGTAAAATGATCCGAAAGTTAGGGTAAGTCTCCTAAGAACGTTATCTTGTAGCTATAATGTTTCTGGTAGCTGCCCTTTGTGCCCAATCTTAACTTTCCACCCTGTATATGAAATCCTTAAGAATTATTGTCATTCATCTTCATCATTGTCATTACTCCATCTATGGTTCCTATCCTACAAAATATCTTTGTCGATTCGCATGTCTCTAAGTATATTTATTTTAGAATAGAAACAAAATAACAGTTCAGTTCAAGATATTATTGATGCAAAAGCATCACATCAATTATAATCATAATCCTAAGACTACAATTTAGGTATGGCATTCCATCAATCAATTTATCATTAGATTAACAGTTATATGATTAATCTGTGTAATCACAATCACATGATTTTATTCTTTATTTAATTAATTACATTACACAATTTTGCAGTCACATGATATGAAGATATGAATGAATTTATTAACAGCCTAGTTGTAGCAATGTTTCAGATCACCCATAAAACCCTGTGAGGGGGAATAAGGTTTCAGTGTTTCAGGACATGTCAACTAATGTCATGCCATGTGGACTGGTTTAACATCTTATGTCCCAGCCAGCGATTCACAAATAAATGAATTTTAACTAGTGTTATTTTTATTTGTTCGTATTTAATTTGTATTTTTTTTATTATTTTTGTTTGTATTTTATTTTATTTTATTAGAGAAAACAAACATGATATACATATACATCCCTGATGTATATACCTGTATTACTTATCAATAATCCATACTAATATTATTAATGTGAATGTGTTTCTGTTTGTCTGTTACTTTAACTTTTATAGAGAATAGGAGGTTTGGTTGTATTAGGAGATATAAATATGTAATTTTATTGTATCTATTGTTTTGGTAAAATATATTTGATTTGCTTTTTACATTTGGGGGAAATAAAAGCCGTATGCAAATAAAAACCGTCAACCCATGAAATTATGTGATTGATTATGATCCTTTCTATACTGACAAAATGGCTCACAGAATCATTCATGACCACTCCTATGATGGACCACCTCCTCTATGTAGAGATCCAAATTGAAAAACAGCGCTGACCAAGTCGGTCAGTCTGGCCCTTTTGTCACATTTGAGCATTTTAAGTTCTGTTTTGTTTAGTCTCCTTATTGAAACGTGACAATAATGTTTTTTCAAAGTTTTCATGAGTATTTGTTTACGCATTCATACATTCACACTTATTTCATGTTAGTCATTCTGTGTTTATTATGATTTACATACATACAAACATAAACTCACATCCACAACCCCTTTCAGGGTGGACAGAAACTTTGTCACAACTCCCAAATACCCTTTTTGTGCAATTGTAGCATAGTCTTATTAGAATTAAAATACAAAATAAAATAGATAGCCCAGTCATTTTACGGTTTGAGTAAATTAATAACTAATAATTAATGACTAATTAATAATTGTAATTTTTTTTGGTATAATATTGAAGAGTCAATTTGAGCCTGGAAATGTACCAAAATTAAAAAAAAAATCACGTCAGGAACTGTTCCAATTTTAAAATTTAGCTATTATCTCGTTCTAAAAAACCTGATGGTAAATTTTTTTTTTTTACATATTTATGGCTTATAATACTTCAAACATCGTGTAAATATTTTTGTCTGCTTAGAAGGTTTTGAAAAATACATTCGTAATTTCTACTAAATACCTAAGTTTTAAAGTTTTTATGCCTATTTTATTGCTCAAAAATAATTTATATTGTTAAATCTGAGTCAAATGAGTGCATTGGTATTAATATTATTAATTTAAAAGCCTTCTGGGACACACAATTTTGATTACTATGTTCCGTAGCGAATTATTTTTTAATATGTTTTAGGATAGTCTTTTTGTCACTAAATGGTGCCGGTTACAGTTTAAAAGTCCAATTAATAATTACTCCCTACCCCGCCTAACAAAACTACGTAAAATGACTGGGCTAAGAATGATGAGAATAGACTAGACAAACATCATAAGGCAATGAGTCAGTGGGTTTCCCCTCAGCTGCTAGTCATTATTACAAAAAAATGTGGTTAAATAAAATAAATTCATTGTGGTTCATCTAGTTTCAGCCTGTTCTTTTATTATTTTATTTTATTGTTTATTACTTAGACTTTTCTACATGTTTACATATCAGTCCCATGCATCGTACTGACCTAAGGCTTAGAATAAGGCTCTCTCTACCTATCACGGGAAAGAGTTTCATCCACAGAACATTATAAGAGGGGTTAGAAATGCAAAATAGTTCTTTTGCTTTGGAGACGGCTGTCGCCAATTGTCTTTCCGCTCACGCTGCTACAATTACTCATGCCCTTTCGCTCGTACCACGCCGCGCGACTTATGGTGTTATGCAAATCATTGCATAACCTGTGGCTGGCGACACGTTCTACGCCTACTTTGCACTTCTACCCAGTCTTATAATATTCTGTGGTTTCATTACTGCTAGTGAAATATAGATATTCAGTCTATACACCGTGGAATCGGAATCGTTTTGAAGCCGGAATATGGTGCTTCAGACCATAAAACTTCACTATGGAGCCAATATCGAAATCGCGAAAAAAATCTGCAGTTCCATAGAAAAAGCTTCTCAATTTTTTTTTTTATGAAAAAGCGGTTTTTTTCTTCATGATTTTAAATTTCATTTCATAGTATAAGATGTTCAGATTGATGATCTGAAGCTACGTTCACCTGTTCTGGCTTCAAAATGACCCCACAGTGTAGTTATTAAGAATATGTCGGACTACCCCCTCGGGGAATATAGTTGTGAGCATATACTTAGGTTTATGGTGTAATATTCCATTACTTTTACATAACTTATGGGTTGCTTCAGACCATAAAACTGTACATACAACTCTCACAATGGAACCTACATCGAAAATGTGAAAAAAAATCTGTTTTCCCATAAAAAACATTAAATGGCTATGCACACCAAATATTTTTTTTAATTTTATTTTCCTTGGAAGACCAACAGCTGTTCATACAGTAAAAATTTTGATAGCTAACAGAAAGCCAATTAAAGGACTCCACAGATAGAAACAGAACTTAAAAAAAACAAAGCAGGTCTTGGACTAAAAACACAAAGTGGATAACGAACGTAAATACAATTACAACAACTGGTTAAATAAGAAATCTAGTCTTACATAAATTAATTACAAAGTATGGACCAGCTGATTTTTTTAGCAATATCTATGTTAGCTCCATAGTGATTGTTTTTCAGTTTGATGGTCTAAACTGAAGTACTTCCTAAGCTATGAATTGTATTTAATTGAACATCCTGTATAATAAAGAAGTAATTATGTATTTTTATAAAATGTTATACCTATGACAGACAATACGGAAGTGAAAGCATTTTATGTAACTAGATATAAAAGTACAAAAAGATCTAACTTTAACACTTGAAATACAGTTTTATCAATCAAAAGACCTAGCAATAACCGCATAGGATCTAATCAAAGCCGAAACGGGGTCACACTTTCGCACTATCTTAAACCATTGCAAAATGTTTCGCCGAATGAATATTCCAGAGGGGGCGTATGATCAGAATTGTAATGAAAGTATTAACTCACGTCGCGAAACTGCACGAGCCCCAACTCCCCGAGTTCGGACACGCAAGCATAAGCAGCTTCACTTTGCAGGAAAAGCTGACAAAGAGTCATTTCTTCACTTCTAAATAACGACCCCATGATTGCACGGGTTTCACTACACCACTTATGAAAAATAAACTATTTCTATTAACTACTAAAGGGAGCTTCGTCGCATTTGTCTGAGGGCAGACTTCGGCGGCGACGAAACCGATAAAATGTGGTCGAATCAATCGATAGGAAACTGTGAATGATTTTTTTTTCCAGCGAAACTCGTCAGTCGTCACGTCACAGACGTCATTCGCCAGGTTCGTGCGCAAACGCGACATCTGTTTGGGGATGCTGCGTTATATTTAAATTTACCCCACATAATAAGAAAATCATTAGTTGCCTCGAATTTTTTAACCACCGTGAAATATTCTCATAATGGACAGCAGCAAATAGTAAATGGAAAAAGCAATATCCTCGACTTTGGTTAGTAAAAATCGTACATTACTACTGGATTACCTATAACTTCCTTCTTTGAACCAGTTATTCAGTAGCACATATTCAAAACAACAAACATCAACTTTGGATTTGAATTTCTAATGTTACCAAAGCACAAAAATGTCATCACCCAAACAAAGCGCTAAAGATTAACACTAGGTAAGTCTCATGCTATTTTTCCTATTATACTGGGTAAAATATTTTTCCTGGCAGCCCCAAATAGTCTTTCTCTTTTTAATTATCTTGCCCTCTTGCTTTAATTTTATGAGTGAGTTTGCGAAGATAGTTGGATTATCTATTTTTCTACTTTTCGTGTCATCTTAATTTTTTTTTCTCAAAAAAAAAATATTTCATCGGACAAAAAAAAATCCTTTGTTTATCCATTTTCAATCAACAAACCACGGCCACCATGGTCTCCCACGCCATGCCAGCTTGAATGACGTCATCCGCTGGGCCCTTGTCAGCGCCAACGTGCTGGCCATACTTGAGCCAAGGGGCCTTGCACGAGACGATGGCAGGAGATCCGACGGTATGACCGTCATTCCTTGGAGGAATGGCAGACCCCTGGTGTGGGACGCTACGTGTGTCGACACTGTGGCGCCCTCACACCTCCCTGCCACTTCTCTAAGAGCGGGCGCGGCGGCGGCTGCTGCAAAAGGTCTCAAGCGGCGCACATATGCCACCCTGGGTGACGGCTACATTCTTGCGCCATTCAGTGTAGAGACCCTGGGGCCGTGGGGACCGGACGCCCGGCAGCTCTTCAAAGAATTGTCGTCGCGCTTGATTGAGGTGTCCGGTGACCGAAGGGCTGGCGCGTACCTCGGGCAACGAATATCCATTGCCATCCAATGAGGTAACGCAGCCAGCGTCCTGGGCACCCTCCCGCAGGACGGTGGCCTCGAGCACGTCTTCTGTTTAGTACACTAAACTTCGAACGGAAGTCGTGCTCGATATAGTGGCTCATTTTTTCTTCGCCTACTTTATTTGTTTTTATTTTTATTTATAGCCATATTTAGCCATAAGTTGTACATAATGTTTTAATTGTAAATACCTATACCGTTAATAAAAACTTCATCCCTACATCAACAAAGTGATAATTCTATTTAATTTTTATTGTAACTATGCCTATGCCTGTAAGCTATATTCGTAAATGAAATCCGATAATCTACTCTACAAAATTTAGAAGGCTATCGAATTTGACATTTCCATTTATTGCCTCTTTCTCTCACACTATGATCTTGTATAATGTGTTTCACAATATCGAAGTGAAGACCGAAGACACTCCATTTATCATTTTATCGTATAATAATGAGTGGGAGTATAAATTGGGGTGAGGTCTTTGTACGGCCAGTTTCGCACGGCCAGTTATCCACGTACATGTTTTTGAAGTACTGTTTGTACTCGAATGGATGGGGTGTACAAAACAGTGTGTACATATTCCTTCGCGCATAATTAGCGCGGGTTGTTTATTCCCATCCAGGTATTGCCATCCCGTTTTGTACAGAGAGTTTTACACGGCCAGTTATTGATGTACACGTATTTAAAATATTCGGTCGCGGTTGCTCGTGCCGTGCATTCCCTGTCCAGGTTAACTATGTACGGATGTGTTATTCGCGTCCTGTTATTGACAACCAAGCAAATGAATCCTTAATGTACATGGATAAACGGGACGTGCATGATCAGCCTGTACCAAGCATGCCCATTCTGTTTTGTAAGGCACAGATCATGTACGACCAAGTTTTGTACATCCCGTCCATCCGAATCCCAACTCGCCTAATTGGTGGAATTGCTTGATTTCTATTGGTAGAACGATTGCCTAATTTTGATTGGACACTGTTTTCTTTTTAATTTTTTCACTTCCGCCGTGTCTCTTGGTTATGGTCTAAAGGCCCATACCAACTACCGCAATCTCATTCGCTAGATCGTTTTTTTTTGCTTTGTTTTAGATTTGTTTAAATGGGCGATTAAAAAATAAGGTATGTAGTTTTATGAATCAATCAGAAGCAGATACTCGTTTTACAACAATTTTTATTCGTAAATATCACAATACCATTCAAGTGCCTATTGGCTGAGACCAGATTTGCGATCGTGCGATCGGCCTTTAGACGAGCAATTTTGCTGCCGCGCGATTCGGCCTTGGCAGGAAGCACACAATCGATTGCCTGTCTAAAGGGTGCTTTAAAGACCCCTTTAGACGGGCAACTGATCCCTGCTTTCTGTGAAGGCCAAATAGCAAAAATTTTAGGAGGGGCGCTGGTGTCCGATTGAGCTAAGTTAAAAATCGAAGTTCTATTCTTATCCAATTTCAGTTCTAAACACATTGCAATCCAATTACTATTCAACTGTGCTGAATTCCGCTTCGCGGTAAACTCTATGTAAATGACAACCAATAACGTCCAAGCGAATGGTCAAAACGGCTCTATCGGCTGTCAAGAGCCACGATTAGCGCAATACCAAATGTATCAAAAGTTATGGTTCGTACGTATAGTCCAATAACAGTTAAATCACCGAGTAGACGCGTAATTTTGCTGCCGCGCGATTCGGCCTTGGCAGGAAGCACACAATCCCGTCTAAAGGCCGAAAGCACAATTGCAAACGCAGAAAGCAAAAAAGATGGAGCGCTACCGTGCTTTTCGCAATCGGTTGACCGTCTAAAGGCGAATCGCAAGTTTTTTTCTAACTAGTTTTCCGTCAACTGTTGATGAGTGCGCACGTGTCGCACGCATTTCGCATGCAGCCCTTGCAGGAATATTTTTACCAATATTTGTAGACGTCATACCTACCTATTGTTATTTCTAGTTACTACACATAATTTTAGGAATGCATCTCGAATGCTCAAAGAGTAACATAAGTATATTAGAAAAGAGAACCCACTCGCGGCAGCATTATGCATCCACCTTATGTCAAATTGAAGGTTTGCTAGCGCCATCTATGTTTCACCGACAATAATTCAACCTATACTATACATACTTACTTATATCTACTCATACCGACGGATATTATTGTTTTGAATGCAGCGATCGAGTGAAATTCCAGTATCCTTTGTTAACAGTAACATTGGTAAGAGAACAACAGAAACTCCAGAACATCACTAAATCGGCACGAAATTGAACGAAAACTACAAACAACCCGCCCATTACGCAAGATAGGTAATCTTGCGTAATGGGCGGGTTGTTTTGTGAATTTGTCAATGAGGGATTTTCCAAAAGAAAAAAAAGTTAGTTCCTAATTTCTCAATAGATGACGTTGACCAGAGAGGGGTCCAATAGGTATGAGCAAATATATTAATTAATATTAATAATAAAAATACACAGTAAAAGTAATTAACAATCTGGGTGTTATTGACGACTCGAATGGTGTAATTATTGCCACGCCGGACTATCAAACCAGGGTCCTGGGTTCGAGTCCCGGTTCGGTCATGGATGTTATATGTTTATAACAAAAAGCCTAAGGCTTACTTAGGATCATTACAAAGTATGTGCCTGCGAGCGTTATTTATTATTTATTTATTGTCTGTCAAAAACGAATAAAGTATCAGACTTGGTTGTATGGGCTTCGTATCCATTTTGAATATACGAACATTACTTAAATCGGTCACTTCGCTTTCAATATAAAGAATATTGAAATTGCTTTGCTAATAAAGAGCGAAATTTTTCGTTTATGGCTTTGCTTTTCATTCACAAAATCAGACGTACGATTTAAAAATTTCCGGTTTATTTTTATTGAAATTCTCAGTTTCTGTTAGGTTTGTGTAGTTTGTTATTGTTTCTCGTTTATTGTTCGTATATTCAAAACGGATACGTAGCCCATACAGCCACGTCCGATACTCGATTCGTTGTTGACGGACAATAACACCGAGATTGATAAATAATAAACCAACAACAATAAGAAAGGGTTTGTCCTGTGTATTTTTACTATTAATATCTATCTATACTATTATAAAGCTGTAACAGAAGTGTGTCTGTACATTGAAGATATTAACAAAAAATAAGCCCGGTCCACTCCGGGCCCCCGGCCCTGGGGGGCCTCCGAAGTCTCGAGAAGAGAAGTCCTTTTTAATTAAATTAAAAATATGTTCAGTAAGAAAGAGGCAGTTTGAAGTTGGAGGCCCGGGCCTCCAGTCTTGGGACTGCAGTTGAGGCCTCACACACAGTGAAAGAAAGTCAGAAATAGAGTCAACAATATTGCGAATTTTCGAGCTCGCACCGCTCGCTTAATTTTTTTATTATTTTATTTCTACGCTCTGAAACAATCCAGTTTTTGTTTCACACACAAATGGAGTTGCCATTTCGGCAAGAGCTACTCAACCATGTTATTATGTAGTCAGCATAATCATGAGCTCGCTCCAACTTTTCGAATTGACTTAATTTCGCCTAAAAATTGAGTTATAATTTATCAAAATCTCGTGCTCGCTTGGCTTCCTCCTGGTTCTAAATCATATTGCAATGATCTCATTTGATTTCAGTAAATTCTCGAGCTTACTTCGCTCGCTCCTCGTTTTGTACCTTTTGCAACAACCTAGTCTCACTGTAGTAAAACCTCGATATTGCTACGCTCGCTACGGGTATTCGACCTAATCGAAGGGATTACAGTAAAAACTCGAGCTCGCTTCGCTCGCCCCTGGTTATAAACGTATCTCTGACGCATTGAATGTAGATCATGTGACATTCTTGTTTTTTGGAAATGTTGTTTAATGGTTTAGAAATAAAAAAATACGATTGAGGGCAACACAAGGTGCTCCCTTAATATTTCAGTAAAATCTCGAGCTCTCTTCGCTCGCTCCTGGTTTCAGTTCGTATTGCAGTGATCTTATTATATTGCAGTGATGTCTTTATATTGCAGTGAAATCTCGAGCTTGCTTCGCTCGCTCCTAGTTTTCGGCTCGGAAAAATCGTAGATTCGGGGCTGGGGTTTTTTTTTTAATTTATTTAACTTCATTTTTAAGTTTGCAACAAGGTTTGCAATGACCTGATAATATTGTTGTAAAATCTCGAGCTCTCTTCGCTCGCTCTAGCTAAATTTTAGATAGCATCAATCTCAAGTTCAATTCAATTTTTTTTCACCGGGATTTTATTGCAACGACCTAGCCTGGACCTGAAACTCCCTGGGAAATAATTATCGCTATCTACGTCCATGGAGGGAAGGCGCCTATGTCAAGTTTTTGCCACGGCTCGAAAAAATCATAGATATCAATTTCTGGATAGACCGGGGGGCCTCATTTAGTTTTGCCGCCCCGGACCTCCGACGGGCTTAGTCCGCCACTGTTACTACTGAATATTTTTCTTCCTCACGCCCGGCGAGTACAGTGCTTTCTGTACTCTATTTGCAGTACTTTTGTGGTTGTTTTTAGGCAATTTTTTTATATTTAGTTTTTATCTATATTTATTATTATTTATAATGTATGATGATCACACCGAACCAAATAATAGTTTCTTTTCCTGCACTTCGTCGTCTGATGATTTTATTAGTGCGGATGGGAGTGACACTGTTAGAAAGGAGGTCTCACACATAACTATATAATTTGAAGGTGGACTTTCAATTGTTTTTTCTTCCTCTAACAATGTCGTATTTTTTCTTAAAAAGAGATAAATAAATATATCTAAATTAATTAATACAGTTAGTTCCTAATTTCTCGATAGATGGCGTTGATCAGAGAAGGGTCCAATAGGTATGAATTATATTAATTAACGAGCGTTAACCCGCGACTTCGTCCGCACAAATTTTATACCAGATTTTAAGTCAGATCATAAGCTATCAAACAAAAAAAGTTTCATCAAAATCGGTTCAGCAGTTTTTGCGTGATACTCGTTCAAACAAACACCCAAACAAACACACAAACAAACAGACAGACAAAAAATCCAAAAATTGGTGATATGGAATCAGGGATACCTAAAAACCATATCGTAACTTATTTTTTGTTAATATCTTCAATGTACAGACACACTTATGTTACAGCTTTACACAGGACTATTATTTTATTATTTTATTTATTATTATTTAGCAATCTCGGTGTTATTGTCCGTCAACAACGAATCGAGTATCAGACGTGGCTGTATGGCCTACTTATCCGTTTTGAATATACGAACAATAAACGAGAAACAATAACAAACTACAAAAACTTAGAAACTGAGAATTTCAATAAAAATAAACCGGGAATATTCAAATCATACGTCAGATTTAATGAATGAAAAGCAAAGCCATAGACGAAAAATTTCGCTCTTTATTAGCAAAGCAATTTCAATATTCTTTATGTTGAAAAGTGAAGCTTATTACAGCCAAATCTGAGGCTTTTTTCGTTTTTATAAATAAATAACACTCACAGGCACACACTTTGTAGTGATCCCAAGTAGGCTTTTTGTTATGGGAACCATTCAACAACGGCACAAACATGTAACATCCATGACCGAACCGGGACTCAAACCCAGGACCCCTGGTTTGAGAATCCGGCGTGGCAATCATTACACCAACCGCGTCGTCAATAACACCCAGATTGTTAATAACTTTCTTGTACTGTGTATTTTTATTATTAATATTAATTAATACATTTGCTCATACCTATTGGACCCCTCTCTGGTCAACGCCATCTATTGAGAAATTAGGAACTAACTTTATTTTTCTTCTTGAAAATCCCTCATTGAGAAACCTCCTCCTTTTTTGAAGTCGGTTAAAAATTGAGCGAAAACTAGGTGAGAAATTTTAAAAACGTTAGTTCCACTGTAATGACATTTACACATTTTAAACGAAAACTAATATGTCAAAGTGTTGTCAAAAGCGGAAATTTACGTTGACAGGCCAACAATAACAAATACATTTTTAAAAGAAATCCTTTAAAACTAACATAAAAAGAAGTTTTGGGTGAACTACCTGCAAAGCCAGACAACAAAAAAACAAATGAAACACTGCTAAATTAAAAAGTCGCGGCTGAAAGGCAGAATAGAGAAAAAAAATGGTTGAAAAACAGTGAAGTTATTTCTTGCTCGTTGCTCTGTTAGGCCTCATAACGGGCTTCGCTACGGGTTTAGGGGTCTTGCCTTCATTCTGCGCGAGCGGCTGGTTTTGGGAGTCACTCGGTTGACCCGGAAACTTCCCTATGAGCAACTCCAAATCAGACTGCAACTCCACTTTACGACGGCTCTTGTCCGGCAGCAGAATGTTAATCTTGCCATCAGTCGACCAGCAGCGATTGACTCCGAAGTGCACGCAGGCAGCCATGAAAACTTGATGTCTAGTCAGAGTCAGGAACTCTGACCTAAATTTAAAAATATGTGTTTTAAGATGTGGAAAGAATATTTTGATGAAATATCTAAAGAAAAAGGAATTTGGTATAAAACAATACAAAGTCAGCCTCCTCACATACCTTGGTTTACCCAAATTAAGGCCAGTAGAAAAGTTGTTGTTATGGCACATAGGCATCGTAGTGGACACATTCCACTAAATAAATTCGGCTTCATGATGAAAATGTGTAGTTCACCTAATTGTGAGGAGTGTGGAGTGGTCGAGGACGTTTATCACCTGTTAGTGGAGTGTGTTCGCTACGAGCAGGATCGAATGACACTGATGAGGGAGCTTGATGTGGGCATATTTCATGACATCCTGGCATCACCAAGTTCTGATGCTGCTAGAAAAGTGTTCGCCTTTGCAAATTCATCAGTGTCTCGTTAAGTAAATTAGAAAGTAGGTAAAATCTAGACATAAGGTACGATGGGACTGACATGTACATAACATTTTGAACAAAAGTCGCTTTAAAATAAATTGAATTAAGAAAAAAAGAAAAGAACTCTGACAGAGTGAACCCAGACCCCTTCAACGATGACTTGGCATCCTACACCTCACGTCGCTGCTGCACAATGTGGAATCTGAGCAGGATGGGCCTTGGCTTGGATATATTGGAGCCAAGTCGGTGGCACATTTCAAAGTCATCGGGCGACGCCTCTGGCATTTTCATTTTGTCGGATATTATCTGAGCTGCTACTTTATGGGTTCTCTCGTCCTTGTCCTCTGGGACACCATGCAGGAGCAGAACCTTCCGCCTCAGATAAGTCTCATGCCGATCCAGACCGAGCGACAATAGCTCTACTTGACTTTTGAGAGTTGAGATGTTTTAAATTCAGCAAACTCACTTGTAAGTGCTGCAATGTCTGGTGTAGATGTTGATGAAGATGAAGATCCGAGATTCAAAGATAAAGTAGATTTCAATTTTATTTAAAGCGAGCGTTAACCCGCGACTTCGTCCGCACAAATTATATACCAGATTTTAAGTCAGATCATAAGCTATCAAACAAAAAATCATCAAAATCCGTTCAGTAGTTTTTGCGTGATACTCGTTCAAACAAACAAACACACAAACAAACACCCAAACAAACACACAAACAAACAGACAGACAAAAAATCCAAAAATTGGTGAAATGGAATCAGGGACACCTAAAAACCATATCGTAACTTTTTTTTTGTTAATATCTTCAATGTACAGACAAACTTCCTGTTACAGTTTTATAATAGTATAGATAGATAAATTTTGAGGAGCAAAAATGTTCGTGTGCACACAGTTTCGTTGCCTACCGCAAAATAAAAAGTGGTGAGCTAATTTAACCGTTAGCAACACTACGCGTAGGTATGCTACTCACAAGGATCGCGACTTGCCATCCGTCGTCAGTGTTGCCACCTCGACCCTTTTCGGGCTAGATCTAACATCTTTTTAACTGCTTTAGCCCGAAAAATGTCCATTCCCATTGAGGGACCAGAATTTTAAGTATCTGAATTCGTCTGGCTTCTCGGCGTTTTCTCGTGGTCCTACTATATGTCCTTCTCATCACGAAGGAGAGGGATGGAAGCATCAGACAATAGTATAATGTCTGAAGCTTCCGTCCGTCTTCTTCCTGATGGAAGGGAGAGGGACTTACATATCTATCAGATCAGACAATCTGTAGAAAATCGGATGTGTATTGCCAGGCTAAAGGTGGTCCCTCAGTTGAAACATGAAATTTTGATTGCAGTTCGAAGATAAATAGCGAAAGGAACAGCGTGACCTTTAGTAAAAATGTGTTATGAAAGATTACGTTACTAAACAGTATCCATGTCCGTCTTCCGTCAGTCGCGCGCTCCCCCGGCCGCTGACGGGAGCCGTGATATTTTAAGATTTTCTCTAATAAATAGAAGACCAGGGTGACCACATAGTAGAACTTTGTTTTGGAAAATTAAATAAAAAGTACTGTTTATAATAATTTTAATCATAATTTGAAATGATCGCTTAGCAAATCTAACAGCAATAACAACAAATTAACACAATGTACAAATAAAAACGAAAATTATGATTTTGATAAATGTACACATTGTTCAGTATCAGACGCTCCTGCCTCCACCAGAAGCTCTCCCATTAGTTGCAATGTTCACTAATGCCAACAAGACAATGCTGTGGTAACCTTTGTAATTAAAGTAATGTGAAGTATCGTCAGGAGCAAAAATGTTTGTGTTTTCCATCTAGTGTGCCCCGATACATTCCGGGAAATACCACTTAGTCTGAAATCCATTTAAAATTTTCTTCAATTCAATTTTCAGCGTAGCACGGCATCTGTAAGAGAAAAAGAAATAAGTTCTATGTAGTTAGAAATAAATGTCCCTTTATGATATGTTTTTACAGGAATAGCCACAATCACTATCCCTGCAAAATGAAAACGATAGCCAACGGCCAAACAGTGCTTTGCAGTCAATGACAGACGAAGATACATACTGCACAATCATAATAAACAGATGCGAGATCTCAGTCACAAGAAGAAGGGTCTCAATCACAAGATTTCTATTGAATTAATCTACTTAATCAAAATTTGACACAATAATGAAGATTTATGCATAGAAGTAGAAATAATGACAACTCTATTACTGCTGCTTTACAACGTCTTGAAAATATTATGTGGGCCAATTTTTTTTTTCTTAATGCAAGCAATGTTATTGTCAGGTAGGCGTCAACAGATCTATCCAAACATTTATATATTGAACTACCGAGCCGTCTCGGCTTCGCACGGGTGCAATGCTGATACTATGCATGTATTTTATACATATAAACCTCAGATCAATTAATACAAATATAAACCTTCCTCTTGAATCTTATCTATAAAAAAAACCGCATCAAAATCCGTTGCATAATTTTTAAGATCTAAGCATTCCACGGCGGGAAGCGACTTTGTTTTATACTATGTAGTGATGATAAAACTTGGAATATGTCTGAAAAATGTTCTTATCCATGATTGTATCACTTATTTATTAAGTTATTAATGTTATTATAGACGCACAAAATAAAACTTGAAAAGATCAATACCTAGGTATTTTATTTTACTTGCCTGATTATAATCCTGTAAAGCCATAGGTAGATATTGCAGCACAAACCTTTAGGTAATAGTTACTCTTTCTTATACTGTGCTTCAGGTAAATTGAGATATAGCAGATCTGGAAACCCTGTGAAGTGCTTCTAATGTGTAGGTACGCACGTCGACACATCAAGCTATACAAAACCAAAATAATCTGGCCGCACGTAGGTCGTGTAACGTATAACGTCGCGCGGCCAGCTTATGTTGGTTTTGTATAGCTTGATGTGTCTCCGTGTGTACATAAGTGTACATGAACGACCAACAGCTGGATATCTGAGTGTGATTCTAATTATATTTTAGCCGGAATAACATTTCGCAGATGTGTATCTTGTTTTTGGATAGTTTTTGTTTTTGAGAGAAGAGTATCAAATTGATGCGTACCTAAATGGTTTTTGCAACCATCGCTTCTTGCATTGATCACGTAAACATCAAAGAGAATATAATCCCTAGGGAGCGATAATCACTATTTATGCACGGGCCGATCGATAGTTTGTTTGGCAATAAAAGCAATGACTTTAGTCATATTTTTAGACTAGTTTTTGGGCTGGGCCGCGGGCTTCGCAGCCCGCGGAGTCACCGCGAATGCCCCTCCGGGAGGTGTGGAGTTTTAGTTTTCAGTGTCTGATTAAACCTATCAGTCGGGTAAAGGAAAAGAGGGGGAGGGGGAAGGTGTTGTAGTTTGCTCATGGCGATTGGACTTGGAGTCTTACATTTTGCTGAAAAAAGGGGCAGTGAAGGCTGAGAAAGTGAAAGAGGACCCTGACGTTAGGGGGAGGGGGGGGGGGGGCACCACCCGTCAATCGGTTGCGGTTGGGGCGGGCCGAATCGCCTGGAAGCCTGGTGGACCTGATCTCCGGGATCAGTCTGCCCGCCATGCGAGCCGCAGGCCGAGTGCCCCGCTCGCTTGGCGGGCAGACTGATCCCGGAGACCAGGTCCACCAGGTTCCAGGGGGAACGCTTCGGAGCTTCGCTCCTACGCGTAGCTCGGCCTTCGGCCTCGCGAAAATTACACGGGGGAAGGGAGATGGGTAGTTACGGAGGTGTTCAGTCAGTATAACTGAGCGTTGGACGCTTCGATGCACGCGCCTACGCGGAGCTCGGCCTTAGGCCTCGCTAACTTGGCTCGGCCTCCGGCCTCGCATTGAGGTACTTGCACACATCGGCCTGCGGCCTCGGTCACCTGGCTCGCCCTTCGGGCTCGCCTTAAATAAAATTTGTATGGCGACCCCATCGAGAATTGAAGATAAAAAAAAAATTGATTTCGTATTTGGAATCGTTAACCCTTTTGAAAAATGGTCATCATCTTTTATCCGCCATCTTGGATTTTCGTCACTTCATCCGAATAGCTTACCTCAAAGAGTATGGCTTACCTCGTTCCCTAAGAATTGGTATAAACACTCGGTATCCATTCCATCCATATATTAAGAGATTTAGGCGTTTTTTTGATTGTTTTCACTGCCCTGAAAATCTGACTAAGGTTCTCTCAAACATTTGTTCGGGGTCCATACCCATATATGCCGTGGTTTATGCGGGCCGTTGACCCCATCCACCAGGGTTCCACCTGTAAGCCGGGACCGTTAGCTCGGCCTTCGGCCTTGCTAACGTGGGTCGGCCTGCGGCCTCGCCTGCCTCGGCCACGGATGCCTCCCTTCGGCTCATAGCCTCGTCATAGAAACTAAAGTTTGTATGGCAAGATGAGCTGGGCAACACGTGTGTCCCAACCTTACACGTATTGACACCGAAGTGGCCAACTTTCCAAGCTTCATACTAACCCCCACAATATTACCTATATTCCTAGATATAATCACTAAAACGTAGTAATATACATATTTTTTTGGTACAATTCAAGGTAAAGGGTTAAAAATCCCATACAACCGATGTCTTCAATACAATTCTCATTTCTACCAATTAAAACGTTAGTATTCGACGTTCTGACGCTTCTTTGGAGTTTTTGGATACAAACGAAAGACGTAGAGAAGTCCACAGGAAAGTGGTGAACCATAATTTTCTTTGGGCGAACCGTTCGCTTTGCCGCGCTACAAATGACGGAACACTTTTCCTGTTTACGACCCATACACCATCATATTTCACTGAACTGTATATTGTTCACTTGCACGACACTTTGTTACGCAAAACAACGCCAATTTTACGAAACAAAACTCACTATAACCAATAAAAATTTAATAAAATATGAGGACTCCAAACGTAGCTGACAAATTACCGCCAAAAACTCTTCGATACAGTATCGGTTCACGTTGCGGTAGTCTACATTGAACTTTACTTTGTCTATGGTAAGTTTCCAGTTTGAAATTCCCGCTACTTTTAAACCGGAAGGGATTCCAATGAATGGGTCGTGCATAAATCAACCGCGAAAAACTGTCTGGACATGAAATGTCCAGGGTGTAACGCCCGTCCACGTTTTGAACGCCCTGTTCATACGAATCCGAAGGGATTCTTATGGATGGTACGTCAATAACTTGGCCGTGCATAACTTGTTCGAAAATTTTATGTACGATCAATAGTGTACAGCTGGTTTTTCGCGTCCATTCACTCGAGTACGAAAATGGATTCCTATGAACGGGTCGTGCAAAACTTGTTCGTACCAAGCACGTACGACCAGTTTTTCGAATCCCAGCTAAATGAGTTTGACAGTGGATTCCTTTGCACCGGTCGTACGAAACTGTCTGTACAAAATTTGGATGCCCATTATGCGGACGTGCATAGTGTCTTCCCATAAATTGAGGTTATAGATTCCGCTTGAAATAAAAATAATTTATTAAATTTAGACTATGCTATATACTTAACTGTGAATGACAATTTATATAAAATGGTGTGTATCAATACTTTATAGTGCAGCAGTCGCTTCACTCGCTTCCTAACACAAAAAAAAAATTATTTTATTTATAAATTCCAGGCTCTGCTCGGCGCCCAACTAGTTATTACGCTGATAATGGTATCAGTGATACAAAAACTAGGGACATATTCGTTCGCGAGGTGGTTATTATGTTCCCAGGGGCTATACCGCTACCTGTACCCCTATAATAGTGAATTGAAGACCTTAGCTGGTGTACCTAAGGAGAAACCAAAGAATAAAAAAGGCGGTAAAACTGAGTCCAATGGCAAACCGGAGACGTTTCACGTGCCTCGGAATCTTGATATTCAGTTGGAGACAGCTCCGGTGACGGAGTTGGATGCTGTGCATTTGAGATTTTACACAGAGTATCTGTGGATAGTGGATTTTTCGTTGTACACTGGCATAGTTTATATTATGTCTGAGGTAAGTTACTGGACTGTATGAAAATGTACTTTAGATAAAGATGAGTAGAAGTGGGCCATAAGGCTGCCCGTCAACAGGACCTGTGTGAGGTATTATAAATAATAAATAAATAACGCTCACAGGCACATACATTGTAATGATCCCAAGTTAAGGACTATAGGCTTTTTAATATGGAAACCATACAACAACAACACAATAACATCCATGAACGAACCGGGATTCAAACCCCGGACCCAGGTTTGGCAGCCCGGCATGGTAACCGTTACACCAATCAGGTCGTCAAGTAGTATTGAAGCAGTAAGCGAGGTAAATTACTCTAATATGGTCACACAATTAGAAAAAAAAACTGGCCAAGAGCGTGTCGGACTTGCCTATGAATATGATAAGGTTCCATAGCCATTGTATAAGTGGAATAAGAAAAGTAACAAGAGCTATCTAATGACACCCCACTAAATTTTTTAGTAAAAACTAATTTTTGACAACCCCCTTTTCGTTATATAAATAAAATTAAAAAAAAAAAATCTTTTATTTCAGACAACTTATAGACAAAAAAGTAGGTATTGGAGAACTTATAAACTATGTTAGTGGGGTAGGGTTAACCCGCGACTCCGTCCGCACAAATTATATACCAGATTTTAAGTCAAATCATTAGGTAACAAACAAAAAAACGTTCATCAAAATCGGTTCATTAGTTTTTGCGTGATGCTCGTTCAAACAAACAAACTTATTTTTTTAAATTTACTGTTTTATAATAGTACTAGGGTTAACCCGCGACTTCGTCCGCACAAATTATATACCAGATGTTAAGTCAAATCATTAGGTAACAAACAAAAAACTTTCATCAAAATCGGTTCAGTAGTTTTTTGTGTGATGCTCGTTCAAACAAACAAACACACAGACAGACAAAAAATCCAAAAATCGGTGATATGGAATCAGGGACCACCTAAAAACCATATCGTAACTTTTTTTCAATGTACAGACACAAGTTCTGTTACAGTTTTATAATATTTTAGATAGATAAACAAACTTACATTGTGTTTTTATGCTAAGTAGCTTGAATCAAATTAAAGATTCAAAAATTTGTCTCGGGCGGGACTTGAACCCGCACTTTTCCAAACCGGGGAACTGCGTTATCCAATTTCGCCACCGAGCCCACTACCCAGAAAACGAAATTTTCAATCTGTTGCATCTGTTTTTTTCAATCTTTAATATGATTCGAAATAGCACAACATGGCTGTAACATGTTTAAAAATCAATAATATTTTAAAGTAGCTTGAAAGTCAACTTTATGATGTATTAAATAGGTAATAAAAAGCATTGTTATATAATTGCAGGTGTACACAACAATCTTCCCACTGAAAGATGAGTTCAATCTGAGCATGGTCTGGTGTCTTCTCGTCGTGCTATTCTCATTGTATCCTTTTGTACTTTTCATCTTTTATTGAAATTTTCAACGGAGTGAGTTGTGTGATTAGTTGATTACTGATTAGGTATTGATGAAATAAGATTTGGTTTTAACAAATTTTAATACCTTTGTTATGGCTAGACTTAGAATACCATGTCCAGTGGATCCTACTAGTGTAAGCATTTATGCTCACAACTATAATTATCAGAGGTATTGAGAGACATTCTAAATGTACCATATTCAGAAGATCTACATTTCTTACACACATCAGTACATCAGTACAGTTGGTGGCTACCCTGTTGTATGGTAGTGAATGTTAGGTATGGAATAAAAGGAATGAGAGTCGAGTGAATGCAGTTGAAATGCGCTGTGCTGAAGTGTTGGGAGAGGCCGTTCGAGGAAAACATACCATGATCAAATCAATGATCTTTTCCGAAAAGGACAAGTGCGTAGCACCCTCAATCGACGGAAGTGCATGAAAAGATGTATGAATGTGAATGAGGATAAAGATGTGTGTCAGAGTCGTAGCGTGTAGCGGTCCATGGTCTCTGCCTACCCCCATGAGGCTAAGGCGTGAGCTTATGTATGTTAACAATAAGTCTAACAGTACCCAAAGTTCACTATGCCACAGAATAGAAATCCAACCAGAAATCTTCAGCTTTCTTCATCATACGAGCTTCAACAACTTCAGCTTCATAATTCTAAGGTTGCAGCGGCCAGTACTCCCCTACATGTGCAGCGATGTTTCTACCAAACTGCCATTCATTCTCAAACGTGAACATTCACGTTCACGTATTGCCGCACGCTGCGCTTGTATGAAGCTGTTTTTCTAGTTGTATATCTTTTCGGTGACCATACATTTTTGATATTTATAAAACTCTACTAGAAAATAAACAGAAATCCAGAAGCAGAAATCCTTGGGCATTATTTTTGGATAGTTTTTAAGGCAGTTATCAGTTTATCACAAATGTAAATCATGACCACGATTATAAACCCTAACTCGATCACAGAAAGATTCTGCTATCACTAACAAAGCAGTATTTCACAAGCGAAGAATCAATGGGTGAACGTTCAACGTGCATCGTGGCCTTCTGTGTGTTCCTCCTCATCGCCATGATTGTGCTGATTGTTGATGAGTCCAAACTCGAAGTCGGTGTAGACCCCGCTTATGACAGCTTCTATGAGAACGCATCTAAGTTCTTGGAGAATCAGGGATTGTCATCAGTGTAAGTTGTGCCTCTCTATAAAAATAAAAAAACCTTTATTCTTCTACTTTAACACATTCATAAATTAAATTAACAATTCATTATTTATTGCATGCATGAATCACAACAAACAAAAGTAGGTGATAAAAATATTCATTACATTTAAATAAATATTTAATATTTTATTCACATAATTATAATCTCGGCATGTTTGTGTTCAGCTCCTTTTCGTAGTAGTCGTTTCTTTAGCGTAGGCCTCCCCCCTCAAAAACACGTTTTTATATTTCTTCCAGTATTGCATTATTCTGGCTTTCCTCATCCAGTCTTACAGACCTGATGAGATGAGATGAGATGAGATGGCATATTTGGTCTGCCCTCTAGCATAGTGTAATAAAACTACTAGTCAGCAGTCACGACAGGTCAATCGAGCGGCCCGTCGGGAGCGCGTCGCGGTTCCGACTTGCCAGCGCGCGGTAGATAGCAGCCAGACGCCTGTGATAGCCTAGCCTTTGCACACTTTAAACACTGCTTTGACCAGAAATCTTAACACTTTGTATGAAACTCGCAGGAAGAATACAGGTGGTCCACATATGCCAAGGCTCCCAATCCCAGGCCCAAGGGCCATATAGTTTAAATTTGCCCGCCAACAACGTACAAGCCGCTTCCAACTTTGGTTATAATTAAAATAGCTGGCAGGTAGCATTAAAGCATTTCCAGTAAGAACATTAATAGGTGGGCCACCTATTGACAATACGCAGCAGGTGGACAATACGCTAAATTATGGCCCACCTGTAGAATTAGTTGTAGAGACTTGTTATTAATTGTTATCTGAGTAGTGTGATTGAAGTGTTTATTGTTTCCAGGGGTCCTGCTTCGAAGTTAATACTCAAGCTCTGGTTCGCGGTGTGGGCGGCGGTAATAGGCACTCTATTTACATTCCCTGGTCTCAGGGTCGCCAGGATGCATTGGGATTCATTGAGGTATGTACGTCTTAGATTATTTTAGTACTGTTTCTTACTGATCCTGATCCCCACTGCACTCAGGAACCACAGGTTTTTATCTCATCCAGTGCTAATACCTGTCTTACCAGATGGATTCTTCGTTTGTACGTCAATGGGCATCAGTTACAAAGAAGATGTAGAGGAATTTCCATCTCCTTTTTGCAAAATCTGCTGCTGGTGGAGTCAGAGATATGAGTAAACACGGCAACACATCAAGCTATACAAAACCAAAATAAGCTGGCCGCGCGAAAGTCGATTAGCGTATAACGTCGCGCGGCCAGCTTACGTTGGTTTTGTATTGCTTGATGTGTCGCCGTGTGTACAGTAACTTTTTATGGAGTAGAAGATTATTTTGTGCTTTCAGGTTTGCTACCATAGTAAGAGTTTTTGTTTAAATGGATGCCAACGACCTCAATTTAACCCTGTATGTATGTTATTCATGAGTAGGTTATTGCTAAGCCCAGCTGAGTCATAAATATTAGCTTACCGGTCTTGTTGCACAGACAGTTCAACACAAATTATCACTTATACGTGAGAGTGATAATGAGGTTACTAACAGCAAATGCCAGGAATATTGAGTTCATAGAACTAATGTAATGATGTCATATAGGACTAGCTTTTGCCTGCGAATTCTTCTGCGTGGATTTAGTGCACCCCTACATGCTCTGTCAAATATGTATAATATGTATTCCAAATTTCATGTTTCTATCTTCAGTGGTTTAGGCTGTGCATTGTCTATCAGTCAGTCACAGAACTGTTCTACAGGGTGAAATTGATATCATTAGCATCCTTAAAACAAAGAGTCTATCCATCAAAACGAACAACTTTTACTATGGGAGCAAACCGATCGGAGCAAAAAAAAGGCAGCTGTTGCATACATTTGAGTCGAGTAGGCATTGCAGTTTACTATGGAACAGCTGATATTTTTGTTGCTCCGATCGGTTTGCTCTCATAGTAAAAGTTGTTGAGTTTGATGGGTAGACTCTTAGTTTAAAAGGATGCTAATGATATCAATTTCGCCCTGTATAAGTATAGATTAAGAATAAGCTCTTCACTTTCTATTGCAGGTACTATGGAGACAACAAGGTGAAATCTCTTCTGCTGAATATAAACTTCGCCCTGCCGTTCGTGCTAGTACTGCTGTGGGTGCGGCCTATAACTAGGCACTACCTCAGCGTCCGCGTGTTCAGCGGCATGGAGAAGCCCCTGTAAGTTTATTTATCGTTACTGATGAACACAAACTTCGCCCTACCGTTTGTGCTGGTACTGCTGTGGGTGCGTCTCATCACGCGGCACTACCTCAGCATCTAACAAAACATCCTTTTCGGAAATCCATCGGAAAGCAATTTTTTTTTAAATTTTTCTGTAAACCGTTCCCAGAAGAACACTTGCATCATCTAAAGCCTGACCAGAAATATAAAAAAACCTGGTTTGGGGGCCCTGTAATCGATAATGATAATGACCTTTGATGATGATAATGAAAGCGGGCCGGAGGCGGACACGCGGGAAGCGAATATCTTCGGACCCGCTCGGTTTTCTGTGTGTTTTGTTGTGTATGGTATGGTGTGGTGCTAATGTTCGAGTTTGTATGTACTCTAACACACAAGAAATACGCGCGGGTCCGGAGATATTCGCTTCCCGCAGGTCCGCCTCCGGCCCGCTTTCCCGCAAAACCGCCTCTGTGTGTGCCTGGCCTTTATTGTCAGTACCTATTCCAAGTTTCAAAATTAGTTCCTATGATTTTCCGTAAAGTGGCGAGGTTTTTTATTTAGATCTATGTTTGTGGTCTAACTAAACCATCTTTGAGCAAACATTTAATGTAATTCATATAAGCCAATCAATCGTAACGTTCGGTTCCAGAATGACATCGGAAGCGTTCGACACGCTCCGCTTATGCCTGGTCATAGTCACAGTGGTGCTCCGCCTGGCTCTGATGCCGAGACAACTGCAGGCCTACCTGGACATGGCGCAGCGCCGGCTCGACGTCCAGAAGAAAGAGGCCGGCAGGATCACCAACGTTGACTTACAGAAGAAGGTATGTTGGGGAAACGGTTTAGAAAAACCAGATAACACTCCATTTCTTGACGTGGGTGTAGTAGAAGGTGAAGAAAGGGATAAAGTTCATCCAGAGTCTCCTAAATATTATCATAATCCTGGGGTTTAATTGTGTAACTAGGTAAGTACCAAATTATATCGATATCGAAACGGCATTGTGTTTTTTTACAGTTATTGGTGATTCTGCTACTTAATAATTAGTTAATCAATTTCAGAAAGTGGATATTATGACACAATATTTCTTAAAAATTGGCCAGAACAGTCACAAATACGTTACCGACTTTGTGTTCGATATAATCGGAAGCTAACACATAATATGATCGTTTACATGCTGCTATGTTTTACAAATTACAATTTGCAATAGAATATTTCAACAAAAATCTTTAAAACTTTATTATGCTGCAGTTTTACTGTTATTGCACTGTCTTTGTTATTAGGTATGTCAAAATCACGGATAACCTGGCCAGACCGCACCTTTATTTATTGTCACCATTTTTTACTCTGCATGTTTTCTTAAAATAAAAAACCTCTTCAATGAAAGGAGGCCTTTACAGCATATACAGGGTGAAATTGATATCATTAGCATCCTTTTAAACTAAGAGTCTACCCATCAAACTGAACAACTTTTACTATGTGGGCAAACCGATCGGAGCAAAAAAAATATCAGCTGTTCTATACTAAACTGGAATGCCTACTCGACTCAAATGTATGCAACAGCAGATTTTTTTTTTGCTCCGATCGGTTTGCTCCCATAGTAAAAGTTGTTCAGTTTGATGGGTAGACTCTTAGTTGAAAAGGATGCAAATGATATCAATTTCACCCTGTAGAGTGTAAACCCTTAGAGAATCCAGTGGTAACCTATAAGCTCAAACTGACTTTTCAAATTGCAGATAGCATCAGTATTCTACTACCTATGCGTAGTGGCCCTCCAATACATCTGTCCAATAGTGATTTGCCTGTACCTAGCCCTTATGTACAAGACATTAGGTGGATATTCGTGGAGCTCGCTGTTCTATGAAGACCAAGGCATGTGCGCGGCTGAGAGCCCAGTAAATACAGCTGAAGGCATAGAGGGGATCGAACAGTTTCAGCTGGCCTGGGAGAATTTGAAGATGGTAAGTGGAATAAGTATTTATTGACTTGACTTTAAGCGTTATTGCAATAGCATTACCGACCCGGTATGTATAAGATAGTAATTATATTGGGCGTGCATTTCTTAATTTTGTTTATCGATCTTTAACAAAATACCGGAACTAATCAAAGAACTACCCTTTCATAACAGGCGGCCCGGTAGGACAGTCTGTAGTGAACCTGCCTACTGTGCCGAGGGTCGCCGGTTCGAATCCCGTAAGGGACAAATATTTATATGATGAATATGAATATGTGTACCCGAGTCATGGATGTTTGTATCTATATATGTCTTCTATATCGTTGTCTAGTCATCATAATACAAGTCCAGGTACTTTGAATGTGACTAGATAATTTGTGTGACAATGTCAAAGATATTTATATTTTTTATTTTTAATGTATAAGGTCACGCGACCAGCTTATATTGGTTTTTTATACCTTGTTGTGTCGCCGTGTGTACTTTCACCCCTTTGAATTTTCGGAAGCAATAACCTTACAACATATGTCGGTCCAGGAGGCCAAAAGTGATCAGGATCCGACATTCTTTATAATTATCACTATTAAAATGTTGATTAAAAGTCAATAAATACAATCACTTAGTCTATTTAATTAATCTTCACAAAAGTTATTCTTATTACACTATAATTTCACATAAAATGTCTCAATTGTCTTTATTATTCACTATACAATAGAATGCAAATTACACTACGAAGCTATAGGGACACTAGCAAAACGTAAGACAGTTCCAAGGCGCGTCTTTACGGGCTTGCTCTCAACCCTGAGTGCATGTTCCTTGTTTCTCTCACGCCCGTTGCACCGAGACTCTGTCGAAGCACCACGAAGCTAGTTGCAGGTGATGCTTGCGTTATGTAGCACCCCTATGATGACAATGGCCAGCACCATATGCCGACATATAAATGTTTATGATATGATTTATATTATGTTCTCGCAGGTGTTCACAACGGAGGTGTACCGCGGGGTGTTCGGGTTCGCGACGTGGTGGTGCTGCTTCGCGTGGTTCCTCTCCACCTCGCTCGGCATGGCCTACCAGACGTACTTCAGGATCTCGTGATGCACCACACTATCCTCTAGTTATATATGTTACAGCTGTTATGTTTGGGTGTGTGTGTAGGTTAAGGTCTCCACATTATAATGGCGATGGGACGGGAATAGCAAAGAGAATAGTTTTAAATAATCCAAAGGGCTAAATGTTGTTTTTGTCTACTGAATAACCAGCTGCAAGATGCTAATAATTATTTTGTTTGTTTGACTTGTCATCTGAATGACCAATCCAAAGGACATTCAGGCAAGTTTCATACATTGTTGGTCTTAAAAAAGAAATTATTTTCTAAATTGAATAACTACTCAGAAAACGCAGTTACAGGCTAAAGTTCAAAGTAAAGGTTTAAGGTGGTTTCAGTCCATACCAAAGTTTGACGCACAATACGCGTAGACGGAATTAATAAAAGTAATAGTTTTATATATGGAAAAATAGTTTAGAAAATCTAGTTGCCGCGTCACAAATAACATTTGCAATTTATAAAATAATTACGAAGATATAAAGCTTTTAAGATTTTTTATGAAAAACTTCAAAGCTTTATATCTTCGTAATTATTTACAAAGTTACTTATATTAATACCGTCTACGCGTATTGTGCGTCAAAGTGTTGTATAAAATTGAACCCTCTGCAACCATCTTAAGGGCTTGGTGACCTATTTCAGGTCTTATATGGGTCTTAACAGTTTTTTTTAACCAGACTCCAAAAAAGTAGGAGGTTCTTCGCCTATCTTGCCTTTGGTGACCAGAATGCCTGATGTCCTAATTTTGACCATGGGCAATAGGTAGTAATCTTCAATGACAATTCAGGGTATGTTGCTGGTTACTTAATGGCGTTAAACAACATGTGTCCTAAGATTCTCAGTCATCATCACATCATCATCATCATCAGCCTATCATCGTCCACTGCTGAACATAGGCCTCTCCCAAGGCGCTCCACAAAACTCTGTCCTGGCCGAAGAACTGACAACCGGTGGGGTGTCAGGGTTCTGGAGTGGAGACCGCGAACTGGTAGACGTAGTGTGGGACGTCCTGCTGCCCGCTGGACAGACGACCTAAAAAAGGTAGCGGGGAGCGACTGGATGAGGAAGATTCTCAGTAATGTATCTCAAATTGTTATGTTTATGAAATAGGCCCCAGATAATTGTTTCTCGTTCACATAGTAGGTATACCAGAAAGAGATACAATTCACTGGTTTGTCTTCTCCCGGTATGAAAGCATTTAAAACGTGTTTGAAACACGAGTGAAGTTAATGAGAATACAGAGAGCTCATTCCGCCACGGCCTCGCTGTCAACGTATTCTATTCTCTAACGGTATCAATATAGGGATTGTTTTATATTGTTCCCGCTGCTCCTGTCCGTCAAGCCTATCTGTACAATATTTATTTTCACATTAATCATCATTCATCTAGTGGTGAGGAGTAGGGATTCCGATTTTGACATATACTTGTATGTTGTATATAAGGTTCAACATTTGCTGAAAATATTTTAAGGATATGATTAGACCATCAACTGAAAAACTTTCTCTATAGGAGAAATGTCTAAAACAGCTATAAAAAAATCTGCTTTTTGGCTGTTCGATACAAAACTGCAAACCAGAATGTGTGAGACAGCTGATAATTTTCCGCGATTTCGATGTTGGTTCCATAGAAATAGTTGTTCAGTTTGACGGTCTGGAGTGCGATTTTTGAAACTCATTCGTTGAACTCAGCGGTTGAAAATATATAGAGATACGCATCTTTCTACTACTGATTTGACTTTCAAAAATCGCACTCCTGGAGTATGATTTTTGAATGTCAAATCAGCAGTAGAAAGATGCATATCTCCATAGTCATATTGACATTTTCAACTGCTGAGATCAGCGAATGAGATTCAAAAATCGCACTCCTGATCATCTCCTTAAAATATTTCCAGCTAATTTTGTTAGATATATGTATTTTGGGGTGAACACAAACGGGGTTGTTTCAATTACAAATACTTTTACGCATCAAAAAGTTTCTTTGCTAATGTACATAGAAATACTTTAATTTGTGGACATTATTAAAATGTTCTTTTCTGCGTGTTTTTTGCATGTATGGACTTCCATGTTTGAAACATGATTTTGTCAAAGATTGCACAAGTTTAAAAGTTATTTTGTAAATATGTAAGCTCATTTGCAATACACAAGCAATCCTAGATCTGTATGTATTGTTTTGTTTGTATAGAGTGACCGAAGTTTTGGTTTTTTTGTTTTGTATTGTCAACAGCTATTATTTATTGTCGAAGCTTAAGAGCCTACCGAGCCTATTGTGCTGCCTTTAATCGGTTTTTTTTTAATTTCTAAACAATTAAACAATATTTACAAAAAACAAGAATGTCACATTGTAGTCCTGATTAGCTTTCAATTTATCGAAACATTACGGATTATTATGTTTTATGTTTGTAGTTAGTATCGTTAAAACAACGAAAAGTGGTCACTTTTCATACAAACATTACAAAAACAAATCCGCAGTGATCCGATATATTGAAAATCAGCAGTGACTACAATGTGACATACTTACTTGTTTTTAGAAATATTGTTTAATTGTTAAGAAAAAAGAAAAATACGATTGGGGGCAGCACAATAGGCTCGGTGCAGCCTTAAAGCCTAACTGGACAAATTATGCATTTTTTAAAAAGAAATTTTAAATATATCTGAAATGCTTTTTAATATCTCGCATATATGTCTGGTTGGGCATTAAATTAATATTAGCTAGTGTTTCTAGTCAGATTTATGCATTGCGAAATGGAATACAATGTGGCGCTCCATTTTTATACAAAGGTCCGCCACATACATACGGAATTGCGATCCGGAATCCTGATTCAGGATTCAGTGTTGTCAACTATGGTTACAAAAATTACTTAGTGCTGTTTAAAAAATGTCTAAAATCAAAATGAATGAAATGCCAAATTAATGACAATTGTATTTTTAGGTATTTATTAAAACGAAACAAACAATTTATATACATGATATTTACTATCATGTGATGATGTCATGACGTTACGATGATGATTTGTAAATTGTATTTCAATATTATGCAACTATATCCAAATACTATCGATAGTTATAGCATTAGACATAATCTACATACAAAATGGTATAAACCATTATCACACAAGCGATTTTTGAGCGTAGACGATTTCGCAACTATACTGCAACGACGTCGCAACTGCACCGTCACGATACGGTATCGTTCCATTGACGCCTACGCTCTAAAATCACTTGTTTGATATGACTGTAAATCGTAAAAAAATGCCACCTAAGACAACAAAAAATCACTAGATCTAGTGAAAAAGTCTCTGAAAGCGGCAACACTCCATCCGGAATCTAATTCCGAATCAGGTTTATTCCGTACATATGTAGCGGACCTTACACCACTCGTTTTTAGAGAATTTTTTAGACCTATACAAAAGTGCAGATTACCTAATAAATTTTCTATAGGAGGTCCAAAAATTTCATTTTCGACCTATGCTTTAGTTTCATTTTCTGAATTCTCTTTTTAGTTCTTAATTAAAAACTAGTGGTGTATATTTTGTAGACAAGAATACTGCGATGATTGCGTTGCCTTGGGAGAAAAATAAACAGATATATAAAAGTGGGCGCGGTGCTTTGTGTTTTTCAGTTGTGACTTTTGTAAAAGACTTGGAGTACTCTTTTTTAATTTCACACATTCGTACATACGAAATGTTCATAACTAAACTCAAATTCATAAGGGTCCGTTTATCCATCTAGCATACATATCTTCGTATGCTTGTTCTCTTTCGTATTGGCATTACGATTTTCACAGGTTATATACGATACTGACTCGAATGTTGACGTAACTGAATCCATTCAGAATCCATTGAGGTACCTATTAGAGGCGACACCCAAACAAAAATTTTTGTAACACTCGTTTAAGCTAATTGGCTCAACCTTAGCCTGTGCCGGGCGCATGCTGCACCGCGTCGACGCCCCCAGTGCGCGCCCCATAGATTAATATTTATATTGGATATGGATATTGAATTTTAGGACGTCCTAATTGCGTTGCCGCTTATTAGCACTAGGGGGCGCCACATTATGAAATAAATTGAAAAAGACGATCGGCCGACACGAGGATGGAACCTTAGCTTCGCGGATCGTAAGCCGGTTGTCTAGACCGCTAGACCAACAAGACAGTGATTAATATGGGCGAAATATCTCACTACTACAGCGCAGCGCGTGAGGTGTAGTGCGATGTTACTCCGATATGAACCCTAGTTCAACACATAGTGCTTCGAAATATAACCGATAGATGGCGGAAGCTGTCTATGGAAAATCAGCGTTCCACTTAGTTTGTACTAAGATAACATACCGCGCGCCCCGCGCTGCTGATGGTGGTGCACTGATTTTGTTCGCGTTGTCTGTTCCGAGTAGTTTTTTGTTATTTTCGTATACGAATTAGAATGTGTGAAATTCAAATCCAGCGCTCTTGTAATAATACTTAGTTCTGTAAGTAAATGCTAACAGATGTGAAGGTATTGTACCAGGATCCTTTCTTAGAGCTATTTATTGTCAACGTTTTGGTTGGACTGTTTTTATTAAAATTTTTCGAAGTTTTGTGGTTTTTTTATTTATTTCAGTTAATAGATGGAAATGATCAGATGAGTGTACCAACACATAAAAGGATTTGCAAAACCAAAGATCGTTTTTCAATTTGATTGTCCGATCATCCCCTCAAAAAAAACATCAGCGTATTAAGAAGTCCCACTGCAGGGCATACAGGCCTACCCTCAGGGCGGATAAGTGTTAGTCCACCACGCGTGCCCAACGCAAATGATAAACTTCACATTACGCAACGGAATTTATTCAGCGTAACCACGTGTAATTTCTCCACGAGCGTATCTATGCAGCAGGCAGGTTTCCTCACGATGTTTTCCTTCACCGTTTTTGAGAGCAGTCGGTAGGTAGTACATGCGCAGGTTACATGGCATGTCGTCCATGTGGATTCGAACCTGGATCTTACAAAAAAAATTGTTTTCTCCGGGACCCTTAGCCCGACCCCTCCCCCCCTGGATACGTGCCTGTGGGACTTCTTTTCTTCCGTGTGGCGCGAACATAAATCTTGCTTTGCTATCAATGTTTTCGTTCTCATTTTGTTCTCGTTTATGCGGAATTGATTTTCCAATCGAGTAACCTGTGATTGAACGTGGGTACCACTCCACTGAAGTCATGAGACATTTATTTTTTTCCTGTGGTCCGTAACGCCGTAGTGATGTATCGATTGTGCGTAGATTTATTGTTGAACCAGTTCAGCAGTGAGTCAGTGGCAGGGGAAAATGGTCATTGACATGGCGAGTCTGGACCAAAACAAATAAAAGGTAAACAAATGAACGCAACGGACGCAACGTGCGTTAGTACCTATGCAGCGTCCCATATGAGTGGAACGGTGAGAATAGCAGGGTCGGGGGCGGAGGCAGCGGCAGTGCTGAAGCACAATAAATACGCCGTTTTAAAACGGGACTATTTTTTTGTGCCATTCGCAGTGGAGACCTTGGGAACATGAGGCAAAGGCTTTTGTGAGGGATCTGGGCAAACGTATGAGAGAAAGGGGAAATGATTTCCGTGTTGGATCGTACTTGGTCCAACGCGTGTCTTTAGCTATACAACGCGGAAACGCAGCAAGCATTATGGGCACGTTTGGGCCAGGTACGGCTAGGGGCGGACTTTTCGATTAAGTTTTTGACGAGGCATGTTGCTGAAGGAAATTGTTTTTTTTTTTTAAGGAATTTTGACGACGCATGTAACAAATGAAAAATCTAAGAGATCAAATGGAACAATAATCACCTATGACCGATCAAGATAGCCATACATGAATTAATGAATGTTTATTTAACACAAAACCAGCCTAGTACAATATCACTAGATAATGCTACTGTTTACAATTTTTTACAAATCTTATTACATGATAGTCTTACTTGAAATGAATCGTATCCCAGCCTTCTTCACATTCTCTAACGCATTCTTAGACCATATAACTAGGAACCAGCCTTGCGTTAGCATTCCCCTCTACTAAGTGACATGATTAATTGACCATGTGCATTTATATACAATTTAATACCTTATCACTAACCGAGACAGCCTATCTCTAATGAGAGATTTTCCAAAAGCCATTAAAAAAGAAAGCGTAGATCGAAATGGCTCGATACATGGTGTTGACGTTGGCGTTGACAAACAAAAATAATTGCAGATAATAAAATACAACTAAAATACTGAAAAACATAATATAATTCATCAAAGGATGCGTTTTAGTGACATGCATTTTTATTGCTTAATTTTTAGCCTAAATTTCCATCTTCGCCTTCAACTCGCGTCAACGCCATCTATCGTATTCGCAGTATGTTGCGGAACAATAATTTCAAACTATCCTCATTTGGGGTGGGTTCACACGAGACAATTTTTACATACATACATACATTCATATTCTCACGCATGTCTCCAGCTGGGGTTAATACTGATAATCCTGACTATTTTTAACAAACAAAATTAGCATCTAAAGTAATGCAATAAAATCCAAAGTTGCGGATTTCATGATATCTTGTCCGCCGCAATTTTTAGTATAATTACTTGCGTAACTCGTCCATAGTTATATGGTCTAAGATCGCATTAAAACATTTCAACTGCGCACTTACATTAACACAAAAAATGATTTGTGACCCACTTAAACAGAAAAAAATCAGGATGATGAACATGAATTTATAATCATTAAACACTTAGAAACTCACTTAAATATTTATTTATTTTATCACTTTATTGTATGCATGGAAAAATAAATGAAAATAGCAAAGCTTCGACACGTACTAGTTTGGCAGGACTGTCCTGTCGGTGAGGAAGTCCTATGACGCCGACGATCCCACCACTTCGAACCAATGCTCTTCCATCCATTCTCTATGCTCGACTGAACCGTCTTATCTACAAATGCATCTTTTAATGCCCCAAGTTACCACAGCATCCTTTAATTTACAACAACCTCACATACCATTTAATTCTTGATTCGGCTGGTCACTAACACCATAAAAGCATAAAACAATAGGCACAATTATAAAAGATTTGATTCATGTCAGAGTAGATCAAAGAAATGAATTTGCTCTAGTTCAGAACTTTGCGCATCACTAAACTGAGCAGATGCATCATCGAGCTATGCGGCTTGGTTCATAATTTCAGCCAATAGCAAAGCTGTCCGTCATGAGGGAACGTTTCCTATTGGTTGAAAATCTGGAATATTCCAGAAAGCCCCAGTGACGTCGTGCGAATCCCCCCCGCTCGTATATTAACTTCGTGAAACGCCGACGCCATTTTATTTCGTGAAACGAAACCGTCAATCGCGCACGTTTGCTGAGCGTTCTACTAGATAAGTTTCAGACTGAATTTAATAATTAATTTACAAATGTAAGTACTTTTTCCTGTTATTTTCTCTATTGTCCAAATTATTATTTACTTTTTGTAAAGATCGCTTTATATATTTTTGTGATAATTACATTTTGGTTAACATCATGACCGACTGGGAAGTTCCTTGAACTTTTCCATTCTCGATTAGTCATCTCCTGTTTCTCATAAACTGTAATTTCTCATTATCTTTACGTAAGCCATACGTTTTCTGCAAGGATTGTGATAAATCTGTCTATACAATTTCCTTTGTCTTGCATCTTTTGCATGCAAATTTTAGCACGTGGTCGCTGTTCTTACAAAGGAATTAACGGTTTTTCAGTCATATTCTAGGCCTTGACATGGTTATAAATGAGTTCTAACTTCATTCCGCGTTGGTTATAATTATTGTTCCATAATCCACGTTCGAGAAGCTTCGTACGGAACGTGCATCGATTTTCCGCGATGGCCGACGCGGCCCGGCGACGGCCCGGTTCCCGCCTCTTTCACACCGTTTCTATTATCTTTTAAATATCGCACGTTATAACGGTAACCACATGGTTCATTCTTCCATTAGGTACCATGCGTTATTTTTACTTTCAATCTTCAATGCGGTAGATTTGCATTTGCAAGTTCATGATTCAACCTATTATATTCAGCGATCGTAGATACGGGTTTAATAGGTTAATTATTCTCAAGCTGCGTTTCAAAACGTTTGGAAATCACTTGGGGGTGTGAATACAAAAGAGCTAAAGCATACGAAGATATATGTATGTTAGTATGAGACAGAAAGACTCGTAGCGATTTTAACGATTTGAAATGGACCCTCTGTAATTAAAACCATTTACCTTAGATAATGTCTAAATTGAGCGTCACGCTTCTACCATACTAAAATGCACGGGCCAACTTCCTTATGTTGGTGTATGTGACAGCGTTATTCAACTTATCTGTGATACGAAGCGTGGGAAAGTATTTTTCGACACGTTTTCAGCTTTGTCTGTCCATTTAGACATACTATATCTAAGCTATTTACTTTGACTAATCTAAACATTTAATTCTCAGATGGCTGCCAAAGCACCCGCAGTAGGTATCGACCTGGGTACCACCTACTCCTGTGTTGGAGTATTCCAGCATGGTAAGGTGGAGATCATCGCCAACGACCAGGGCAACAGGACCACACCCTCCTACGTCGCCTTCACAGACACTGAGCGTCTCATCGGAGATGCCGCCAAGAACCAAGTTGCGATGAACCCTAACAACACCATCTTTGGTAAGATTTCGTTCCTACAAGCATTTTACTACCCTAACAGTCATAAATGCCAAAGGATTCCATGTAAATATAGATTCTTATCAGTTAGGTACAAAGTCTAATTTGGCAGAGTATTATTTTACTCATAAAATTCATGATTACATAATGTTCTCCCATTTCTGTGTTACTAATTCAAAGTTCTTATTTTAATTCATTGTGGTTGGTAGGTAAGTCCAACTGTTCATGTATTTATTTCTTTTAAAATGATGGAATCTATTCATCGTTTCGGTTTATAGGAATGACTAACACTTGTTCAAACAATGATAAATTTAGGTGATAGCAGTTATCAATTATTAACATAGTGTTTAACTACTATCAAGGATATTCCCACAAATAGTTTCCATGAGGCAACATTATCACTAAATAGATTTATTGAAGTCATCATTACTTGTCTAACATACAATTTTATATTATCAAGTTTCTATCTTGACCTTCTAGAATATAAATTCCAATGTCAATGAAGTTTACATAACCAATTCGTAAATTTCGTGTTTCTTACATCCAAGAAACAATGACGCGATGTTTATTCAACTATATCTACCACATGAATAGACAGCTATCTCGAGGAAACCGCACAGAAAACAAGGTTCATACAAACAGGGCGTCACTTCCGCTAGACGCGTATATGCGCCATTTTGATTCATATTGCAACAGATTACGATTTTTTCGCGGGACTACTGTCGTTTCGCGCTCTTGTGTGAAGCTACGTACACACGGCGACACATCAAGCAACGCAAAACTAAAATAAGCTGGCCGCGCGTAGGTAGAGTAATGAAGAACGTCCCGCGGCCAGCTTATGTTTGTTTTGCGTAGCTTGATGTGTCGCCCTGTGTACATCAATTTAGGACTACGATACACGTGTCGATGCGGCGCACGCCCTTGCATTGGCTCATTAGGGAGCGTTGACTTCCCTATAGCTACTATACATCTAGCTATATTTCATGTCATAGAATAGATTGTGTGGGCGTCCGAAGAGATATTTAAAAATATATCTTACAGTTGGAGCTTTCAGAACTGGAATGTATGTTAGTAGGACAAAGGGGTTTGAGTATATAGTGTAAAGCGATAAATGCGTAGGCTATAGATTTTTGTGTTGTGACTCATACAAGATATTGCCTCAAAATGATAAATTAGGTTTATAAGTATGACTAATAAAAATTATGGGGTTTTAGTGAATACATTGAGCTGAGGAGCTTATAAACTGGTTTTCATTTTAATGTCACTTAAGTTGATCAAATCAAATGATGATGAGTCATTTAAGTTATTTCCTCATAATGAAGTTACTTTGTGTAATTTAACCAACATGAACATAATACTTTTATTTAATTCATTATCCTGGCCCTTATTTTCATGATGATACCCAATATACTAGACTAGAGTCTCTGAACATATTGAATGATAACAGTATTCTGAGGATTATTGACAAAATAAACCGATTTCTAAATATAGAACATTGTCTACAATAAGAATCTGTTCTTTGTTCCAGATGCTAAGCGTCTTATTGGCCGCAAATTCGAAGATGCCACCGTACAAGCCGACATGAAGCACTGGCCCTTCGAGGTCGTCAGTGATGGAGGCAAACCAAAGATCAAGGTCGCATACAAGGGTGAAGACAAGACCTTCTTCCCCGAAGAAGTAAGCTCAATGGTGCTTACGAAAATGAAGGAAACAGCCGAGGCATACCTCGGTAAAACAGTGCAGAATGCAGTAATTACGGTTCCAGCGTACTTCAACGACTCACAGAGGCAGGCCACAAAAGATGCGGGTACCATCTCTGGCCTGAACATCCTCAGAATTATCAACGAACCTACTGCTGCTGCGATTGCTTACGGTCTCGACAAGAAGGGCGGTGGAGAACGCAACGTCCTTATTTTTGACCTCGGCGGCGGTACCTTCGATGTGTCCATCCTGACCATCGAGGATGGTATCTTCGAGGTAAAATCCACTGCCGGTGACACCCACTTGGGAGGAGAGGACTTTGACAACCGCATGGTCAACCACTTTGTCCAGGAATTCAAGAGGAAGTACAAGAAGGACCTTACCACTAACAAGAGGGCCCTTCGACGACTCCGAACGGCGTGTGAGCGCGCGAAGAGAACTCTCTCTTCCTCGACTCAGGCGAGCATCGAGATCGACTCGCTGTTCGAAGGTATCGACTTCTACACCTCCATCACCAGGGCCCGCTTCGAGGAACTGAACGCTGATCTGTTCAGGTCCACCATGGAGCCCGTAGAGAAGTCCCTTCGTGACGCCAAGATGGACAAGGCTCAAATTCACGACATCGTATTGGTCGGCGGTTCCACTCGTATCCCCAAGGTTCAGAAGCTCCTCCAAGACTTCTTCAACGGAAAGGAGCTGAACAAATCCATCAACCCTGACGAGGCCGTAGCATACGGTGCGGCCGTCCAGGCTGCCATCCTGCACGGTGACAAGTCAGAGGAGGTGCAGGACTTGCTTCTGCTCGACGTCACACCCCTGTCCCTCGGTATCGAGACCGCTGGAGGTGTGATGACCACCCTCATCAAGCGTAACACCACCATCCCCACCAAGCAGACGCAGACCTTCACAACCTACTCTGACAACCAGCCCGGAGTGCTCATTCAAGTCTTCGAAGGTGAGCGCGCCATGACCAAAGACAACAACCTTCTCGGAAAATTCGAGCTGACCGGCATCCCACCCGCGCCCCGCGGCGTCCCTCAGATCGAGGTCACCTTCGATATCGACGCCAACGGTATCTTGAACGTATCCGCCGTGGAAAAATCCACCAACAAGGAGAACAAGATCACCATCACAAACGACAAGGGTCGCCTGTCCAAGGAGGAGATCGAGCGCATGGTTAACGAGGCAGAGAAGTACAGGAACGAGGACGAGAAGCAGAAAGAGACCATCAGCGCCAAGAACGCTCTCGAATCCTACTGCTTCAACATGAAGTCTACCATGGAGGACGCTAATCTTAAGGACAAGATCACGGACTCCGACAAGCAGACCATCCTAGATAAGTGCAACGACACCATCAAGTGGTTGGACTCCAACCAGCTGGCTGATAAGGAGGAGTACGAGCACAAGCAAAAGGAGTTGGAGGGCATCTGCAACCCGATCATCACCAAGTTGTACCAGGGCGCGGGCGGCGCGCCCGGCGGCATGCCCGGCGGTATGCCCGGCTTCCCCGGCGGAGCGCCCGGCGCCGGCGGTGCCGCGCCCGGTGCCGGTGGCGGCGCTGGACCCACCATCGAGGAGGTCGATTAAACATTCCATCCACTACGAAATTAACATCCTTTTGAATAGTGGTAATTTAAGCCCTTGCTTGAAACTAAATAAAATTATTGCAACTTATTTCTGGTTTGTCTTGAAATGTCCTTATCTAAGAGCAAGGAAATAGTCCTAAATCCTTATCTAACCACATTTTCACAAATCTCACATATATGTTTATTAGTATCAAAACCGGACAATAGTCATAAATCCAGACGAAGGAAAAATCTATTGTCTGGAACACTGATACAATAGATTTTTCCATCGTCTGGATTTATGACCATTGACCGCAAAGAGAATATTGTCCGGTTTTTTATAACAGTCTACTCATCTATCACACATATACGATAATAGTCGACTCGTATATCACACATTCAGGGTGTAAGGAAAAGTGTCATTAACCTAACCTTTAAGGGTGAAGCCACACGAGCGTAATTTTGTGAGTCGCGTATTTTGAGTCCTTTTCATATAAAGGCCGAGGTCATAGAAAAAGTATTCCCGGATTTTATATGAAACTGACTCACAACTCGCAAAATTACGCTCGTTTGGCTTCACCCTAAACCACACTCTACCCATCAAATTAACAACTTCGACAAAGGGAGCAAACCTGTGAAAAAAAAATTTTGCTTCTCCATACTAGTAGCAGTAACTATGTCTATATGCGTATGATCCAGACTAAACTGCAATCTACACGACTCAAATGTATGAAAAAGCTGATTTTTTTTGTTCTGACAGGTATGCAGTTATTCAGTTTGATGGGTAGAGTATTGTGGTTTAATGATAGGTACTTTTCCTTACACCCTGTATTATCGTAACTCCTAATTTAGCCAAACTGGTTTGGTAGGAATTTTTTAACTAACTGTTTATGTTTAGTACTAAAACTGACATGAACTGCCAGTCGGTTTAGGAGATACCTAAAGGTCCTAAAGGTACGACCTTTGAACAGTTGTAACTCGGCTGTAACTCCTAAACCGACTGACGAACCATACCAGTTTTTCACATAGCTACAGTGCATACTACAATAATATCATGCGATCAGCCTTGCAGCTGATCGTTAATTTTTTACTGACACTACCTGACTTACCTGACATCGGTAACTTCTAAACCGACTGGAGTTATGCAGGCAGACCTAGTCCATCCCCATCACAGAGATGCTCTACACCCAATAAACACTAAATCAGCCTTGCTGCTGATGGTTGCAAAAAGTACACTTATCTCTTATAATATTATTTAAAATTTTAATTTATCTGACTGCGTAGATACATTAGTTGTTCATCCGTATCAGGCCATCTAGGCATTCCGAGTATACCCATCGAAACTAATAATATGAGAGCAACCAATCGGAGCAAAAAAAACATTTGTTGTTCCTTACTAAACTGCAATGCCAACAGCAGATTTATTTTTGCTCCGATCGGTTGGCTCCTATAGTAAAAGTTGTTCAGTTTGATGGGTAGACTTATATATTATTATTTTCTTTTATTATTATTTACTATTTATGTATTAATTTCACCCTGTATACCTATAAGAAAACTTAGATTCTTAGATTATTAAATCTTCCTATTAGTTACCTGGTTACCTACCTACGTAGGTAATCTTGTGGAACCAGGAGACGCATTTGATACCGCATTGCTGACGTCTTATCGGTTTTATCAACAGCCGTAATTCCGCAGAAAAAACTGCTGGGATGACTATTAATAATTTTGTTTGACCACTACACTAGCCAGACCTATTTCTGAGTTTCCTATTAATAAACTCAAGATATAAGTGACCTTACCACGTTTAGAGGTTACGAAAATTTTAACAAAAAATTTAAAACGTCATCGGCTGCAATATTATTCAATCAATCAATCAATTATACTTTATTTGACACCAAAGAAACAGAATATACAGAGAGCGAACAATCAGGAAATACAAAAGGCAAATTATTTTATAACTTTTTAGGTTTTTTGAAGGCGGTTTAAATTTTTTGTTAAAATTTTGTTTATTTCTCAATTTTAGTGGTCCCTCCTCCTCCGTGGTTTAATGGTTAAGAGCATTGGCTCTCGACACGGAGGTCGTGGGTTCGATTCCCACGGGGGACACCTAGTGAAATGTCACTTTGTGCGTTTTCCCCCAGTTGGTTAGGACTGTGGAGGCGTAAACTCAACGGTAGAATAAATAAAAGCTTTATTGCTTATTTAAATTTTTATTACTTTTGCTTCTAGAACCTATCTTCGACTCCCCTTCTCTAATACTCAAATGAAATCCATCACGGGATTCGTCAACGTTCCAAATTTAAATAAGAACCAGCCAGCAAGCTATGGCTATACAACCTCCTTACAGGACATTGCAGGCTGAATCACCTGATTGTCTGAAAATAAAAATGATTCCGTGCTTCGGATGGCACGTCAAGCCGTTGGCCCCGGCTACTATCTCTGGTGGTAGTAGTCGTTACATAAAAACCACGTCAGAGGCCGTAAGGCGGTCTGAAAAAACTCTGACACCAGGGCTCTGCCCACACGATAAGAAGAAGAAGAAGTGGTGAATTCATTAGTTTAATTTAATAGTAGTGCTTTAAATTAACAAACGCACAAGCTGGCACTACGATTTTCAAAGGTTCCCCTCGATTTCTCTAGGATGCCATCATCAGATCCTGGTTTCCTTATCATGGTACCACCCTTGGGATATCTTCTTTCCAACAAAAAAAGAATCATCAAAATCGGTTCATAAACGACGAAGTTATCCGCGAACACACATAAATAAAAATACAGAATTCCGAATCAGGGAATCAGGATTGTTATATTGTAAAGGATTTTCTTGGATAAGTTATACATATGTCAAGATAAACGGTCGAAGCTACGAACGCGAAGAAAACAATTGCAATCAATACTGGCCTCTAAACAATATACTTATATTACTCTTTGCTCTAAACCCTATCCATAATATACTCCCACACAGACACAATTTGTATGACGCCTCACGCACACCAAGATAAGATAAGATAAATGTTTATTTTTAACTTTTGTTTAAAACTTTACATTAAACGGTAGACCAAAAACGAGGCAAGCCTGATACGCGAGGTCTACGATTGGGAATCCTTAACAATAAACAAATAATTTAGTTACGAACTAGTACAATTGAAACAAAGTGAGAGGGTGTGAGTGAGGGGGGGGGGGGGGGGGGGTGTAGGTGTGTGTCTGTTTGCGTGTGTATATATTCATTTCATTTAAATTTTCTAGTCTGAATGAAAAGTCGAATAGCCTTGCGGTAGCATTTTCCCTCTGCCACGGTATAAGATTAATTGATCATGTGCATTTACATTCAATTTTATACCTTATCTTATCACGTTATGGGGAATAAAATCCAAAGTTGCGGATGCATTGGGGTAATATAATACGATACGGTGTCGTCTTACATAGATAGATAATCTTGTCATATACACCGGTAATCAAGGTGATTCACTTCACTCTATTCTAGAAACCGCTATTTTTCCTGAGTTATGTTTTATCAAGACAGACACGTTTATTTAGATACCTTCACAAATCAATAAGGGAACACAGGAATGAAGGCATTAAGACAAGAAACACCAGCTGTTTTGAAGCGTGGTCGAACATTATAACCAAAAATGGAATTTGTTCAGTTGGATGGTATACTTAATTCAGAAGTCCCCAAACTTTTCATTGATCCCTCAATCAGAGTAAAAACACTTACAATCAGTTGCAGAAACGCACATTAGAATTAATCCTCCATTAAATCTCTTACTAGCTTTTACTACGTCAACAAGAGAAAAAGTGACAGGAACAGATTTAATGGAGGATTAACTTTAATGAGCATTTCTGCAACTGAGCGTTAGGCATCTAGATTTTCCCAAGGGCCCCACATAGTGTCGTTATGCTAACGCCAGTGCATAATAGGGTATTGGAAGTCCAATAGAAATAAACAGCAAACATCATCTTTATTGGCATCCAAATAGCAATTTATTTATAACAACAAATCTGACGTTCAAACAATTTTTATATTTAATTAATCGCAATTTTGTGCTATTTTATTACAAAACAACGGGAATTGGGCTGCCTCAGGCCATCACTGAAAAAAACAATGTTTCTTTGCCTTATCAGAACATTCGAGACCAAGATAGTTAGGTATTAATTTATTGATATGTAGAGATCGGAATCACTGACGCATTCATTTAGATTATCAAACAAACATGTTTCAGCGACGACCTCTTAAGTTCACATCATCAAGTCGCTCATTGAAATACTTACTTAGTCTATCCTAATACCACGCATAAGTGCCTACCATAAAAAATAATCAGCTAGGTAGGAACTGTTTAATAATTTAAAGAATTTGATGTTATGATATGACAATAGGTGTTGTTTAATTATGAACCATATCCAGAAGATTAACAAAGAATGTTGATATTAATAATAATAAAAACATAGATAAAAAATTGGTTTTCGTAGCGAAGATTTATTGAAGAATAAAAGTATGTTGATTACACCATTATAAATTTCCACAAACTAAAACTACTAATATTATGTTAATAGACCTTAGTAACAACTCAAAATATGGAAGACAACAAACCAACCATTGGGCCGGGCGTGGACTGTGAATAGTTCAATGAATACGACGTTATAGTTAACCTGGCAGCCACAACACAACTACAAATAATAACGATTACAATATCACCTTAATTACGTTTAACCATCAGCAAGCGGGCTCTATTACACTAATATATTTACAATACAGTACAAAACGGATTAAGTACATTCTTACATAAAATCCCATGCGAGATCCCCTGAACAATAAGGCTTGGCCAGCGCCACATTTCATTCGCTCCAATTTTTATATAACTGCTAAAATATTCTTATCTTATTAATCCCCATCGCATAATAAATAGAGATGGTCTGGTCTACTTAATTTTAGCACAATCAAATATTACCATTCATCAATCAAAATAGGCATATATAAATCCCTCGATTTTCATCATTATCTCCTGGCTCAAATCAGTATAATTTCAGTGGTGCCAACTTTTTGAATTCGTTCTAAGTATTTTTAGAAGACGTCCTTGACCATGCGAGAGTATTTTCATTAGAACGTCATAAAGTAAATAATTTTTTTTCTGTGAATACTTCATCTCTCAATCGAGATTAAATAAACAATCTCTATTCAATGACACATCACATCACATTAGGATTACCTACCTATGTTTACACTGGTTCTTGTGGTCTATATCTACATGTCGCGTTGCCTTTTCTGTTACGATATATACAGGGTGTAAGTGACAGCCTAGAAAATACTGAAACGGTGAACTCAAACCATCAAACTGAGCAACTTTCACTATGGAGCCTACCTCAGGAGACGCGAAAAAAATCAGTTCTCCCATACAAAACTGCTGAACCTACCAGACTTAAATATATGGGAGAGCTGATTTTTTTTCGCATCTCCTGAGGTAGGCTCCATAGTGAAAGTTGTTCAGTTTGATGGTCTGAGTTCACCGTTTCAGTATTTGCAAGGCTGTCACTTACACCCTGTATATTGATTATTACATGCTTATTTGGTCATCAGGATTTGAAACAATCTGCCAGCCAAGAAAAAAACCTATCTTCAGTAGTGGAATTCTGACAATGATTTGATAGAGGTTGTAACATTCCTCATCGTATAATATATTGCTTACCTACTGCCGAGGAGCGTATTAGTTATTCAATGCTATTGTTTTAATTTCACTCATCCTTCATACAGTTTATGTCACTTTCGAATATAATAAAATTAGGATGGCGTAAATTCATAAGTACATAGCACTCTGGGCTGTTTTTCTTTATCCTATAGGGATTCAGACCTCGACTAAGGTCACCGCTAGATACGTTTCGATCATAAATGGGCCTATCGGTGCTTGTTTCCTCATAGTTATAGTCGGCACCAAATACAGCTGAACGCATTTTGCCTTGTGCTGATTGTAATAGAAGTCACTTGAGTGTCTGATATGGAGTTATGCACCATTGGAGGAGGCACCTTTTTATGCACTGACACACTTGGCAATGTAGTAACAAATTGTTAATCGTTGATGGCCAAATAAGCAAGCGTAAAGTGAAGGGTTTAACATCTGTGGTAACTATAGCGCCTGCTCCTTCATTAATACTATACATACTTTGTTACTTTTGCTTGTTCATCATTCTCATAATTCGCGATTACCATTTTCATTGAAATAGATATTAATGTAATTTTATAAATCATACCTTTTAAAGACCTGAATAAGTACTTAAAACAATGTAACAACACTATATTGTGCTATAGTTAAAACATTTTATGAGCTTGCTAAAGCTGAAATTAGGTAAGTAGGTGAATGAAAATCAATTAAGATTAGGGCTGGCACCAGTCTCAATGATGTTACCACCTTATATAATCAAATCAGCTAACAATTAACCAATATTGTATATGCAAAATGCCTTTTTTTATCTTATCTAATTCCGGGGATATTATCACTAGTCAAGTACATTACACAAGAATTCTACGACAAAGTAAAACAAGTTCAGTGAAATCTTAAGTTCGGTTAATCACAAGAAATCTATACTTCCGCCTATAAAAAGCTTGTCGGCTTCAAGTTTTATTATACTTACTATATTATAGCCTTAATTTCAGTCTTATATTAATTACTTGTCATAGAATTCTTATGTTTTTAAACCCCCGACATGAACTGTTACAATTTTAAAAACGAACTTAAACTATACGCTAGTAAAAATGGGATTAGTGGAAACAACATTTTGGAGAAAACTCAATCAATCAATCAATCAATTATACTTTATTTGACACCAAAAAAACAGAGTATACAGGAAGTAACATAAATGTGTCGTCAAACTTAACAATTGTAGCTAATCTGAATTTGGAAATATTATAAAGTATTGCAGTTTTGTATTTTTTTTTCGAATTGACCAATACAGCATTACTCAGGGAGCATCGACTGCTTATTACTGCGGACTATGGGGGGACCACACCAGTGACGGCGAAGCGCCCTGGTAGGTCTACCGAACCAGTGAATGAACTTAAGCAACCTGCCCAAGGGGTACGGACCTCAGCAATTGGCGTTGCTGGGACTACGCCGACTACGATTGGGTAGTGGGGATCGGTGAGAACCGGCCAGCGATCCAGCGATGTGCCGGTGGCGTCTGTAGGCGCCAGAAGGAAAAGGAGTGGGCAGAGATCGCGACTGACCCCCCCGGGGACGGAGGGGATTTCGATTTTTTGCACTATGGGTACGAGTATATAGATTTAAGCTCGCTCATATTTTATGAAAGCGTTTATTTGAGCAAGTACCTATTGCAGATTAGATGTTCTCGGTTTCAGGAGATCTCTTCCTTTATGTGCGAAAGTTTCAGTATCCTTCTCTTAGATTTATAATCATAATAGCCAAATTTGGGCGGTAAAAAATCGGCAAGAACTGTCAAAGATACATACTTATCCAATATAGACCGTTGATCGGCAAATCACACAACATCACTATCAGAAAGGATGAACCGATTTCAATACATATTTTTTATTCTCAGCCACGTTTTATGGAAATTGGTTCAGCCTTCCTCAGCTCTTGTCGGGGGTTTCTGTATCTATATTTAAAATGTAACATTTATTTATTCGATTGTAACGCTATTGGGCAGATGTGTTCTTAACAGCTAGCTATTTCAATTGGATCTATTTTCGGAGCAAATTAAGATAATGTTATTAAATAATAATCAGTCAACAGTTAGGAACGCTATCTTAAGGTTAAGTATAATTAAACTGTACAATGAAATTAATAAATTCGGGAAGCTACGTATTAATACTACGTAATTATCTTGTCGTTCTATGTGTTTCAAGATGAAAGTCTTTGACCAGTGTGTAGACCAATGAACGATTAAATTAAATAACAGCGTTGAAACCACCTTAGATAAAACAAAAAGAATGAAGTAGCCAGCTGTCTATTGTTTACGAGTGAGACCATGTTAGGTCCGAATCTCATTCCAAACAAATATCTAATTTCAAACGAAATTCAGAAGGGGGCAAATTCATACAAAATCTTAATGTGACGGGCCTTAAACTTGGTATTGATAAAACTATATTTTGTGCTTATGTAATTTTATTGCATACATCCATGTTCGGCTGACATCTTGAAAATTATAAGTAGCTAAATGTTTTAGAATGTGTTGAATTAGGGCATTTAGCCATATAAAAAAAATCTAGAATAAAAAAACATTCAATGTTCTTGCTATATTGACCACATTCTAAAGTATGAAGCAAGATAAATAGATAAGTAAACAATTTTCAAGGTTTCAGCCTATTTCAATATTTGTCTGTTTCTTTAGCCTCATCGCATCGCAGCGTACTTTTTTCGTTTGCGCAATGCATCTTCCCGTTTTTTGTTTTATCTAAGACAATTTCTACCAATGAATACTGATTTATGGAAGTTTTAAGGAAGCTAATGTATTTCATTATTAAGATACAATTTCAGTTTTTTCTAAATTTAAACAGCAAGTTACTTAGAAGAATGATTAACTTAATTAATTAACTAATTCAAAGTCAGAATAAGGTTAATTATTCGCATTATAACCTTAGAACTAATTTTCCACTGTAAAAAAATTAAAATTTCGTCATAACAATAAATGTAACGTCAAATATAAACAGATTTAGTATAGACCTGAACAGTTTTAGGTTTTGTGCATTATGTAGCCCAGAAAATAGCATTTGTCGTACCTACGTAATTAGGTATTTAGGGTGACCTAAGATATTGTTTGGATGACAATGTTTTTCGCTAATTTTGAGAAATAATTTTGGTACTTAGTTCCAGAATTATTCAACTTGGAATACATTTGCACAAAACCTAGGTGGATACAGACGCACATTATGCAACCAGGTTTGGTATCTATGAAAAGAGTCCTTCACAAATGATTTTTAACCGAGTTCAAAAAAGGAGGAGGTTTCTCAATTCGACCGTATATATATTTTTTCTTCGAAATGATTTGAATGAGCGTTTTTCGTTTGGTTTTCTAGCGGATCGATAGATGGCGCTACGGTCTGTGCGAATAAAGGTCAAAATTTCAAAAAGGTTTTTTTTTTTTAATAATAAATAGGGAAATCTTTTGATGGAATATTTAATTATTTGGATCGAAAATTTGAAACTGTTTACTTCTGATATGGTTGTATGAGCTCGATCCCTTGGCCTTAAAAAAATGGCAGGCCCAGTCTTGACATGATTTTGAGAGGATCTCACGAACGTCTCTATGGAACGATAAACATGCTATCTGTCAAGTTTATTAGGAACTAAAATTAAAAAAGAAAAGAAAAACGCTCATTCAAACATTAACACGATTGGCTAAGTTTCATTTACAATCATACGACGTAACGTAAAAAAATTATATGGGAGGTACTTACTTAAACTGTATAATATTGTTTGGTTTTGGAGGAGTTACCTATGTCATGCGTTTATTACGTACATACATAACTACAAATACATACGGGGTAGTCGTGTTTAGTCTTCTTTAGTATTTGAATAGACTAATGGAATCCTTTCTTTACACGTCCGATCACCGATGATTTTCTTGGAAATTATAAATTATAAAATTATAAGTATATATATATATAGTATAAATTATAAGTATAAATGTTGTCAAGACATCACACATTGCCCAAGCCTGTATCCACCTTCGAGCCACTTGTTGAGATGGAGAATATAAGCACGTTTACAGAAAGTAAAGTTATTCGAGAATCTCTTTCGACCCAAATGTACAAATAGCTTATCTAAAAGCTTGAAGCAGAGAAGCTCGTACAGAATACGTATTCTTAATCTAGGAGTGGTCTTATTAGTACCGTTTATAAAGAGACCTTAAAAAAAATGCTTCATTAAATCTCAATAAGAAAAAAAACATTGAAAACCCTAGCTCCTAATCTAGATGCCTGAATCCTAGGAGCTAGATTTGTAAGTTGATATTTTCTGGACCATTTGGTCGAAGGAACAATTTGTTTCGGTTTGTCATTGATAAGTAATATAAAAGTGTACCTATTCATCTAATCTATCCGGGTTTGGTTTCTTTTTCTAGATACCGTACCCAAAGGTTGTAAACGGGAACCTATTACCAATTCTTCGCTTTCCGTCCGTCTTAACTGTAAAGTGCGGTATCTTTTAAACGATAATAGGTAGCGAGTTCTAATTTTCACAGAGTAGCTAACAAGGTTTACCTTTCCTCATGATGTTATCCTTCACCGTGAAATGTAGATTACTTATAGAATTAAACAAGTTAGTAATTCTTGTAACGAAAGTTCTATCTATTTTTCCGCGTGACCCATTTTACGGCTCTTTTGAAACGGTAATAATGTAGAGTCACTCCATTTAGTGTAGAGTACATTAGTATAATCAGCAGTGGGATTTTCTTCGTATTTTTCGTTTGACTATTGAATATAGAGTTAAAATACCTGTTTTAATCGAATATGGTGTTTCTGTTAGGGGTCATCATGATTAATTGATTACAATACTGTGGCAAGTTTCGATCAATTGATTATAACTATTTTAACGTTTGTAATTGTCTTTTGAATTGCGATGATCGCTCTAAACGATTTTTAAGACACGAATAACTTTATTTATCAGTTTTATCACACACACGGTTACTTCGGAGATTTTCGATTGTTTTTTTCTAATATAACCTCTTGAAATAATATTATATCCACTTAAAAACTAAACGGTTCTAATTTCAAATGTCTTTTTTCTTTTGCACTAAAAGTCTTCGTTCGGAAACTTTTCAGTCAGCTTCCATTACGCTAGGGTTGCGATCTAAAGACTATAACTACATCCATGCGATAGCTGGGGAACCGTCCGAGGAGAGCGAATCGAGGGATCGACGCGTCGCTTTCGAACGCCCCTGATGTCAGTAAAGAGATGAGCTGGAACATGGCCCATCTACTCCTTGCATTTGTTGATCCGGGTTTGTTGTCAACTGTAAAAAGAAATGGGTACCTAAATTGAGTAAAGATGTAAAATATGATTGGCAGAATTTTTAGACCTTCGAGCCGGATCATGAAGGTTATTAGGGGTCTGGCTAGTGAATCAACTGGTTAGGTAAATGAAACTACATTGTCGATAGACAAGGTTTTGAGTTTGGATGTATGCAGGGTCTTACATAGTTAGGTTCAACGGTTTAAACCATGCCGAAAGAAATAGTGCAGCATATCCGAGGGGTACATTTTTTAGGTACATCAGTCCGGTTATTTTTAAATTGGAGCTCGTCGTGGCACTTTAATTTTAAAAATAGTAGTCATTAGGGTTGACCCACATCTGTCAGCACGGAATCGCATTTGGTCATGCCTCAAATTAAGTGAGGATTTGACTTATTAACCACGCTTGGAACTTGGTAGGCAGGCAGGCATACGATGGTAGTAAAATTGAGTTGGCACAAGTGAATGCTACTGCATTCTATGGTAAATTCTTTACGCTTTATTAGGATCCATGCAAGTTCGAGGGAAGTGGTGGCCCTGCTCTTGCCTTGGACCACATAAGAATTGTTACAATATAAAGTAGATAACTGGTGTTTTGTTGCAAGTTTCGGTTCTACTAAATGAAAGGACAGGAATGATCTTACTTCTCTAATCTCACATACAGCTGGGAGCAGTCCATCGGTGGAATTATTTGGCGATCGAGGTGACGGTGTCGGTGCGTGTTTAGGTATCTCTCTCCCGGCAGCCATCTTATCGTGCAACTGAGCGAGACGCATACTCATTTGTCGCCTCTCCTTTTGCTCTCTCTCGCGTTCCCATCTTCTAGCGCTGTAACTCCTTACGGAGGATGAACTGCTTTGGACAGAGCTTATACTTGGACGTCTCGAACCTGTAGGAAGTATACTAATTAGCTTTTTGACCGATAGGTGGCATTATGCGTGCTATGCGATTGGATGTGCGATTCGTAGCTTTTAGTAATGACTGTGTTTGTGTTAAGCTTTGAGGATTTAAAGGTTTATAATTGCGGTCTTTTATTAGCCAAGTTAAGTTAAAAACATGATAAGGAGAATTAGATAGAAAAAAGTTATGAGCTGGAGATTATTTTTTCCGATTTACCATTAATATTATAGATGAACATACACAACAACTTAAAACTTAGAGGATGTGGTGAGATGATTCATTCATAAATAGACATAAATAACATTTTTATATACATTAGCATACAAGCGTTTTGTATGGATTCAAATGGTTCCTGGAATAGGTAGGACAGTTAGTACATGTTGAATGTTTAGTATAACGCCCATGCATCAACCATGACATATAAAGGTGTGAATAGACGAGAAGCGTTAAGCGAACAAGCCTGGCGTGAAACTGAAGCTGTAGCTCGACTTATAATTGTAGATAAAAAGTGCTTTGAATAAAAACAGAGGAATTTCCGTGCTAGCTTCTGTTTAAGACTTGTAAAATGTTTACACTAACATGATGTAGTAAAAGCTTTAGCATTCGTTGCTCTACTTTTGTAAGTGGCTTTATTAGATTAGATTCCACATAATATTTCACAAATTATTGTAAATACCTACGCAATTTATAAACACTGGAAAGCCAATCAAATAGTTCGTAGCTTTAGTGACGAATGCCAGCACAATATGAAAAAGACTCCGTCCAAGGGAATACAACTGTGTCCTAAGGAAATAAAGGTCCTAAAGCTACAGTACTCTACCTTCAGTTTCGTCAACATACAATAAAAGCTGTGTAAAGAAAAGACAGAAGGAAGGAAGGACCGTGGCCATCTTGCTTTCGCCGCCAGAATGTCTAGCGACTGACACCACTGGATTTACTTCCCACAATTTAGCTTCCAATGCTGTGCCAATCACGTGTAAAGCCCACATCAAGCGATTTACTTACAAAACCGTTATTGCTGCTTTGGTAGAAAATAAGGATGTATCCAAATATGCTTTGAAAGAGGATTATAGGTAACTAAGGATTATAACTACTCCAATTATGGTAAACGAACTTGTCAAGAATTAGGTCTGGCGGAATCTATCCACAAATGGCATCATCTTCCAGCATATACAATTTGGATTAAATTAATGGGAGAAATTGGGTTAAATAAGTGGACAACATTACTGGAAACATATAAGATAGTAATAACTGCTATAGAGACAGGTACTAAGAAGTGGTAATTTCAACCTCAAAGTAGTTACGATGAAGAATAACATAGAGTTTTCTCTAACATACCTTTTCTGGTATCGCTGAATAAACAGAAGCGCTTTAAAATGGGAACTTTATAATTTTATCTTAACCTATTCTTTCTGGAAGACTTTCCTCGTAAGCATATTTGGATGAACATCATACGGTGGTCGAGCAGTCGCAGACTAGCGTCGGTCGGGCCGCTAACACCAAAACGTCACATCTAACGGACACGAGCGGCAGCGGTCGTGTCATGCGTCCCCACGCAGACACTCCTCGAATGTCTTCGGACTCCATCAAGAATCCAATGCTGCTTAGGTACATACCAATTTTCGCTTCGATGAATGAAATTTGAGGAAGGATTCGATATGCGCTAATGGAACTTCAAGCGACTTAATCGTTAAACGAAGCTTCTCAAAGGCCGTGGAGTCAAAAAGCTCAAAAGAGCGGAGGAAAAGCGTGACATTCGAGGACACCGCGTGACGGCCGCCGCCGCGCGGACACCGAGACGTGCATAATGGGACCGCGCGCTGCATACATTATCCAGTTCACCTTTGGCGGCGCACTTAGGCGGGTGCGCGCCGCCGTCCCGCCTTACGGCCTTCAGGTGGCGCGAGATTAGCAAGATGGCCGCGGCGCGCGCCGCACCTGCGCGCGACGCCGACACGGGCACGCCGCGCCGGGACGTGCGCCGCGACCCCCCCGGCCCCCCCGCCCCCGCCCCCGCCCCGTCCGCGCTCTCCTCCAGCGTGCCGCTCGTGCACCCGCTGCGAGACGAAGCACGGGACGACGCGCGCGTCGCGCTCAGCGTACCACCTGCGGGTAGACGAGGCTGTTGTTAGGCTCGAGACTGACGTTACATGTTGGGCGCCATTTTGCGTTAATAATAATTGGCGCCCAACGTGTAGCTCGAAAGCACCTCTGAATTTTGTCTCTTGGATTTAGTAACTTGATTGGGCTATAAAACAGTAATATCAGTTTTTTCTCTACGCCTATGTTTTATGCTCTTTACGCAATAGATTTCACAGCCACGATTACAAAAAAGTTTGAACGCATCGACTGTGCGGCCAGTTTGCAGCTTGTGTTATGTGCATTAGGTTTCCTTATTTACTTTACTGTAACGTGTGGCCACTGTCTACTACGCACAGAGCCTTACTATGAAAATTTTTGAAAGTGCAGAAAGAATTCGTTTCTGTAATCCTTCTAATTTGATCAATAATTTACAAATATTTTGTGACTCACCGGTATCATTCAAGGAGTACAAGCATGGCGGAGTGAGCCGCGCGTCGGCGAGATGCGTGGGGTGGAACCGAGCTCTGGTGTACAGATGCAGCACCATGCAGAGCAGGCCGGCTAGCACGAAGATGCCCGACGCTACGCCGAGCAGCGTCGGCATGTCCGCCGTCAGCAGTACCAGGTCTGGAGAGTGCGGGTTAGTATTATTATTGTAATACCAGCAATAAGATAAATTGTCTGGGAAACTGATGGCTGATACGCCATTACCATGGATTTAACAGTTAGGGTTCAGTCGGAGACAGCAGCTCAGAATGTATAGGTGATAGAGGATAAGAAAAGAATAGGTCTTGAAATTAATTGAACTTGCGCCAATGATATTATAAATTGCCTTCCATATTTCAAATGTCATCATAATCAGTAGCCTGTTGTCGTCTAGCCAAGCCAAGGTACGCCAAAAAACTTAACTGCCTACCTTAAAGACTTGCTGGCATTTAAATGCGTGTTGAAGAAAATGGAGGACGAGCTTACCCTCAGTGCAAAACACTCTCTGCGTAGGTCTCGAGTGACTGGTGCTATGGTAGCCCGAGTCACACTGGCAGTAAGCGTTGTGGTTGACCTGGACGCAAGATGCGTGGGCGTCGAACGCGCGACACGTTTGTCGGTAGAAGCACTGCTCGCCGAGTTTCTTGGCTGTATGAGGAGAAACATAATATTAAATATGTTGTCAAAACCGTAGAAGTGTATTTTTATTAGTAGGTAGATGGAAATTATGAGATATAAGGAGTAAACAATGAAGCAAACAAGCCAAAAGAAAAGACTTCGAAAAATTCTATAGTGCACAAGATTTTCTAGTGCAAGACCACTCTTTACACTGGTGTAGGATAGGAAATACACTAGTAGTAGTGTAGGAAAGGCATCTTAATTAGAAGAAAACTAGACTAAACTAAAACATTTGTACTCTAGGTACCTACGATAGATAGATCAGGTTGCTCAAGTCATGCTGAGTATCATACCACCGAAGGTAATATGAAGTTTGAAGAGGATAGAATTTCTAATCACATTAATTTGATCAGTCATTTTCTCAAAATTTAATAAAACCATTATAATACGAATACAAAAATTCAATAAGCCATCGAAGTAGACAATATCCTGGAGTTTGATGTTTTGATTCAATTATTCCATAAATTGTGAAGGAAAACTGAAACTCAGCCCATTTATCGAGTTTAAAATTCATCTAACATTTCAAGGTACCTACGCACCTCACAAGTTAAAATACATTCAATGAGACGGAAGGGTTACAAATAGAATAAGTTCTTTTGACAGGTTAGGTAAAAGTTTGTTAATGTTCTGTATTAGGAGCATGAAGTATAATAAAATAATAATTTTAGGACCTTAGACCTGTCGGTAGAATTAGTAGTGGGTCTGTTTAGAATAATTTATGTTTAGGCTAAGTTTTGTTTCTAGTGCTTTTACTATTTTATTGAGGGGAGGCTGGAAAGAGGAAGGAGGAAAATGATGAAAACATCCTCATAAGGATTAAATGCCTTTGGATGTCGACTGACTTTGTCGTGGAAATGTGACTGTAATACGTGAAACCGAAACTCAGTTATGCAAATGCTTGTTTCTTCGACTCGTGGTTCCACCATAGTGAAAGAATAATATTCTTTGCTTCTGCGAAAGAACATTATCATGTACCAAATAGAAAAATGTATACCCACATAAGACTTTTTGATTGTTTCTAACTTAATTAATTTTAATAATAATAATTTAGTTATTAATTAATTTTAATAATAATTTTTTATTTTAATTTTTTTTTCTAAATTATTTTTCCATTTTTATTATTTGTATTTCCTGATTGTTTGCTCTCTGTATACTCTGTTTTTTGGTGTCAAATAAAGTAGAATTGATTGATTGATTAACATACTTTTAACATCATCAATGAAGAATCACATTATGATCGTTGAAATATTTTAATAATGTAGTTATTTTTTCTTACATCATTGAAACTATTGCAAAACTTGTATATTATTTTTGATGTGCTGTTCAACTAATATAAATTTAATTAGTCTCCGATTTGCCTCACACAATTTGCCTCTAGGTACAAAGTTAGCTGAACCATGAAGCTCGCACTAAGCACTAACGCAGATCTGTTGAGCAACTTGAAGAGTTTGCCGGGAGTTGAGAAGGTTCTCAGGCAAGTTTCCCAGCGGATAATGTCTTCGTACACTCAACAGTAAGCATGACATCGAGGTAAAAGGGGGAAAGTTTAGAAGTGTAAAGCTTAATTCGCTATCGACTAAGATCTGAACGAACTAAGTTATCCATGCATCGGCAGTTCTACATTTAAATCAAGGGTCCAATCGAGTTAAATAAATGCCACTGAATCGTCACTGAACTGAAATTTTTGGCACATTCGGTATTGTGCAATCATTTGACAGCAATTTGAGTCTTAACTCGATCGCAATTGACTCGATACCGCTGTTAATCACATAGTAAATAAGTTAAGCTTAGCGCGATACCAATTCCGCGCAGCTGAATCGACACATGATGCTTTAAATTACCGCGATCGGGTCCCAGTCTTTACCAGAGGTGAGTCAGTAAAGAGATCATCATCATCTTTGTGAATGCAGGTAAATTTGCACGGCAAGCTGACTCAAAAAGGTAGACCAAGTACAATTCATTTGGGAAGTTAAAGGTATGTTGAGGTTGCTTAAAATATTCTACTCTGACAGAATGTGAACCAGTGAATTGTCTCCATTAACCCCAATCCCACAGTGTGGGAACCCATCTTGAAGGAGTATAGCCCACTACTTCTTATCTCCTCTCTGGTGAGAAAGAAGGTATTTGTTTCGCAGTGGGATCTTACAGGCAAGTTATACGTATACTTACGTTTAGCGCAACCTTTGGCCACACCAGAAGCGACGAGGTGCACATTGGCACGAGTTCGTCGTGGGGTCACAGAACACGTGCTATCGTTTCGGGTGGCATGTGAATTCGTCGGTCAAGATGACTCAAATAGGTTGACCATGTGGCATAGTTCATTTAAGAAGTCAAAGGCATGTTTGAGGTGAGGTGGCTTAAAATACTATATTATCTGACAGCGTGTTGACCAGTACATTGTCTCCACCAACCTACACTGTGCCAGCTTGAAGTAGTATAAGCCCACTGCTTCTCACGTTCTCTTTGGTGAGAAAGAACGCAATTGTTTTGCAGCGGGATCCTGCAGACTATAATCTTTAGTAGGTACTTACGTTTAGCGCATCCTTTGGCCACACCCAATGCGACGGGGTGCTTGGGTCACATTGGCACGAGTTCGTCGTGGGGTCACAGAACACGTGCTATCGTTTCGGGTGGCATGTGAATTCGTCGGTCAAGATGACTCAAATAGGTTGACCATGTGGCACAGTTCATTTAAGAAGTCAAAGGCATGTTTGAGGTGAGGTGGCTTAAAATACTATATTATCTGACAGCGTGTTGACCAGTACATTGTCTCCACCAACCTACACTGTGCCAGCTTGAAGTAGTATAAGCCCACTGCTTCTCACGTTCTCTTTGATGAGAAAGAACGCAATTGTTTTGCAGCGGGATCCTGCAGACTATAATCTTTAGTAGGTACTCACGTTTAGCGCATCCTTTGGCCACACCCAAAGCGACGGGATGCTTGGGGTCACATTGGCACGAGTTCGTCGTGGGGTCACAGTACACGTGCAGTAGGTTCTGGTTGCATGTGAATTCGCACGGCGAGCCGATGTACATGCCCTTTTCTGCAAACAGATAGATTGTTTGGTTTAGTAAGTTAGTACACTATCTAATTTTCATATTAATTTCATATAAATTAATTCATAATTTTCAATCATTCATAAATTCACGGTTTCATATACGGTGTATATTTATAGGTGAAAGGCAGTCACCTAGCTATCACCAATAATTTTCGCGTCATTCTATCTTGAAACCATTACGACACCTTCAAAGGGTTAAAAGTGAGTTACGTAAGCCTTGCTGCATCTGCCTGCAATTCAGTAAGTAATTGTAGCTATGTTTCTGACCACCCCGAAAAGGGATTATGGTCGTGAGTTGTAAGTTTATGTAGGTATGTTGTAAGACGTGATAACGGTTGCAATTTGTCTCTTAAAACTATTTCAGCCATGTCAAGAAGATTCGATTCCATGTTATTGGGGATCCCAAATAACACATTCGCTTTCTTCCATCTTCTCGAACACGAAAAGGATTATCCTAATCCATACTTTGATCTCAGAATACAGGGCTGAAGTTAGGTACATTGCAGAGAAAACACAGCTCTAAAACAATTTTTAGTCATTCACGCAGCAGATGCCAAAACGTGATAATCGTAAAGGAAAATTATTTTATGGCGTTCACAATATTCTGTAGTGGTCTGGAAGATTGTGTAAAATGAAAAATACATTATTTATTGAATAAGGTATTTCTTCTGTATTACCTACGTACCTATACGTACAGAAATGTACGAATGTCGAACATTCAAATGCCGAAAAAATAATCATGGGTTAGGATCGATGGCTTCTTGAAGAACTGGCCTAACGAAGTGCAAAACCGCGACGCATGGAGAGAACGGAGGGAGGCCTTTGCCCAACAATGGGACAGCGACGGCTGATATAATAATAATAATAGGTTTGGATGGTAGTCTCTCTATACCACTGACCCCAGCTTCTTATTTATTGACTTCGATGACTTTATTATTAATTCATGCTTTATGCTTGCCGTTTGGTTCCGGTTTCGAATGGATCACCCCAATTTTTCCCGTGGATGTCGGACGAGGTGACTAAGGGATTAAAAGTTTCTTTTTTATCTCACCACTTACCATGTCATTGCTTTGACTATTTATTATAAGGACTAGCCTTGCGGTAGCATTTCCCCTCTGCCACGGTATAAGATCAATTAACCATGTCCATTTACAAATTTAAAACGTGTTGAGCTACCTAATGTACTTTGATATCGATGTTATACATCCGGTGTTATTCCATAGTCCTCTTTTAAATAAAATTAAACATTTTTGGGAACTTTTTGACGAAGGTTAACTTTGAAGAGTTCCATTGACTTTGATCCGAGTTTATTATAAAAGTTTTACTACACCGTATCATCGGGTTTCAAAGAAGCTTTGTTTTTGTGCACCGTTACTGTTTAAAAAGTTAACTTGTTAAAATGTTGGAACATTTTTTAATGAGTAGATATTTAATATGAGATACTTTATAAGTACTACAAACTCTTTACCTGCCTGGTAGAGATTATTTAAAAGAAAAAAAGAAAGCGCTACGGAAAAAAGTTCGTAGCAAAACTACCAACCATTCCTAATTTTCATCTACTTATACCTACTTGTTTCGATTTAAGTTTAAAACTTCAAGTTAAAAGACTTCGTAAAAATACGTACCTACTCACTAAACAGTTTAACCTCATCTGCGTTGATTAAGATTAAAATTTTGTTTTTAAAAATAGCAGCAGCGTTCAATAGGTCATTAAAAACGACTCCCTAATTTTGATTAATTTCATTCTTAAATTTCCTAACCCATTTTGGACGAATTGTGCAATCCTATGTCCAAACTGAAACAGCAGGACTGGAGCCGTAAAATTCAGAGACCTAAAGAGTTTTTCCAGAGTTTAATCATATAAAAGGGAGGTAATTTTGTCAGAGTTCATTAAAAGTTAGCTAGTTAGTATAAAATGTGTTCTAAATTTTTTAATGAGGCACGTGTTATAGAGAAGAATTTAAAAAAAAAAAAAAAACAGAACGTTGTTTTTTAGCTGATCTAGTGAAATAATAGTGCTGCTGGAATGACGTTTTGTTAGGTTCTATATTAGTTACCCAGGTATTTAAGCTAGTGACACCTATCGAGGCGGTTTGAAAACACTTAAACAGCAAGTTGACCGATTAGTAATCAGTAATCAGTAATCATTTATTTGCTTTTGAACAGGGTAAACAATATTGTAGGTATTAGTAACAATTATACATGATCTCCTGATTCAGCCATTTACAAAAGCATGCAAATATTAACATAGCAAAGAGAATAATTAATTGAATTTAAGATACTCATTATATATTTATAATGTCAATAATGTATAATGTCAAAATTTATAATGTCAAAAATGTGTTTAACATTGCACTTTCTTTCTAATAAATTGTAGTAATAATAGTTATGCACTTATTATGCTTATCCATGAGGGTGAGTTGTGTGTAGAGGGATGTGTAGGTATGGGCATAGTTGTACATAGTTCAATGATGAACTGAAATAAGTAGGTAGTACTGTAGTCCCGGCTTTGGGTCTATTTAGGGTCTATCTTTCGCCTGTGACGTTGTTTCCTTTTTTATTATTATTTTTTAAGCATAAGATAAAAGTTTCCAGGATCACGCACCTACCGTATCATAGTGAAAAGAAACTATCTTCAAACACTAAAATATCAGCATTTTTTCTTAGTCAAATTAAAGATTGAAAAATTTGTCTCGGGCGGGACTTGAACCCGCACTCTTCGAAGCCGGGGAACTGCGTTATCCAATTTCGCCAACGAGCCCACTACCCAGAGAACGAAATTTTCAATCTTTATCGTCTTAAGGGGACGTGAATTAACTTTAATTTGATTCGAAATAGCACAACATGGCTGTAACATGTTTCTTAGTATCTAAGGATGAAAGACCTAGCTACCCATAGGACAGGGAATCCTAGTTTGGGAGCTAGGCACTGTTTTTCATATGTTCTCTAAAGATTTAATCGGTAGTCACTTGCCAATTCTTTTGTATCACATAATGAAAATTTCGGTTATAAATACCAACAAATTTTGCCTGTGCTACTAAGTAGTTCGCAAGACACTAAAGTGTGGTTATAATAATTAACATAACATTTTCCTCTTCCCCCCGGACCTCGCATGCGAGAAGACGTGCCTAACAAATTAATTTGCCGAAAATAATAATTTTGCGAAATTAAATCAAACTAAAAATCTTGGTTAGAAGTTTAAACTCTGTTTATTAGATAAGAACACTATTTCAAAACTTTTGTTAAAATTTTTTTTAATATTAGTTTGTTTTAAATGTATACACTCATAGATATGGAAGAGCGGAGCCTTCTGGAACAAATGTCTTTTAGATATTTAAAAGGAAGCCCCGAAAATGTTATTGTTAACATTATGCATTGAAAAATAAACTTATTTTGTATTTTTTAGTGTATATTTAGTGTATATTTGTATTCCTTCCAAGTTAAACACTGAGACTGAAACGGTCGACTTGCTGGATACTTAATAAATCACAAAACTTTACATGTACAACTCAATTATAAACTCAATAACGTTTAACTTTGACATCAAACAGCAGTGGGATGTACCACTCAAGTTGTCGATAATTTAGACATGGATAGTGGATTCTTCACATATCCCAGCGCAACGCCTAGCAAGGATAAAGACAACTGCAGCATCTGCATCTGACGGAAGAGCATTGAAAAGATGTTTAAATGTGGATGAGGTTAAAGAAGAGCCTAGCCCCGTGGTATGATGGCGTGAGCTGTACAAGTCCGTAGGTACCAGAGTGAACGAGAGTCATCATCATCTGCCTATATACACCCCTTTGCAGGTACACAGGCTTAACCTTGAGGATAACGAGGATATATAGGAAGGAGTTAGTCCACCACGCGAGCACAATGCGGATTGGTAGACTACACCTACGCGTACGATTTTCTTTTTCCTCACGATGTTTTCCTGTCTGTATTGTCACATTTGTAACTAGGTCACAAAAATATCGATATTATAATGTTATCGATACGCTTCTACCGATGCAACACTATCACAATAATAATCGATCAATTAATTGAAACAAGAATTTCTCCGAACCAATCTATTTCTTTTGATACCTATTAGTACGTCAATTACTTTAGACATCGAATCGCTTCGAATATGATTTTGTGATTTAAGAAATTGTACCTAATCGTTTATGTATTACAATTTATTGTCCAAATATGTGGTGAGACGAATTAATGTCTGTCATGAACGGATTCTATTGAATTGTTAACAAAACGCAATCAATATTGAATCTATACTCCTAGTGTAAGCTACATAATGTTTTCAATTATAACCCAAGGAGAGGCATGTCAAGATGTCATGTGCAGTATGTGACGCCGGTGTAACGCATGAAGCAAATCATATAGTATATTGTATCTATACTATTACTGACTACTCTCAAACGGTGAAGGAAAACATCGTGAGGAAAACTTCATACGCTGAAGAAGAAATACTGATGCGTATGTGTAGTCCACCAAACCACATTGGGCATGCGTGGTGTACTAACGCCCATATATCCTTCTTGAGGGTAGGCCTGTGGCCTGCAGTGGGACCGTTATAGGCTGATGATAATAATAATTACCTATTAACTGGATCTCAACTCAAATTATGTAAAAATATTGAGAAATGATAAACATTTTTTATTTTTTATTTTTTTATTATAAGAAGTTAACTGCATTATTCCATTGGCATAGGTATCACGACATTACTTCTTTAGTAAGACAACAAGTTTAGGAATAGCATAATAGGACCAGGGCCGTCTTAAGTCACGCAGAGGTCCCTAGGCACACTAAGTTTGGGGTCATTTGTAGAAAACCAACAAGGGCGTTGTCATGATTTTTTTTCCTAGATTTAGAACCATCACTACTAACCATAGAATTTATACCCAATAGAAACAAGGAGCGAGCGAAGCAAGTTCGTGATTTTAATGCAATTTCATTGGGTTTTTCGGTGAAGGAAAACATCGTGAGGAAACCTGCATGCTTCAATTTCGAGGCATGTATTGTACCTAATGTCCTTTACAAGTGGCGACGGGCTCACTCCCCGTCACACTGGACAGAGTTTCGGTACTACCAGTGAAACGTGGATGTTCTGAGAATTCAGAATATCTCTGACTACCCCCTTTGGGGAATATAGTCGTGAGCATATGCTGCTTCATTGGGTTGATACAATATTTTATGATCTACGATAATATCCGGAGCAAGCGAAGCAAGGTCGAAATGATTAGGACAACGAAATACGATTTGGATTGAGCAAAGCGACTTTTACTGCGAAGTAATCACTTTTATGTTTATTTTTGGTGTGCAAATAAATAATATTTATTCTATGTTATAATCATGTTTTATTTTATTTTTATGTATTCGGCGCAGTAGCAAGTTACCTACACATTAAATTCTATGTTGATGGTACACTTATTTTGTAATTGCCTTGAAGTTCTTAGCACTCATAGAAAATTGCTGTAGAAATATATCTAAAATATAAAACATACTTCCCTCATATTTCTCTATGCATATAAAACTTTCAAGGTAGACAACTCGACTGTCGCGGAGTTAACTTCCGGCGAAGCGTACTTCCGTTGAGGAACGCCATTTCCGCAATAAGCACTCCTCTGCGCGACAATGGCAACACCTTGTATTGTTTCAAGTTTGCTTTTAAATGAAGAGCTCAGTTTGATTTCGAGTGTTAAAGTGTTAATAAGATTGTAAAGTTAGTGCAAAGTTCGATCCTTCATTTAGGGGATTTAAATTTGAAATATGAAAAATTTTTGTTTCCTCACTGCTTATTTTGATTGTTTACCTACAGTCTTATTAAAAACACACATTATAAAGGGTCAAATAATAGTTTTTCTGGAACGACTATCCCACTACAAAGACTACTAATAACGACTTCACCCGCCTCTCCCTCCACCCTAAAGAGACGAATAAGCTAAAAGTTAACTTTTCAACTCATGTTCCTTTCTACTTATCGTGTGGGCAGAGCCCTGGTGTCAGAGTTTTTTCAGACCGCCTTACGGCGTGGTTTTTATGTAACGACTACTACCGCCAGAGATAGTAGCCGGGACCAACGGCTTAACGTGGCATCCGAAGCACAGAATCATCTTTCTTTTCAGACAATCAGGTGATTCAGCCCGCAATGGTAACCTAACCAACTGAGGAAAAACGCACAAAGTGACATAACTAGGTGTCCCCCGTGGGAATCGAACCCACGACCTCCGTGTCGAGAGCCCAATGCTCTTAACCATTTCCTTCCTTGTTCCTTTGACCTGCCTACAAACCTATGCAATGTACTCCCATTTAAGGTGGTTTCAGTCCATACAAACGTTTGACGCACAATACGCGTAGACGGAATTAATAAAAGTAATATTTTGTATATGGAAAAATTGCAATTTATAAAATAATTACGAAGATATAAAGTTTTGAAATTTTTTATACAAAATTTTAAAACCTTCGTATCTTCGTAATTATATTATAAATTGAAAATTTTATTTGTGAAGCGGCATCCAGATTTTCTTAACTATTTTTCCATATATACATAGTTACTAATATGAATACCGTCTACGCGTATTGTGCGTCAAAGTTTTGTATAAAATTGACCCCTCTGGAACCACCTTAACAGCACAAAATAAAAAATAGGTTCTACGTATGTAGTACTAAGGGCTAGATCTATGATGCAAGGCTAGTAATTAAGGTCACCTGCCACTCCAGCCTTGTCAGGAGAGACAGTTGCGATGGTGACCTTGATAGATATATCTATCATTAGAAGTTTATTTATAGGGCTATTGTGCTCCTTCAAACACTGTTACAAAGTAGGAATTGGTGACACTGACATGAAAAGGTCAGCATTTTTTTTTAAATATATTTTTTAAGAGCCAATCCATAGTCCTCGCAACGTAACTGATGTTAGGAACCAGGATTAATAGCAGCGATCACTTAAAACACTTGGACACTAAAATCTAGTTTAAATGTCAGGCCCCTAGGCAATACACTGCTCGAGGCCCCTTTACTCTTTTATAATATACTAGCGTTAACCAGCGACTTCGTCCGCACGAATTATATACCAGATTTTAAGTCAGATCATAAGCTATCAACCAAAAAAAGTTTCATCAAAATCGGTTTAGTAGTTTTTGCATGATGCTCGTTCAAACCAACAAACAAACACACAAACAAACAGACAAAAATAAAAAAATTTGTGATATGGAATCAAGGACACCTAAAAACCATATTGTAACTTTTTTTTAATATCTTCAATGTACAGACACACTTCTGTTACAGTTTTATAATAGTGATAAAGATAGACCTAAATATATGTTTTCTACTACAACCCAAATTTATTCGTAACAGGTTTTTTTACTAAATTACGAAAAATTTTGTCTAATTTTAACATTGCCTTCTACAGATTTTTCGTTGTCTAGGAAAACGACTCATTTGAAATGTGTTCCGAATTCCGAAACGTAATGAAATATGTCGATGTGAAATAATAAAATAGGGCAAAAATATTGTCTAGGTGAATACTAGGTGCTAGATAACCTCAGAAATCCCGGGAATTCCCGGTATTCTCGGTACCAGGATTTCCCGGGAGCATACCCTAGAATCAACCTCTTGTAGGTACTCTTTTGATGCTATGTATTAACAATTTCTTCGCTGAAGTGAACGAAAACAAAGCAAAATTATAAAAAATAGGTGACTAATGAAGCATGACAAAAATATTACCTTTAAAATACAGTTTTCAAATAGAAACTGCTGTTATTTCATAAGCAGGCGTTAGTTTTAATATGAATGCTAGGCCAATTAAAAGGGTGTAAATGTGGGCCAATTAATATTTTGTAGCCGCTAAAAAATCACCAAATCTTTATAGTTATTCTTAGTAAAGCAAGAAACAATATTGCAGACATCCTAAAACGCCTAGTAAGTAGGTAATATTACAAACATACGTATTGTCTGTTCTGCGACATGTACGAGTATATAAAAGCGCTATTCTCTTCAAACAAAATGTTAGCTTCGACATGATGACACCCTACTCGAGGCTTTTTCAGTTTCAGACAACACATCTACTGCTTGCCTTTATGAAAGTTAACTGTCTGAGAAACAACCCTTACACCTTGATGATAATGTTGATATTCCCACGTTGTTAACAAGTTAGTTAAGATGTTTCTGTCAGTAGCACACCAGTTAATTTTCTTGTTCGTTGGGAGGAATTCGTGATATTGTTACAAAGTGTCGTTTTTGCTCAGAAAATTGCCATATCGTGAGCATGTTAAAGGGTTGGCCAAATTAATTTTATTAAAACTCTAGAGAATTATCGGCGTTTAGAAAAGACAATTTCTTGCCGTGCGTGTCGTTCGAAGCTACTAAAGGAAAATAATTTGAAGTTTAGAAGAGATATTTACTATTTATTACAAAAAAAGCTTAGAAAATAGAGAAAGTTAAACGTAGTAGGTATATGTTTACTAAAAAATCATTTCAGTATGGATGTGTGCTCGGAGAACTCAAATAATTTCTTGACAATGTTACTCTATGTAATGCAATATTGTATTTCAATTGTACTTTGTATATTTTGTTTTGTTAAAAAGATGTGTGTTGTAGAGTTTCTGGCCGCATCTTCTCTCAACGAAACACCTTCCGACGCGGTGGTAGACTCAAAAAATTACGTCAAAAAGATAAAAGATCTACGTGATATTATTTTGAATAAAAAAATTTTGAATTTGAATTTTTTGAATTTGAATTTATGTAGTAGTATATGTGACAACTAATTTAAATTATGTTAGCAGTCTTTACTATAATACAGGGTGTTAGGGTAAAAAGTTGCACTACGTTGTGAGGTGATTGTACCCATGATACTGAACCACTTTCCCAACGAAACCTATAAGAAATTCGCAATTTTTTTTCGACTTTCCATAGTACTAGGTAAATGCAACCGCTGATCGAATGTTTGTATGAAAAGTCGAAATTTGTTTTTCGAATTTGCTATAGGTTTCTTACAGAAAGTTGCTTAGTATCATGGGTACAATGACCTTAAAATAATGCAACTGTGTACTCTGCATTTATTGTTATAATGTAGATTTCAGTTAAAATTTGTTTTATAATAACTAAAAAATATCTAGTAAAGTCTGCTATAAAATAAATTGTTGTCACATATACATAATCTGAAAAGATGCCCAAAGGGAAAACATATTGTTATTTTATCAGATAGCCAGGCTGCTCTAAAAGCGCTAGGATCTGACGAAATAGAGTCGAAACTAACATTAGAATGTGCCCGAGCACTCAACCAGCTAGGACTGACAAACTCTGTCACCCTAGGCTGGGTGCCCGGACACTGCGGTATTGATGGAAATTAGGCTGCTGACGAGCTGGCACGAAGAGGGGCGGAAGAGAACGCCATAGGCCCCGAGCCTTATTGCGGCATCTCCCGCAACACCTCTAGACGTGTGCTAAAGGAATGGGCCGTGCACCAAAGCCGTAAGCTCTGGTCGGATACACCAGGACTGAGGCATGCGAAAGAACTTGTGACCGGCTTTTCAAACAGACATATCTCAGATGCCATCAATTCAAACCGCAACGACTTAAGGCTCTTAGTACGATCCTTAACAGGACACTGCAAGTTAAACAAACACCTACACAGAATGGGGCTTGTAGACTCACCCATTTGCAGATTTTGCTGTGAAGCAGAGGAAACGCCCATACATCTCCTCTGCGAATGCGAAGTGCTCATTCACAGCAGGAGTCGCCATCTAGGTGGATACATAATAACACCTACTGACATCAGGGACCTCCCCTCCAAAAGCATAACACGGTTCATGAAGTCCGTGGGCCTAGGAAATGACCTTTAGGTCTAGGGTGACAGCTACAATAGATCTATCCAGGTCGCAGTAGCTATTTGGTCATTGACCAAGCCCTTATAACCAAATAATAATAATGTCACATATACCTACTGATAGATATATTTCTCAGTGTAGTGTCTGTCTTAGATTAGCACATACCAAAATTATTCGCTACTGTTCCGTACTTTGCACCATTTCCCTGTCAACTTTAATATTTTAACTAGTTTAACTTAACAGTTATGAATTGTTACATATCATTGACCTACATTTTGTATAAGTTTGGCTTGGTGCCAGCGTAATGGTCTAGCGCATGATAATAAGCTACAGCTGCCAAATGATCGCCATAGAATTCATTAAGTACAACCTTACTAAATGGTTAAGGCTGCATCGAGCCTATTGTGCTGCCCCCAATCGTATTTTTCTATTTATCAACAATTAAAAAATATTTCCAAAAAACAAGAATGTCACATTGTAGTCATTCCTGATTATCAATTTATCGGGTCTGCCTCCGTGGTGTAATGGTTAAGAGCATTGGCTCTCGACACGGAGGTCGTGGGTTCGATTCCCACGGGGGACACCTAGTGATATGTCACTTTGTGCATTTTTCCCCAGTTGGTTAGGACATTGCAGGCTGAATCATCTGATTGTCTGAAAAGAAAAACGATTCCGTGCTTCGGATGGCACGTTAAGCCGTTGGTCCCGGCTACTATCTCTTGTGGTAGTAGTAGTTTCATAAAAACCACGTCAGAGGCCGTAAGGCGGTCTGAAAAAACTCTGACACTAGGGTTCTGCCCACACGATAAGAAGAATTTATCGGGTCACTTTTGGTGGTTTTAAGAGGCTATGTGAGATCGGCCGCCGGAAACCGAACCGAAAATTATCAGCTGTTCCATACTAAACTGCATTGCCAACTCGACTCAAATGTATGCAACAGCTGATTTTTTTTCTCCGATCGATTCACAAATACAAATATCTTTATTAGCAAATAGTAATTCAGTACACATGATACAATGGACCGCGAATGCGGCAAGCCAGAATCTCGGGAATCCTCTACAATTTGTCAGGAAAAAATTACTAATTTTAGTAAAAGTAATTTTAGTACCTAGTAGTTTGCTCCCATCGTGAAAGTTGTTTAGTTTGATGGGTAGCTTTGTTTAGTTTAAGATACTAATGATATCAATTTCACTCTGTAGTGAGCGTTGTCGTACATATTTCAACTCTATGTTATTTTTGGGGCAAAATGTATCGTCTATCCCAACCAATAGATATAATATTCATGACCTTTGCTCCTCCCTTCCCTGCGACCGCGTTCTGCCTGTAAATTAGGAATATTTTATTCATTTGAATCAAATTAAACATCAAACCCACGTTTAATTATGCGAGGCGGCACGGAGCGTCTCGGGGAAGATTCTGTTCCGACGTGATCGTTACAATTAACTACTTTCATTTCGTCGGTGCTCCTTTCCAGGAGAATTAAACCGAGTAATTATCAGTTAGCGAAATCATTGAAGATATTGTGTTTAATTTATTTCAGACTCTTTTTTGTCCATATATGTTAGTACTACCAATTCGTTTACGTATATGTGTGCTACAGCTTAATTAGAGTATGTAATCTAATCTAACCTAATACTAATTAAAGTTTTTGTACTGTTTGAAACGCTGGGTCCTTGGGGCCCAGAGGCCTGAATCCAGTAGCCAAAATATTCATCACAGGTTTCTCAATGAGAACAACCCATCTCTTGCGGTGACGTCCAGAGTCATGCTTTGTCGTAACAAATGTCATGCTTTGTCGTTACATAAAAATATGTTCACTTTGTTTATTTAATTTGAAGTGTTATCTAATATTCATCAAGAAAACCAATTTGCTGATAGTTAGTTTATCAAACTATCTTTTATAATTAAGTCTGTTTCTTCGAAAACCTATCATATGTAACATAATATGTTATGCAAAGTTTACCCGACGAGAGCAAAATAACAGAGAAGGTATTGAGTATGTATCCAAGGGTTAATATCCACATAAAACGTTATATAGCGGATTTATGAGAATACATTAAACTGCCGGTGGCAAAACGATGTAATAATGTTGCTAGGTAAATAGTATAAAATACAATATAAGATTTACAAGGAATCGTTTATCAGGTATTTCATTTTGTATCCGAATTCAAACTGAAAGAAAATGTAATAGATAATTTTAGTGTAGTAATGAGACGACTACGGGGTATAAAGGTTTCATTTGCATTGTTTTTTGTGGGCGAAAAGCTAGGTCTTCACCATTACAAAGAGTGAAAGAAGACTTAGGGGTATCGAATACAAAAGGAGTCGAGGCGGCGTCGAGGCCAAAGGGCGCGCGCCTTAAAGACCTTGACATAATATAGTCGGTAATTGTATATCATACCAATCCATGCGACGCGCCGCTCGGATTCTTGGTATACAATTACCGACCGTATGTTAAAGTTGACAAGGCGCGCCCGCGCCTCGACTCCGCCTCGACGCCTTCTGTATGCGATACCCCTAAAACCACCGAACATAACACATATAGTTTGTATGCATATAAGTTGTAGCATAGGCAACCTCCATACTGTCATGAGTTCATATTTGTAAATATATTCTACTAGCACAGTTGAAGCTATCCCCTCGGGGAATATAGTCATGAGCATATGCTATGTTATGCTACACTTGAAGCTAGAAACAAAAGCACTGCACTACTGAATAGTGGAACAAAGTAGTAAGTATAAGATGGTAGTATACAGTATACAGGCCATGTCTATGGCATGGCATCGCATGTCTCAAAGTGGGGCAAAGTAATCACAGAGCGTCGAGTGGAGGGGTGAGTCGTGGCAAACCGACGAGTAGGCTCGCGCTGGCGTTTTAAATGGAGAGAAATTAATAGACGTGGATTGTGTAATGGAGACGCTTATACCCAAGCAAAGGAAAAATATGATCGGATATTTGATACGACACCACTGTTTTCTAAGGCTGTTCTAGACAATCATTTGTTTTAGTGCCGTAGATAGCGGTGTAGCCAGGTCTAGGTGGCTTGAAAATACTCTGACAGCATGTTGACCAATAAATTACCTCCATCAATCCAACAACACTAGGCCAACGTGCTTCAGCATCGCTTGCTCTCTCCCGCACTAACATATAAGGAGACGCCTCATGATCATGACCCTAATGTGGAGGTCTCTTAATAGACTCCGATCTCCAGGCAACAGCAATGGAGACAATCAGTCCAGATGGGGTATTATGTGAATGTGAATGTAAATCAAATAATGTGGATATACCATAGTATAGGGGTAAATGACATCGAATCGATAGAAAAAGAATAATATAGTGAAAAAAGCAATACATCGGTACCTATTTCCAGCTTCCTGGAAAAGAGTTCTAAAATAGCTGTACCTATTAAATCCTTTGGTTGATCTTATTTATTCCTGTACAGTTCCGATCGTTTTTTGAACATGAAAACATAATTAAAACAAGGATTAAAGTTTTAACGAAGCGGGCATAGTTGAAAGGTCACCGTAGTCAATTTCGCGAGAATATTAAATTACAATGTCCAAACTCCGTCACCCTATGTACGATGACGAATTTACATTCTATTCTATTCTGTTGATTACTTAAGTGTTACTGCGTTTATGTCTCAGTAAAGATAGCTGGGTAAGAGTAAAAAAGAGCTAGAAGAGAGGAAAGGAGTGCTAGGAAAGAGCCTCCGCGAATGACGAAACCTGAGTTCTTCTGGCGCACCCTGGGCAGTGGGCAGTCAGCCTCGATACGACCATTGTTGACTGGCTAATTTTACACTACAGCATAAATGATTGTCATGCGATATAACTTATGCTGACACGAAATAAGAAGTACCTAAAGTTCAGATCAATTAATACAGGACCTAAAGATTATAATCGTAGTTCTGGCGGTCATCGGTGTCTGTAATTGGTTTTTCTAGCTTTTTTCTAACGTCACACGACGACCTTTCCTTGGTAAACTATCTAAACTACTATCTCTATGAGATAGTAAGTACTAGTATCTATGGGTTAACTTAAAAATAATGTCAGAATTAGGAATTTGATGTTGCCGTTTCTGTTTCCAGCATAGATTTAGAAAGAGAAAGCAGGTGATTTTATAATAAAGCAAAGGTTTTCTCTATGGAGTTGATCTAATGATTTTCCCGCGACCTCTTTTTTCATTTAGAGATTACAGATCAAATTAATTTAAAAATTAAATTAGTCTTTTATCCGTAAAAAATATAAAATAAAGAACGGAACGTGATGTCGCTGAGAGAATATACGGACAGAAACCAATGTCGATTAATGAACTTATATCAGAATTTCTTTGTAACTGTATCCTCAGTGAACATTCCTCTTGTTTCCCTTCACCGTTACTATTGATTATTTGTGGTTGGGCTATTGCAAGCAAGGGTCGCTATGTAATACTGAGACCAGCGCTGGTCCTTTGTGTTCGCCCCAAGCTCACCTATATTTAACGCATACCTCCAAACTTACGGTATTTTCTTTTCATCCTCGGGAATGCAGGTTTCCTCACGATGTTTTCCTTCACCGCCGAGCTAGTAAATGATAAATACAACCGTACATTGTCCGTTGTCCGTGTGGTGTCGGCTAAGAATAGCACCATCCCATTTCCTCCCGTGGGTGTCGTAAAAGGGGACTAAGGGATCTACTAAAGGATGGGCAGCAGCATCCTCTAAGTATACACATTGATTCGATCCAACTGCGATCGCCAACCCGCCTGCCAAGCGTGGTGATTATGGCAAATCCCCCCATTTTGGGGGAGGCTTATGTCCAGCAGTGGACGTTTAATGGCTGATATGATGATGATGATGAACCGTACATAAATTCTGAAGAACTTAGTGGTACAGGCCAGGAATCGAACCGCGGCCTCAGGATTGAGGCGCTAGCTCTCTTCCGTATGGGCTATCATCGCTCTTTTCCGTTACAGAGCCAGTCAGCGTTGCGTGCATACAGCCCCGGATGCGGATCTACGATTTTCGTCCGTTTAAACCCGTGCCCTTTATTGAGTATTAAATTTCATGCCTTAACCAAAACCGAAAATTAATAATGTTTTAGGTATCTATTGTTGTATTTTCGTATAGTTAGTAAGAGCTTTTGACCCGCGACTTCGTCCGCGTGGATTATCCCTTTATGTCAGCCACATACATCCGGAATAAACCTGATTCGGAATTAGATTCCGTTTGGAGTGTTGCCGCTTTCAGAGACTTTTTCACTAGATCTAGTGATTTTTTGATGTCTTAGGCATATTTTAAAGTGATTTTTGTGTGTAGGCGTTGGTCCTGAATCAGGATACCGGATCGCAATTCCTTCTGTGTGTGGCGGACCTAAGGGTCGATTTTCGAAAAATCCTTTTTTAGTGTAGGTACATCTTCTAGAAAATTTAAATTCCCAATTTTATGCTTCTATCTTCAGTGGTTTAGGCTGTGCGTTGTCTGTCAGTCAGTCAGTCACGGAATTGTTTCATAATAGTAAGCATAACCTAATGACTGTGGTATAATACACTTAGAGAATTAAGAACGTATAACAAAGAAAAGGAATTTTATCTAAAAGAATAATGAAACAAATGGAATAACAAATAAATACGAAGAGAAATTACACTTCTCTCAGAACCGTATTTTATCAAGTTCATGTCAATTAAGTGTTAATGAGTTTTCTCGCTTTGTGAATTTCATAAATTGATTTTCGTTTACTAAATATTTTCTCTATCAAAATCAAACCTTTACTGTTTTCTCTAACTTTGACAGTTGAGTAAACAAGGTTCTATTTATAAATAGGTAATCATTTATTTCATCCTGTGTTTACTAGGTGTTATCAACTGTTCTGTAACAAACTGACTGACTGACCGCTGAAGATAGAAACATGAAATTTGGAATATACATAGATTCTACGGAGGATGTTTAGGGGTGCACTAAGAAAGTATTTTACGATATTCTAATTTCAAGAGGACGAAGTCGCTGGCAAAAGCTAGTCCATTTTTACCCGTCAGCGCCAGAAGGAGGGTTATGCTTTTAATTTCAGGTGGTTTCAGTCCATACAAAAGTTTGACGTACAATAAGTGTAGATGGAATAAATAAAAGTAATATTTTATATATGAAAAAATAATTTAGAAAATCTAGTTGCCGCGTCACAAATAACATTTGCAATTTATAATATAATTACGAAGATATAAAGCAAAAAGAAGGAAAAATTATACATTATTTATCCTTCTTTTTGCTTTCTTCTTAAGCAAAGAAAAATTATACATTATACATATCTTCGTTATTATTTTATAAATTGCAAATGTTATTTGTGACGCGGCACCTAGATTTTCTAAACTATTTTTTCATATATACAAAGTTACTTATATTAATACCGTCTACGCGTATTCTGCGTCAAAGTTTTGAATAAAATTGACCCCTCTGCAACCACCTTAATGAACAGACTCGTGAGACTTGCATTTGTTAAATCGTCATGAAATAAGTAAAATATTATTTCAAAAATACGGCCCGTTAAAGGACGGACGGTCAGACATACAGACGGACGGATGGCAGCGTAGGCTTTAGTAATAGCACAATCGATAATCTATCTATTGTAGGTACTAATACCCTTTGGCACCCTTTGGGTATGGAACCCTGAAAAAATAGTTGGAGTAAAATTTAGGTTATATTCCATCACATTATTATTATTATTAAAGACGTTTATTCAACCACACTTACAGAACACACACACACACACACACACACACACACACACACACACACACACCCTCACAAACACACACACTCACACACACACACCCTCACACACTCTCACTCTCACTCTCTCACTTACTCACATTCGGTACGTAGAATACGTAATGCCAATAGGCTTATTTTATCAGAAGATAAGGCGAATTGTGCTAAAAAAAATACGTTTCGGTTATTTTATTACAGTGGACGTGCGTAAGGAGTCGTGTCCGGTCTGTGAATTAATGGTTTCGATTCTTGATTGAGAAAGTTTAAAAATTGTAAAGAGGGTGCCATTGAAATGGTAAAAGGACTCTTAAATGCGTTACATAATTATTTTAGGTGGTGCTTCAATCAATTATACTTTATTTGACACCAAAAAAACAGAGTATACAGAGAGCAATCAATCAGGAAATACAAAAGGCACAAAAACAGGCGGTCTTATCGCTAAAAAGCGATTTCTTCCAGACAACCTTAGGGTAGAGGAAATAGTGAAAGAAGATTGGTAGGCGGTGTAGATCACAATAACACAATATAGATAACATACACAAATAAAGCTATACAAATACAAACATACTGTAATATATAATATATATATATGTAATATAAATACATATTACGAATACATAAGAATCATAAATACATAAAAGAGTACTAAAACAACAATTATTTATCAAGGAGAGGAAATACATGAACCAGAGAGGTGACCATTTAGGATAGATAGTCAGTGTTCGAGGAAATGAGCTTTGACCTTCGACTTAAAAACATTCAAGGAGGGTGCACGTCTGATCGGCTCCGGTAACAAGTTCCAGATCCGAACGGCATGAACGGAGAAGGAATGGGTGTAGAAGTTAGTGGAGTGAGTGGGCATAAGGAGGGAAAGGTTTTCAGAGGAACGCAATGCTTCAGAACATTCAACTGAACAACTTTCACAATGGGACCAATTTTTGAAATATGGGGAAAAAACGCGACTTATAGAAAGTATGGAAACTGCTCACTTTTTTATATTTACAGCTATTGTACAAAAGCAGTCAGGTATGAGGCGAGATGATTCCGTGCTTCGGATGGCAAGTTAAGAAGTTGGTCCCGGCTACTATCTCTGGTGGTAGTAGTAGTTACATAAAAAATCAGGTCAGAGGCCGTAAGGCGGTTTATAAAAACTGAGACCAGGGCCTGCTGCCTACACGATATGAAGAAGGTATGCAGGCGAATACTGTATAAAAAGGACATGTAATCTATTTTAAAGATCTGAAGAAGATAAACTTTTGGCAGAATATACTGGGCGATTTCATAATCACTTTCAGAATTTTCAGGGTATAGGTTCAGACGATCAAACAAACAATTTTCATTGTGAGAGCAAAACTGAAATAGCAAAAAAAAAGCAGGTGTTTCATACTAAACTGTAATACTCGACTGAAATGTATGAAACAACTGTTTTTTTCGATTACGGCACCTACTATGAGACGTAATGCGGCGCCAGAACCAAACGCCACGATTTTTTCCTTCTATAAAAATTTCACTAAACTAATATTTTTCGAACCCTTTTTGTGCAAAACCCTAAAAACGTATATTTCAGTTAACCAATCATTCTTTCTCCGATCTATTCTAGCTACCAAGTTGTAAAACAAAGTAGTTTAATCCTCTCATGTCACAAGGAAATCCACTTTGAAAAGTTGCTAACTACATTCCAAGACTGGGTTTTGTTTTAGTTCTTTGTCTTCCATTGATAGGGTACTTAAGTAAGGGTACCTACTCTAGTTTACGTTACAGAACAGAATAGTTTAATAGTTTATTAGGTACACCAACGACACATTCACAAATTTGATTTAAAGGTTTAAAAAGTCATCAACAGGTCTTAGAATAGATAATAGACATATTATTTTTGCGAATTACCCTTAGGTTCCTTGAGGAAAGTTGTTCAGTATATCATCATAAGAATAATCAGCATTTAAATTAATGATACTGTCTACACTTTGACGGCATACATACATACAAACATTAAAGGGGTTGCTTCAGAGCGTCAAACTGAACAACTTTTACTACAGAGCCAACAATCAAATAGCGAAAAGAAAACCACAGGAAATATTTTGTTGCTGTTTTAATTTTGGTATTGTAGTGAAAGTGGTTCAGTTTTGAAACTATTGTAAAGAGATGATCAGACCATCAAACTGAAAAACATTTTGTATCGAAAAACATCGAAATCCAGAACATCGTTCCAGTCCTTTATTTGCAGTTTTGCGTGGAACAGCATTTTTTTCCCAATTTCGATATTACCTATTGGTATTGGTCCCATATACATGCAAAACACCCTTGTAATACTTAAGGGGGTGGTCTAGTACACTAAACTGAACAACTTTCATCTATGGAGCCAACATCGAGAAAAAATAAAGGTTTTTTGGGGTTAATGTTTGGCTAAATTTTTGGGGTGGTTTTACTTTTACTATGGGAGCAAAACTAAAATCGCAAAAAAAACAGCTTTTCCATACTAAAGTGCAATGCCTACTCGACTCAAATGTACGATCACTCGACTGAAACCACAGATTTTGTTTTTTGCGATTTATTGTTTGCTCCCATAGTAAATGTTGTTCAGTTTGATGGTCTGAACTACCTCTAAAAAGGTTGCTAAACATTTTCTTATAACCCTGTATACTATTTATAATCTATACTATTATAAAACTGTAACAGGAAGTTTGTCTGTACATTGAAGATATTAACAAAAAAAAAGTTACGATATGGTTTTTAGGTGTCCCTGATTCCATTTCACCAATTTTTGGATTGTTTGTCTGTCTGTTTGTTTGTGTGTTTGTTTGTTTGAACGAGTATCACGCAAAAACTACTGAACCGATTTTAATGAAACTTTTTTTGTTTGATAGCTTATGATCTGACTTAAAATCTGGTATATAATTTGTGCGGACGAAGTCGCGGGTTAACGCTCGTCGTTTATAGATTTGACATTGATGTTAAACTTTTGGAAGTCCAAACATTTTTGAGGATTGAATGTAATATCAAACTGTAATCTCAAACGTGGCGTGGTACAAGCAAATCTATTCTCACATAGAACGAAGCAGTCCACAACATAATCTGTGTCCCCATTCCCACTGGTTATTTTTTCAGCTTCAACTAGGACAACTATCGGGGTCGGTTCTATCTTATCACTCGTTCTGCTATAAAACTAGTGGGCCGCTGCTTCCCCTGCGTTGCGTTACACCAGCCCATTTGTTGCAGACTAAAGGATTTGTTGAGACAGACTCGTTTGTTTTATTTATGTGTTGTCTGACAAGTGTTTTACAGGTAAATTTTAATTGGCTAAGATTTGTAGGGCAACATTGCCATGCTTTCAAATATTTCAATAAAAAAAAAATGCCCATTATGGCCTGAGGAAATACCGCCCATTTCATACCTTTGAGTTTTGAATCTAATTTATGAATCACTAGATTTTGCTCGTGACTTCGTCCGCGCCGGCTTCAATAATCGTAGCGAGATAAAAATATTATACAAAAAGTTACATCAAAGTCGGTCCGGTAGTTTGGCGTGATGCTCGAATAAACACATAGACAAAACATAGACTAACAACCGATTAATTTTCAGGGACACCTAAAAATCATTACGTGATTTTTTTTTAAATCAATGTACTTATTATGTTCCTTTCTGTTACAGTTTTATAATGGTGTGGATCCTTGCCGTTAGGTGCCAGCTTATAATGGGCGTAGAAAATTAGTAAGCTGGATCTATTGCATATTACTAATGATATCTAAGACTAGATCAACTAAAGAATAGTCAGCAAAAGGAAACTGAAGTAGGACGTAAGAGTTCGAAACATTTGTGGAACCATTAGGACCCATTTATAGGCCCTCGCGTGTATTTAAGGGTCTCTAATCCCCTACGTTAATCCACATTTGTGTCTGTAAGAAGTGATTAGGCTTGGCTTAGTGAGCTTCTTAGGAGGATAGAGGTAATCTTGATAATGAGGCATGGTATGTAGAACTAAGAATAGAAAGAACAGGGTACAACGAACAGTCTAGGAAAAATACGGTTTGAGATTGCATCAAATACACTTTAGTAAATTGTGTTTGAACTAATATTACTGCTAGCTTATAACACTTTGTCGAGATTTGGTGCTTATATAGGCTGAGGACCCTGAGAAATACCTTAAAATCGATATAAATGTACAAAGGGCAAGATTATTTCTAAAGATATTTCTTCCAGCATACTAGCAAAAGAGAGCTAGAAGTAATTAACCCCATACAATTGTGTACAAACAAACAGTAAATAATTAAGTTTTGAGATTATAATTTTTGAATTCTTACAAAATATTAAATATCTACTAAAATTTACGATATTAACCGGGAATTATTATTGTTATAAGTAAAACGTATTGAACGAAGCCGTCCTGTACAAAATCACCAGTTTTCCATTTTTTCTTCATACCTAAATTTAATGTTTTGTAAATGTCTTAATTATTCCATAATACACAATAAAAAATCGGGGATCATTAAAAATTTATATTTTTCGGGTATGTATCTACTAATATTTCAAACTATCACCTAAAGTGCAATTAATGCAATCTACTCCATAAAAAAATCCGTAGATTTCCCCGACTAGAATACATTCTCTTTTTTTTACGATTTATTGTGCTGTTTTAGTGTCTGGTGTTTGTATGGGTATCAAAATATGAAAATGAAAACAAGGAATAAACAGTGCCTACTCCAAAGGCTCAAAAATAGTAGTCACAGTATATGAAAGAGTATCTAGTACTAGTACTACATAGTATAGTCCCCATTACTAGCGCACAGGAATGTTATTTTTTTAATTTCACACAATTCTAGTATGAATAATGCATTAGTATATTACACGGGGCAGGAAAGTAAGAAAGGTCTCGCCGAGGTCAACAAACATGTGAACTGAGGCTTTCTTATTTACTTCCCGAGGTAAGTATACTATTTTTCTCCTCGACGGAGGCGGAAAGCGGCAACTTCGTTTAGCGCAGCGGGACGAAAGTTGACGCTTTTCGCCCGGAGAGGTGAAAAGTATATTTCATATATTCATTCATAATCATAAGTTTAAAATATTTAAATAACGAATGAGAGTTTGTGAAATCATCTATATATATATATATATATATATATATCTAATCTAAACTATTATAAAACTGTAGCAGGAAGTTTGTCTGTACATTGAAGATATTAACAAAAAAAAAGTTACGATATGGTTTTTAGGTGTCCCTGATTCCATTTCACCAATTTTTGGATTTTTTGTCTGTCTGTTTGTTTGTGTGTTTGTTTGTTTGTTTATTTGTTTGTTTGTTTGTTTGTTTGAACGAGTATCACGCAAGAACTACTGAACCGATTTTGATGAAACTTTTTTTGTTTGATAGCTTATGATCTGACTTAAAATCTGGTATATAATTTATCTCGCTACGTTGACGGGAGCCGGAGATATAAACATATAACCGCAAGTGCAACCAATGTACGGTACCATTTCAATTTCAACTAAGTAACACTAATTAAAATTAAAAGACTTGTAATAAAGTAAGCTAATTCTGAAGACTGTTTGATTTATAAATAACGAAAATAACAATAAATTACAAAATAAATACCAATAATTATAAATTTTATCATTGTCCAGTGCTGATGACTGCACCGGTATAACATTGTTTTTCTTTTTGGCTATAAAATCTTTCTAACTCCATGGAGAAAACCTTTGCATAACAAAAAAAAACCTTAGTACTGGCCACAAGAAAACAAGATTCGAATTACAAATTTCTTGACATTTTGTAGAATTACAGTTCAAACAAAGCAGGAGTAATTACTCCTTATTTAAAAAAAAAACTGCACGCCAGTTTCAAACAGAGAGAATATAATCATGATTTTAAATCAGCAGCCGAAAGATGTCTAAAACTCGATTTTTAATTCAGAATGTTTTTATTTACGGTGTAATCACACAGTTACGCAAGACTGGATAATAGCTAATATTTTAAAGCAATTATAAGACAGGTAAGGAACTATTTTGAAATAGGTACCGTAAATTATTACTAAAATACAAACGAACAACTCTAACAAATTAATAAGGGTCGGTTTTTTATGCCGTCGATGCGATGTGCCGCCGTGCCTTTTGCGCATTTTTCTACGGCGCTCCATACAAAACGAAGCTTAGTTTGAACATTTAGTAATTAAAGTAAAAAATTAATGGTTTTAAAACAATCTAGAAACCAATATCTGTGATTTCCTTTTAAATGTTTAGTTCTAAAGTTATCTTGACTCAAAGTTTGTAGTCCGTGCTACGGTCCGTCCGTGTCGTGTGTCGTTCACCATTTGGGCTCTCTCTGAGGAACCTGCCACAGACCTACGGACTGTCGCTTGATATGAGCTATACATAAATTAATGTAACATTCGGCAATAGCCGACTGCGTCCTTCCGGACGAAATTATATGCTGGAATCCAGGCGCATACGTGCGCCTCAGCCGTTGTTTCAAATGCACGCAAATTGACAGCGAGTGCTGACCAGGCGACGTTGCAGTGGAATGCGGCCGTCACCGATTTCGCGCGCATCTGACCGGATTGCAAGATGTATATGGTCCTTCTTATATGCAGATAGTTTTTTTTAGCATACTGAACAACTTTCTGTATGGGACGAAAGTCAAAATTACGAAAAAAAATCCACTGTTCCATACAAAACTGCAATCCTACTCTACAAAAATGTATGGGGCAGAAGACTTTTTTTCGCGATATCGATGACAGTCCCATAGAGAAAGCTGTTTGATGGTTTGATCATCCTCTTAAAAAAGTGTCAGCATATTAAGTTAAATATATAAAAAATAGAGTAATATATATATAATGCGCCCCGACGCGTTCCGTTCAGTGATAATCATACTTAAAAAATAATTTTGTATCTGCCAGTACACTTGATTGTTTTCAATAATGAAAAATGCCATCACGAAGAAGAACTAATAATCTCACTAACATTATAAACGTGAAAGTTTGTGACGATGTTTGTAAAGTTGTAATGTTGTATGTTTGTGGCGCAATCACGCATAAACGGCTGAATGGATTTTGATGAAATTTGGCACGCAGATAGAATGTGTTCTGGATTAAGATATAGAATACTTTTTATACTAGCAATGGGTTCCTGTGGGATAAATTACAATATTTTATGCTATGCTCACTAGCGCCAATTTGACGCTGACAGATGCATTTGTGTAGATTGCAGTGATAAAAATAGTATTTACTTTTTTCAACAGTTTTGACAACAGCTGTGTAGTATATTTGGTATATGGTTAGATTTTCGTGCATGAGGTGGAGGTTCGATTCTTGGTCGAGAATGTTTTTTTTTATTTTTTTTTAAATACATTCAACGACTATATCCATTTTTCACCGGATTAGACAGAAGCAGTTAGGCTTGATATGTTAAGGGCCTGACCTCCTTCACTCGACTTCAATCATAATAATATCCTGAGATCATATCAGATCTAATATTAGCGCAGGATGTTTTATTATGGCTTTTTTCTAATTTTAATCCTACCATCCTACCAGGTATCTCACTAATATTAATATTATGTTTGTGGTTCTATCATCAACACGTCTCAGAAATTCGGTTTTACAGATTTGATTGTATAGGTACTGGGCGAATTGGAAAAATAATCTTCTTCTTATCGTGTCGACTTCAAATTCTGAACAAAGTCTCTAAATAGTAGCTTGCCAGAATCGGGCAACCGATACTGCACCGTCGCTAGCAGTCATGAGCTCCTCCTGCGTGCAGATGTTAGGGCACGCAGGGCACGATGTGAGATGGGCCATCGTTTGTGGAGTTCCACACAAGCAAGTCACATTTTGCGCATCCGAGTATCCCCACCTGACCATGTTGTCCTTACTGCGACCGACCTGGGTTCGAAGTCGGTTTAAAGACTTCCAGATCGCCCAAGGCAAGTCATGTCTAGGCGTGAGGCTCTCAGCCGGCGAGACAAATAGTGTTGGGAGGGACACTTTTTGTCGCCATAGAGTACACCTTGCTTGCGCTGGGCCAGTATTCAGGGGGTCGACACACTTCATAAAGCTGCGTCGGCTTGGCAGCCTTTGCGGCGCAGGAATAAAGCCATGCATGGGATGTCGTGTGTCGTCCACCATTTGGGCTCTCTCTGAGGAACCTGCCACAGCCCTACTTACATCTGGGGGCGCTATGCCAGCCAGTGGGTAAAGCAACTGTACTGGAGTCGGTTTCAAGCAACCAGTTATAATCCGATACGTTTTGTTTAGTGCCGGTATCCACCAGCTTGGCGTGGGCAGATCGGCCCCACACCGGGCAAGCGTATTCTCCAGCGGAAAATGCTAGAAAAATAATTAAACAAATAAATAAATAACGCTCACAGGCACAAACATTATTTTAATTATCCCAAGCAAGCATTATAGGCTTTTTATTGTGGAAACCATACAACAACGGCATAAACATATAACATCCAAGACCGAACCGGGACTCGAACCCAGGACTCTGGTTTGGCAGTCTGGCGTGGTAACCATTACACCAACCGGGTCGGCAAATACTAAAAATCCTGTTTCTTTTAACCTTTTCTAAAGTTAGTGTTCATAATTTTATCATAGTATTGTTTTCATCTTAATAGATGGTGTTGCGTGATTTTTTGAAGCAAGTACCATACTCAATTCACGCTCAAGACATCTCAGATATTCGGTCTTACAGATTTGATTGTATAGTTACTTACCGGCTGAATTCGAAAAATAATTAAATAAATAAATAACGCTTACTGGAACATTGTTATGATTCCAAGCAAGCACTATAGGCTTTTTATTATAGAAACCATACAACAACGGCACAAACATTTATAACATCCATGACCGAACCGGGTTTCGAACCCAGGACCCTGGTTTGGCAGTCCGGCGAGATAACCATTACACCAACCGGGTCGTCAAATATTAAAAATGAAGTGTTCAAAAATTTAATCGTAGTATTGTTTTCATCTTAATAGAGGGCGTTGGGAGTTTTTTTAAAGCAATTGTGCTACAATTATTAATTCAAAAACCTAGCTATAGCAGGAGCTTACAAATTTAGTTGATTATATTATCGTTGTAATACATCGTTGTAAGTATATTGATTGTTTGAGTCTAATCTGAGCCAATGCTACGGAATGATAACCTTATTTTACAGAAAGGACGAATTTTGTTGCAGTAATTCTTGCCAAATTTTTGTTTTGTTTGATTTTCGGTCTCAATTATGATTTTTTGAGGGCTTGTGCAACTTAACTATAGAACATCATTCTACCACAACGTATAAAAAGGTACCTACGTATCTAAAACGTCCTTATAATATAACAATGGTAATGTAGCTACTTACGTAATTGAAAATCTTTTTTAGCAAATTGACCATTAGCTTCCTAGAATATTATCGTTTTAGCCCTTGCCTTCACCATTTTACAGTAGCCCGCGTGGTAGAGTATCCTCTAACGTTTATACGTGAGTGGAGGTCTGTGACCCGCAGTGGGTCGTAAGATGATTATTATGCTGCTCGACATAAATAAAAAACTAATAAACGACGAACAGTAGAAAAATTAAAGTGATGGATCCAGTGAATGACTTTTAAATCTGATACCTACAGAATTACTTGGGGTACTTTCTGATTTTGATTTAGCTTAAGTTCATGACTTTCTTATCTTATTATGGGAAATGGCAAGCCAGTAACACTTCGACCCAATGGTATCTTTTGTATTGAACCCTACATATTATTTTCTTCATCCTTGAAAAACTTGGAAAATGAGGGAGGCAATAGCGTTCAGGGTAAGAAACCTGTAATGAATAACCATCTCTCAGGAGTCACATACGTTTTTCCACCAAGACATCGCAGTCACACAGTACAAATGTTCCATGGTTTCCTCCTCCTCTCCACACGCTCGGCAACCGGGATCTAGAGTGAGCTTTATCGTGCCTGTTGCGTAGTGCCCGGTGAGGGCTCCGACGATGGCACGAGCTTTGCTCCTGCTGTTGTTCAGTATGAACTATGGGATTCGTGATGTTATATTGCTGTTATACTCAGACACCAGGGCTTTGCCCACACGATAATAAGAAGATTGCTGATGAATTCCCTGCAGTGTTGCAGACCCGAGAGGCCAGAGCATTCTAGCCTCTGTCTTTTATCAGCCTATTCCTTAATCGCCATTCTAATGTTACATGCCAGGATTCCTAGACTTGGTTCGAACCATGACCTTCATGACCTTAGACGAGACATTAGACAAAATTACATGTCTACGCAGACGAAGTCGCGGGCAAAAGCTAGTACTATTATAAAACTGTAACTGGAAGTTTGTCTGAACATTGAAGATATTAACAAAAAAAAAGTTACGATATGGTTTTTAGGTGTCCCTGATTTTTTGTCTGTCTGTTTGTTTGGGTGTTTGTTTGTTTGTTTGAACGAGTATCACGCAAAAACTACTGAACCGATTTTGATGAAACTTTTTTGTTTGATAGCTTATGATCTGACTTAAAATCTGGTATATAATTTGTGCGGACGAAGTCGCGGGTTAACGCTCGTAATAATATAAAAGTTTATAATAAGCTATCGCCTGATATTTAAGCTCTTACAGGCAAAAAGTTCCTGAATAAACTGAAATCAGTGCTAGCCAATAATTATGATGACCTAAATGAATTCTATAATAATAATTTAGGCGTAGTTAATAAAACAAAATAAGTGATTAAAACTAATATTAGGGATAAAATGCACATGTCATTGGTTTGATTCATTGTACGTACTGTGTTGCACTGAAATGTTGTAAAATCTTTTTTCGAGAATTTTGTACTATACCCAGCGCAGTGTCCATAGCATTCTACGTAAATGGCTTCCTTCATTGCTTCGTTTAGATGCATGATTAGTTGGAATAAATTGCTTTGTCCGCAGGGGTAAATACATTGTGACAATCTTACATTATATGTATTCTACATAACATCCTACATTTACATGTTGTAATTTATAAAAATAAAGAAATTGAAATAAAAGTAGTATTTTGATTCCATTTTAAGAGGGTACCGAGCCTAGCCTACTGTGCTGCGGATGATGACTCACGCTATCGTATTTTTTTATTTCTAATCAATTAAAGGACATTTCCAAAAAAAACAAGAATGTCACATTGTAGCCCTAATTGGGTTTCAAATTATCGAAACATTACGGATTGTTATGCCTGTGACTATCGTTAAAACCTCCAAAAGTAGCCACTTTTAGCGGTTTTAAAGAAAATAACTACAAACATTCTAAAAACGAATCCGCAGTAACCCGATAAATTGAAAATCAGCAATGACTACAATGTGACATTCTTGTTTTAAAGATATGTTTTATTGTTGAGTAATGAAAAAAACTATTGAGTGCAGCACAATAAGCTCGATGCCCCCTTAAGAGCATCCTTGATGTAGCTGGGAGTGTTCAACATTGCAGGTTGCTAGAAAATAATCACACTCTAAAACTTCACACATGATAAGAAATACATTATATTAGGTGCAAAGAACACGAACAGCTATTTCGTTTTAAACTTAACAGAGTAGCCTTCGTTTATACATCGATCTAAGCCAGTGCCTTGGCTCCCTGCCAGCAAAGGCAGCTGCCTCGGCAAACAGTCATCCAATAATGTTTAATGAAATTGCCAAATTGAAAACTATTGCGCGGCGGTGCGGTGGTCACATAACTTTGTTGTTTGTCATTCATTCAACCGTCTTCTGTTTTGGGTTTTAGCCGTTCGGATTGGTCACTTCTGGGGGGATAAAGGTTTTTGTGAGGGCATAAATTCACTACGTGTCTCAATAAAGATATAGAAACCAAACAGATATATCTAGCGACTCGGAAGAGGTTTATATTCAGTAGTGGCCTAAGCCACAGATTACATAATAGTTACTACCCTACTACGTTTATTACTACCCACCCTAAGCGTAGGCCAGTCATAGAGATAGTACAGTGTCACCAACTTATCTGTAGAATGAGCGATGGCGCCACTTTCTGTATCAAAGAATGAGAGACTACATCGACTGACAGCAACAAAATGACGTTTTCAAAATGGCATCAGTAGTTCCGCTTTTGGCCATTCTACAGATAAGTTGGTGGCACTGTAAGTACTCTATGAGGCCAGTAAGTTGGCATAGGCATTATCTATGCGTAGTTCTTCTATCTATCTATCTATACTATTATAAAACTGTAACAGGAAGTTTGTCTGTACATTGAAGATATTAACAAAAAAAAAGTTACGATATGGTTTTTAGGTGTCCCTGATTCCATTTCACCAATTTTTGGATTTTTTGTCTGTCTGTTTGTTTGTGTGTTTGTTTGTTTGTTTGTTTGTTTGAACGAGTATCACGCAAAAACTACTGAACCGATTTTGATGAAACTTTTTTTGTTTGATAGCTTATGATCTGACTTAAAATCTGGTATATAATTTGTGCGGACGAAGTCGCGGGTTAACGCTCGTACTTACATAAAAGTGTTGTGCTTCCAAGATCTAAGGCTTTCAAAGATAGACTTAAAGTATTGCAATTGGGTTTACGCCAAAAAAGGGTCTTCGGTCTGCGATGAGCTAAATTGGTGATAAGCATTGGAGGTAAACATCTGTAATCTTTATCATTGCTTCTGTAGGTATTCAAATTTTGTATATTATTTATGTTAACAACATCTCATTAGTCAGTTTATTTCAGCTAACACCCGCTTTCATTATTCTTCCTATATTGGATTTGGTTTTGAATGTCTTAGGTCCGATATAATTATCTATGATTAACGACCGATCGATAAGATTCTTTCAGAGAGCATAGCATACCTACATATTTAAAAAAAAATTCAGACAAAAGGAAGTTTCAGCTTCCAATATTTTACGGTAATCTGTACATAAAGCGTGTGATAGACGGATATTTATTTATTTTATTTCTTCAGGATCGCCGACAAGGTGAAAACAATATTATTAACAAATACATAGACAGACAAAAGGCGTGTGCCACCTCAATTAAAGGCAACCACCAACCAACGGATAGACGGACACACACCGAAATGAGTTCATAAGTGTTCCATTTTGCCTAATGTGTTACTGAAAAATCATTCAAAATCATCATAAATGATTCATTTGGGTTCAATCAATCAATCAATCAAAAATTTTTTACTCAAAATAATATCACATAGATTGCTTTTTGACGTCATTTGTTCTACTCTACCACCGCGTCGGAAGGTGTTCCGTTGAGAGAAGATGCGGCCAGAAACTCTACAATACACATCTTTTAAACAAAACAAAATATACAAAGTACAATTAAAATACAATATTGCATTACATAGAGTAACATTGTCAAGACCAGACATTTTGGTCATTCAAATAGTCATCGAGTTTATAGTAGCCTTTTTTTACAGAGGACTTGTTTAACATGGGACTTAAACTTTTTGTCTGGCAAGTTTATAATATCCTTTGGTATCTTATTATAATAGCGTATACAGTGCCCCATGTATGATGTGTTGACCTTCCTGAGTCGAAAATGTGGGAATACTAATTTATTTTTATTTCTTGTATTGTAATTATTAATTACGAGCGTTAACCCGCCACTTCGTCCGCACAAATTATATACCAGATTTTAAGTCAGATCATAAGCTATCAAACAAAAAAAGTTTCATGCAAATCGGTTCAGTAGTTTTTGCGTGATACTCGTTCAAACAAACAAACACCCAAACAAACACACAAACAAACAGACAAAAAATCCAAAAATTGGTGAAATGGAATCAGGGACATCTAAAAACCATATCGTAACTTTTTTTTTGTTAATATAATCAAAACAATGTACAGACAAACTTCCTGTTATAGTTTTATAATAGTATAGATATATGAAATGATGGGTTACTTCATTCATCGGGTGGTTTATGGTATGCCAAAGTTGTTGCCCGTACGATTCGGAGAAGTGCTTTACTGTGCCCAAACCTAATGATTCAAAAAAATTCAAAATTCAAATTCAATTCAAACTTCACAATTTTTTTATTCAAAATAATATCACATAGATAGCTTTTTGACGTCATTTTTTGACTCTACCACCGCGTCGGAAGGTGTGATTAAAGAAAGTCCAGAGAACCTCATCAACGCTAAGGGTAGCCAGGACAAAGGCTCAGGACAAGGCTCATTTGAATACATAATATAGTGTGACCTGAATAAATCGGAAACTCAAGGGTCAAGTTCACTCAGTTTTATAGGGGTTTCTAATAATGGAATAGCATCAATCCTACTATAAGCCTAAAGGGTGTGCCGGGTTTCAAAGGTCCCTTATACCAACCACTGACATTCAATTCCTGTATCGCCAAAATCTCTGACAGTCCAAATAGTGTAGAACCGTGCTACTAGCACGCTAGTATGCCACCTATAGCCTAGTCATTTTACGGTTTGAGCCCTGACTAATTAATAATTGATATTTTTTTCGGTATAATATTGAAGAGCCAATTTTAGCCTAGTAATGTAAGAAAATAAAAAAAAAATCTCGTCAGCAACAGTTCCAATTTTAAAATTTAGCTATGATCTCGTTCTAAAAAACCTGATGGTAAATTTTTTTTCACATGTTTAAGGCTTTAACATTATTACATACTTCAAACATGGTGTAAATATTTTTGGCTACTTAGAAGGTTTTGAAAAATGCATGCATGCATATGCTCACGACTATATTCCCCGATGGGGTAGTCAGAGATATTCTGAAACCTCAGAACATCCACGTTTCACTAGTAGTACCGAAACTCTGTCCAGTGTGACGGGGAGTGAGCCTGTCGCCACTTGTAATGGACAGTGGGTACAATACATGCCTCAAAATTGAAGCATGCAGGTTTCCTCACGATGTTTTGAAAAATCCATTTATATTTTCTAATAAATACCTCATTTTTTTTAATTTCAATGCCTATTTTCTTGCTAAAAAATAATTTATATTGTTAAATCTAAGTCAAATTAGTGCATCGGTATGAATATTATTAATTAAAAAGCATTCTGGGACACACAATTTTGATTTCTATGTTGTGTAGCGATTTTTATTTTAATATGTTTTAAGATAGTCTTTTCGTCACTAAATGCTGCCGGTTACAGTTTAAAAGTCAAATTAATAATTACTCCCTACCTCGCCTAACAAAACTCTGTAAAATATCTGGGCTACTACGACAAAACGACAAGACGGGAGAAACGCATACGGAAAATAACAAAGATGGAGGTACATCTCGATTTTTAGAGTAAAGAGTATCTTGTATAGATTTAGCTCCTACTGGTTAGAGTCGGTGGCGCGTTGCGGAGAGCTATGGAAACTCAATCTTGAGTTCCAGGTTCGAATTCGCACGGAAGGCATGCCATGTATCAATGAGGTTTTCTAAATTAAGTACGTAATACCGACTGCTCTCAAATGGTGAAGAAAAACATCGTGAGGAAACCTGCATACGCTGAAGAAGCGATGCGTTGTGAAGTCTACCAATCCGCATTGGGCACGCGTGGTAGACTAATGCCCATACACCCTCCCTGAGGTGGCCCTGTGCCCTACAGTGGGACGTATATAGGCTGATGATGATGGTTAGATCCAACTCGTTCTCTAATCCCAGTATCCCTTTCCATCAGATTCTGGGGTCTACTTGGACTTTATATTTTCGATATTTCGTGGACGTTTTCATTTCGATACCGATGAAGTTTCAACAAAAACGATCATTATATATCGAAAGCCTGAGTGAAGCGCTAGATTGGCAAAATTCATTGTCATTTTCATTGGCATTCATTGGCATTTTCACTTTCTATAAAAGTGGTAAAGTCATTCTTGACCGAGTTTGGGCTCTGCTAGTGAAATGTGGGTGATATTGACTTCCCTCTCAGGGAATATAGACAATAATCATGAGCATAAAACTATTTACTCGTTATTCTAAAATACTTCTAAAAGGTTATCAAAAAACACCCACTGTGTTTGAATTATAATAGAGGTAGTCATGAACAAACAGAACAATAGAGTAGTCGACCACAGCGGGTTCCCTTCACACCTCCGCTTCAAACAAACTTCTGTCGTCTGATAACTTTGTTCACGATTCAGTGGCTCTACCACACTTAAATGTCAATCCGTACAAAGGATAGGTACGCTCTAAAAGAAACTCTGAGAAATATATGAATGTTCTTGAAATACTTCTGTGACCATTCGACCTAATGGAAATAACTAGTGATTCCATTTTCTTTTGGAAATAAGAGCAACGAAAAAATCATGGTCTCAATAATGAGATTGGAACCAAAGAGATTATAATATTATAATAAAATAAAATACGCAAACTTTTTGAAATAATTTTTAACAACTGGCTGCTTTTTGTGAAAAAAATATTTATATAACGCCATTACCTATAAAAAAAATGTTTAAGTTCTTTTCCGCGAAAAAGGCTTTGACACATTTTTTTTCAGGCTTATTGGCCAGCAATATATTAAAAGAAAAAAGATTTTATGCAAGTAAACCAAAAAGATAATTATTATATTTAGCTCATATGAAACCACAATGAAACTATGTTGATCGTACATAAAATCTTCTTGGTTTTGGAAATAGATTTTTCCAAAACCAAGATGATGAATATGTTTAAAAATAAGAATAAATGTATTCCATAGACGAAGAATTTTTCGCTAACGCTCGCGCTCTGGTTTTATTGTAAAGGTGGTGTTGGGTTGGTGGTTTTGTTTTAATAACACCATCCAATTTCTCGAATAAAAATTACATGATTATTTTTTTCCTTTTGTGCCTACGCGACCTTTATTACTTACAGAGTTCAAGTGTAAAAACCGTCAGCTAATAATAAAATGAACAAGGACCTCATTAGGCATGTTGTTTGTTTCGGTACTTCAAAGTTGGTTCTAGCATAATAAAATATAAATCACTTCTAAGAAATTCTGTATTAGTATGGTTTTAGTAGGTAGGTATTCTTTGATTGAACTCTTGTTTTTTTTAAGAGGCCTTTTGAGTGCCGACCGCAATTTATATACTCTAAATGAACATGAACCTTCAAGCCGCGAAGCAACCACTTCGTATAAGAGATAGAAGTACTTTTTGTTATCATCAGCTGCAAGGCTGATTCAAAATTCATAGGGTGAAGAGCATCTCTGTGATGGGGATGGATCAGGTCTACCTGCATAATTCCAGTCGGTTTAGGAGTAACAGCCGTTCAAAGGTCTGGTATGGTTACTAAAAATGAATATTCATGAATATGCAGGTATTATTTTATTATGCACTGTAGCCTTGGACTAACTAATGCCAACAGTACAAAAACAGGCATGGTCTGTCGGTCGGTTTAGGAGATACAAGAGATATAAAGGTTGGATCTTTGAACGGCTGTAACTCCTAAACCGACTGGAGTTATGGTCTTCACCCTATGAATACTGAATCAGCCTTGCAGCTGATGATAAGAAAAAGTACGTCTATCTCTTATACTAACTGGCACAGCTATAGCGGCAGCTCCCGTCATCTACGCCTTACAGTACTTAATTCTGCAGCAATAGCACAATAACTGCCTTAGTGGTCTAATGGTTAAGAGCATTGGCTCCGGACACGGAGGTCGTGGTTTCGATTCCCACGGGGGACACCTAGTGAAATGTCACTTTGTGCGTTTTTCCCCAGTTGGTTAGGACATTGCAGGCTGAATCACCTGATCGTCTGAAAAGAGAAATGATTCCGTGCTTCGGATGGCACGTTAAGCCGTTGGTCCCGGCTAATATCTCTGGTGGTAGTAGTCGTTACATAAAAACCACGTCAGAGGCCGTAAGGCGGTCTGAAAAAACTCTGACACCAGGGCTCTGCCCACACGATAAGAAGAAGAAGCACAATATTTCTTTACTCACCTGAAATATTAATCCTCTCTTCATCGTAATAGTCAAGCCGGTGTCCGATGTCATCCTCATCCTCGGGCAGCAGGGGCTCGTCGGGCAGCGCGTCGGGGCGGCGGCGCGTCGCGTTGCTCGCGGCGGCACTCAGGGCGAGCGCGCACACCACCGCCAGCGGCAGCCACACATCCATGCCGACATCACCGCTCTCACACGGCAATGGATGCGCTGCAGGAGATTATACCGTTCAGTTTATGCGGGATTTACATTGGTCGATTGGCTGACTAGGCGACATGGGCAATGCCACCACATGATCCGTCTCCGTACGACTATATTGTGTGGTTATACTATTAGATGGATGTGTGGCTGCAAACATACATGCCGACATCACCGCTCTTACACGGCAATGGATGCGATGCAAGAGATTATACAGTTGAGTTTGGGTTTAACATTGGTCGATTTCGACCGACTAGGCCGCACGGTGAAAATCTACCTTCAAAAATCTCCAGTAGCAAAGCAGACTATTTAGCTTTCGAGTTTAGTCGTAAGGAGATGGGCGCTGCAGGAGATGATACTGTTGAGTTTATTTGGGATTTATATTGGTCGATTGGCCGACTAGGCGGCACGGTTAAAATCGACCTTCTAAAATAGCCAGAGCCTGCTTGTCGGTCTTCTACAGATTGTTCTTCAGTGAGTGTGCCCAAGAGCTACATGAGCTCATCCTTCCCCTTTCTATTATCGGACTTCCAGACGCACCGCGGGATATCACCCCTTCTTGGTTGTCTCCCACATATCCGCACCAAGCGCCTTTCTGAATCTTTTATAATGCGCACAGACAAGGAGTGGAATGCCCTGCCTGCGTCAGTATTTCCGAGCGCTTACAACCCAAATTCCTTTAAAGTACGAGTGAATAGGTCTCTTTTGGGTAAGCTCGCTACATCTTCGACCCCATCTTCGTCCTGAGGACTGAATTGAGGTCAATAGCAAACCCATGTTTAATAATAATAAAAAAAATATATAAATGCGAAGGGCTACTAAAATCGATCGAATCGTGAAATATTATCAGTCTCAGTCTCAGCTAGTACTATTATATATTCTGTGGTCTCAGGCAATCACCACATGAAGGTATTATCTTGGTATGTGCTTAGTATTTAAAAAAAACTATTCGCTTGCGATATGTAATGTGATCGTATAGGCGAGTTGGTTGGTGACTAGCCGCATGACATAAATCTACCTGTGTAAATACGCTTAGACGTTGTAAGTTGCTCGTCAATGCTGAAGAAGTTGTATGGCAGTTGGGATGGGTGATCAAACGACTTAAAGGGGGAATAGATGAGTGATTTGTCGGCAGAGGTGGAACACGATCGTGTGATGCGATGTTTTTGTCGAAGCAGTCTAAATGAATAGACCACAACAATGTGGCTATTTTGTAGGAAAAACATCAAAGCATTTTCTAAACGAATGATTAGTCCGGAACATTCGAAGTTACAAATACAAAAAGCAATTACATTAGTTAACCCGCTGATAATACCTATTATTCCTATTAACATCAATCGATAAACTAATATTCATTTATGAAAACCGATAACTTTCCCCAAAACGATCTTTTTATGTTCCATTTACAACATGGTTGATTGGTTGGCAAGGAAAACCGTTATCGTGAGTGTTTTAGGAAGAAAAGTTAATCCTGCTAAGTGACTCAGAGATTCACGAACTGTACAGTTAACGGAACGCAATCTGCGGTTGCGGTGGAGAACAGATTGTAAGGCCTAAATAATGACATTAATTATCAAAATAAATATAAATGAAAAATGAAATGGCCCACTTCAGGCCTTGTATTTTGACTGGTCGTGCCACTTAGACAAGACACGTCCGTTATCGAATACAAGTATAAAAGCAAAAGTCGTAATAATCTGTTTATTAATTTCCGATGCAAGACATAATATAATATTACTTTATGTCACAGTACCAATGAGAAAGATTATGGAGTACTAGATAATTATGTAGTCCGTTCGAAAATACCTCAAAAACACAGCATTGGGGTAAAGTCAAATATACAATGTTCTTGAGTAAAGTAATAAAATACTTTGCAACCTTATTTATCATTTCATTGTTAAGTAGAGTCTCAAGGTTGAGGCACGATGGGCCTGACAAAACCTCAGGGTTAAAAGCCCAATATTGAAAATGTTATTTTTATTTCGACTTTCGATATGTCACGAATATTTAATCTAGAAATAAACATTTTAACGGGTTCTTACTGCGTCTATCTGAGATTTGAGTTCCCGATATCACGAACGAATCACGAAGTGACGGTTGTGTCACGAATATTGTCGTCCCAAAGCCAAATCTATTCCAACACTCAACAATTTTGGAATTTCGAAATTCCTAAATCCCGGAATACATGCCCTTATTCCCATATTGAAACTATCATCATCAACCTTCAGTCTATTTGGGACTAGGGTATTTCGGATTTCAGTCATTCTGGGACTAAGACATTTTAGGAATCGATCCATTTGGACGAGGCGATTTGAATTTCAGTCGAAATAGGAAAGACACGATTTGGGTTTTGGTTGAAACCTACAGTACTGGAGGCAAATAAATGGCCGGGGGCTGCTCGCAGCCTGTCACAGTGTGACAACTTTCTGTGTTGCAACTAGAGTCTTAAGTACAGGGTATATTTTACGTTGTTTCCACCAAGCCCGCATCTAAGTGAAAAGTTTACAGATAAAAAAGATCCTAAATTTCCTGAATTATGTGTTGTAAAAAGCATGTTTGTTTCGAGCTTTGGAGGGTTTGTCTTTGCTTGTAGCGGTTACCAGTTCGCAACAGTTTGTGTAGTCAGTCATAATGATGTGGCTGTTACTTTGCTCGTGTATTTATACCTAGCTATCCATGTCCTATTCCTATCGTTAATTCAATACAATGTTCGTTCGTACTTCTTTCGTTATTCTCTCGGAGGGAACTTAGTGAATGTTACTTTGTGCGTTTTTTCCCAGTTCGTTACGACATTGCATGCTGCAACACCTAATTGTCAGAAAAGAAAGATGATTCGTGCATCGGATGGCACGTTATGCCCTTGGTCCCGGCTACTATCTCTAGTCGTAGCAAACGTTAAATTAAAAAACCACGTCAGATGTCGTTTGAAAGATCTGAGACTAGCATAGGGCTTGCAGCCCACACGATAAAAAGGAAATGCTATTAATATTTATGAATTATGAGTAACAGTTAGTTAGGGCCATTTGTCAGCATTCCGATTCTAAGGGGAATTCGCAAAAAAGTCAACTTTTAGTATGGCAAATCTATATATTTTTTACTAATTTCCCATTGATTTCTTGGGGAAAGTAGTTCATTATCATGAGTACAATCGCCCTTGAAAGCAATGCAAGTCTACACTTACAACCAGGGCCTCTACCCGCACATTCGAACTTCGCAATTGCGTGAACATTTTCGTTCCAATGTCAACTCTATTACAATGAAGTGCGGACCGAAACAGTGGCGATATATCGAACATCGAAAGTTCGGGCCTGTATATGTCCCACTCTCACTGCAGGGCACACGCCTCCTCCCACGCATAAGGATACGTACCACCTGGATTTTCTAAGCGTACCACATAGGTACGTAATAGTACGCATAATATTAATTGTAAGGATGATTTGATTATACGCTACGTTTTTAGGTCTTCCATTCCTTCCTCACCATAATATGAAAATAATTAATAAATACCTTTTAATTTGACCTAGTTTATAGAAATCAACAAGTTGGCGTGCTGAACATCGGTTTGCTAATCCATATTTCAGATATATTTTGTCAGGTATTTAGGTTGTAACTTGTTTTACAAGCTTTTTTGTTTGTTACAAAACAATATTTGTGAGTTCAATGATCTTGCCTTTCCTAGCTGTATTAATAAAATAAATATTCCTTGCCATTGGCATAGCTAGAGATTTTACCTGAGAGGGGAAACCGGCCACCCAGCTGATACCTATCACCCTAGTGGTAAGACTCACATTTTTCGTGGCAAGGTCGGTTCCTAAAGTTCATTTTCCTGAGGCTCCCCATAACCAGAATTTGGCTTGGGATCTTTAAGGAGGTTGTAGAACATTTTATAAAGTTGAAAGAATGCGATTATTTCATAAACAATAACAGTTATGGTACGAATACTTTAGCATTTGCATACATCTGGAGCGAGCGAAGCAAGCAATTTTGCAGTATTGCCTCCGAGTTTTGGCTAGAATTTCACAAGATGATATTGAAACAGTGCCTACTACTATTTAATTGTTTCTTCACTACTTTCCATTTTTCTAAGGGGGGCAACGAGCTTTCTGAGGTGGGCGCCGCCCACCTCTACCCTCCCTACCTATGTTCCTTACATAAACGACAAAAAAAGACATTAAACAGTACTACGGTAAGTAAATTTGTATATATTTATACACGCACATTGATACAAATAATAGAAAATGAAATGTACAAAGGGCGAGTTTATATCTGAAGAGATTCTTGATCTGAACAAGTCTACGAATAAGAATAAGAACAAGTGTATACGAGCTTACGAGTGAATATTTCTCCCCCAAAACCACTCCAAAACTTTTATCTTCTCTTCGCCCCAAAGATGTTGAAAAGTACACTTTACCCGCGTGAGCCTTGTAAGCCACAGCGACTAAGCGCAACGTCTTACGAAAAATGCCGATTTGTTTAAAAGTGCTCAACTACAAGTAAGTTAGTAGCCTATAGCACCACATCTCAGACACTTCATGAACTTGCACTGACAAGAAGTATGTACGTGCGACGGTGCGGTACTAAGTGAGTGCGAGTGACTCAGGACTACAGTATCCAATGACCACTGTCGTTTTCCTCTCGTCTTCCATGAAGCGGTGAGGTAGAAATTGGTGGAAGGCAAGGAGTTTCCGTACTGAATGTAGTACCATGCTTTTTCTTATACTGTACCTAGTACAGTAAAGTAAAATCAATATCCAGTTAAAACCCAGCAGTAAACAACCGTAAAATTTAGGTTCAGCAATAAAAACGTCATGAGAACGAACGTGTAATTAAATTAGAATGAACATTTATTCGGCTCGAGCATTAATTTGATTACTACACGGCAATAGATGGCGTTGGATTACCTACATAATGGAGTAGGAAAAGTCACGCTATTTGCATGTTCCTACGTACATACATGTGTGTTGTTTATTTTATCGTGTGAACTGTGATAAGAGTTTCTAATCGCATTATACAGGATGTAAAATTAAATGGGACACTTACTTAAATGGGTGCTTCAGACCATCAAACTTTCTCTATGGGATCAATGTCGAAATTGGGAATAATAAATCTGCTGTCCCATACATTTCAGTCGATTTAGGTTTGTATGGGACAGCGGAATTTTTTTTTCGTGATTTCAATGTTGGTCCCATAGTAACAGTTGTTCAGTTTGATGGTCTGAAGCATCCATTTAAGTAAGTGTCCCATTTAATTTCACACCCTGTATTGTATCACGAGTTATAGTGCAACGAGGATAACGTTATACTTAGTAATGTTTATGTATTATATCATCATCATCATCGTCAACTACAGGCAGGGCACAGGTCTACCATCAACGTGGTGGAATAACATTTCGTCTTCAGCGTTTGCAGGTTTCCTCACGATGTTTTCCTTCACCGTTTGAGAGCAGTCGGTATTACAGGCATGACGTCCGTGCATGTCCGTACCTCTTCGCAACGTCCTACATATGCTCTCAAAAAATTGTATATACCTACGAGCGTTAACCCGCGACTTCGTCCGCACATTATATACCCGATTTTAAGTTAGATCCATAAGCTATCAAACAAAAAAAGTTTCATCAAAATCTGTTCAGTAGTTTTTGCGTGATACTCGTTCAAACAAACAAACAAACACACAAACAAACAGACAGACAAAAAATCCAAAAATTGGTAAAATGGAATCAGGGACACCTAAAAACCATATAGTAACTTTTTGTTTGTTAATGTCTTCAATGTACAGACAAACTTCCTGTTACAGTTTTATAATAGTAATAGATAAGTACAACCATTTGTTTAATTTACTGTAATATGCCTGTTTAAGATGATTGTACTTAAAGATTTTAATGAAAAACTCGTATTTTCAAAATATATTTTCTTAATAGACCGTGCTACAAGACATTTTGTAGCCCTACGAATACCTGTAAAAAAATTTAAGAAAATAATTTCTTATTAAGGCTGTTTTTCCACCAGAGATATGCGAGGCGGTGAGCGAGGAAACAATCCGCCAATAGAGCGCTCGCTCGATCACGTCATTGGGAAATTGAAGCACTCTCGTTGGTCGATTTTTTCCTCGCTCACCGCCTCGCTTCCTCGCACATCTCTGGTGGATACGCAGCCTAAACCGGTGCTACGAGATATCTCGTAGCGCTACGAACACCTGTCAAAAAGTATTTCCTGGCGTTCATTTTGAAAACATCCAGTATAAAACCCCAGTAAGAAAGTAGTAGTATCAATGACAATGGGATGGGATTCCATTAGCACGCTCTGGAGCGAGTCGGTTCGTCGGTTCGTGAGGCGATGTCGATTGTGGCGCGACCTAGATCTACCCTCTTCCTGCTAAGGGGATTAAAAGTATAGCTTTATCGTATTTTATATTCTGGGTATCATTATTTGGGGCCGGCTATTGTAAGCCCCTGTAACTTTGCAATATTTTACTGCACTTTTGTATTCGCCAATATTATTTGCAAATACCTCAGTTTGACTTTCTTTTACCTACGAGTATGTACCTACCTAGTTTTGCCGTGTGAAGTTTGACTTAAAATATTATAACACCAATCATGACGGGTGTCATAAGATGCAAACTAATCTTATCAGGGGTCGTCAACATTCTAGATGCCCACACCTTGTGGCCATGTTTAGAGGTACTGCATCCTATATTTGCATGTTTGAAATGAAATGAAATCATTTATTCTCATTCATTTCTTAACATTTGTGTTCAGCGCACACACTTATACACTTAATGAGAAACCTTCTCCTTTTTTGAAGTCGGTTAAAAACTTGCTGTGTACAGTAGATAAGTAGGTCAAAAAGGTTACCTAACTATATATGATTTGTTTTTCTCCCTAATTTTCTTAATTAAATTACTCAATTTTGTTTTGTTTTGCCTTTAGTTTTAGTTAAGTCATAATTTAAATAGTAGGTACCTTAATTTATTCAAAATTGAAGTGTTTGTTTTAAATGTATTGTTATTTTTTCGTTGATTAAGTTTCGTAATCCAAGTGTAAATATTAACGCTCTATGTTTCCCTAATCCAATAAAATAAAATAAATAAAAATAAAATTATAACCTCCATGACATTAAGCACAATGTTCTGTTTTAGAGTATGGTTGGCAACCCTATTAAATGACCACTTTTGTAAATCAGCAGCCGCTGTAGTCGGAATGTTAATTCATGAAAATTAAAAAGCAACGAACACTCGACATTTTCACATGGAGTTCTAACTGTATTTATCTTACACGCCTACTGATGCTCAAATTATACTTACAAGCGTATTAACATAAAACCCGAAAATTAAACTCTAGCGCTAACATTATAAAGTCGTGAACGCAACGCTTTCGGTTCTTAACCCTGCACTGCAGGCAAAACTGAACCGCAATGCATCACACATAATATAATGCCGGGATTTTTAAAAGCCCTTTCATATGCCAGTCTTTTGTTTTAAAGCTAAGCTTCGAAGTAATATAGGTTATGTTACGCCACTTAAACTTGCGTGTTATTTTGCTCTATTGCCTATGAAATTGTATTCGATTTCCTTTGTAGCTTTTTGAAGCTATTTAAGGAGGCTACGGTGTATGTACGACTGTATGGAAAAAAAATACGTTTCATTGAATAGCGTCTACGTGTATTAAATGCATTGAACAGCAGATTTTTTATGACTTAAATGCCAGATTTTTAAAAGATCATCAAATCGTTTTTTTTTATATAAATGGAAACGCATAGTGCTTAAAAGATGTTCCGTTCGTTACCATGTGGTGTCCGGTTTCGTATGGAGGACACCCAGTAGGGTGTCGTTTGAGGCTACTTCCTTCAGGCGTCTTAGACGTCATTGACGGTCTATTAGATTTAGATATAGGAGAGTAAGAACGAGATAATGCATTTGTGTTTAGCAGTTTTAGCACGTACACTTATGCACTTGTAAATGTCCTGCGTTGACTGCTTACCTATAAAGATTAGCATTGGCTGTAATCGAAATTGACTAGGAATCCATCATCGTCATCACCAATAGTTGTTCCATTTGATGAACTGAGCCATCCTTGAAAATTTGAACATTATACTAAAAATTTTCTGAATCATATTAATCGAATTTGTTGCTTTCTCACAAAAATGTCGTGATAACTTCTTCTTAGTTTTGAAAGGGTAAGGACGGGAGAGTCCATCCATGTACGGGATATTTCCTGCACTTGGTACGATCAGGGTGTATGGGCGTTAGTCCACCACGCGTGCCCAGTTCTTACTATAAATAATTTCAAATTCGTCTTGATCTTATTTTCTATTCATAAACTAGGTCATCTTGCAGTCGCAAGGAGTTCATCAACAATTCAACAACTTCCATTATTAGTTTAAAACAAACAGGTAACTTGGCATACGCGGTGTTTACTAGGTCAGGTACCATTGCTTTGATAACCAAATTGGATGGGAGTTGCAGCTTGCATTATTCGTTAGACAAGAGACGTAGATTTTACAGCTATGATATGAGTTTTTCAGTAGCTCGATAGCAAGAGTTTACAAACGTGTCACCTAAACAACAGTATAAGAAAGAATAAAGTACTACATACAGTATGCACCAGGAGTACGAACACTCCCCCCCCCCCCCCACCAAATATTACCTCACCCCCTCATGGAAGGCAGGAGGAAGACGGCATCGGCAGTAAGCAATGATTTAGTCGATTCTCACTGACTTAGTATCGCTCGTGCTTACCTTTTCTTGTCAGTGCGAGCTCATGTGCATGAAGTGTCCGTACTGTATATGTCTTTCCTACAATACACGTGGTCCACAAGTGTGTGGACAAAGGCTGGTGATAAGGATGAGATCTCATCCAGAAATTGTCCTGAAAAAGGTGAGCCTTGCTACAAGAGCATTTATCAAGGTTAGTAAATACTTGTAGTCATGTTTTTTACACTACCGAAGTGCGATGATGGCACATAAGCTCACGACCGTATCGCTCGAGATGGTTAGAAATGTTTCTACAACTGCCAACTACATTGACTATCATGAAGCAAGATTTACTTTTAATCTATGTTTCAGGATAGACGCACCGAGTGACATGTGGAAGAGAAACTTTAACCTTTAGTCGCTATGTACATGACAACACTCTTGGGCGAGAGACGCGGTATGACTTAGGTTAACATTAATTTTCAGAAGGCAAAGATCACCCAGTGATATTGGATAATACACAAAGACTTCAAAATTTCCAATATTGCTGTGTTTTAACTTACCGATCATCGATTGAAAGCAAATTGATAATAATATCTCGATCTGATAACAAGATCGATATGTGTTTTGGCACTCTTTGGTTTTGACAGATTTTCGATCACAGAAAAGTGTAGGATATTTCAGACGATGGCGATGCGAGATAAATAAAATCCAGATCATATTGTGGGTTACACGTGGGGTTACAATGGGTAAGGTGAATAGGTGAACTTAAAGATGATGGATGGTCATCAAGACTGTGTTTTGGGAAATTCTTATAAGGTCTTTCCTACATGCTTCAATTTCGAGACGTGTATTGGTGCCACTTTAAATGAATTTATAGTTATTCGTATCCAAAGGTGGATAAAATGCAATGTACCTAGGTCTTACCGTCTTACGGTTATAAATTTAGAGCTCTGTGTTCTGCAACAAGGAGCAAACGATTTGGAATGGATTGGCATATTTTGTCTACTGCCCATTCAATAAGTAGCGACTTTGCAAGCGACCGGTTCACTGGTTCACTGCCTGTCTCACTGGATAGAGTTTTGATGGTGCTTATGACTGGTTTGTTGGTTTGGTTACTTCTAAAAAAATGGTACATGACATGTCGTGCCAGTGGGTTTAAACCCGAACCCTCGTTATTCACGTGATTTTACGAATTCGATACGATATAATTATTGTCAAGTACATAATTATAGGGTCTTTTAATAATATTAATAAGTTTTTAATTGGATGATCAAACCATCAAACTGAACAACTTTTTCTGTGGGACTAACATCAAAATAGCGACAAATAAAGTCTACTGCTCCATACACAACTGCAAACTCACCCAAATAGATGGGAGGGCAGATTCGTATATTCAAGTTCAGTGTTCGTCTCATATAGAAAGTTGTTAAGTTTGATGGTACAATAATCCCCTTAAAAAACCGTCAGCATATTAAGAAAGACCCTGTAAGTTACATCTATACTATTATAAAACTGTAACAGAAGTGTCCATTGAAGATATTAACAAAAAAAAAGTTACGATATGGTTTTTAGGTGTTCCTGATTCCATATAACCAATTTTAGGATTTTTTCTGTTTATTTGTTTGTTTGATCGAGCATCACGCAAAAACTACTGAACCGATTTTGATGAAACTTGTTTGTTTGATAGCTTATGATCTGACTTAAAATCTGGTACATAATTTGTGCGGACGAAGTCGCTGGCTAACTCTAGTTTGTTATAAAATGGTTGAGCTGAAAAGATGAGCAACATGGTTTTAAATACTGTGTGCTTAATTCGCAAGCACGTATTATGATATTAGCATGGGATGCGAGGGTACCCTAAAATGAGATGTGATGTAATTCTTTATGCTAGTATACCTATATAATACAGGTACCTGTTCTGTTGTAATACGAACACCAAACCGAAAGGGTTCCATTCTTCTAGCTAAACTTTAGTCTCAGACACTGATAATGTGCTGATAAAGCATAACATCTTCGAGTATTTTTCTTGTCTAAGTACTTATAGCATTATTCTTATGCTCACTAGTATATTCAACGAGATAGTCAGGTTATATTCTGAATATAAGAACCATATTCTTGTCCTTAAATGACTATCCTCCTCCTCCCCAAGTCCATGACTTGGAGGAGGAGTCGAGTCGATATAATCATTGATATTGACTCTACCAATGTATTGAAGAACTTATAAAATGTAATCATTATTATGTACGAGCGTTAACCTGTGACTTTGTCCGCACAAATTGTATACCTGATTTTAAGTCAGATCATTAGCTATCAATCAAAAAAAGTTTCATCAAAATCGGTTCAATAGTTTTTGCGTGATTAACGCAGTGGAAATGCGCTCACTGAGAAGTATGTGTGGTGTGACTGTGATGGACAAATTGAAAAATAGTAACGGTCACCAAATCAAATCAGAATGTTTTATTCCAAGTAATATCACATGGATAGCTTTCTGACGTCATTTTTGACTCAACCACCGCGTGTCGGAAGAGAGAACATGCGGTGAGAAACTCTACAAACATCTTTAAAAAATATATACAGGGTGTAAGTAACAGCCTAGCAAATACTGAAACGGTGAACTCAGACCATCAAACTGAACAACTTTCACTATGGAGCCTACCTCAGGAAACCTGAAAAAAAATCAGCTGTCCCATACATTATAGTAGGGTAGGTACAGCAGCTTTGTATGGGACAGCTGATTTTTTTCGCGTTTCCTGAGGTAGGCTCCTGATGAAAGTTGTTCAGTTTGTTGGTCTGAGTTCACCGTTTCAGTATTTTCTAGGCTGTCACTTACACCCTGTATATATTTTTTTAAAGATGCTTGTAGAGTTTTTTGCCGCATCTTCTCTCAGACCGGTGAAAATTCGACGAAGAACCAAGGTAAAAGACGTGGATAAGCGTATCACAAAGTTGAGTTGGAGATGGGCAGGACACTTGGCTAGATATTCGGCCGGCCGGCGGCCGGTAGACTAAGGCAGTATCAGAGTGGTGGCCAAGAGAGGGACCACCAGCACCTTGGTCCGATGACATTGTGAAGGTGATGGGTTCGCATTGGATCATCAAGTAGCACAGGACCGTGAGGAATGGTGCAAAAAAAGGGGGAGGCCTATGCCCAGATGTGGGTTGATGTGGGCTGATTTGATTGATTGATTGATTGAAGGACGAAATGAGTGCATTTTATGCTTAGCGGCGTAGGTACCTGATTGCTTTTGTAAATGGGTCATAGTCGAAATCATATGAGAGATCATCATCGCCATTACTGACTACCTTAGATCAAACCTTGTGTTTAATAAATTGTGCATAGGAAATCAACAAATGCAGTTTCTTATGTCTGAACTATTCAATTAGGTTTACTAGTCTTTCTAGCTGAGTTCAGAATGCGGTCTTTAAAGGGGTTTAAGTTAACCTGTGAGGTTAGAAAGGTTATGTCATTTCATTATGTAGGGAGGTATACTTATGTACCACCGCGTTCGATACTCACCTACCAACGAATACAGCTGAAGTTACGCAAGAGGGGCCACTACAGTCTACTCATCACACTATTTTAGTAACATTTTCTATCTAGGTTCATATATTAAGTTAGTCTGTGAACCTTAAAAATCACAAGAGTCTTTTAATTTAGATATTAAGTAACAATTTTAACAACACAGATTAAAAAAACAGTTAATTTTACATCACCACTTCACTGTTATGTCACTGGCACAAAAAACTTTCGAAAAAAAAAGCTTCAATCAATTCGGAATCCGATTTCGCGTACGTTCTAAAATCAAATTTTGAAATGGATTAAATAAAGAATAGGTAACAACAGAGGCGTCATTCAACCTAAGTCTGTTTTTTGAGTTAAAGGTGTTAAATTCGTGGTTTAATGGTTTTTTTTTCAGTGCGGGCGCGGGACTCGTGCATTCGGCCGCTCGGTAGGGGCGGCGGTGGTATCGACGAGACGCGCCGGCGCGGACGTTGCACCCTTATCGAACAGGGATGAATTGAGTCTTAACATGAAGCCAGTAACTACATATTAACCCATATCAAGTCCTCGCGCGCTCTCAAGTATGCTTTAGAGTAAGCTTTAAAGTAAAAGCAAGCGAGCATTCGAATTCAGTTTTAAATAAGGCCTAAGATTTAGGAGCTATACTGTAACAATAAACTTATTGGCCAAACTTGGCTACGACCAGTCGACCATATTCTCTCCAGTATTGTCAGAAACCTTGGTACAATTGCCAAACTTCTTTCGCCCCCTTATAGTTTTTTAGGTGTATAGTTGAAGTTAGGTTCACTTTAAACCTGTTTAAGGTTTCAGGAGGTAGAGACTTTGTTACATGATTAATTATGCCTTTCGCCTACATTTACACTGCAAAAGAAACCTCAAAAATAGAAAATTGCTCACATCACAGTACAATCCTGACTATCATACTAGTCCTATCCAATGATATCATAAAATACTATCGTTAACCCGTGACTTTGTCCGCACAAATTATATTATACCAGATTTTAAGTCAGATCATTAGCTATCAAACAAAAAAAGTTTCATCAAAATCGGTTCAGTAGTTTTTGCGTGATGCTCGTTCAAACAAACAAACACACAAACAAACAGACAGACAAAAAATCCAAAAATTGCTGATATGGAATCAAGGACATCTAAAAATCATATCGTAACTTTTTTTTGTTAATATCTTCAATGTACAGACACATTTCTGTTACAGTTTTATAATAGTATAGATGAATGTTTGTGACGATACTTGGATGTTTCTGGCTCAATTACACAAAAACGGCTGAACGAACATTTGGCACATAATAGCTAGAATTATGATCTGGATTAACACATTTTTAAACTTCGCGCAGGCAAAGTCGCGGGCAAAAACTAGTAGCTTATGTTTTCTCTATCCAAAGGCTGCTTTTCCACCAGAGATGTGCTAGGTAGCGAGGCGATGAACGAGGAAACAATCCGCCAATAGCGCAATCGCTCCATTACTTCATTGGGAAATTGAAGCACTCTCATGGGATGATTTTTTCCTCGCTCACCGCCTCGCTACCTCGCACATCTCTGGTGGAAAAGCAGCCTAAATCCGTTACCTGTCGTCTGAAAACGTTATGAAGCTTCTCCGGAAAAGCCCGACAGATCCCGACGTCTGCCGAAGCATACCCGTCCAAAGTTGCATCTCACCAGTTTAAAAAGACATACCTCCCTGCCCGCTCCTCACATTTATAGGGTGAAAATGACCTGCTCAGGTTACTCTGAAGAGTTCTCTGTATGGTGGTTAAGTTTGTTAGAGCATGCGCATTTGATATCGATGGGCGAGGAATGATTTCGGCAGGTGGTTTCGAGAATTTTGCGGTTAACGTTTCGCACGGTGACATTGTTGAAATACCCCACCAGTTTTTAATTACTAATAAAATTTTAAGGGTATATTTAGACAATGAAACTAAACAACAAGTGTAGATGGGTCGATAGATACCAACAATTATTTTTTTAGTAGTGTTTGATATCAAAACAGTAACGCATTTTCATACACTAGAACAGGATTTGACGTCTAACCTGCTACAGAGGTCAACTCAGACATCCCTCTTCATGTCAAAATAAACCTTTTGGTACCTACTAAGTACAGGGTGAAAATTGCATGCTTCTATCACAAAGTGCACAATCCCGGCCAAAAACTCAAGCGGCTCTGCGTATATGGAAACCCTTCCAGTACTCTGAACTCCCATAGTGCTGGGGTCCGGGAGGGTTTACAATAGTCGATGCTTTAATGGACAGAGAGTATAATACATGCCTCAAAATTGAGGCATGCAGGTTTCCTCATGATGTTTTCCTACACCGAAAAGCTAGTGGTGTTCCAATCGTACAAAAATTCCGAAAAACTCATTGGTACGAGCCGGCCTGGGCGAGGATCAAACCATCGCCTCCTGCACGGCAAGGTTACTCGCCACTGGATCACCACGGCTTTATCTTTAGCTTCATCAGGAATATCCTCTACAAACAGTCAGCATAATTAAATTGGCCCTGTGTGAGTCTAGCTTCATATGGGTCATAACGCGTCACTAGCAACAGCCACATGAGGCCCAGCCACTTTATACAATACAATACAATACTCTTTCTTAGCACACCAAAAACATAAAATAACGAAATTAAAAGCACATACTTTATTTTCATGTTCACTTTATCGTGTCCTGCAGGGCTAGCATGCCACGCACGACAAAGCGACAAAACGAGAAAACCGTCATGCGCAAAGTAATAAAGACAGAGGCGCGTCTCGATTTTTGTCGTTTTCTCGGGGGTGGCATGCTAGAGGGTCTGCTATGTGCGAAGTGGGTGTTGGGAACTGTCAAGTCGATCGCAGCGCGTTCTCACCAATCCCCGCTACTCAATCCGCCGCGTAGCCCCAGCAACGTTCTGTGCCGAGGTCCGTACCCCTCTGGGTGCCCATAGGTCGGTTGCTTAAGTTCATTCATTTGGCTCGGTGGACCCTTCGTGGTCCCTCTAATACCCCGCAGTAAAAAACAGTAGTTGCTCCCTGAGCAGAGCTGTAATCAGTGGCGGATTTGCCCTAAGGCCCGGTAGGCCCGGACCTAGGGCGGCCAGATATTAGGGGCCAACTTTTTTACAAATCGATTCAGAAATTTAAATAATGTGCGCGAGCCTTTAGAATATTTAAGGTACTTTGAGTTATTTCTATTTATTATTATCACTCGTGGATTTTTTGTTACGGGCCAATCGTAACAAAAAAATTCACGCTATAAACGCAATAAACGCTGTGGCAGAAATTGGTACTATTTTCGGCGAAGCTGTGTCAGATTTGCTTGAATCTATGCAAATACGCACATTAACTCAACACTCAAATAACCAAGACTACAAATACTACCACAGAATAAACACTAATGCTACCCGTACAGTAATACCAGGTTTATAAGTCTTACCGATGTACCTGCGTAGTTGACAAATTTTAATACCGCGCGATATATTGACCAATCAGGATGCGCCACCTTCAATCCGTTTACGGTATTGGCTTATTTGTTTTCGCGCCCTTTTCGCTGCTATCTGACTTTGCAACCTTTGATTACTAAATGACTTCGGGTTTTCTCGGGGACTCGGGCCTGCTCTACGCAAACGAAGATTGACGAGCGGAATTATTTTCCTGGTCGTACTGTAACTACTACCTACAGTGCCACCAACTTATCTGTAGAATGGCCAAAAGCGGAACTACTGATGCCATTTTGAAAACGTCATTTTGTTGCTGTCAGTCGATGTAGTCCAGTGTTGCCAGATCCACACTTAAGTATTATCCCAGATTAACAGCAAAATTATCGTGTTTTGATCGCAACATAAATTCCAAAAAGTTTCTCTTAGAACCTAAAAGAGTGAAATGATGCGTGAAATTCAATCATTCTTACCTATATTGCATGCCATTATTTAATATTTTATTGTCACCTATTTATAGGTAGGCAAATTCGAGGTTTTTAGGGAATTTTAGTAAAAACCTTGATTGAAACGACACAGTGAGGAAATATTTTCTATCTCAATTGTTCTCATTAGAACTTCAATTTTAGTATTAGGTATTTGAAAACTGTTTTACGCGATAATTAACGCCAAAATGATGTATATTATTGGAATTTGACGGATAATATGGTTGAAAATAATGATTTGATACACAGATTTCATTAAATTACAAAATTATCGTGGATTATCCTGGAATTTTTGTGAATTATCGTGCGATACCCGACTTTTATGTTCTATCGCATGCCCCTCAAAAATATCGCGGATCTAGGATAATTATTGCACGTCTGGCAACACTGATGTAGTCTCTCATTCTTTGATACAGAAAGTGGCGCCATCGCTCATTCTACAGATAAGTTGGTGACACTGTAACTTAAAATTTGGCAGGGATGTTTTTATTGCCATCTAGTTGTTTACAAAGGAAATATTTATCGCAATTTAACCCCGAGAGGTGTGAAAATTAACCCCGAGAGGAATTCTAGCTTCTTCTTCTTCTTATCGTGTAGGCAGCAAGGTAGGTAGCTAGTATCGACAATATTGTTAATCTATTTAGTTGAAATAGAAATAGAAATCGATTTATTATGTGCATAACGTCGAGAAATTGTTCAGAAAATTATACTTATAAATTATTAGGTACCAATATAAATTAAAATACAAAGAAATATACTACTACTACTTTTACTTTATTTTAATATAAAATAACAAACGTTATCCTAACATTTTATTTACAAATATAAATAACGAGCGTTAACCCGCGACTTCGTCCGCACAAATTATATACCAGATTTTAAGTCAGATAATAGGCTATCAAACAAAAAAGTTTCATCAAAATCGGTTCAGTATTTTTTGCGTGATGCTCGTTCAAACAAACAAACAAACACACAAACAAACAGACAGACAAAAAATCCAAAAATTGGTGAAATGGAATCAGGGAAACCTAAAAACCATATCGTAACTTTTTTTTTGTTAATATCTTCAATGTACAGACAAACTTCCTGTTACAGTTTTATAATAGTACTAGCTTTTGCCCGCGACTTCGTCTGCGTAGACATGTAATTTTGTCTAATGTCTCGTCTAAGGTCATGAAGGTCATGGTCCGAACCAAGTCTAGGAATCCTGGCATGTAACATTAGAATGGCGATTAAGGAATGGGCTGATAAAAGACACAGGCTATACAGGCTCTGGCCTCTCGGGTCTGCAACACTGCAGGAAATTCATCAGCAATCTTCTTATTATCGTGTGGGCAAAGCCCTGGTGTCAGAGTATGATAGCAATATAACACCACGAATCCCACAGTTCATACTGAACAACAGCAGGAGCAAAGCTCGTGCCATCGTCGGAGCCCTCACCGGGCACTACGCAACAGGCACGATAAAGCTCACTCTAGATCCCGGTTGCCGAGCGTGTGGAGAGGAGGAGGAAACCATGGAACATTTTACTGTGTGACTGCGATGTCTTGGTGGGTAAACGTATGTGACTCCTGAGAGATGGTTATTCATTACAGGTTTCTTACCCTGAACGCTATTGCCTCCTTCATTTTCTAAGTTTTTCAAGGATGAAGAAAATAATATGTAGGGTTCAATACAAAAGATACCATTGTGTCGAAGTGTTGCTGGCTTGCCATTTCCCATAATAAGATAAGAAAGTCATGAACTTAAGCTAAATCAAAATCAGAAAGTACCCCAAGTAATTCTGTAGGTATCAGATTTAAAAGTCATTCACTGGATCCATCACTTTAATTTTTCTACTGTTCGTCGTTTATTAGTTTTTTATTTATGTCGAGCAGCATAATAATCATCTTACGACCCACTGCGGGTCACAGACCTCCACTCACGTTTAAGCGTTAGAGGATACTCTACCACGCGGGCTACTGTAAAATGGTGAAGGCAAGAGCTAAAACGATAATATTATAGCAAGCTAATGGTCAATTTGCTAAAAAAGATTTTCAATTACGTAAGTAGCTACATTACCATTGTTATATTATAAGGACGTTTTAGATACGTAGGTACCTTTTTATACGTTGTGGTAGAATGATGTTCTATAGTTAAGTTGCACAAGCCCTCAAAAAATCATAATTGAGACCGAAAATCAAACAAAACAAAAATTTTGCAAGAATTACTGCAACAAAATTCGTCCTTTCTGTAAAATAAGGTTATCATTCCGTAGCATTGGCTCAGATTGGACTCAGACAATCAACATACTTACAACGATGTATTACAACGATAATATAATCAACTAAATTTGTAAGCTCTTGCTATAGCTAGGTTTTTGAATTAATAATTGTAGCACACTTGCTTTAAAAAAACTCCCAACGCCATCTATTAAGATGAAAACAATACTACGATAAAATTTTTGAACACTTGATTTTTAATATTTGACGACCCGGTTGGTGTAATGGTTACGTCGCCGGACTGCCAAACCAGGGTCCTGGGTTCGAAACCCGGTTCGGTCATGGATGTTATAAATGTTTGTGCCGTTGTTGTATGGTTTCTATAATAAAAAGCCTATAGTGCTTGCTTGGAATCATAACAATGTTCCTGTAAGCGTTATTTATTTAATTATTTTTCTAATTCAGCCGGTAAGTAACTATACAATCAAATCTGTAAGACCGAATATCTGAGATGTCTTGAGCGTGAATTGAGTATGGTACTTGCTTCAAAAAAACACGCAACGCCATCTATTAAGATGAAAACAATACTACGATAAAATTATGAACACCAACTTTAGAAAAGGTTAAAAGAAAGAGGATTTTTAGTATTTGCCGACCCGGTTGGTGTAATGGTTACCACGCCAGACTGCCAAACCAGAGTCCTGGGTTCGAGTCCCGGTTCGGTCTTGGATGTTATATGTTTATGCCGTTGTTGTATGGTTTCCACAATAAAAAGCCTATAAAGCTTGCTTGGGATAATTAAAATAATGTTTGTGCCTGTGAGCGTTATTTATTTATTTGTTTTTTGTGTGGGGCCGATCTGCCCACGCCAAGCTGGTGGATACCGGCACTAAACAAAACGTGTCGGATTATAACTGGTTGCTTGAAACCGGCTCCAGTACAGTTGCTTTACCCACTGGCTGGCATAGCGCCCCCAGATGTAAGTAGGGCTGTGGCAGGTTCCTCAGAGAGAGCCCAAATGGTGGATGACATACGACATCCCATGCATGGCTTTATTCCTGCGCCGCAAAGGCTGCCAAGCCGACGCAGCTTTATGAAGTGTGTCGACCCCCTGAATACTGGCCCAGCGCAAGCAAGGTGTACTCTATGGCGACAAAAAGTGTCCCTCCCAACTCCATTTGTGTCGCCGTCTGAGAGCCTCACGCCTAGACATGACTTGCCTTGGGCGACCTGGAAGTCTTTAAACCGACTTCGAACCCAGGTCGGTCGCAGTATACTCGCATGCGCAAAATGTGACTTGCTTGTGTGGAACTCCACAAACGATGGCCCATCTCACATCGTGCCCTGCGTGCCCTAACATCTGCACGCAGGAGGAGCTCATGACTGCTAGCGACGGTGCAGTATCGGTTGCCCGATTCAGGCAAGCTACTATTTAGCGACTTTGTTCAGAATTTGAAGTCGACACGATAAGAAGAAGATTATTTTTCCAATTCGCCAAGTACCTATACAATCAAATCTGTAAAACCGAATTTTTTGTGTTGATGATAGAACCAAAAACATAATATTAATATTAGTGAGATACCTGGTAGGATGGTAGGATTAAAATTAGAAAAAGCCAAAATAAAACATCCTGCGCTAATATTAGATCTGATATGATCTCAAGATATTATTATGATTGAAGGTCAGGCCCTTAACATATCAAGCCTAACTGCTTCTGTCTAATCCGGTGAAAAATGGATATAGTCTTTGAATGTATTTAAAAAAAAATAAAAAAAACATTCTCGACCAAGAATCGAACCTCCACCTCATGCACGAAAATCTAACCATATACCAAATATACTGCACAGCTGTTGTCAAAACTGTTGAAAAAAGTAAATATATTTTTATCACTGCAATCTACACAAATGCATCTGTCAGCGTCAAATTGGCGCTAGTGAGCATAGAATAAAAACGTGGTACATGTTTCAGCATGAGAAAACATTGTAATTTATCCCACAGGAACCCATTGCTAGGATAAAAAGTATCCTATATGTTAATCCAGAACACATTCTATCTGCGTGCCAAATTTCATCAAAATCCATTCAGCCGTTTATGCGTGATTGCGCCGAAACGAAAACAATCAAGTGTACTGGCAGATACAAAATTATTTTTTAAGTATGATTATCACTGAACGGAACGCGTCGGGGCGCATTATATATATATTACTTTATTTTTTATATATTTAACTTAATATGCTGACACTTTTTTAAGAGGATGATCAGACCATCAAACAGCTTTCTCTATGGGACTGTCATCGATATCGCGAAAAAAAATCTTCTGCCCCATACATTTATGTAGAGTAGGATTGCAGTTTTGTATGGAACAGTTGATTTTTTTTCGTGATTTTGACTTTGGTCCCATACAGAAAGTTGTTCAGTATGATGGTCTGATCATACCCTTAAAAAACTGTCTGCATATAAGAAGGACCATATACATCTTGCAATCCGGTCAGATGCGTGCAAAATCGGTGACGGTCGCATTCCACTGCAACGTCGCCTGGTCAGCACTCGCTGTCAATTTGCGTGCATTTGAAACAACGGCTGAGGTGCACATATGCGCCTGGATTCCAGCGAATAATTTCGTCCGGAAGGACGCAGTCGGCTATTGCCGAATGTTACATTAATTTATGTAAAGCTCATATCAAGCGACAGTCCGCAGGGCGGTGGCAGGTTCCTCAGAGAGAGCCCAAATGGTGGACGACACACGACACGGACGGACTACAAACTTTGAGTCAAGATAACTTTAGAACTAAACATTTAAAAGGAAATCACAGATATTGGTTTCTAGATTGTTTTAAAACCATTCATTTTTTACTTTAATTACTAAATGTTCAAACTAAGCTTCGTTTTGTATGGAGCGCCGTAGAAAAATGCGCAAAATGCACGGCGGCACATCGCATCGGCGGCATAAAAAACCGACCCTTATTAATTTGTTAGAGTTGTTCGTTTGTATTTTAGTAATAATTTACGGTATTTCAAAATAGTTCCTTACCTGTCTTGTTATTGCTTTAAAATATTAGCTATTATCCAGTCTTGCGTAACTGTGTGATTACACCGTAAATAAAAACATTCCGAATTAAAAATCGAGTTTTAGACATCTTTCGGCTGCTGATTTGAAATCATGATTATATTCTCTTTGTTTGAAATTGGCGTGCAGTTTTTTTTTTAATAATTACTCCTGCTTTGTTTGCACTGTAATTCTACAAAATGTCAAGAAATTTGTAATTCGAATCTTGTTTTCTTGTGGCCAGTACTAAGGTTTTTTTTGTTATGCAAAGGTTTTCTCCATGGAGTTTGAAAGATTTTATAGCCAAAAAGAAACACAATGTTATACCGGTGCAGTCATCAGCACTGGACAATGATAAAATTTATAATTATTGGTATTTATTTTGTAATTTATTGTTATTTTCGTTATTTATAAATCAAAAAGTCTTCAGAATTAGCTTACTTTATTACAAGTCTTTTAATTTTAATTAGTGTTACTTAGTTGAAATTGAAATGGTACCGTACATTGGTTGCACTTGCGGTTATATGTTTATATCTCCGGCTCCCGTCAACGTAGCGAGATAAATTATATACCAGATTTTAAGTCAGATCATAAGCTCAAAATCGGTTCAGTAGTTCTTGCGTGATACTCGTTCAAACAAACAAACAAACAAACAAATAAACAAACAAACAAACACACAAACAAACAGACAGACATAAAATCCAAAAATTGGTGAAATGGAATCAGGGACACCTAAAAACCATATCGTAACTTTTTTTTGTTAATATCTTCAATGTACAGACAAACGTTCTGCTACAGTTTTATAATAGTTTAGATAGATTCACGGGGCCGTACTGCGCTAGATGGCGCTATTATAGTCAGTAAAGTATAAGTGTTTATTTTATTTTATTATATTTGGGGAGCATACAGCTATTAAACAAATAGTTAAAAATTTTGTTAAATTTTGTGTTTTTATAGGCCAGTTACAAGCTCCCAAAAAATAAATATAATAAAAGACTGTCACGAGCTCATGAGATGGCCAAAGTATATATTTACTATGAGTAGGCCGTGTTCGTATTTCGTAAGGCCAGTCATGAAGATTTCATGACCAAATAACGTTCTTCTATCTTACGCCATTGATTCCATTTCACGGGTGTGGGAGAACTGTAAAAAAATAATAATAACTTATATTAAGTAGGTGATGTATCTATCTAAATACTCGTGTACCTAGTTTATCCTATAGAAGCGGCGCTCGCGACTACGTACGCATCTTAGACCATAAAATGTACACGCAGACCACTGACTCTAATAAATACGCATAGCATTTGATTGAATGAAAGCCATTTTAATCCAATCTAAGCCCTAAGCTTTTGTGAAAATCTCATCTAAATCGGTTCAGTAGTTTTTAAGAAATGCGTGCACAAACAAATAGACAAACAGGGAAAAATTCTAAATATGCTCTCAATGCATTTCATTACGTATAGTATCCTAAATGTTCCTAATTAATATGTTTGCAAAATATAGGTACATCACGCCAAGTTTACAATTTTATTATAATTATGTATGTGCCGTGTGGTGTCGGCTAAGAATTGTACCACCCCATTTCCTCCCGTGGATGTCGTAAAAGGCGACTAAGGGATCCACCGGAGGATGGGCAGTAGCATCCTATGAGTACACACATTCAATCCAACTGCGATCGCCAACCCGCCTGACAAGCTTGGCGATTATGGCAAATCCCCCCAATTTGGGGGAGGCTTTTGTCCAGCAGTGGACGTATATCGGCTGATATGATGATGATGATGATGATGTATAGGGTCCTTATTAATATCAGTCTTTGCTTCGAAAAGAAAATCAGCTGTCCCATCCAATACATTTTGGTCGAGTAGGATTGCAGTTTTATATGGAACAGCTGATAAACATCAGCGATTCGCAATTTCGACGTTAGTCCCATAGACGAAGTTATTCAGTTTGATAGTCTGATCATCCTCTTAAAAAACCGTTAGCATATTAAGTTGGACCCTGTAGTAAGCAAGATATTTGTGTAAAAATAATTATGAATTGATAACTCACCATAAGTTCCAGATTGCATCAGAGTAGTTATAGTCTTAAAACCAAACATAAGCAGACCAAATGTACAAGAAGCTGCTACAGTTATAATAACAGCTTCTGTTTCATACCATTTCTTCCCAACCAAGCCAATAGCTGTAGCATTGTTCGCTTCTGTCTCATTTAGTATCACATTTTTATTTAAATTTGTCGCATTTTCTGTCGGAAACATGGTTGATGTGCTTGGGTCATATGTATGATCTCCGTTCGGCCCTTCTCCTGAACCGGAATATAAATCATTTTCATCTATGGTACTTCCTTCACCCGTTTCACCTACAGTTGTTGGAAATATTTTCGATGTGCTTGGTTCCTCAGTGTGTTCTCCGATAGGCCCCTCTCCTGAACCGGAATATGAATAATCATTTTCATCTATAGTACTTCCTGCACCCGTTTCATCTATGGTTGTTGGAAATATTTTCGATGTGCTTGGTTCCTCAGTGTGTTCTCCGATAGGCCCCTCTCCTGAACCGGAATATGAATAATCATTTTCATCTATAGTACTTCCTGCACCCGTTTCATCTATGGTTGTTGGAAATATTTTTGATGTGCTTGGTTCCTCAGTGTGATCTTCGATAGGCCCTTCTCCTGAACCAGAATAGGGGTCATAATTTCCATCTATAGTATAAGTAGCCTTACTTTTGATTGTATGTGTAGTCGTAGGTAGAACTGTAGTTGGTTTTTTTTCGCTGTCTGAAGGGATATTACTCGTTATGAATTCATCTTCAACCAAATCTCTTTCGTTTTTTCTTTTTAAGGTTCTTCCTATATATTCGTGGGTCCCATTGTGATTTACTCTTATTTTAGGTTTCGGACATTTCGTATACATATGTGCACAGAATAATTTGAGTGTACATTCTTTTCGTATAGATGAATTTGTTACTGTTCCCATTTCTTCCCAGTTTATGTTATTCCTGTGTTAAAAAATATTTATTAAGAATAGTCAATTTGTATGAATAGCAATCTATCTATACTATTATAAAACTGTAACAGGAAGTTTGTCTGTACATTGAAGATATTAACAAAAAAAAGTTACGATACGGTTTTTAGGTGTCCCTGATTCCATTTCACCAATTTTTGGATTTTTTGTCTGTCTGTTTGTTTGGGTGTTTGTTTGTTTGTTTGAACGAGTATCACGCAAAAACTACTGAACCGATTTTGATGAAACTGTAACTCGTAAATGAATAAGAATCTCTGAGAACCCCTTTAAGTTTATTAGAGCTTACCCACTTTCTAAGCGGATAATTTAAAAGTTCCAAAAATAAATTAAAGTAATTAAAAAATACGGTATTTTTTTCTAATCTAAACGCATAGTCAAATAATTACCGAATAAACTTACGGAGAAACTGGTTCGATAAATATGAATTTACCATATCGCATCTCTTGAAAAATTACAGAGTACTCCGTGCACGTGGTTCCATTTGCGTCTAGCACATGAAACATCTGGAAAACACAACGGTTTTATATAGCCTGTATATCCCACTGTAGGGCAAAAGTCTCTTCTTATGATCAACCGTAAAAGGGTCCACCCAGAGCTGTCAGCTTCATCTTTGGATGAGCTTCGGACACACTTTTTGAGTTCTTTAGCGTAAAACCATTATATGTACATCTAGATCTATAGATCACTCTTATTCTGTCACTACTTTGTTACAAATTGCTACTAGACTAAGAGATAAGTGTACTTTTTGCAACCATCAGCAGCAAGGCTGGTTCAATGTTTATGGGGTGTAGAGCATCTCTGTGATGGGGATGAACTAGGTCTGCCTGCATAACTTCAGTCGGTTTAGGAGTTACAGACGTTTAAAGGTCAGTAAAAAATGTACGATCTGCTGCAAGGCTGATCTTATGATATTATTGTAGTGTGCACTGTAGTTATGTAAACAGTACAAAACCTGACATGAACTGCCAGTCGGTTTAGGAGATACAACTGTTCAAAGGTCAGACCTTTGAACGGCTGTAACTCCTAAACCGACTGATGAACCATGACAGTTTTAGTACTTTTCACATAGCTACAGTGCATACTACAATAATATGATACGATCATCCTTGCAACTGATCGTAAATGTTTTACTGACCTTTAAACATCAGTAACTTCTAAACCGACTGGAGTTATGCAGGCAGACCTGGTTCATCCCCATCACAGAGATGATCTACACCCCATAAACACTGAATCAGCCTTGCAGCTGATGGTTGCAAAAAGTACACTTATCTCTTAGTCTATACAGTGCTACACATATCGTCGTCAAAATATTTTTTATGTTCACTTTACGTTTAGGATAGGGATAAAAAAATATATATGGCGTTATGTTGTGCAGTAATTTAGTACCTTCTAACTCCGACAGAAAAACTGGATCATATAATTACTCTCTAAGATTTAGATTGTATGGTTTTACATATGTACCGAATCACAATTTCTTAATGTATCTATTGTATACAAGACAACTTACCATATAAACAACTACAACATAACTCAAACTCTTCATAATTTAGGTTTTAATGTAATGTTTTTTAGATAAATAATTTTTAATTTTATAAACCATTGACTTCACTGTCATTTGTTTTAGCAAATGGCATTATATTGACAATATAACAATGCTGTTCGTATCCTTCAATGCAAAGTTTTCCTTATAGTATAGGAACTAGCAGTAATATTTTTACACTTAGTTTAATTGTACGATAGCCAGTATCAAACTATGATATAATTAATTTAAAATATATTTATGATTCCAGCTTATCATAATTAAACATTATAATTATGATAAGCTGGAATGACTTGTCAAGTGGAGATATGGCTAGCTTTCCCCTTTTTAAGTAGGGTAATTTATAAAGCACACAAAGTTAATTTTTCCATATGTATTTAAACTGTTAAAATAAAAATTACATTGTATCAATAATAATATACAATTATAAACTTGCACATCCTCATAGTTTAAGTGGTGTTTATATCAATGTGCTGCATTAAATTTGTATTTTTGGTAATAAAATAAAAAATCTTAAGTTTGTTTCAGTCCATACAAAAGTTTGACGCACAATACGCGTAGACGGAATTAATAAAAGTAATATTTTATATACGGAAAAATAGTTTAGAAAATCTAGATGACGCGTCACAAATAACATTTGCAATATATAAAATAATTACGAAGATATAAAGCTTTGACATTTTTCATACAAAATTTTAAAAGCTAAAGCTTAAGCTAAGCAAATTTTTAGAGCTTTTTTTGTATCTTCGTACAAATTTATCTATGTATGGGTCGCTCATGGCCACACCTAGACCAAAGGTGCCCATTATGCTGGCGGCATTTCTAATAAATAAATATTCATAGTTTACCGATATTTACGTGTTATTTCATTCAACAAATAGATGCCTTATCGGCTACATTAATATCACTGCTAGTAGTTATATATTTCAACTGAAATAGTTCAACTGAAAGCGCACTCAGGAGGCCCCGCTCGGGCGCCTCCTGAGTGCGCTTACAGTAGTTGAACTATTCACTCTAACTGAAAACTAAAACTTCGATTATGTTGAAAGAGCGCGATTCAGATAACCCAATTTCCTACATTTTTATTATATATTTCTTTTTAATATATGAATACCAAATAACTAATAACTACACACATGATTATACAAATAAAAGAAAAACAGAAAATAGGTGATACATATTCATTAACTTTATAAGATTACATCAAAGAAACTTCGTATTTTCACTACATATTGCTTCACTCATTTTATCGATTAATTCGCAAGCAGCTTTAGCCACTGGTGACTGGTTAGTACCAAGAACCGTCCTTTTCAGAGGTGGTGCCATGGGTGTTATAGGATTCCTAGGATATCTCGCATAGGTATTTGAACTATTCACTCTAACTGAAAACTAAAACTTCGATTATGTTGAAAGAGCGTGAGCGTAACCCAATTTCCTACTACTACTGCTGGATCTTATACTATTGTGAGTTAATAATTTTCCTAATATGACTTAGTCAACTTTATTCATAGTTATTTTGGGACACATGCATTTGTAATTTTTATACCTAATACCATGCATGACATAATATTGGACATTTGAATGCTGCCCCCATTCAAATAAAATTAAGTTAGTATTTTTCAGAATTCCGAACTCTAAAAACAAACGATTTTATCAAACGTGAACATTATTGTGTCTAAAAATAAAGTAAAAATAAAACAGTACGTCAAACTCTTATCGATCGGGAGCAAAAAAAAAAGTATTTCCTAGAAATTCACTGAGAGTCCTTTATCAGCATGCTTAGTACAGACAGCAAAACTAATAACTTGATTTATTGGTATACCCTATTATCTATTTAATGATGCCAAGCCGCTTACGACTAAAGCGAATGCCTATTAATTTATTTACGATATTATTTATGTGCAGGAGTGTGCATCTAAACCGATGCACTCCCTCGGCCTTATCCTCCTGAATCAGATGGAGCTTTAAATCGCCACAATCAGAAGTGGGATCTAGGATGCAGTAACTCCAACTGGGCTCCGATTCAGCTAAATAAATCTTGACTTAACCATGATTGGACTACGTGCGAAGCTCAACTTTTACGCATTCGGTATCGTGCTAATCATTTGACAGCCGTTTGACAGATAACTCAGACGTTTCAGCCATGCCATCCGAAGCATATAATCATCTTTTTTTTCAGACAATCAAGTGATTCAGCCTGTAATGTTCTAACCAACTGGAGAAAAACGCACAAAGTATCATTTCACTAGGTGCCCAATAAAATACATCAAACGGATAAAAAATTTACTTCTCACTTTAAAACGCAATACTTTGTCCATACACTATCGGAGCCAGACTAACGAAACAAAAAGAATGCGCAGGTTAATTCAAGACGTTCCAAATTTGAATCAAAAATACCTAATCAAAAACCAGCCATTGTTTTTTGGTAGGCCCTCAGTATCAAGAGCCCAATGCTCTTAACCATTAGACCAAGGAGGCAGTCCGGAAACTCTACTTAATAACAGTTACGCTTATGTTTGTACTATTGTGGTTCTTATATTTTTACTTGTCTTTGTGGAACTTATTGAAACCTTAATTACTTATTATAGTTCATAAAAGATAAACGTTTCTTGCCGTGCGAAATGCTAAAAGACATTCTATTGTAAGTACATTGTTGTTAATTTCTAAAAGTTGATTTTTATTGATTTTAGAGAAGTGTTTATTTAAATCACAGTAGAAAGAAAGAAAGAGACAAGAAGAAGAAGCTACTACCTACGTACATCGTACAGTAATTTTAACATCACCGGTGGAGCAGTGATATATTCCTCTTTCACTCGCTCTCACTCAGACATAAAGTATGATCTAAGCACTTAGCACATAATATGTGCTAGCCTATTTTTGCCATGCATATCCAGTCTGTGGTTTAGGGTTTGCAATCATCATCATCATCTCAGCCGATGGACGTCCACTACTGGACATAGGCCGGATTTGCATTTAGTAAGAAGACATTTTTTGAATTTTTTTTCATCTGGAATCCCTCAATCTACCTCAATCAATGCACCAAGGGATTTGCTTCACTCAATTCCTGGCATAGATTAATAATATGTATATTGGTTATTCCTTGCGGTCACAGGAAGGAAATTACTTATTTCTAATTATACTATTTAGCCTTGCAGAACTTTTCCTCCTTGCTGTAATGATAAACAATTGGAAAAATAAAATTATTATATCCAGCCAGTTTGTAACACCCTTACTTAGCATGTGCAGGGTGCGTGCTGCACCGCGACGCCCCCAGTGTGCGCCCCGCGCTGCTGATCGTGGTGCACAGATTTTGTTCGCGTTGTCTGTTCTATACATAATTATTCAATGGTATGCAGTAACTATTTCATTAAAATCAATCAGCTCTTGAGGTGGCGACAGACGCACGAATGCAGATCAAATCATCATACATAAGTATGTAACTGATGCTGAAAATTTTAAATTTTGTTTTTTAAATTATATAGCACCCGATTTAAACTAAGAGTCTACCCATCAAACTGAACAACTTTTACTATGGGAGCAAACCGATTGGACCAACAAAAAAATCTGCTGTTCCATGCTACAGGCTTGCTCCCATAGTAAAAGTTGTTCAGTTTGATGGGTAGACTCTAAGTTTAAAAGGATGCTAATGATATCAATTTCACTCTGTACAGTACTCTGTATTTACGATATATGAATATAAGATGACTAGGCCGAAGATAGTAATTAAGGGCTAAACAAGTTAAAATAAATTCACGTCCTGGTTCAGACGTATTCTTTGACGGAGTGTCTTTCATGTTTTCCTTCATAAAAAACTTTTTTTTTATTGGCTTTCGGGAAATCCTTAAAAATGGTATGCTCTGTTATATTAATAACTAGCGTTAACCCGCGACTTTGTCCGCACAAATTATATACCAGATTATAAGTCAGATCATTAGCTATCAAACAAAAAAAGTTTCATCAAAATCGGTTTAGTAGTATTTGCGTGATGCTCGTTCAAACATACAAACAAACAGACAAACAAAACATACAAAAATTGCTGATATGGAATCAGGGACACCTAAAAACCATATTGTAACTTTTTTTTTGTTAATATCTTCAATGTACACGGCGACACATCAAGTTATACAAAACCAACATAAGCTGGCCGCGCGTAGGTCGAGTAACGTATAACGTCGCGCGGCCAGCTTATGTTGGTTTTGTATAGCTTGATGTGTCGCCGTGCGTACAGACATACTTCTGTTGCAATTTTATAATAGTATAGATTTAATTTGAGATTGAGACTACGGTGGTGGAGTGTAATTCACTAAGTGTCACATCGCTATCAAAAACATCGACGAGCTCACAAATGTAACATCCTTCTTTTATCCTTCACATAAAGCTTCACATAGTCGAAGTTTTTATTATAAGTTTGACACATGACATAACCGTAGTGATTTTTTTGTATAATTCATGGTAAAGGGTTAAAAATCCCATACAACCGATGTCTTCAATAAAATTCTCTTATTTGTAGCAATTAAAACGTTAGTGTTCGACGTTTTGACGCTTCTTTGGAGTTTTCGGAGACAATCGAAAGACGCAAGAAACGCAGAGAAGTCAACAGGAAAGAGGTGAACCGACTATCATTAGCATCCTTTTAAGAGTCTACCCATCAAACTGAACAACTTTTACTATGGGAGCAAACCGATTGGACCAACAAAAAAATCTGCTTTTGCATACATTTGAGTCGAGCAGGCAGCGGCGACAGGTGCAGTTTACTATGGAACAGGTGATTACCGAATTGTCAGCTCGCTGATGTTTTAACGAAGAATTTAAGGTGGTGACGATGTGTGAGCTTAGTTAATTGCATTGCTGACCGTAGTAAGCAGCATCCGTACCATTTCACGCACATGTCATTGATCCCGGTTGACACTTTCTGTGAACTCTGTCGCTTATAATCACTACATTCAATAAATATACGTAAGTATGTCTGTCTATACACTTAATAGTTTATTAGGTTTCATTAATTTTATAAATAGCCTTTTAATTATGATTAATACTGATTTTTAACCGACGAAAAAAACGGAGGAGGTTCTCAAGTCGATGCGTATATATATAAATTTTTTTTATGTATGATCACAAAGAACTTTTTACAGATTAGTTCGATTTTGATAATTTTTGTTTTGTTTGGTAGGTCATACTTCAGAGGTGGCCCTAATTTGGTGAAGATCTGGTGAAGGGCATCGGAGATAGACAATGGAACTCCTCAAAAATGTAATAGCATATCACCGGCGATTGAAATAAATGATTAGTGTTGGTGTTCCCCTTGCATGTACAATGGATATGTCAACCCAATATAATACCAACACTGAAAATTTTAAAATATATGTTTTTTTTACAAAAAATTTAAACCGACTCCAAAACCAAAACGTACTATAATAATAATATGACCAGCGTATTTTAAATTAGCATCTATCAGAATATTAATTTGTTTTAATGGAGTCGGTGTCAAGCTAAGCCCAAAAAATAAATATCTAAGCCCAATCGCGAATCATACGACGGCCCGGTAGCACAGTCTGTAGTGAACCTGCCTGCTGTGCCGAGTGTCGCGGGTTCGAATCCCGCAAGGGACAAATATTTATATGATGAATATGAATATTTGTACCCGAGTCATGGATGTTTGTATCTATATATGTATTCTATATCGTTGTCTAGTCATCATAATACAAGTCCAGGTACTTTAAATGTGACTAGATAATTTGTGTGACAATGTCCAAGATATTTATATTTATTTATTTATACCGGCTTAATTTAGGAATATTCAATGCGCCTAAACTTTCCTTCAAAACTTTCATACAGATTGTCGTGTGTGCCCCCCCTTCGTAGGTATGTCGTCGCATGCTACTATCTTGCACCCACTTAAAAACCAATGGTTTAATAATAAATAGGTACAATAGGTAGTGACAGAGTTCAAAGACTGTCACTTTCTTGGGTCTGCAGGAAGAAATCTCTTAAGACATAAGCTCGCCTTTTACTTGGATTTCTCTACTATCATTATAGTACCCACATATCACGTGTACACAATAAAGTGTTAAATGAATACATTAACAATAATCATAATCAAATTATGACTGTAAGAAAAGTCGCGTGAATGCATAAGTCGTTAGCACTCGAAGTTTAAGGAGACAATGAGCTTTAAAGCTAACAACATAAGGGTTATAATATCAGCTTTGTAAGTACAAGCGTAAATTATCATAATTATGAGCATAATAAGTAGTTTTGGGTGATAGCACGTCACATTGTCGTGGTCACAGATTCGAAATGGTAGTGCGAAAAGACCTAAAATAAAAAAAATATAAGATTTTAAATTACGAACTTAAATAAAATGCGTTGCCGATGACAAATGTTAATTCAAAAAAAAGTTTTAGTTCGAATTCTAAAACAATTTTCAAATTTGAAGATGGCGCCTTTTCCAGGAGTGTTTTGTTTTTTGGCAGTTCTGCTAAGTGTAGAGTTTGTGCAAGTTTCGGAATCTTTGAAAGCGGGCGATAGCGGCGTCTGCGTCGTTAAAATAAGGTGATATTGAATTATACGTCCTAGTTGTTTGAATTTAGATTGTATATTCAGTGTAGGAATTTAGTGATATCAAGTTCCTAACTGATCTAAAAACCTTATTTTGAGTCTTTTAAAAGTTTCGAGCAAACGTCCAAAAAAACGTCATCTTTTAAAAGCTTTTAAAAGTTAACAAAAATGTAAGCAGTCACTAATTACGAAGATATAAAGCTTTTAAATTTTGTATGACAAATTTCAAAGCTTTATATCTTCGTAATTATTTTATAAATTGCAAATGTGAGGCGGCAACTAGATTTTCTAAACAATTTTTTCCATATATAAAACATTACTTTTATTAATTCCGTCTACGCGTATTGTGCGTCAAAGTTTTGTATAATATTGACCCCTCGGCAACCACCTTAACATCTTAATCTTATTTCGAAATACAAAAATATACGACTATAATCTCTTTTGGGGTGCTAAGAAACTTTGCTGGCTACTAAATTATATTTATCTATGGTTCTGGACGTATGTTTTAAGTATTTCTGCGCCCCTTGTATTGTATATTCTGTGATTCTACTTAACTTTTATCCTTAGGATTTTATATTTTTAGGTATACTGTGCCTGTTCATAGACTTGTTCTGTATTATTTTTTTCTTTAGGCATATATCAAATATCAATCAATTCAATTTACCTAAATATTTCATTGACTTTAAGAAATATAAATTATCTTTGGTTATATTTTATATTCCTAACTTTTAATGATAAAAACGGATTTCTATCAAAGTTGAACTAAACTTTATTTTTAAATTATTTCAGCGTGCGGAAAACGAAGAATAAATATGTAACAATAAATAAATGGTGCGGAAGAAAGAAGTGTGTAAAAAAAACAGTTGTGGTGGGTATTATTGATTCTTTTGAATATCTACATTCATTTTATTTTATCTATCTATCTATACTATTATAAAACTGTAACAGGAAGTTTGTCTGTACATTGAAGATATTTAAAAAAAAATGGTTTTTATTCCATATCACCAATTTTTGGATTTTTCGACTGTCTAGTTTGTTTGTGTGTTTGTTGACGTCGACGAGGGTCACGCAAAAACTACTAAACCGATTTTGATGAAACTTTGTTTGTTTGATAACTTATGATCTGATTTAAAATCTGGTAGGTACATAATTTGTGCGGAAAAAGTCGCAGGTAAACTCTAGTATTATCTAATAACATATTAATTAGTGATACTTTTTAAGTATTGGATTAGTTTTGTTATTGCGATATTATATTTTTTAGCTAAGAAATAGCATATGTCTAGAATGAGCCTCATGCTTCTACCGTATAAAATAAAAGGGGCCAACTTTCTTAGGTTGGTGTGCGTGAGACGTCATACAAAGTATGTCTGTCTGCTTGTATATGGATAGGGTTTAGAGGCCAGTACTGGTTGCAATTTTTTTTACGCATTCGCAGCTTCAACTGTCAATCTTGATATATAAGTAACTTATCTAAGTTTTTTAGATTATTTATCTAATCAAAAAGCACTGCACTATCTGATAGATTTGTGGTGAGCTTGCGGTTAATGCGTGTAGGTACGCATGGATATCATATCTATCTACCTAAAAGTGCATGAAACAATACCGTTTACAAAACTTGAATGCCTTCTCTTCAAAGTTAAAAACATTAGTAACCACCCTTTTGCTTCCAGACATACAATGTACCAGAAAAAAGAACAGTATGTTGTAAGGGCTGGGAATACGACGTGAGTTCCGATAGCTGCTCGGCGACCTGCAGCACTGGCTGCTTCGGCGGCCGATGCGTCTCCCCTGACGTCTGCCAGTGCGACCCACCTTCTCATCTAGACCCTGAACATAGCAACACTTGCATACAATCCTGCGATCCGCCGTGTGTCAACGCTGAGTGTCGAAACAACACTTGCTTTTGTAACGATCACTTCACTCCTTATAATACAACGCACTGTGCAAAATGTGATTCCGGATATACTATAGATAAGGACTTAAATTGCGTTCCCATTTGTGCCTCAGCTTGTGTGAATAGCAATTGCACAGGCCCTAACTTTTGCACATGTTTCGATGGATACAGAAATATTGACCAATTTACGTGTGAACCAATTTGTGATAAGGCTTGTGTGAATGGGAAATGCACAGGTCCTAATATCTGCACTTGTTTTGATCAATATAAAAATAGTGACGAATTCACATGTGAACCAATTTGTGATGAAACTTGTGTGAATGGGAAATGCACAGATCCTAACACTTGCACTTGTCTCGATGGATATAGAATTATTGAGCAATTTACGTGTGAACCAATTTGTGATAAGGCTTGTGTGAATGGGAAATGCACAGGTCCTAACATCTGCACTTGCTTTGATGGATATAGAAGTAGAGACGAATTCACATGTGAACCAATTTGTGACAAAACTTGTGTGAATGGAAAATGCACAAGCCCTAACGTTTGCACATGTTTCAATGGATACCAAAATACTGATGAATTTGTCTGTGAACCGATTTGTGAAAAAACATGCATTAATGGAATATGTACAGGTCCCAGCATTTGTACCTGTCTAGATGGATTCAGGCAAGCAGATCAATTTACATGTAAACCAATATGTGAAAAAGATTGTGTGAATGGCAAGTGCACTGGACCAAACACATGTGCATGCTATGATGGATACAAAAATACTGACAGTTACACCTGTGAACCAATCTGTGAAAAACCTTGTGTTAATGGAGAATGCACAGGTCCTAACACTTGCACATGTATCAATGGATACAAAAGTATTAGTAAATTCGTCTGTGAACCTATTTGTGATCCAATGTGTATGAATAGTAATTGCACAGGTCCAAATATCTGCACATGTTTGGACGGTTACACCAAAACTAACATTAGTGTATGTGAACCAGACTGTGACACGTGCAATGGAGACTGTATAGAACCAAATGTATGCAAGTGTAGTGAAGGGTATGAGATACTAGAGGGCGTATGTAGGCCAGTTTGTGGTAGTTGTACGGACGGTTACTGTTCTTCGCCTGGTGTGTGCTCTTGTGACGAAGGGTACAGGAAGAATGATGTCGGGATATGCGCCAGGGACTGCCAGCTGCCTGTGACGTTATCGATAAGGTAAGTTAACATAAATGCCCTTTAAATTTAAGATGATTTGGAGGTGTCCAAATTTTGATTTGCTTCGCTAATTGCATCAGGCGTTACTTTGCTGAAATCCTCGGTTTTCGGTTTAACTCCTGAGGATGCTCTTTGGTGGAGCGAAACACGTGTAGAGTAGAAATTATTTGGTGGTCAGGTTGTATTGCATAACGTAATGTAACTTTGGCTAGGTATTAGGTATTTATAAGTGAAGGTCACAATACAATCTTGTTATCTATTCGGCAATTATCACAGAAGTCTTTGGTTTTTGTCATTTTGATTTTATGAGACGTCCAAAGTTTTCAGACTTTGGAGATAAGACTCAAAACCATATAACATCGATGTTTTTTGCTGAACCATTATATTATAATTATAAGTAGAAGATAAATATAAGTTAGTATAGATTAGTCACATATGACATTTCTTTATTGTTATACGTTTCTATTTCGCACCGAGAAGCGTGGTCTGGAATATCAATTGTTTTATTAATATTTATTTATAGACGAACCGACAGACAAGTACATTGAGATGCGATAGGACATTGACAGCTTACATTGTACGTGTTAGGTTTGACGGAAATCGATAGCCTTCTATGGCCTAAGAGACCGATCGCACAAGCGATTTTTGAGCGTACTTGCGACGAACCGCCATGACGACGTCACAACTAAATCACCGCAATTTTTAAGCACAGGCGTGGACTGAGTGTTTTCTATTGCCGTGACATCGCCTCGGTCAGTGTGATTGATCTCTGAAATATCGCTGCGACACAGGCTGCGATGACGTCGTCACCTCCACGTTATCGTTCCGTCAACGCCTATGCTCAAAAATAGCTTGTTTGATAATATGGCCCTTATGCTCAGTATAGAAAATTCCTAGGAATACAAGCAGTTAATTCGATATATTACTACAAAATACTGAAGAAAAAATTCTGATGTGTATGTGAAGTCTACCAATCCGCATTGGGCACGCGTGGTGGACTAATAGGGTAGGCTTGTGCCCTGCAGTGGGACGTATATAGGCTGATGATGATGATGATGAAATCATTTAAAAAGCACAGTTTATTGTAAACTGATTTGATTTAGATACATCTATTAATTTTTTTTTAAATGGCTGCCATCTTGGTTGTGATGATTTTGCCAATTTCTAGTTTATTTAGCAACAGTGCTTGACGTTGTATGGTAGATGTATTTTAGTGACTTCAAGGATTGTTTTTCGAAAAGAACACTATATTGAGCCACCAATGGAGCTTCGTTGTAGGCCTGGAAGGGGCAACCAACAATCGACGAGCGACACGTGACTACCAGACCTAGACTAGCAGACCTAGAACGCGACTCTTTAGATACATCAAAACTTGATCAAAGACTGCAACCGACTGTTTATGTGTCATAGTTATTGTTCCTCACAACATTCTGTCATGTCCGTTGATATGATATATGTGATTCTTCTTATCTCAGAGGCAGTGCCTGCTACTGTGTAATTAGATAATAACTAAATTGAGTAAGATAGAGTTGTTAGTGGTGAGCTTAAAGATTTGTTTTCGTGGATTTTTACAGGTTTGCACACCTGTGTTTGTGTGTGTGTGTGTGTGTGTGTGTGTTGATGTCGAGTCGAATCCATTTCAACGAAGTTTCTTCTCTTCACATCAAACTGAACAAATTTTTATTTTTATTTATTAACAAGTTTTTGCCCACAACTCCGTCTGCGTGAACTTTAAAAAAGTATCCTGTTTTAACCCAGAACATAATTATTCCTTTCCTTTATTGACTACCCCTTCGTAGAATAGAGTCGTGAGCATATGCTATGCTACATAATTATTCGATGTGTCAGCCTTTCATCCAAATCCATTTAGCCGTTTATGCGTGATTGAGTGACAAATATCCAAAAATATTTAACCTTAAAACTTTCACATACATAATATTGCTTGTGTCTAGCACTGCATTTCTGTCAATGTAAAGTAGTTTCTGGGAGTATCTATCCCAATGTTTTTAAGCAAAAACACAATTGAGAAAAGAGATGGCATGAGCCTCGTGGCCAGCTAAAACCCGAACTGCGCGAACACCACGCGATTGACACAACCACTCGAGGCCAAACATGCAACGTAACTCTCTGAATAATTTTAGCAAACCTGAAATCGCATAATATCTGCTGTTTCATACGTGTTTACGACATAGATTAGAGAGCTAAGTCTTTATTTATTTAATTAATATTATGAAATTTATTTGGATTTATTATTTACGATGACTTTGCATAAGTATTTTTTTCAAATTAAACTTTTTTCCTTCAGAAACACAAATGTCAGTTACGTTTCAACTAGAATAATGACTGCAATATTATTATACCTGTTTTAAGTTATTAAAAGTACCTACTATTTATTTTATCCTATACCTACTATTCTAACTGTATTGATATAGACGGCTATTGGCGCTGTTATCTATGGAAAAATTCCATTAAAACTGCGTAAAATATGTTAATTAACTGTTTTGGTTAAAATCACTTTATACGTAGTTCCAAATAACAGTAACATTTTAAGGATATTAGGGTATAATAAAATATAACAAACAAAGATAAGAACAAAAAAATAGTTAAAACTAACTTAATCAAATTTAAATATGGATTAATAAAAATTTATCCTATTATTTTGTATTATTTGGATATAAGGGCTTGGTCGATGACCAAATAGCTACTGCGACCCAGATAGATCTATTGTAGCTGTCACCCTAGACCTAAAGGTCATTTCCTAGGCCCACGGACTTCATGAACCGTGTTATGCTTTTGGAGGGAAGGTCCCTAATGTCAGTAGGTGTTATTATGTATCCACCTAGATGGCGACTTCTGCTGTGAATGAGCACTTCGCATTCGCAGAGGAGGTGTATGGGCGTTTCCTCTGCTTCACAGCAGAATCTGCAAGTGGGTGAATCTACAAGCCCCATTCTGTGTAGGTGTTTGTTTAACTTGCAGTGTCCTGTTAAGGCTCGTACTAAGAGCCTTAAGTCGTTGCGGTTTGAATTGATGGCATCCGAGGTATGTCTGTTTGAAAAGCCGGTCACAAGTTCTTTCGCATGCCTCAGTCCTGGTGTATCCGACCAGAGCCTGCGGCTTTGGTTCACAGCCCATTCCTTTAGCACACGTCTAGAGGTGTTGCGAGAGATGCCGCAATAAGGCTCGGGGCCTATGGCGTCCTCTTTTTTACCCTAAACAAATTATGTGTATTAATTAATTATGTGTATTTGAAGGCTGAGCCTAATTTGAACTACTAATATCATTGATTTTGAATCACTGAAACATAGATTTGAAACACTTCATAAAGACATTATTGTATTAAAAATAAATTGTTAGTGTTAATGAAAATTCGGCCATAAAGCGAAACAGGAGTAAGATTTTCTTGTCTTCATAAATACAATTATGTGTGTCGATGTATTATAGTAGATTGTTTACCAAGGGATGAAAGTCACCCATTTCACACGAGATGTTTGGCGCTCCGAACGAATGAGGGGGCGCCCATAGTTCGAGTGTGACATGGGTGACTTTCACCTTTTCATTTCGTATACGAGGAAAGTAAACAAATTCCAGATATAATAGGAAAAATCTATTTCTGAATAGCTTGATGAATTAATTTTAGACAAGGTACGATTCAAAACGTTTGTCGGGGTACCAGTGCTAAAGAGAAAAAGCATACGAAGATATGTATGCTAGAGTGAGACAGATAGACATATCGAGTGATTTTTATTGCCCTTGGTGTGTACTCTACTATTACTGGACTGGAATTTAAGAAAAAAAAATATTAGTATTAAGGTATACGGGATGATTCTTGAACTTTTGTGGTTATACACTTTCAGACAGATATTCAGGTATAACACGAAACGTATCAAGGCGATTATTTTATAAATTATATGCATAAAATGATCATAAAGAACATTAAATGAAATTAACGTTACATTCAATACCTATTTTAAATTTAAGGGCTTTCATATGTTTACAATATGATAAATTAATAGTGTAGGTATTAATAGTTTATCATTACAATACACACACAAACAAACACTACTACCATTTGCGAGGCATTCCCAATACGAGCATTCTCGAATTGCTCTAAGGAAAGACCTCAAATTTAAAATAAAAAAACTATTGAGCTAAATAATATTTTTTTTACCAACTAATACATAATTGCTGGTCGGCATGGCCCCGGACCCTTCATTGGATAAAGAAAGTTTTAGAAACTATGTGTTCATGTGTATTAATATATTATAATGTACTAAGTTAAATGCAGAAACGATTTGATAAGGAAAATCAACAAATAAAGGAAGCTTTGTTTTATCCCAGGAAGGGAAGTGACTATTTGTATTAATTAATGAGTCAGAATAAGCGAGTTATAAATTTTATAATGTAACAAACAGTTAATTATTTTAACGCGATAATAATTCTTCCGAAACGGTTTGTGTATAGGATGATGGTGGGATGGTGGTTTTATTCTTTTTTAACGATTTTATATAGATTTATATTGCCGTGTTGTGCCGGTAAAGAATATTGCACCATCCAGCCCATTCCGTGGGTGTCGTAAAAGGCGACTAAAGGGATTAACCGGAGGATGGGTAGCAACGTTCTCCGAGAATATTAACACCCAACTGCGATCGCCAACCCGCCTGCCATTTATGGCATGGATTATGGCAAACACCCCTCCTTTTGGGGGAGGCCTATGTCCAGCGGTGGACGCATAAAAAGGCAGAAATGATGATGATGATATAGCTTCACGAACATAAAGTTTAACTGAGTCGGTTCCAGGAGCTGATCGGTGCTGGATGAATAAGAAGCTGTCACCAGAGGTCGCGATTAAAAATAATACCGGTCAAGTGCGAGTCGGGCTACTCGTATTATTTGTTAGCAAATCCGTCATAATAACACACATTCTGTTAAAATATCTAGACTCTAGGTATAACGGTTCAAAAGTTATATCCCTAAATAGGTGCCCGGACCCCGGATATCATGCATGCATGGACAAAACGAAGATCATGTCAAATGCCCATGTTGTACCTACTCCTGTTATGATCGGAAACTCGGCGCTCGAAGTTGTTGACGATTATGTTTACCTGGGACAAACTATTCAGTTAGGTAGGTCCAACTTCGAGAAAGAGATCAACCGTCGAATCCAACTCGGTTGGGCAGCGTTCGGGAAGCTACGTAGTATCTTCACGTCCCAAATACCGCAGTGTCTTAAAACGAAAGTCTTCGATCAGTGTGTGTTGCCAGTGATGACATATGGAACAGAGACTTGGTCGTTCACTCAAGGCCTCATAAAAAGGCTGAAAGTCACCCAAAGAGCAATGGAGAGGGCTATGCTCGGAGTTTCCCTGCGAGATCGAATCAGAAATGAAGAGATCCGCAGAAGAACCAGAGTAACTGACATAGCCCAAAGAATTGCTAAATTAAAGTGGCAGTGGGCGGGGCATATTGCTCGCAGAACCGATGGCCGATGGGGCCGAAAAGTTCTCGAGTGGCGACCGCGTACCGGAAAGCGTAGCGTGGGTAGGCCCCGCACACGGTGGACCGACGACCTTGTGAAGGCGGCGGGATCCCGTTGGATGAGGGCAGCGCAGGACCGGTCGTTATGGCGATCCTTGGGGGAGGCCTATGTGCAGCAGTGGACGTCCATCGGCTGAGATGATGATGATGATGATGACCCCGGATATACCTAATGTAGGAAATTTTAGCGACGAAAGAACGTCCGCATATGGCACACTTGAGCGTGTCTTTCTGAAAATTGCATTGTATAGCCACAGATGGTGCCCACTTCTTATTCTTCTGGCGCCTACAGACGCTACAGGCACATCCCAGGCCACTTCCCACCGATCCCCGCTACCCAATTCGCGTAATATACCCCTTACGCTCGATAATATATACCCTTAGGGCCTGTTTCACCACTTCTGCGTAAGTTCTTGTTAGCTTATCCGACTGATAGTTTGACATATTTTGTATGAAAAATATGTCAAAATATCTGTCGGATAAGCTATCAAGAACTTACCCAGAAGTGGTGAAATAGGGCCTGTCTTCTTTATCTCTTCTGTTACCTCGAGGTGGGGTAAAAGGCTCAAAAGGCTCGGATAATAGCTCTCCACCGGTTGCGATCTTGGGCAGCTCTGTAGATACCCTCCCAGGTCATGTTGAGACACCAGCCTCTACTGCGGCGCCAGGTTATTTTATAGTATACCCTTGTGGTACCTCCAATTGTCCGCAGTAGGTAATAAGATGCGTGGTTTTGAAAAAAAAAACGCGTGGATGCAAGTGAAACAAAAATATTGTTTTTTAATTATTCGTCGGTGGCGCGTTGCGGAGAGGTATGGACACCCAATTATAGGCCTCCGGGTTCGAATCCGCACGGACAACATGCCATTTACCAATGAGTTTTTCTAACTTATGTACGTAATACTGACTGCTCTCAAACGGTGAAGGAAAACATCGTAAGGAAACCTGCAAACACTGAAGAAGAAATTCTGATGTGTATGTGAAGTCTACCAATCCGCATTGGGCATGCGTGGTGGACTAATGCCCAGTCCATACACCCTCCCTGAGGGTAGGCCTGTGCCCTGCAGTGGGACGTTTATAGGCTGATGATGATTATTATTTATTCTAGGATGACATATCCGCATATGAATACGAGAATACAAAATAATGCTGTACATTTAATTGTATACTACCAAAATAATCCAAAAGACGCACGTTGCATTCAGATAGCAATCAAATAAGCGTTATGCGAATCTCGTGCGCGCGCGCATGTCTCAAGTTATTTATTGCGTCGCCGGATGTCTGTCCGGCTTTGTACGATTTAGGTGCATTATACACTGAAGACTTACAGTATCATCAATAATTCAATAGCCTATCCTCTGCAGGCCTCCATTTCGAATAAGGGTGAGAAAGAGGACTCATACCTTCTAAGATGGCCAGTTTGCTATTTTCAAACCGCCTCTGACTTTGTTTAACAAATATCGACTTATGTATGAGTTATGGCACTGCTAATGAAGTGTGGGGATATTTACAATAAAATAGCAAATTACGGTTTTTTTCGTATGTTGGCAGCATATATTTTTAGTCCAGTTTTATTTTTTTTAGCCATTTTGTGTCAAGTATGTGGTGTGCCTTACGGGCGGCGGCGGTGTGTATCATGTATGCAAAATTTCATTGTTCTTGTGTCGGTACTAACATTGATGTAGGGCTGCCAATTAATTTTGTGTAGACCTAAAACTTTATGGTCCGTGTAGACGTACCTATCCGTTATTAGAAATCATGAATTGAAATACGGAATATAAAAAGAAAATTCTGAGAAATATCAAATTTACAAAACAACGAAGAATAAATAATTCAACGACTAATGATGTGTCACTATTAAAGTATTCCGTCGTGGTTTTAATCAATTTGTTGTGGTTTGAAACTTCCAAAGTTTCAAGACAAAACACATAACAAGACCAAACGGTAATTTCTAAATATTAACATAATATTCATCTTTCAATTGTTAATTTTTATCCAAACGTTTACCTATGTTTAAAAAATATATCGCGCAATAACTAAAATCTCGAAAGTCGTCGAAAACCCTACCCATCTACTATCTTAACAATACTAAAAGTCAATTTCAAATCAAGCTCACCATCACGCCAACTACCTACTGAATGTAGACGGATTATACCATAGCCTATGCCATGAGAATTTAATCACATTGTTTAATTTAATATTCATTTCGCATCGTCCTGTATCAATAAACATTTATTTTGTACAATCTAAATTAGGTAGGTATTCGTTCTCACACTGCCTTGTTAACTCAACGTATTGGAAGTTATTGAAAAACCAAATAAGAGAATCTGGCAACGGGATTTTTATTAGCGAATATTGTTTTCAAAAAAGGAAGTGTATGAATTGTATGATAAGGCCCTTATCGTGGGTTGTCGGGTGGTTTGCTCATTCCCTGGCCGCTATCAGCCTCTGACGAACAATAAAGTGTTATAATAAAGGAAAACTGGAATCGTATGTCATAGTACCATCTACCTTTGTTATTGTATGTCGACAAATATGGATCTACGAACTTTAGTGGTGTTAGCATGTGTAGTGATTTCGCATTTTGTGTTGTGTGGAGATTTGAAGATAACTGATCTAGGTGTATGTGAGAAGACCTCTTAGTAAGGATTATTTGATTTGTATTGCTCTTTATTTTACACGCAGATATATTGATTCTTATTTTTCTTTTAAGTAGTAGTAGCAAGTAAAAGTATGTACACAGTACTTCTTAAGGTGGTTTCAGTCCATACAAAAGTTTGACGTACAATACGCGTAGACGGAATTAATAAAAGTAAAATTTTATAAATACAAAAATAGTTTAGAGAATCTAGTTGCCGCGTAACAAATAATATTTGCAAGTTATAATATAATTACGAAGATATAAAGCTTTTAAAGTTTTGTATGAAAAATTTCAAAGCCTTATATCTTCGTAATCTATCTATACTATTATAAAACTGTTTGTGTGTTTGTTTGTTTGAACGAGTATCACGCAAAAACTACTGAACCGATTTTGATGAAACTTTATATGCTGACAGTTTTTTAAATGGATGATCCGACCATCATACTATACAATTTTCTCTATGGCACCAACATCGAAATCGCGAAAAAAAATCAGCTGTCCCACACACACATTTTTGACTCGAGTAGGTTTGCAGTTGTGTATGGAAGATCAGTTTTGTTTTATATTAAGAACATTTATTTTAAACGTGTTCTCTTATGTAAATAAATATTTTATCTATATCTAATATATAATAAACTTCATCAAAATCGATTCAGAGATTTATCCGTGAAAACGCAACAAACTTGGACACATACGGATTTTAATTATAATTTAATTTAATTAAATAGTAGACCGCCTGTTTTTGTACCTATTGTATTTCCTGTTTGTTTGCTGTCTGTATACTATGATTTTTTGGTGTAAGATAAAGTATAATTAAATTGAATTGAATAGTGTTATTATTATTAATAATGGATTTAATTTAATTTTAATTCATAGAAGAAAAATCCTTTCTTTTGCTGATCTTGCTCAAAAATTTCCTAAAAAACCTAACCTTAAGGTGGTTGCAGAGGGGTCAATTTTATACAAAACTTTGAAGCACAATACGCGTAGACGGTATTAATATAAGTAACTTTGTATATATGGTAAAATAGTTTAGAAAATTTAGATGCCGCGTCTCATATAACATTTGCAATTTATAAAATAACGAGCGTTAACCCGCGACTTCGTCCGCACAAATTATATACCAGATTTTAAGTCAGATCATAAGCTATCAAACAAAAAAAGTTTCATCAAAATCGGTTTAGTAGTTTTGGCGTGATGCTCGTTCAAACAAACAAACAAACACACAAACAAACAAACAAACAAACAGACAAAAAATCCAAAAATTGATGATATGGCGAATCAGGGATACCTAAAAACCATATCGTAATTTCTTTTGTTAGTATCTTCAATGTACAGACAAACTTGCTGTTACAGTTTTATAATAGTTTAGATAACGAGAAAGTCAAGTCAAAAGTAAAAATTTGTATTCAAAATAATATCACATAAATAGCTTTTTGACGTCAATTTTTTACTCTACCACCGCGTCGGAAGGTGTTCCGTTGAGGGAAGATGCGGCCAGAAAGTTGTTAAGTTTCATTGTCTGAATACCTACACCCCTAAAGTTTGTTGGTAAATAAAACGTGTTTGGTGTATATATATTTTTTTTATTTTCAGCAAAAGGACACTTCTTTCGCTATTTTTAATTGATATCAGACGGTCTGCGAAGACAAAGTGTCCAAGAGGTTCCAAAACATGCAAGGATGAGGTTAGTAGAATTATAATTCAGGTCTATATATAGCGTATGTGTCATAAAATCTATTTGAATTAAAATATACATTAATATAAACCATAGCCATAAACAATAGCCGTGGTGGTCCAGTGGCGAGTAACCTTGCCTGCCGTGCAGGAGGAGATGGTTCGATCCCCGTCCAGGCCGACTCGTACCAATGAGTTTTTCGGAATTTATGTACGATTTGTAACCCCACTGGCTTTTCGGTGAAGGAAAACATCGTGAGGAAACCTGCATGCTTCAATATCGAGGCATGTATTGTACCTACTGTCCATTACAAGTGGCGACTGGCTCACTCCCCGTCACACTGGACAGAGTTTCGGTACTACTAGTGAAACGTGGATGTTCTGAACTTTCAGAATATCTCTGACTACCCCCTCGGGGAATATAGTCGTGAGCATATGCTATGATAAACCATTGGCGTAGCTAGAGCTACGTTTACTAGAGTTACCTTTTACTGCGATAAGATAAGGTTATCGCCATACGATTCAGAACCTGGGCCCTATTTAATAAACGTACATTGCTGAGAATGCTAGGACACGACTTGCCTACTGCAAGTTTAGCATCATTAGTTACCAGTAATGTACTCTGAATTGTCATTGTCAATTGTCAATTGTCGCGTTTATTAAACAGGACCCAGGTGCGAGTGAAGCAAGCTCGAGATTTTACTGCAATGGGTTGTGGTCGTTGAAGTAGGAAAGAATACGAGCGACGCGCTGAATTGGTTCGGATATTTTTTTTTTCGAATTTTGGCAGACTTTAAACAACAGGTTTCACTGATGATAAGATAATGTTACATGGATGGATTTATGAGGATTACGCTTAAGAAAAAAGAATAAAAACAAAATAGTACTAATACTAGAATTAAACATTTTGAAGGGTTACTATTGATACTACTTACCGCGTTACGTTTAATTCTAGATTAAATAATAACCGCGTAACTCTCAAAAACTAGTATTGATACTATCTACAGTGTGAAATTCATATCATTAGCATCCTTTTAAACTAAGAGTCTACCCATCAATCTGAACATCTTTTACTATGGGAGCAACCCCATCGGAGCAAATAAAAAATCTGTTGTTCCATACTAAACTGCAATCTCGACGCGCGAGTTCGCGACTCAAATGTATGCAACAACTGATATTTTTTCTTGCTCCGATCAGTTTGCTCCCATAGTAAAAGTTGTTCAGTTCGATGGGTACTTATTTCAAATATTATTGATTTTTTAAACATGTTACAGCCATGTTATAATTTCGTTCTCTCAGTAGTGGGCTCGGTGGCTAAATTGGATAACACAGTTCCCCGGTTTGGAATAGTGCGGGTTCAAGTCCCGCCCGAGACAAATTTTTCAATCTTTAATTTGGGTAGACTCTTAGTCGGAGTCGCGTGGCTAGAGGTCTCTCGAGTAGACGTCTTTCGTTCGGCTCGCGATTTAAGTAGCCACGCGGCTCCGCCATTTTATGGCGGTTTCGGGTGTGTGTTTTTGTATAAAAACGGGGCTTTGAGATTGCCATATCCATTACCGTACAATGTCAAGCACTAATTGCTCCTTAAACTAGATATCGGCAAAATCATCACTACCAAGATGACGGCCATTTTTTAAAAATAGAAATAGACTCATAGTCTAAAAGGATGCTAATGATATCAATTTCACCCTGTATAATTGAGCCGGTTCCGGCGCCCACCTCTGTAGGCGGGCGCGAGTGCTCCCCTAAAATACAATACGAGATTTATTATCGTGTCATAAATCAACTCAAATTGCAAGCAATGCATTTTTAGGCTGCGGGGCGAGCGCGGGGAGAGCGCGTGGCGAGCGCAGGGCGGGCGCGGGTCGTCTGATTATGTTACTTACTCTAACTGTTGTCTCTTTGTTTATTTCCAGGATCTGAAGGAGAAAGGTGTGACGTTCGATCCCAAGACACATATATGCTGCGCAAAGGTAAAGTAGAGACCATAATAATCGAGAGCCCCCTATAGAGTCCGCTATACAGGGTGTAACAAAACGCCCTAGTAATACTTAAGGGGGGTGCTTCAGACCATCAAACTGAACAACTTTCACTCCGTACAGTAAATGTTGTTCAGTTTGATGGTATAATCTAAACCATCCCTTTAAATATGACTTGTTGTGTATGTGCGTTGTTCCATTACCCAAACCCAATGCATTGGTTGACTTCAAAATATGCATCAGCTCTCATATTATAAATATAAAGTACAGACTGGAAACTTGAACGTTCGAAAGATATATTATCATTTTCGAGTTCTCTTTCGAGCATTATAAGTGGCGACGGGCACACTCCCCGTCACACTGGACACAGTTTCAGTGGTACTACTATAACGATAATTTTCTGAGGTTTCGGAATATCTCTGACTACCCACTTGGGGACTATAGTCGTGAGCATTTTATGCTTATGCGTTCGAGCTTCGATTTTGCTGTATAAACCAGCATATAATAATCCCTTCTTCAGCATATACAAGTTTCCTGAGCTTTCTGTAAAATTTAATACATTCGTATTCAAAGCTAAAAATCTTTTTTCAGTCAAAAACGGAACCCAAAATTAGCATCGTTTGCTGTGAAGGATGGGCATACAATGTTACTACAGAAAAATGCCAAGCACAATGCAACTATGGCTGCGAAAATGGAATCTGTGTTAGTCCAAACACCTGCCAATGTGAACCGCCTCTTGTCCTAGAAAACGACAACAAATGCGTACAACCGAAGTGCGAACTAATTTGTGTCAACTCGTACTGCGTTAACAAAACCTGTGAATGTGATACAGGGTTTCAGAGAATCAATTCAACATATTGTGCTAAACCTTGCGATCCCGGATATGTTAACGATTTAAAAACACTGGAATGTATTCCGAAATGCGACTCCTCATGTATGGGGACATGTACAGCACCGAACACATGCAATGAAGCAACCAACATAACTTTAGGTCCTGATTGTAAAGTCCCGTGCGTCGATGCTACATGTTTTCAGCTGAACAATGGATCTTGCTCTCCTATAACGTAAGTGGTTGTACAAATAATGTAACGCTTGTAACGCTTACACCCGTTCAACTAAAACAATATGATGTGGCAATGATGTGCGTTAGTATACAGGGTGACTGGTTATTCGACCTATTCCTTGAAAGGGGTTATACTAGAGTTCATTTGCAACAATTTTGCCCCAGTTAACTGGGGGTCGAAAATCGCTTGTTTTCGAGTTATCTCATTTTTAAGATTTTTTTGAAAAAATCCATTTTTCCACCTAAAACTGACAATTGTGAAAAAAATACTCCACTCTCTGCACTAAGTAAGCATTTTTCTAATAGCTGATGAATGAGCGACTACATTAAACTAAAATACATGTGTAAAATACCCGAAACCACTGAAATAAAAGGTTATAAACCGCACGACAAATTTTTTTTATTTGGATTTCGTTTCAATCCAAAGAGGATTACTTTAAAAAAATGTATCACACTTGGCGTACAAATTACGGAAATAACTTCCTCAATTCCTAAACTTTCCAAAAAGGTGCAAATGTTGTCTACTTTGACAAGAGTTTGAAAAAAATTGTTAACAATGGCAGAGCAGGTAGCGGATTTCCTAGAAGCGAACCTTACAAGATGCCGATTTGCTTTTGTCTCTTTCATTTTATTGCTTACATTGTTTCTCTTTTGTAAGTATTCGGGAATGTTTGTACTAAGGTTCACAATCGAGGCCCACTCATTCGCTCAATTCATTAAGTAATCAGTTAGTTTCAACCATCTTGGAGTTCGGACGTGTCGTTGTTAACTAACTTAAATTCTGCGCTAAAACAGCTTCCTTTTCAAATGGCTGCTTACCAAAATGAAGAATACGCGGATATCATGTATTGTTACGGGTTTTGTGATGGTGACGCTGCTGCTGCTCGAAGAGACTATCAAAGACGTTTTCCTACCCGCCGTTTACCTGATGTCAGCGTGTTTGGTACGACATATCGGCGCATTCGAGAAACGGGATCGGTTCGACGTCGCCAAACCGACGCTGGTAGACCTAGCGTTAGTGATCCAATCGAAGAGGAGCAAATTTTGCAGTGTTTTCAAGCAGACGGCACTACTTCAACAAGAATTGTGGCTAGGCAGCTTGGTATGTCTCAGTGGAAAGTCTGGTTCACTCAGCACACAGCACGGCAGTATCCATTCCATTACACGCCAGTACAAGCTATCGAGGAGGGAGATCCTGTCAGAAGGATGGATTTCTGCAGATTTCTAATAAATGCAGACATTGAAGACCCTGAGTATCTAAAAACAATCTTGTGGACAGATGAATCGAACTTCGACCGTGATGGTATTACAAACTATCATAATCTGCATTTTTGGGCCCCTAAAGGTCAGAATCCGAGAATATCTAACGAAGGAGCTCACCAGCACAGATTCTCACTTAATGTGTGGATGGGAATCGTGCACAATAATTTAATCGGGCCATTCTTTCTGCCGGCACGCCTAACCGGCATCGCCTATGAAAACTTTTTAAGAGAAGAGTTACGTCCGCTGCTGGAGGATGTGCCGCTTACCACAAGAACAGCTTTGGTGTATCAACATGATGGCTGCCCAGCCCACTATTACCGGGGCGTGCGACAGTGGATGGATGAGAACTATCCACTGAGATGGATTGGTCGAGGCGGCCCGATCCCTTGGCCGGCTAGGAGTCCCGATCTAACCCCATGCGACTTCTACATTTGGGGTCATATGAAGACATTGGTGTATCGTACACCTATCTCTTCTCAAGAAGAATTAAGAGAGAGGATTTTGGCAGCTGCCCAACAAATTAAAGACACGCTTTCAACTCGAGTGACAGTAAGCGAAGTACGTCGCAGGTTTCGTGCTTGCATACGTAACGGAGGAAGACAATTTGAGCAAGACTTGTGATTTTTAAATGTAAAACTTTAAAACAAAATTTGTAATTTCATATGATTAGGTACTAAACATTATTATTTTACTCTTTTTTTTATTTTCACCAAACCAATAACTTTTTGAATAAAATTCACATCTGCGTGTTTAATAAGGTTTATTTTCCAAACTTGAACTAAAGTACACAACTTTTGCATCTTTTTGGAAAGCTTAGGAATTGAGGAAGTTATTTCCGCAATTTGTACGCCAAGTGTCATAAATTTTTTTTGAGTAATCCTCTTTGGATTGAAACAAAATCCAAATAAAAAATTGTTGTCTTGCGGTTTATAACCTTTTATTTCGGTGGTTTTGGGTATTTTTCACATGTATTTTAGTTTAAAGTAGTCGCTCATTCATCAGCTACTAGAAAAATGCTTACAGAGTGCAGAGAGTGGAGTATTTTTTTCACAATTGTCATTTTTAGGTCGAAAAACGGAAATATTCAAAAAATTCTTAAAAATGAGAGAACTCGAAAACAAGCGATTTTCGACCCCCAGTTAACTGGGGAAAAATTGTTGCAAATGAACTCTAGTATAACCCCTTTCAAGGAATAGGTCGAATTACCAGTCACCCTGTAGATGAAACAAACTATATGTTCTGTGTTTAGGTGTATAATGCGTGAATAACATATGAACAATATGAACAAAGGCTTATATCGAACTTAAGGCTACGTGTGTGGGGGGGGGGGGGGGCTATGCTCACACTACAATGTCAATATAGTAGCCGGCAACATTCTTGAGCAAGACCTTGAATACGCAGAATCAAAATTTTAAGGCGAAAGCGCTACTTCGCTGGCCCTTTCGACCCCCGCATTTTTCAAGATATTTGCCGGCTACCAATTGTTTCTAGAAATTGTAAATTAGTTTTTTATATGAGTTTGGGTGTTTTATAGTTATTATTATGTATTCCTCTCTCACCCGCACCTACTCATTCTACATAGTGCTAATCTCTTCTTGTCAGTGCGGGAACGTTTGTTTGAAGAGTCCAGGATGTGCCTCAACTTACAAATTGTTTATTTCAGAGTGGAATGTAGCACTTGCGATGGAAATTGCACTTCAGTGGATGGAAAGCCTTGTCTCCACGATAGTGGAGTCCAGTCGCAAGCTGTTAGCCCTGCGTAAGATCAATAGCTTTTGTATAATTTTGTAAGCATCAGTTCTTTAGCTTTTCTGAGCAACCACGATTCTGCTCTTTTGTCCCACGAACTATGAGGCGTAAACAGCAGGAGCAAAGCTCGATTCATCATCACTAAGCCACAAGCACGATGATGCACAAGATGAGGCTTACCCTGGATCCCAGCTGCCGAGCATGCAGAGAGGGGTAAGAAACCATTGAACATATCCTTTGTGACTGTGATTTTTTTTTTTTTTACTCTTTATTATAATTTTGAGAGGGTTTTTTCTTACAAGAAAATGTCACCCCCATAATATCTAGCACTTACAGCTACTACAGATCATTTGCCGAAAAAGATACATTATTAGTCAATTAAAGTTCTTCGCTTCATCCCCAATTGAACCTTTTTGTAAAGTTGTCTGGCTGGGCCTGATGTGGGCTCAGCTAGAACACTATTACAATGGCCAACCTCTAAATTAAAGTTACTATGATATAGAAACTGTGACCTCTCTGCTTCGTTCCGGACACACTCCATGAGAATGTGATACACATCTTCAAGAACTCCGCACTCACTACATTCTGGTGATGCTACCTTGCCCATTAAGTAGCCAAAACTATTCAGAGGAATGTGACCCGAACGAAGCCTAAAAGCCGTGATAATGTCCTTCCTGCTCATATGTGACTGTGATGTCATGGCGGCTAAACGCACGTGCCTCCTGGGAGATTTTGGTCCAAAACCGGGAGATTTAAAGTATCTTCCTTTGAATGGAATTGTCTCCTTCATTTCGCATGTTTAAGAAGGGTGGAGAAAAAAATAATGTAGGTAGGTAACCCCACAAAAAAAATCCCATTGGTTCGTGTTGGCTTGCCAGCCAATGCCTTCCGGCGGCCGGATTCCATAGGGTATTGTAGTGATATAATCTAAAAACTGGCACTCGAATACCCTGTTGGGTTCGGCCCATGATTTGGCCGAAACGCTTTAGATGATGAAGGTCGGAGACAGAGATTTTAGCGCGACTTGGACGACGCTTTTGATCAGCAGTGGACGGACGATGTCAGGCTGATTGATGATGACGAATTTTTTAAGAATTTTCTTACCTTTATCATCCTCATCATCATCAAAACAAGGTGTTAGAGTAAACTGTTGCATTACGTCAAAGGGTGATTGTACCTATGACACTGAAAAACTTTCCTTAAGAAATCAATAGAAAATTCGAAAAAAAAGGACTTTCCATACCAAATGCACAAAGCTGATCGAACGTTTGTAAGACAAATAGATTTTTTTTTCGAATTTCCTTTTGTTCATTTGGGAAAGTTGTTCATAGTATCATGGGTACAATCACCTTTTAAAGTAATGCAACTTGTTACCCTAGCACCTTGTTTTGATGATGACGATGATGGTGAATACACCCTTGAATTTTTTTTAGTAGTTAAAAACTAGTGGTGTATACAGACACCACTAGTTTGAAATTACTTTAAAAAAATTCAAGGGTCTATTCAGACAATAAAACAAAACGACTTTCCCTAAGGAACGAAGGTCAAGAAATGAAACAAAAAAAAAACTCGCTTTTCGACCTATGTTTCTAAGGAAAAGTTGTTTAGTTTCATTTTCGGAGTACACCCTTAAAATTTTTTTAGTAACAAAAAACTAGTGGTGCATAAAATACAAAGGTTTCATTGTATTGATGATTAAATAACAATTTGCAGACTGGCCAGCCTGGGGTGGGTGTTCATCGCTGTGGTCGTTCTGCTCGTAGCTCTAATGCTGGTGGTGCTCCACAGGACCTGGCGCAGGAGGCGCGAGTACGAAACCAAGACTGCTGACGAGGGTGAGATACTTAATAATAATTTATACTGATAAAACAGTTCAGTGACTGACCAGGCACATCCTAAAACAAAGATAGAAAATTGGAATAGATATTCTACGGAGCATGTACCCAGGGGTGCACTAAGGTCTGTATTCATAAATGAAACTCCAACGCTGCGCTGGCGCCCTAGTATGCATTTACAACTGCCTCCGTGGGCTAATGGTTAAGAGCATTGGGCTCTCGACACGATGATCGTGGGTTCGATTACCACGGGGGACACCTCTAGTGATATGTCACTTTGTGCGTTTTTCCCGAGTTGGTTAGGATATTGCACCTGATTTTCTGAAAAGAAAAATTATTCCGTGCTTATTATCTCTGTTGGTAGTAGTCGTTACATAAAAACCACGCCAGAAGCCGTAAGGCGGTCTGAACAAAATCTGACAACAGGGCTCTGCCCACATGATAGGAAGAGGTATGCGTTTGAGGGAAAAGATTGTACCAAAAATCATAATGGTAAAGGTACTGCGGCAAGATTTTGCTAGGCAACCCGGCGGCGTTGTATGAACCCCTGTCACACCCCTGTATAAACTTTCACTTAAATCACATTTCGTCCACCAAACAAATAGTTGAAAAATTTTACGATCGGATCTTAATATATCTAGACTCTTTGTGGGGCAGCTGAATTTTTTAAATGTTTTCGCTCGACTTTATTTCCATAGTGAAAGTTGTTCAGTTTTTAAACTACCCCTTTAAATATTACTAGGGTGTTTTATGTATAGCTTGTATAATAATGTTGAGGCAATATTTCACGATATCAACTATTACATTTCCTCTTGTATACCTATTGTATAATTGCCTAAACATATTGGTGTAAAGAAGGATGTCCACTTTTTACCTGTCAAATAATTTAACAACTATTAACGTGTATAACTTTTATTACTCATTATCAAATTAATAGTACATTATGGTACAAGTGTGTAATGTTGGTGATTACCGCTGAGGCGCCATTGAGACCCGAGCCTTAGGCGATGGTCTTAAGAGAGCCGAGGAAGGTAATCATCAATACACACGTGTATCATACGACGTTTTTCAACACACTTGTGAAGAAAATAATAATAAAAAGTCATTTTATTTAGTAAATAAAAAGTTTATTTAGATAATTTATTTGTACTATTGAATATGATCTTTTTTGTATCAAAACTTTTTTAAGAACAAAGCAACTCAAGAACTCAACCAAGAAGTTTAGATACCTACTATCTAAACCTATAACTCACTTGTGAATAATAGTAATGAAAAAGTCACAGTTTGATTATAGGTGTCATTATGTGCCTAATTGCGGTGAAACAAGGGCCATTTTATGAGCAAGTGTGTTGAAAAATAAATTATTACCAATGTAAATGGAATCAACCTATAGTTTTTCTATATCAATATTAACTGTATACTTCAACCTTTCAACTTCAACCTTCAACTTCAACCTTCAACCAAACTTTTAGTCTGACAGGTAAACGAATGTATGGGAAGTGGTCGTTCTTCTTTGTACCAGGATATTGCAATTTTTATCCATCATCGACCATCATTCAAAGATTCAAAGATCATCATTCATCGTTCATTTTAAAGATTGAATGTGTGTCGGAGATCCAAATAAAAAATTTTTCTTTCTTTCTTTCTTTCTTTATCATTATAAATGTTGATCTAAAACCTTTTTCTCGTGCAGGTAATCCATACGGTAGTGTAATCTACACTGTCCCCAACACACTGATACCAAAGGACCTCCACAACGACCCGCTAGAAGAAGACGATGAATTCAATGACGAAGTGAAGAAAACCACGAACGAACCTCTCCTCGATACTGTTACCAATGATGTGTTGACGTCAGAGAGGGAAACGAATCATGTGAAATAGCTCTAATTCTACAAGAATTTTTTTCGATTCCGATTGATAGGTACACACGGTGACACATCAAGCTACGCAAAACAAACATAAGCTGGCCGCGCGATGTTATACATTACCTTACCTACGCGGGGCCAGCTTATTTTGGTTTTGCGTAGCTTGATGTGTCCCCGTGTGTACTGTACATACATTTCCGATTGGAATATTGTAATACAGAAAATATAATAAGTGTCGTTCTTATTACATTCCTTCTATATTTACTGTTTATACTTACTCTTTCTGTGTATAAGTATTTTTGAAGTAAAATATCTGTTTGGTGGAAAGTATTTGATCGATTAAAAATTGTGTAAAGTTTATTTTTTATTAATAGTAGAAACAACACAATTAAAAAGATGAAAAGTAAAAGTAGCTTAACATATAAAAAAAAAACAAAAAAACATAAGGGCCGAATTGAGAACCTCCTCCTTTTTTTGTTGAGGTCGGTTAAAAACACAATTTAAATATATAAATGAGAAGGTTACAAAATGGCGGTTTCATATAATGAAATCGGTCAAGTGCGACTCGGGCTACTCGGAACCCTCGGAACACAACATATTAACTCACAAAATAAAAAATCTTCTCCGGGACGTTTAGCGCGTGACCGACTCACACGTGGCCGGTTTTCATTATTTATTGTTATACTGTTTTTGTTTTATAATCACACAAAGTTTGACGCTTGTATGTATTACCGTTTTCACGATAGAGCGAGAAGAAAATATTAATAATATGTTACACATAATTAAATTAATAATTAACAATGAGATTTTATAGTCATTGATAATTGATAATTTAGTAATCATTGTGACTTTGACGAAAATGTTCACAGACTTAGGTATTACAATAGAGTATTTGACAGCATGCAAAATATAGGATCTATTGATGGCATCTCCGTATTGAATATCAATTTTGGAAACCAACTATTTAGTCAGTTAATAAAAATACTGCAGATATTTTAAGAGAAAATCGACAAAGAAAATAATGTTTTTGTGTAGTATAGTCACGTGATCGTAAACAACTGTGATTGGCCGAATGGTCGATGATGTCAACTGCATGTAGACAGATGCGTGTAAGTAGAGTATGAAGTAATAGATACTCTTTTTTATACTGTGTTATGAGCTGGGGTGCGTTCACGACCTTTAGGTGCGGTTGTTTTTCAACTCGCTCTAAGGTACGGAACGACCGCGCCAATTTTTAACTCGCTATGAGGTACGGAACGATCACGGTTGTTTTATAACCTCAAATTTTGACATTTAAAGTAATATGGGCTTCCAGGGCTTCCATCATTACCAAATACAATAAAAAAACTCATTTTCCATGTTAGCAAATCAAAAAGTGAATAAAAATAGTTTGAAAAACAAACTTTTATTCAAATCGCGCGAAAAGTCAAGTAACCACAGATAATTAAAACCTCAAGAGTGTTTTTTAACCGTCGAAATTGATGGTTAAAAGTTGCAACCCGTCATAGGTTCGGAACGGTTGAGTTGTGACAACCGAGTTGCAAAGAGCGTTTTTCACCGAGCCTCGGAACGGCGTTAGTGCGAAAAGTTGCACTCGGGGTGCACCTGGGGCGTAGGTTCTGAACGCAGCCCTGCAGTTGCTGGTAGCCACGTATATTGTCTAGAAAAGCGTTTTCGCGGGATATTTAAATAATATTTTTTGTTTACGGTATTTCTTGCACTATATTATGTAATGTAAACGTAAAATATACCTACATTTTCTATAGAGATCATAGACATCAGTGATTAACGTAGAACAGTTTTTAAAAACCTGTCAAATACACTTAAATTAGAGATCGGTTTGGAAATATTTAATCTAAGGTCTAAGTAATTAAAATGTTATTTTAAATAATTTATTTATTTACACAACAACATATATTAAGATAAATAAAATAAAAAAGTGATTTTTAATTAAATTCTTAATAAGGTTGTTCAATTAATACCAAAATGTAGTTTTATTATCTATCTTCAACCTAACCCACGGATATTGGGATTATAGTACATTATGGTACATGTGTGTAATGTTGGTGATTACCGCTGAGGCGCCATTGAGACCCGAGCCTTAGGCGAGGGTCTTAAGAGAGCCGAGGACGGTAATCATCAATACACACGTGTATCATACGACGTTTTTCAACACACTTGTGAAGAAAATAATAATAAAAAATCATTTTATTTAGTAAATAAAAAGTTTATTTAGAGAATTTATTTGTACTATTGAATATGATCTTTTTTGTATCGAAACTTTTTTAAGAACAAAGCAACTCAAGAACTCAGCCAAGAAGTTTAGATACCTACTACTCTAACCTATAACTCACTTGTGAATAATAGTAATGAAAAAGTCACAGTTTGATTATAGGTGTCATTATGTGCCTAATTGCGGTGAAATAAGGGCCATTTTATGAGCAAGTGTGTTGAAAAAAATTATTTATTACTGCGTTACTACTACCAACAGCATTCTGAAGGTGATAGGAGGCAAGAGTGTCCCATCGCCAGTCATCGGCCCGCACTTATGACTAGATATATGTAGATAGACAAATATATTTATTTTTCATCTTAAATTCTAAATTACTGTTATTACTATTTCTTTTGAATTGTTATTTTATTATTATTACCCATTGAAATCATTTAAGGTGGTTGCAGAGGGGTCAATTTCATACAAAACTTTGAAGCACAATACGCGTAGACGGTATTACTATAAGTAACTTTGTATATATGGAAAAATAGTTTAGAAAATCTAGATGCCGCGTAACAAATAACATTTGCAATTTATAAAATAATTACGAAGATAATTATAAAGCTTTGAAATTTTTCATACAAAATTTTAAAAGCTTTATATCTTCGTAATTATATTATAAATTATATATTACTTTTATTAATTCCGTCTACGCGTATTGTGCGTCACAGTTTTGTATGGACTGAAACCGCCTTAATGTAATTTACTAACATAGGATGTAAGATGACATGTATACGGCACCTGATTGAATTGAATTATTATTCTCATATTTTTGAACAGAACACAAACGTTTGACAGACGTTTTGTATGGGCAAAGTAGGGGCAGAGCGTAGAAAGACAAGGTACTAGAATGAAAAAAGAAGTTTAAGGTTCTTGTTCTTAGAGAATGAAGCACGTGTCTTGTCATATTCATCAATAAGAGATGACAACGTCCCTGAAGAGAGGCACATAGCAAAAGACCAAGGTGCAGAATGGGCCCAGAACTCTAGCACTTTTTTATCTACTTTAAATTAAAGGCCTAAATAAGACCAACGTTTTATTATACGGCAGCATAACTGTAACGCGTTAAATAAAAAAGTTACAGCAGTTTAAAAATTCAATTAATTACCCATATGAATGCTTATATTTTTTACCTAATAATGCCCATACAGTAGAAGAAAGAGTATGGTACTGTGGGAGCTAGCTAGCTAGTGGGTGTTGCCTGGTGGGTTTTGGGCGTTGGGTGGTGTGTGTTGGGTGTTGGGTGGTGGGTGTTTGGTGTTGGGTGGTGGGTGTTGCCTGGTGGGTGGTGGGTGATGCCTGGTGTGGTGGGTGTTGGGCGTTGGATGTTTGTTTGTGGGTCTTGGGCGGTTTATTATTGTCAAAAATATTATCAGTCATATGGGTAATTGATTGAATTTTTAAACGGCTGTAACTTTTTTATTTAACGCGTTACAGTTATGCTGTCAAATAATAAAATGTTAGTATTATTCAGGTCTTTAATTTAAAGTAGGTAAGAAAGTGCTACAATACTGGGCCCAGGGTCCATACAAAACTGTCCGTTGTTCTTTTTTTCTGGTTAAAAAAGGAGATCGCTACTTATTGCTGTCTTTATCGAAGAACCCTAGCAGCGTAAGCGAAAAATTCTTCGCCTATGACGTAACCACTTTTTTGTACTACGACGCGACGGCGCGGCTGTCTGATTCCGGTCCGGAGTCAGTAAGGATTTTATGACTATCGCTGTCTCATACGTAGTTACGTTATGGTTCAGTATAAAAATTAGGCAGAGCAATATTTCTGCATCTATTTTTAGTCCCAGACTTTTGCGTTTTATTGCCTCAGTATAAAGACAAGAATAAAATACGTAGTACGTGGTTTTGTGGTTTAAAATTACTTAAAAAGTGAAAAGCTCGAGTTATCCATAGAAAATGGGCAGAAGTGATTAGAATAAACCTGTGTGTGGCAGTGTTATCGTAATGAGAATAAGCAGGAAAGCTGAGAAATGTAACGTAAGGAGCTTTACCTGCTTCATTCATTGGTGATTTGTTCCGTCATACACTGAACAAACACATATTTAGTAGGAGTAATTACATCTTTGTTCGAGGCGACACCACATTTGCGTTTAGAAGCACTATCAATGGATATTTGGACCTAAAAACCCATGCCAGAGGTGGAGCTGCGGAATGATTATCACTGAACTGTCACACGGGTTTGCAGATAAGTACCAACACAATTTTAATTACGAGTGCTCGATTGACGTTCGATATAAATAAAGATGACTCATCTGCTGTTAGCGGTGCGAGTTACAATGGAACGCGTACAAATATTTCGCCGGTGTTAATAAGTTCGAGTTGGTCTAGCGGTCGCCTAGCTCTGTAATATTAAGTGCATGTGCGAATACCGCGTTGTGCAGTGCAATTCACTAAGCGCAAACATAGTCGCATCCTTTAAGTGCTCATACCTGGGCGTCTGCGACACGGGAAGCGAAGCGGGAGCGTCTACGACGCGAAACTGCGAAACTCGGCCTCCAAACCGGCGCCGGCGCAACTGCTATGCGGGAAGCGAACTTCATTTGTTGATGAATAGTCATTGAAGCAACATTTCTTTAACTATTGCTGTGGTAATGTCATTTTTGTTTTAAAATCAGAGTCTAACTAAATTGAACATCTAGAGTACTTTGGTACCCTTTGGTAGTTTTTATTAGTTTCTAAAACCTACTTAGTTCTTTTGTTTTTATTAGTTTTTTTAGTTTTTGGTAGATTTTGTTGTTTTTCCTACCAGAAATTACCAAGAGAGCCAACATTTTTTAATGCAGAGTATACAATGCGAGCCAGAGATAGCTTCTTTGATAGGGACATGTGCCCAGCCATAGTACTTACAAAAAAATGGTAACGTTGTTCTCACCGATCCCCGCTACCCAATCCGCCGGGCTACCCCCAGGAACGTCATATGCCGAGGTCCGTACCCCTCTGGGTGCCCCTAGGTCGGTTGCTTAAGTTCATTCATTTGGCTCGATAGACCCTTCGTGGTCCTTCCAATAGTCCGCAGTAAAACGCTGTAAATAGGCGTATCAAAAAAAAAAAATTGGTAACGTCGATAAGTTGACTTTAATTGGTTAATGGAGCACGTTAACGGTTTTATCCTCTTCATCATCATCTCAGCCGATGGACGGCCACTGCTGGACATAGCTCCCCCTTCCCCTTCATCCTCTTAAGGATACTTTATGATTTATGGTAGGGCATCTCCCTGCGAAGAGATTGGATGCAATACGATGACGAATTGGTATTATTTCCTGTATTTTTTAATGTAATACTCATTTCCGCTTGTTTAGTCACACTATATCAGTCAGTACCATTGACGTAAAATACTATGGACCCGGGTATGGTACAAAATTCTCGAAAAAAGTGTCAGAGACTAAACTACACAAACCTAAGTACGTGTAATAATATAAACCAACTAAAAACATTAAAAATGCTGAAATTCTTTTCCATCCCACTCCGCCATCGGGGCACGGCGCGCGGCGGATCAAACGAAAACTGCGCGACAGTCTTCGTTTGATCCGCCACGTCGCCGCGTCTTAATTGGTTCTCTTTTTGCATTTTGGTGCTCGTTTAGTCTGGACACTTTTGAGCGCGGAACCTACGTCCAGTAGTTGGTAAGTCGATGGTCAGTAGCATAAATAGATAGGTACGGTCGGCGACGAAAGTTTATCGACACTTCTGAACCTTATTCGCATACAAATAAATGTGGCACGTTCATCGACTTTCATTGCTGACTGTACCTTTTAAATGATAATGCCTTGTTAGTATGAATATTTTCATCTAAATTCTAAAATTATCATTTGGTGTCCAGCCGACGACAGGGATATGGATTGTTATTTAATTTTTTTTTAGGTAAAGTTCGTCGCCTGTTGTTGTTTGACGCAAAAAAGGGGCGACCCTCAAATGAGAACATTTTACAGGAGAGCCAATAATCGAATCTATACACCTGTGTTATGAACAATTCGTTATTCAATAAAACAAAGTACCGTTTTTTCCATACAAACGTATTCCCATCTTTCCTCCCTACAGGGAGGAAAGATGGGAATACGTTTGTGGCCTCGCATGCCACCCCCGAGAACCTCCATCTTTATTATTTTACGTATGCCAGAAAGAGAGCGTATGACACATACTTAGGTACCTCTGCTATGTCCCTATGTTTTGATTTTTTGCATAAATTAATTAAACCTACCTACCTAAGTATGGTACATATGTTGTTTGCTCTTGTGTCATTACATTAATCATTAGGTATCCAGCACGGCTAGCATGCCACCCACGACAAAGCGTTTAAACGAGAAAAACGTCATGCGCGCTCTTTCTGGCATACGTAAAATAATAAACATGGAGGCACATCTCGATTTCTATCGTTTTCTCGGGGGTGGCATGCGAGGCCTACAGGAAGGAAAGATGGGAATACGTTTGTACCTAGGCAAACAGAATTATCTCCATAATAACAAAATACTTAATAATTACTTTTAGATTTGTCTTTTCGTAAAATGAGGGTGTGATTTTAAGGTGGTTGCAGAGGGGTCAATTTTATACAAAACTTTGACGCACAATACGCGTAGACGGAATTAATATAAGTCACTTTGTATATATGGAAAAATAATATAGAAAATCTAGCGCAACAAATAAAATTTGCAATTTATAAAATAATTACGAAGATATAAAGCTTTGAAATGTTTCATACAAAATTTAAAAAGTTTTATATCTTCGTAATCGTATTATAAATTGCAAATGTTATTTGTGACGCGGCAACTAGATTTCTAAGCTATTTTTCCATATATAAAATACTACTTTTATTAATTCCGTCTACGCGTATTGTGCGTCATACTTTTGTATGGACTGAAACCACCTTAAGGGCAGTAATAATTCCTTCTAAGAAATTGTAGAGAAGGTTTTTTTTAACTTGAGTTTTGCTTGCAACGCCCTCCTAAGCTAACAGATACCGCCTATGTCTAGCGTGACCACTGGTCATTCCTTCCAAAGAAATTCTGAACGATTTCTTGTTTTCTTTTTAAATTGTGTATTTGTCATAATTCGTGCACAGTATTGTGGTCACCCTATGCGATGCCCTGTAGTTTTAGGTAAGGTCAGTCGGGGCAAATGCCTCTACGGGGTAAGTGCCTCTAGCTTCAAAATTTCGAAAACTAGACTTATATTTACATACCGCCTTCAAACGTAAAAGCTGGAACTACACATTTTTTATGGCGAAACTTATAAGCCGCGTTATAAGACACCGTTTTATTTTTGATGTCATTTATACTTGGATATCAAGTTGACAGCGATCCAGTAAAATGTCGAAAAATATTATTTAATTTTTGTTTTACGTGATGAAAACAAGGTTACATTACTTTACGAATATTATATTTACTCTACAGGGTAAAATTGATATCATTAGCATCCTTTTAAACTAAGAGTCTATCCATCAAACTGAACAACTTTTACCGTGGGAGCAAACCGATCGGAGCAAAAAAAATCAGCTGTTGCATACATTTGAGTCGAGTAGGCATTGCAGTTTAGTATGGAACAGCTGACTTTTTTTTTTGCTCCGATCGGTTTGCTCCCATAGTAAAAGTTGTTCAGTTTGGTGGGTAGACTCTTAGTTTGAAAGGATGCTAACGATATCAAATTCACCCTGTATATATTAATATTTCTTTTTCTGCTATTTAGCTAAATACTCTGTGATGTAGCGATTATAATTTATCGATCTATAGATTTTGCAAAGAGGGAAGTACGTCTACCCTTGATAGGTTAGTGCGTTACTATGACGCGCTTACCCCAACTCAGAGATTTTAATTAGTTGTAATTTGAATTATTCATTAACTGTCAACCTATTGTCAACGTAAAAATATTGATAAATACTGCATTGAGCTAAAAGAAAAAAAGGTTGATTGCCACTGACCCGTAAAAATATGACGCACTTTCCCCATTTTTCTTTGTCAATCGATATTAGACTTAATGACGATGGAAATAAAGTTTTGGATGTATTGTCTTGTTTAGTTTACAAACGGCTTTTATCTATATTTTATCAAAACTCAAAATAACCATATTTTATGTGGATAATAAACGTGTGCCGCTCTTGCCCCGTTTTTACCAGGGTATAGTTTACTTAAAGACGGCATATATTTGGGTATATGCTGTCTTTCACACGTTGGCGGACAGCAACTGGCTATAGCAGTGATAGCAATAAAAGTTCTATTGTGTCTCGTTCACTGTCCGCAAAAGTGTTAAGTATACCCTGGTAGACGCACTTTCCCGAAATGAGGAAAAGCTATCCGATTTCCACAATATTCAGTTTCTTATATTTCCAGTTAAATATGCTATCTTAAATTACCCAATTTGGTGGCCGAAAGATAATGAAAATAAAAATATTTACTAGGGAATTCAACTTTGCAAAAAGTATGACGCGCTTGCCCCGACTGACCTTACTGATATATTAACATGATGTTATTCTTCTTTCAGCTCATTTTATTGTGCATTCAATATCGTGCTACTGAACTAAGCGGTGGCCTGAATCTGAAGTCCTTAAAATGGTTCCAAACATTATTTGTTTGTCTGTTTGTTTAATAACAGTGTTGATATTAAAGGGTGTTGATGGACAAATTTGTAACAAACGTATTGAGTAAGTATAAGTAATAATTATGTTTAACTTTAAGTCTGTCGTGAAGTTTTAGTTACAGTAAATTTGTTTTAAAAATCGCCTTTCCAGACAAAAAATTCGACCCATTCCTAATAATATATAGGGTCCTTCTTAATATGCCGACACTTTTTTAAGGGGATGATCAGAACACCAAACAAAAACAATAGCAACATCGAAAGCGCGAAAAAAATTCAGCTGTTTCATACAAACTGCAGTACATTGGTCCCTTAGAGAAAGTTGTTCAGTTTGATGGTCTGATCATCCCCTTAAAAAAGTGTCAGCATATTAAGAAGGCAGCATATACCCTGTTTATGGTAGAATATTATACAAGTAAAGTGTACACAAGCTATAAAAAACCAAAAACTGGCCGCGCGACGTATACGTTATTCGCCCTACGCGCGGCCAGCTTATTTTGGTTTTGTTTTGTATAGCTTGATGTGTCGCCGTGTGTAAAACAAACATAAGCGTTATACATTAGGTACTCTATCTACGCTCGGTCAGCTGATTTTGGTTTTGCGTAGCTTTATGTGTCGCCGTGTGTACGTGTACAAAGGCTTATATCTTAATAATATAGTTAGTCACTCCAGAAGCCGTAGCATGCTACACGTGATTTCCCCATAGTCACTGGTATTGAGTTATTAGTGATTTATTCAATTCAATTCAAATAATTTGTTTCAGACAAGATGTCCAATTGTATCTAATCTAAACTATTTTAAAACTGTAGCAGAAAGTTTGTCTGTACATTGAAGATATTAACAAAAAAAATGTTACGATATGGTTTTTAGGTGTCCCTGATTCCATATCACAAATTTTTGGATTTTTTGTCTGTCTGTTTGTTTGTTTGTGTGTTTGTTTGTTTGTTTGAACGAGCATCACGCAAAAACTACTGAACCGATTATGATGAAACTTTTGTTGTTTGATAGCTTATGATCTGACTTAAAATCTGGTATATAATTTGTGCGGACAAAGTCGCGGGTTAACGCTCGTACTATATAAAACTAGTGTTAGTACCAAGGAAAAAGTAACGGGGGGTTAAATGTCTTATCGGTATTTTAATGAGATACCTACGGGTAAAATTTTACAACTTTTAAATAACTTTTTGAACTCTCCGTTACATTTGTTTTTGGTGTTTTTACTGACCATAGAGTTAGGCGTAACTCGTGCCAACGCTCCGGGCGTTGACAGGAGTCACGTGACGCTCTACGTTACTGACTAAACGTTCGAATTATAAATCGAATTTGGAGGGTTTCAATTTTTTTTATCAATGTGTGTTTTGATATACATATTATATGGTATTGAAAGTCAGACCATAGCAACCAAGACTATAACTCACAATACAATCGACCAACGATGTATACAGATGTTTTAGTACACTAATAGGGACTTGAAATCGCAGGTGATCGACTTTTTCAAAAAGAATTCTAAGTTTCCAACAACATGTCTGTGTACCTTAATTTAACATTAACGATTTCAAACAAAATATTGTGTAGGCAGGTCTGACTCATGATCATGACTCCACTTTGTCGACCGTACATTGGACCATTATCTACAAACGGAAACAAATAGTCGTAGATTGATAAATCACAGCTTACTAAGTCCAAACTTAATCGTGAATAGCAGCTCGTAATTTAATGTATCTATAATTTTTGTAACTCGTAAAATTTCCATGTTTATTTCATACCTAATTATACAGGGTGAAATTGATATCATTAGCATCCTTTTAAACTAAGAGTCTAACCACCAAACTGAACAATTTTCACTATGGGAACGAATCGATTGGAGCTCGGTTTGCTCCTATAGTAAAAGTTGTTCAGTTTGATGGGTAGATTCTTAGTTTAAAAGGATGCTAATGATATCCATTTCACGCTGTAGATTTCGGTTTCGACTCCTGCTGTGATGGTAGTAGTCTCCTATTCTATTTTGAATAGAAAGAACTATGGAGTATTGTCACAGATTAATAATAAGTAACGTATTGTGCTCAGTGCTTACAATTAAGTGTGTAAAATTCAATCGCTGCTTGACCCAAATGTATGTAAAAGCTGATTTTTTTTGCGATATCTTTGTTGGTCTCACAATGAAAGTTGTTCAGTTTGATGGTCTGAAGCCTGAAGTCTGGAGAATTTTGATTCATACCTGTATAATATACAACTAAATAACACCACTAGTTTTTAATTAAAATATTTACCTTAAGTGCACTGCAAGTTACACAAACATCTACACAGAATGGGGCTCGTAGATTCACCCACTTGCAGATTCTGCTGCGATGCAGAGGAAACGCCCATACACCTCCTCTGCGAATGCGAAGTGCTCATTCACAGCAGGAGTCGACATCTAGGTGGATACGTAGTAACACCTACTGACGTTAGGGACCTCCCCTCCAAAAGCATAACACGGTTCATGAAGTCCGTGGGCCTAGGAAATGACCTTTAGGTCTAGCTATTAGTTCATTGACCAAGCCCTTACAACCAAAATAATAATAATAAAAACCTTAAATGCGGATCATACGATCGATTTTCTATCGGAGGTCCGAAACATTTTTTCATTTTTCGACCCACGTTTCATATGAAAAGTTGTTTAGTTTCATTGTGTAAATACACCCGTGAAATATATATTAAGTATAATATAATAAGACAACATGTACCTATATATTGTCATACATATGATTTTTAACCAACTTCATAAAAAAGGCTCGCACAAAATGATCACGACGAGACGCGCTCCGTTTTAGATTTACTGTTTTTTTTGGGCTGAATCGAAAACCATTTCGAGATAATTGTCTCATCTCAATAACAATATTAACAGTTTTAGAGAATTTAAAATCAAAGGATTATACGAATATTTTAAATAAAATAATGTAGTTTTTCGTTCAAACGAGTGACGTCATTCGACGACCTGTAAACTCCTTAAAATAACTACCTACATTACTTAAATATTATATTGAATTAGTCATCCCATCATTATTATTATATCATTGATTTCAGAACCACTAGGGAAGTTGCTGAACCACATTGGAAAACATACGAAGAAAAATATCAAACAAATTGTTGGTACGGAAGTTGCACCAAAACAAGGCTAAGAAATCGACTGGAGTACAGGACAATAACGGTAATTTTATTAAAAACTAGAGTTTACCTGCGACTTCGTCCGCACGGGTTTCCTTCATTGTAGCGAGATAACTGATAGGATAACTGGGGGGAGTAATTATCAATGGGACTTTTAAACTGTAACCGGCACCATTTAGTGACAAATAATATTAATATCAATGCGCTCATTATAATAAAATTTAATATCAATTATTTTTTAGAAATCTAAACTATTATAAAACTGTAGCAGAACGTTTGTCTGTACATTGAAGATATTAACAAAAAAAAGTTACGATATGGTTTTTAGGTGTCCCTGATTCCATTTCACCAATTTTTGGATTTTTTGTCTGTCTGTTTGTTTGTGTGTTTGTTTGTTTGTTTATTTGTTTGTTTGTTTGTTTGTTTGAACGAGTATCACGCAAGAACTACTGAACCGATTTTGATGAAACTTTTTTTGTTTGATAGCTTATGATCTGACTTAAAATCTGGTATATAATTTATCTCGCTACGTTGACGGGAGCCGGAGATATAAACATATAACCGCAAGTGCAACCAATGTACGGTACCATTTCAATTTCAACTAAGTAACACTAATTAAAATTAAAAGACTTGTAATAAAGTAAGCTAATTCTGAAGACTGTTTGATTTATAAATAACGAAAATAACAATAAATTACAAAATAAATACCAATAATTATAAATTTTATCATTGTCCAGTGCTGATGACTGCACAGGTATAACATTGTTTTTCTTTTTGGCTATAAAATCTTTCAAACTCCATGGAGAAAACCTTTGCATAACAAAAAAAACCTTAGTACTGGCCACAAGAAAACAAGATTCGAATTACAAATTTCTTGACATTTTGTAGAATTACAGTGCAAACAAAGCAGGAGTAATTATTAAAAAAAAAACTGCACGCCAATTTCAAACAAAGAGAATATAATCATGATTTCAAATCAGCAGCCGAAAGATGTCTAAAACTCGATTTTTAATTCGGAATGTTTTTATTTACGGTGTAATCACACAGTTACGCAAGACTGGATAATAGCTAATATTTTAAAGCAATTACAAGACAGGTAAGGAACTATTTTGAAATACCGTAAATTATTACTAAAATACAAACGAACAACTCTAACAAATTAATAAGGGTCGGTTTTTTATGCCGCCGATGCGATGTGCCGCCGTGCATTTTGCGCATTTTTCTACGGCGCTCCATACAAAACGAAGCTTAGTTTGAACATTTAGTAATTAAAGTAAAAAATGAATGGTTTTAAAACAATCTAGAAACCAATATCTGTGATTTCCTTTTAAATGTTTAGTTCTAAAGTTATCTTGCCTCAAAGTTTGTAGTCCGTCCGTGTCGTGTGTCGTCCACCATTTGGGCTCTCTCTGAGGAACCTGCCACCGCCCTGCGGACTGTCGCTTGATATGAGCTTTACATAAATTAATGTAACATTCGGCAATAGCCGACTGCGTCCTTCCGGACGAAATTATTCGCTGGAATCCAGGCGCATACGTGCACCTCAGCCGTTGTTTCAAATGCACGCAAATTGACAGCGAGTGCTGACCAGGCGACGTTGCAGTGGAATGCGACCGTCACCGATTTTGCACGCATCTGACCGGATTGCAAGATGTATATGGTCCTTCTTATATGCAGACAGTTTTTTAAGGGTATGATCAGACCATCATACTGAACAACTTTCTGTATGGGACCAAAGTCAAAATCACGAAAAAAAATCAACTGTTCCATACAAAACTGCGATCCTACTCTACATAAATGTATGGGGCAGAAGATTTTTTTCGCGATATCGATGACAGTCCCATAGAGAAAGCTGTTTGATGGTCTGATCATCCTCTTAAAAAAGTGTCAGCATATTAAGTTAAATATATAAAAAATAAAGTAATATATATATAATGCGCCCCGACGCGTTCCGTTCAGTGATAATCATACTTAAAAAATAATTTTGTATCTGCCAGTACACTTGATTGTTTTCGTTTCGGCGCAATCACGCATAAACGGCTGAATGGATTTTGATGAAATTTGGCACGCAGATAGAATGTGTTCTGGATTAACATATAGGATACTTTTTATCCTAGCAATGGGTTCCTGTGGGATAAATTACAATGTTTTCTCATGCTGAAACATGTACCACGTTTTTATTCTATGCTCACTAGCGCCAATTTGACGCTGACAGATGCATTTGTGTAGATTGCGGTGATAAAAATATATTTACTTTTTTCAACAGTTTTGACAACAGCTGTGTAGTATATTTGGTATATGGTTAGATTTTCGTGCATGAGGTAGAGGTTCGATTCTTGGTCGAGAATGTTTTTTTTATTTTTTTTTAAATACATTCAAAGACTATATCCATTTTTCACCGGATTAGACAGAAACAGTTAGGCTTGATATGTTAAGGGCCTGACCTTCAATCATAATAATATCTTGAGATCATATCAGATCTAATATTAGCGCAGGATGTTTTATTTTGGCTTTTTTCTAATTTTAATCCTACCATCCTACCAGGTATCTCACTAATATTAATATTATGTTTTTGGTTCTATCATCAACACAAAAAATTCGGTTTTACAGATTTGATTGTATAGGTACTTGGCGAATTGGAAAAATAATCTTCTTCTTATCGTGTCGACTTCAAATTCTGAACAAAGTCGCTAAATAGTAGCTTGCCTGAATCGGGCAACCGATACTGCACCGTCGCTAGCAGTCATGAGCTCCTCCTGCGTGCAGATGTTAGGGCACGCAGGGCACGATGTGAGATGGGCCATCGTTTGTGGAGTTCCACACAAGCAAGTCACATTTTGCGCATCCGAGTATACTGCGACCGACCTGGGTTCGAAGTCGGTTTAAAGACTTCCAGGTCGCCCAAGGCAAGTCATGTCTAGGCGTGAGGCTCTCAGACGGCGACACAAATGGAGTTGGGAGGGGCACTTTTTGTCGCCATAGAGTACACCTTGCTTGCGCTGGGCCAGTATTCAGGGGGTCGACACACTTCATAAAGCTGCGTCGGCTTGGCAGCCTTTGCGGCGCAGGAATAAAGCCATGCATGGGATGTCGTGTGTCATCCACCATTTGGGCTCTCTCTGAGGAACCTGCCACAGCCCTACTTACATCTGGGGGCGCTATGCCAGCCAGTGGGTAAAGCAACTGTACTGGAGCCGGTTTCAAGCAACCAGTTATAATCCGACACGTTTTGTTTAGTGCCGGTATCCACCAGCTTGGCGTGGGCAGATCGGCCCCACACAAAAAACAAATAAATAAATAACGCTCACAGGCACAAACATTATTTTAATTATCCCAAGCAAGCTTTATAGGCTTTTTATTGTGGAAACCATACAACAACGGCATAAACATATAACATCCAAGACCGAACCGGGACTCGAACCCAGGACTCTGGTTTGGCAGTCTGGCACACCAACCGGGTCGGCAAATACTAAAAATCCTCTTTCTTTTAACCTTTTCTAAAGTTGGTGTTCATAATTTTATCGTAGTATTGTTTTCATCTTAATAGGTGGCGTTGCGTGTTTTTTTGAAGCAAGTACCATACTCAATTCACGCTCAAGACATCTCAGATATTCGGTCTTACAGATTTGATCGTATAGTTACTTACCGGCTGAATTAGAAAAATAATTAAATAAATAACGCTTACAGGAACATTGTTATGATTCCAAGCAAGCACTATAGGCTTTTTATTATAGAAACCATACAACAACGGCACAAACATTTATAACATCCATGACCGAACCGGGTTTCGAACCCAGGACCCTGGTTTGGCAGTCCGGCGACGTAACCATTACACCAACCGGGTCGTCAAATATTAAAAATCAAGTGTTCAAAAATTTTATCGTAGTATTGTTTTCATCTTAATAGATGGCGTTGGGAGTTTTTTTAAAGCAAGTGCGCTACAATTATTAATTCAAAAACCTAGCTATAGCAAGAGCTTACAAATTTAGTTGATTATATTATCGTTGTAATACATCGTTGTAAGTATATTGATTGTCTGAGTCCAATCTGAGCCCATGCTACGGAATGATAACCTTATTTTACAGAAAGGACGAATTTTGTTGCAGTAATTCTTGCCAAATTTTTGTTTTGTTTGATTTTCGGTCTCAATTATGATTTTTTGAGGGCTTGTGCAACTTAACTATAGAACATCATTCTACCACAACGTATAAAAAGGTACCTACGTATCTTAAAGTTCCTTATAATGTAACACCACAGGTCGGTAATGTAGCTACTTACATAATTGAAAATCTTTTTTAGCAAATTGACCATTAGCTTGCTATAATATTATCGTTTTAGCTCTTGCCTTCACCATTTTACAGTAGCCCGCGTGGTAGAGTATCCTCTAACGCTTATACGTGAGTGGAGGTCTGTGACCCGCAGTGGGTCGTAAGATGATTATTATGCTGCTCGACATAAATAAAAAACTAATAAACGACGAACAGTAGAAAAATTAAAGTGATGGATCCAGTGAATGACTTTTAAATCTGATACCTACAGAATTACTTGGGGTACTTTCTGATTTTGATTTAGCTTAAGTTCATGACTTTCTTATCTTATTATGGGAAATGGCAAGCCAGCAACACTTCGACACAATGGTATCTTTTGTATTGAACCCTACATATTATTTTCTTCATCCTTGAAAAACTTGGAAAATGAAGGAGGCAATAGCGTTCAGGGTAAGAAACCTGTAATGAATAACCATCTCTCAGGAGTCACATACGTTTACCCACCAAGACATCGCAGTCACACAGTACAAATGTTCCATGGTTTCCTCCTCCTCTCCACACGCTCGGCAACCGGGATCTAGAGTGAGCTTTATCGTGCCTGTTGCGTAGTGCCCGGTGAGGGCTCCGACGATGGCACGAGCTTTGCTCCTGCTGTTGTTCAGTATGAACTGTGGGATTCGTGGTGTTATATTGCTATTATACTCTGACACCAGGGCTTTGCCCACACGATAATAAGAAGATTGCTGATGAATTTCCTGCAGTGTTGCAGACCCGAGAGGCCAGAGCATTCTAGCCTGTGTCTTTTATCAGCCCATTCCTTAATCGCCATTCTAATGTTACATGCCAGGATTCCTAGACTTGGTTCGGACCATGACCTTCATGACCTTAGACGAGACATTAGACAAAATTACATGTCTACGCAGACGAAGTCGCGGGCAAAAGCTAGTAAATTATAAAAGAAATAGAAATTTTGAAAACGGGGTATTCATTAGAAAATAATAATTAACTAATTTTTCAAAGCCTTCAAATTAGACAAAAATATTAACGAAAAAGTATGTATAGTGGTAGACTTAAAAACCTGCAAAAAAAAAATAACCATCTGTTTTTTTAGAACGAGATATACGCTAAATTTTAAATTTGCGGCTGTTGCGGACGGAATATCTTTTTTTAATTTTGTTACATTTTTAAGCTCAAATTAGTTCTTATTACTATACCGAAAAAAAAAATCAATTATTAACTAGTCCCGGCTCCAACGGTAAAATGACTGGGCTACATTCATTTCTTTTAGCCGTCATTTCTCCGTTCATTCCTTTTCTAGACATGCGATGTCATCTCTCACACAATTTATCCATCTTTTCTTTGTTCGTCCTCTCTTCATGCAGCCAATATATTACAAGAAGTGGGGCTTCTTGTAATATATTGACACTCATCTCTACGCATCACATGCCCACGATAATCTATTACTGCGCAGTTTTTCAATTACTGGCGCTACTTATGAGATACAGTATCAAAGTTTCAACGTGGCAACATTATGCATCCACCTTATGTCAAATTGAAGGCTAGCTAGCGCCATCTATGTTTCACCGACAATAATTCAACCTATACTATACATACTTACTTATATCTACTCACACCAATGGATAATATTGTTTTGAATGCTAGATTTCGTTCAATCCCGCACCGATCGAGTGAAATTCCAGTATCCTTACTATTCCTGTAATCTAGACATTGGTAAGAAAACAACAGAAACTCCAGAACATCACTAAATCGGCACGAAATTGAAAGAAAACTACAAACAACCCGCACGTTAGGCAAGATAGGTAGCCATTTTGTGAATTTGTCAATAATGTCAATTAGACATTGACATAGACAATAAAATCTTTTTTTTCATAGTTCTGCGAAATAGTTAATAGATGGCAGCACATTCTATGCAAACTGAATCGGAAAAACCCACCAAAAGGCGAATGTCCTCCGCCTGAGGCCTACCCTCAAGGAGGGTGTGTTGACATTAGTCCACCATGCATGCCCAATGCGGATTGGTAGACTTCACATACACATCCGAATTTCTTCTTCGGTGTATGCAGGTTTCCTCACGATGTTTTCCTTCACCGTTTGAGAGCAGTCGGTATTATGTACATAAGTTAGACTCATTAGTACATGGCATGTTGTCCGTGTGGATTCGAACCAGGACCCCCATAATCGGGTGTCCACACCTCTCCGTAACGCGCCACCGACGCTCTTACTACCAATACAAGATTCTTAAAATGTATTCATGAGCAGGATAGCGCTTTCATTCATTGCTGAAATAATGTGAAATAACAAATCGTTTTTTTGCATGAAAACTTATAATTGGATTACCTTAAAATTTAAATTAATAAAATTATTGTTTCAATGCTATCATTTATGTGGAAATCAGTTAGGGTCATAGAGACCTAGAGAGATGCCAACCAACGCGCTGAGTACGAAACTTAGTATCGCGTCACCACCAGTACCACGCGATAAAAAGTATTTTGTTAGCTTGAATGTGCTCATTATCCATTGCGGTATAAGAACTCAACGTTCGAATAATCTTTAGTACTACGCAAGCATTGTAAACTATTTACACATAATATCTCCACTGAAAGCCAGCCTCATAATATATTAAATCATTACTGTCGCGAGCAATGTGTTCCGTTTTTGCGCATATTGCTGCGACACTGGCCCCGCCCCCTTTTCACATCTCCCATTAGTTTTTGTGATCTGTGGTTAGGGTGTATGAGGTTTTGCGCTTATTCATTAACACGTATATTGTATGCTAACAGGTGCCAAGTGTTAAGTACGTGCGCGATTGTTGTGCAGGATACTTCAAAGTTAATCCTTATTATGAGCCCAGGTAAGCTTTTGCTGCCGAATCTTTTCTTGTTATATATTTTCTACCTCTATCTGCTGAAATTGATATCTTTGGCATCCGTTTAAACTAAGAGTATACACATCAAACTGAACAACTTTTATTATGGGAGCAAACCGAACGGAGCAAAAAAAAAAATCATACTAAACTACAGTGCCGTGCCGTGCCGACTCGACTCAAATGTATGCAACGGCAAATTTTTTTTGTGCTCCGATTGGTTTGCTCCCATACTAAAAGTTGTTCTGTTTGATGGGTAGACTCTTAGTTTAAAAGGATGCTAATGATATCAATTTCACCCTGTATATACGAGTACATTCATATATTTCTTTATTTTTTTTTATACAACTGTGTCCAGTTTCGAATTGCACCAACACAACAACAAAGATTTTGGTATTTTTTCAGACTCGTATGCAAACCCGCATGCACGCCACCATGCGAGAACGGATCGTGCACAAATCCCGATACATGTATTTGCGATGACGGGTACGCACCTGATTCAAATTTCGCTTACAAATGCAATCCGATCTGTGAGGAAGACTGCGAAAACGGCAGTTGTGTTCGCCCTAACACATGCGAGTGCAACTTCGGGTATCAAAAACAAAAAGAAACATGTCTACCGATCTGCACTAAACCCTGTTATAACGGATCTTGCATTGCCCCAGAAACATGTGAATGCAATCCCGGATTCAGAATGTCAGATCCGAATATTTGTCAACCATATTGCTCTGGAGGCTGCAATAATGGAGAATGTGTGCAACCTGAAGTTTGTACTTGCAACCCTGGTTACGAAAAAGATGTGAATGGAATTTGCGTCCCACATTGTAACCTATGCAAGAATGATACTTGCATAGCGCCAGATACATGTGTGTGCAGTGTTGGTTATAACTTAATAAATGGCACGTGTGAGCCAGACTGCACTGATCGTTGCGTGCATGGAAATTGTATAGCTCCAAATATTTGCGAATGCAATCCTGGATATAGTCTTCAAGGGAGTATATGTAAACCGGAATGTTTTCCAGTTTGTATGAACGGTACATGTGTTGGTCCTAACATATGTGTGTGTTCTCCTGGTTACATACTTACAGGAAAATACAAATGCATACCATATTGCTCAAAAGGCTGCTACAATGGAACTTGTACTGAACCAGAAGTTTGTACTTGCGATCCTGGATTTGAAACAAGAGCTGATGGTGTTTGTGTGCCATTTTGCAAGCAATGCAGCAACGGTACTTGCATTGCCCCTAACATATGTAATTGTAATACTGGTTACATTAAATCAGAAAGTGATAAATGTGAACCGCATTGCTCTAAAGGTTGCGAAAATGGAATCTGTATCAAACCAGAAATCTGTGATTGTAAGCCAGGTTATGAAAAGAAAGATGGAAATTGTAGACCATATTGCAATAAATGCAGCAACGGTACCTGTGTTGCTCCTGACACATGTGTCTGCAATACTGGTTACAGAAAAGAAAAGTTTTGTAAACCGGACTGTCCTAAATGTGTCAATGGGACCTGCATATATTCTGCTGATTTAGAAACAAAGTGCACCATAGACTGCAGTAATATTTGTCGTGATAAAAAAAGTTTGTGCATTTACAACAAGTGTTACTGTTATCCCGAGAATCCCAAGATGTCTTACAATAATACATTACCAGTAGAGTATGTTGAATATACATGTAAACCTGTATGTCAAAATTGCGAAGGTACCTGTGTGGAACCGAACAAATGTGTTTGTGATGATAATCTTGAAACAAAATACTTTGCAGATGATGATGGGCCATGTGATTGTTTCCACAACTGTTCAGAGGAGTCTAGATTGTGTGTACGTACAACTTGTACGAAACCTGACATTATTTCTCGAATCACCGATGATAACGTAACAATAACTTTGAAGCCCATCATATTACCTGTCGATGATGAGTTTGAATTACCAGGAGAATATTATGATTTTACAATTACATCAAACTCCGGTCTCAGTCATACAAATAAAACTCAAATAGACTTTAATTATTTTACAAACACAACAGTAGCTGATGAAGAATATTTTGATTTTACAATTACATCAAACTCCAGTCTCAGTCATACAAATAAAACTCAAATTGATGAAGATTCTAATGAAATAAACAGGGCTGATAAACAACATAAAGAAAAGGAGTAAGTAAAACTACATCAAAATAATAAACATGTCCAGTTGTCCAGTGTCAGTTAGTCACTGCTAATATGTCATTTATAGGACGCTTCTTCATGTTCGAGAAAATATATTTTTTTTTTACCTTAATTTTCAGGTCACATCTGATTTGGATTTATGCAGTAGCATCAGTTTCTACAGTTTTGCTGATTATTGTATTAACATTGATCATCAAGAGAAATAGTTTATTAAGTGTATTTAGCGGCAGCTATTCTATACAATGGTAGGTTTTCTTATGATCCTAATTATTTCTTCATCTAAACAATGACACATGTATGACGATAGCGGACTTGCTTTATGTTTGTCCATACAATTTATCAGAGCGTCGGCGTTGGTGGAGCGTTGCGGAGAGTTATGGACATTCTTAATCATGAGGGTCTGGGTTCGAATCCGCAAGGACGACATAAGATAAGATAAGATAATTTTTTATTGTTCTCCCATTACAAGAAATACAGATACCTAAAACTAAGTACAATAAAGTAACTAAAAAGTTAATTAACAAAAAGAACTAATATTGTAAAGGGAGACAGGAGTCCAAACTAGGCAGTGCCCTTGTTTTGGAAGACCTGGAAGGAGAAGGAGGGTTCCTTCCGAAAGTAGTACCACATCTTAACTGTGTCACAATCAGTAAGAGTGCCTTGGAAGATCAAAGTTATAAATAAAAAGATAAAAGTACGACTATAAATTCCTAAAATTAATTCTGTGGTCTGTGCGTATATTTCGTGAGTTGAGGGGTGTGTGTGTGTGTGTATATGCATGCCATGTACCAATGAGTTTTTCTAACTGAATATGTACGAAATAAGTAACGACTGCTACTTTTCTCAAACGGTGTAGGAAAACATCGTTAGGGAACCCACATACTTAAGCTGAAGAAGAAATTCTGATCCGTATGTGAAGTCAGCAAATCCGCTTTGGGCACGCGTTGTGGACTCCGCCTTCACACCCTCCTGAGGGTAGGCTTGTGCCTTGCAGTTGGATGTATATAGGCTCATTATGATGATAAAATTTATCATATGGATACTTTCTATAGTTCATCGACAATTGTAAGCTTTGATAAGTTATATATGAAGATAGACAGTCGAAGCTATGAACACGTCGAAAAAAATATCACCCAAGTCTAGGGTGATAAACCCTATCACTATGCACACACTTAGAGATAAGTTGTATGACGCCTCACGCACACCAACATAAGAAAGTTGGCCCGTTTGTTTTAGTAAGTTAGAAGCATGAGGCTCTTTCTTGACATTTATAATTAATCAAAGATTATATGTTATCATTGTCAGGTTTAAACAAAGAAAGAATTTACATAATAGTCTTTGCAAAGATACACAAGCATACACCATAAAAAGATAAACTAACGATATACCTACTGCCTTGTTTCAGAAGACATGCTAACCACGTGATACCGTCAATGAGAATCAGAGACCCTTCAGTGAAATCCAAAAGTCAACTTACTAACATAATTATGCATCTAAAGAATGAAAGAAGACAGAAAAATCATTATTCAACAATGACGTTCTATACAAGGAGGACTTCGCATCAGTGCGCTATTAACGGGAACACTAAGTTATATCCAGTTGTTTTACATTACTCCTTTGTAACCGAATACATTTGAAAGATTTGAAAGGACTGGAATGTCAGCGGCAATGTATGACAGCTGGGCATAACAGTAACTGATGGAAACAAAGGTGACATTAGAGACATGTGCCATGTTTAGGCTTTGTTATTGTATGACATGGTGACTCTATAGTTATAAAAACTCAATGTTATTCAACATTAAAGGCACATACAAAACAAAACAGATATAAAACAAGTAGTAGTTGAGGTAGGAGCTAATAGCGATGATAGCCCATACGGAAGAGAGCTAGCGACTCAATTACGGTGCGGAGGTTTGATTCCTGGCCTGTACCACTAAGTTCTAAGGGGTATCGCATACAGAAGGAGTCGAGGCGGTGCAGGCGCGCCTTGGCGACTTTGACATACGATCGATAACTGTATACAAGAATCCGAGAGGCGCGCCACTCGGAGTCGCCGTCGCTCTTCGCAAATCATTATAGTTAAGGATACTTTAATTACCTGTAATTAATTATTCATAAATATAATAGTTTCTTTAGTTTTATTTTCAACCTAGTGTAAGATGTCTTCAAATAAAGGGTTATCTTTTATTATACATGTGATAATAAATAATTTATTATAAATTATAAAGTATTTCAATCAAGTCAGCCCACATCAACTCACTGCTGGGCATAGACCTCCCTTTTATTGCACCATTCTTCACGTTCCTGTGCTAATCTCATCCAATGCGAACCCGTCACTCTCACAATCTCATCAGACCAACGTGCTGGTTGTCTGTCCAATGTCCTTCGTCCCTGTCTTGGCCATTTTTTTTTGTTTAGTGACCTGTGAGTGATCTTACTATTGTTCATAAATTGTCTTTTTTTAAGAGCTAGTAGGCTGTTCTTATGTTTACGATTATACCCCTTTGATAAGAGCTTTGGAGTGATTTAGGTCTGAAGCATTTCTCCATGTCTTAATTGCCTCCTTATAGCTATACTTATTCAAAGCTTCTCGGGTTAGGCTTTTAGGGATGCCGAAAAAGGGTTCGGGGCCTATGAAATGATTTTTTGTCCCCCTTTTGGTCAATTTGTCCGCATTTTAGTTCACTTCTATGTCTGATTGTACTGGTACCCATTGTAGCGTCAGCTGATTGTGGTTGCCCACAACATTAAGCTGAGCTATAAAGACGATTCCGTGCTTCGGCACGTTAAGCCGTTGGCCCCAGCCACTATGTCTGGTAGTAGTCGTGACATAAAAACTACGTCAGAGTCCGTACGGCAGTCTGAAAAAACTCTGACACCAGGGCTTGCTGCCCACACGATAAGAAGAAAAAGAAGTGTCAGTTTATTTGGACCCATGTTAAAAAACTAGCGTGTTTGACTTCGAGGAGCGCAGAAGTGACGAGCTGGACAGGAAGCGTGACGAGCTAAAGGCCCGCCCACCTGTGGCCTATCATTATAATTATGTGGATGGAGTGCTGACGTGTACCTCTGCAGCTGAGTGCTTAAGGTGAAAATTGGTTACGCCAGCCACATGAGAGCATATGTGCGGCATGATAGAGTGCAGCAGTCGCCATAACCGAAATCGGTTGGACTAATATACGACTAATATAAATACTATACCTATAGTATGGAACACTCCCGACTCGCACTCGGCCGGTTTTTTTGTTGTTCACGCTCATTAAGCAAATAATGAGGAACACCGAAGTGACTTATATCACGTCGTTACCTATTTATAAATTGCGTGAATAATATTTCTTTTTTTTAAATTACCTACAGAATACTGCATCATAAAAAAGGTACACGAACGGATGAAAGGACTGAAGATTATCATAATTTTAATTATCAAGAATGTTATTAATATGTAATTCAATTTTTATTGTTAATTCTATCACGTTTTATCCCTTATAATATTATTTTCTCTACTCAACCAATTAATATCCTTATTCAACCTATTGCAACTAATCGTCAGAATCTACCATAACACAAATATTAATATTTTCTATCATCTCTTCTACCTGGACACAGGCCGACCCCGTGAGGGTTTCATTTTTAAAGTTGCGATAAAAAACACAGTTTTTGAAATTAGATACAACAATTATATTTTAATGTTTATAGATTAAAGACTAATAAATCAGCAGCATTTTGTGGTTTTTCATAGACAGAAGATCTTTTGAGAACTTTCACGCAGCTAGATCTTCCGCCCTTAACTCCACGTTCCTTATGGTATCCCACATTGCATGCGCAGAAATTGGGAGCAGAACATACTCCGTTAGGGCAACCTCCTGGACAAACTGGGACACACCTAGGGAAAGTTTTCAGTAAGATAAAATAGGTTAGATATATACAATACATATTGACACAAATTAAGAAGTTGGCTCCAAATAGGGTCGGTACATAGCTGAGATCAAGAGCCTAGTGAGGCGACTTTTAATAAAAAAAAAGTTAAAAAAACGGTAATAAAAGGGATAAATAAAACAACCCAAAAAGTAAGAAACAAGCGAGAAACGAAACGCAATAAACGATTTGTATTTGTATTTAGAATTTTTCGAATTTCAGTGACTTCTCTTTTTGGATGTTTCATTCGTCATATCGATTTTGTTCGTTCAAAATGTCTCCCTATGTGTCTGGACCGTAATAACGAATCGATTGGTGCCTCATTCATTAAAATCGGCACTATGTAACTACAAACACACATACTGTACATCCTAAAATCATAACCCATCCTATTCGTTTGCCGTAGTCGGACAAAAACACTCAGAAAGATTATCTTGCCTCCACCAATCCGCACAGAGTTCGCAGAGACTATCGTGTTGGAGTATCGCTGCTCCTTTTCATCCTTTCGTCCTGCAGTGAGATTATACTTGATTTGTCTACAATGCCATTTTTAAATACATCTAGAATAGGGCCATCCTGTTAGTGGCAGAAGCAGTTTAGATATTGTATGTGCCTCAGACTTGCCTTTACTGTTAATAAAGAAACTGTTTATACTTACGTGCTGCTCGTATGATCATTAATATCCATGGCGTATCCTGGATTACAGCTACACGTGTTTCCTGCAGCGCAGACGCCATTCAGACAAGGCCTCGAGCATTGTGGCACCCCTTCTGCAAGTTCTGTGTAACCGGAGTTTGGTTGCTTGGATGGGTAGGGTGTTTTCTGCGGATATTCATTTTGGAGATATCCTGCTTGTTTTGTGCCAAAATGTTCTGCGACAACGTTGGTCTCGTAATTATTGTTGTACTGTCCACTCGGTTGTTTCGATGGGTAAGATGTTTTCTGTGGATAATAGTTTCCTGGTTTGGTTCCGTATACCTCAACGTCGCTGTTATGTGGCATATTGTATTGGTTGTTGTATTGTCCTGAACCTGGCTGTTTGGAAGGGTATGCTGTTTTCTGTGGGTATTCATTTTGAAGATGTCCAGTTTGTTTTGTAACATAATTTTCTGCTACACCGTTAGGTTCAGGATAGGGATTGTATTGTCCTGAACTCGGCTGTTTCGATGGGTAGGATGTTTTTTGTGGATATTGGTTGCCTGGTTGTTTAGTTCCATATACTTCAACGTCACCTTTTTGAGGCGTATTGTATTGGTTGTTATAATATTGCCCTGAACTATGTTGTTTAGAAGGGTATTGATTTTGTTGCCCTACTTGCTTTGACCCATATAGTTCGTCGACTTCTTTATTAGGTTGGTTGTATTGGTTGTCATACGAATTTTGATTTTGTCCTGAATTCGGTTGCTTGGAAGGATATGTGGTTTTCTGTGGACGTCCACCATAGTTCGGCTGTTTGGATGGGTAGTTTGTCTGAGGTTGATTGAGCTGTCCAAAAACATCAATTTCACTGTTACCCTGGTTATATGGATTTCTAGGTTTTGTAGGATACTCTATATTTTGTGACCGAGGAGGGTTGCAAACGTTAGGTGAAATGCAGACGCTGTTCGGTCCACAGTCCCTGAAATATGACAAATTAGTTGTTTTATAATTGGATTAAAGTGAGATTGGACCGAATGTCTGTCGAATGCACCAGGAAATGTAGGCAAGAATTGTCACGCCCTGGATCCCAGAAAATGGTTATCAGCGTCCAGGTCATCCTAGGAAGAGGTGGCAGGACGATCTGGATGCTTTTGATGACGCGTGGCCAGAGCATGCCCAGGACAGAGATGGTTGGAGGATTAAAGGGGAGGCCTTTGCCCAGCAGTGCAGTGGGATGAAATGGGCTCTTAAAAAATAAAATCTTTGCTCGGGAATAAGAAAAGATGGATACTCACGGGTTACACAGTGGGACACATTCACGGCGACTGTTCTGGATGTAGCCGAAGTGACAGCGACACTGGTATGGGCCAACGCAGTCTCCATTAACACAATTATCGCATACAGGTTGACAGCCTATAGCAGTGGACCGGTAACCTCTGGGGATATAAAAAATAAAATACTGATGATATGAACCGTTAAGAATAATTTGAGTTCAGGATATGTTTTGTTTGTTCTAGTGCTTTACTATTTCTCTATTTTCTTTTAATAAAATTTGACAGACACTGATTAAATTGTTTTCTACTTGCACAGAGTACTATAATTACTACCCTACTTCATGTGTAACAATATTGTTAATACAGGGTGATATTTTTACCGTTTCCAAATTTTCAGGGATGGCTCAGGCCATCAAACTGAACAAATTTTACTATTAGCAAACCTGAAACCACAAAAATATCCGATGCTCCATACTAAACTGAAATTTTTTATATATTTATTTATTTTAACACTTTATTGTACACACGGAAATATACATGAAAACAACATAATAGACAATTACAAAGGGTGAGCTTATCTCTTAAGAGATTTCTTCCAGCAAACCCGAGACAGAGAGAGAGCATAGAAAGTGAGGCAGGCATAGTGTGCACATTTAAATAATAAAACAGTAGGTATTTAAGACTAATAAGTAATAAATATATATTATGCAATGCCTTGGTACTCAACTCAAGTGTATAAGACAGCAGACTTTTTTTTACGAATTCAGTTTTTTTCCATAGTAAATTTGTTCAGTTTGATGGTCTGAACCACCCCTGAAAACGAAAAGGTAAAAAATCACCTAGTATAAAAATAATCATGGCCCATCAAAGAATCTGAATTTTAGCTGAAAGATATAAGGGCTTTAGTAATTTATAAGATGAAGTGCATTCATGGTATAAATATTTTTCTATTAGTATTAAATAAGTAAATAATGATAGCATACCGACTAAGAACAATCCCACATAGTAGCTCTTATGTGAAATTTGAGAACAATTATTCGGATTCATACAATCACCATAGTTGCAACCTAAATATTATACAGGGTGTAAAGTTAAATGCGTTACACACTTAAGGGCATGCTTCAGAACATTAAACCGAAAAACTTTCACTATAGGACCAATCAATCAAATCAGACGTTGTTGATGTTTTCTATGGAACAGCAGGTTTTTTTACGCCTTTTCAATGCTGGCTCCATAATGAAAGTTGTTCAGTTTGAAAGTCTAAATTGTTTAAATAATAAAATTAAAATTTTTAATGTTTGATGTCTAACGCATTTAAGTTTACACCTTACAATTGTTTTTCAAAGACTTGTGGGGACTTGCTACAGATGTCAGCACCCACAAGTTATAGCAAAGATGCCAACAGATGGCGATACCGTCGCTCTCCGAAATATGCTCCATACATAGACAACGTTCACCGTGAATACGTAACACGTAACCTACTACAAATAAGGTTCACAATCGAATGCAAGACATACATCGCGCAAGAGAAATAATCACAGAGATTCGATACATACACATCCAACTAAGAACTGTTGGACCACGGCCGGTCCCCAGGCTTCACACATAGCCTGCTGGAAGATCTTCCTTTTTCAATGGAGGAACATTCCCAGTAGCACCTCCTTACACTCCATTGGTGATTCTTAGATTCTTTATTGTACACAAAAACAACATAATGATTGATGGTGATTGATTGATTGATCCAAGCGAGCGAGCGCGTGGATGAGGAAGGCCGTGGACAGAGTTTTGTGGCGCGCCTTGGGCTGGATAGGCTGATGGTGATGATTGATTGATTTGTTAACCAATCCAAGAGTTCCATTGATAATCAGTCGAAATACTCACCGATCACAATCAGGAACACAGTCTCCTGCGTAATTGTTCTTGAATCCTTTGTGACAACGACAAACGTTAGGTGACACGCAATCACCGTTGCTGCAACGATCACAAATAGGCTTGCAGCCCTCTTTGGTATTCCTGTATCCGCTAAAAGTTTGAAGGAAAATGGACGCTATTACTTACTGTAGAAGATTAATTAAATTATAAACCGGCTAAGTGCAAATCGGTCTCGCGCATTGAGGTTTTCGTACAACCACGCAATATACATTATTAACTTACCAACATTTATCTTTTTTCCTTGAAACTTAGTGGGAGACCGACTCACACTTGGCCCGTTTTTGCTTATTGTTATACTGTGGCGTTAGACACTATAATCATACAAAGTTTGATTCTTGTATGTATTACCTTTTTTACGTTAGAGCGAGAAGAAAAAAAACGTTGAATAAAATTAGTTTCTTGTATGGCCTCCCTTAATTTTAACCTGATAGTTTTTTTTTATTATTTATCGTCAAATCCATTATAATGATACATATTCTGTGAAAATTTCAACGGGCTACCTATTACGGTTCAGAAGATACAGCCCTCTGAAACTACGACGGACGGATGGACGGACAGCGTAGGCTTATGAATAGTAACCGTCACCCTTTGGGTACGAAACCCTATAAAGGAACAATACTTTACAATATAAAACTTAAAGGTCAGCGTGATAATTATCTTTAGTATCTACAATCATAGATGGACCACCTAATCATCAGTATCCTAATATCGAGAGTATGCAGATAATCGTCTTTTAATTCTATGGTCATATCAGCCGATAGACGTCCACTGCTGGACATAAGCCTGCCCCAAAATGGGGGGATTTGCCATAATCGCCACGCTTGGCAGGCGGGTTGGCGATTACAGTTGGATTGAATGTGTGTACTCAGAGGATGCTGCTGCCCATCCTCCGGTAGATCCTTTAGTCGCCTTTTACGACACCCACGGAAGGAAATGGGATGGTGCTATTCTTAGCCGATACTACATGGCGTTGCCACCACCACTTCGCCGCCGCCGGCACCACAATTCTATGGTAAATGTATGAAAATATGCGGCCAGCCAGGTACTTACGGTCTACATTCAGGGAGACAAGATCCCCTCTGGTCATCCATATAGCCAAAGTGGCAGCGGCAGGAGTTGGGAGCTACGCAGTCACCATTTTCGCATCGATCGCAGATGGGTTCGCAACCATGAGAAGTACTCCTGTATCCGCTGCAGAAATCAGATGAAGTTCACTTTAGTAATGATGTGTTTGCCCCACTGCAGGGGCACATGCCTACCTTCAAGCTAAAGGTAGCCCCAATGTGGATTGGTGGACTTCACGTGCTCATCAAAATTTCTTCGTCAGTGAATGCAGGTTTCCTCACGATGTTTTCCTCTACCGTTTGTAAGCAGGCAACAGTCGGTATTATGTTCATAAGTCCAGTTGTAGTTGTTCATAAGTATGTTGCTCAGTCATTTTACGGTTTAAGCCGGGACTAATTAATAATTGATTTTTTTTTTCGGTATAATATTGAAGAGCCAATTTGACCTCAGAAATGTTCCAAAAGTAAAGAAAAATCACGTCAGCAACAGTTCCAATTTTTAAAATTTAGCTATTATCTCGTTCTAAAAAACCTGATGGTAAATTTCTTTTGCACATATTTAAGGCTTTCAAACATGGTGTAGATATTTTTGTCTACTTAGAAGGTTTTGAAAAATATATTATAACTAAGTAATTTTTTAAATTTCAATGCCTATCTTATTGCTCTAAAATAATGTATATTGTTAAATCTAAGTCAAATGAGGGCATTAGTATTAAAATTATTAATTTAAAAGCCTTCTGGAATACATAATTTTGATTTCTATGTTGCTTAGCGAATCTTATTTTAATATGTTTTAATTTAGTCTTTTTATCACTAAATGGTGCCGTTTACAACTCAATTAATAATTACTCCCTACCCTGCCTAACAAAACTCCGTAAAATGACCGGGCTATTGGAAAAACTCATTATTACCATGCATGGTGTCGCGAATTGCGAGATCTTAAGAATTTATAATTAAAAATCTGCTACAAGAAACATGACTCGCGCCCCGCGAGCGTGACGCGTCGAGTGCGAGAAAGATGGCTATAGTGTCAGAGGGGGGCGGCAGACAAGATGGCGTTTTGGTGTGTCCACGGGGCAGAAGTTCAGTGAGTGAAATGTGGAGATAACTAGGAGGAAAAGACGTGAGGAGAACTAGAGAGGATTGCTACAGAGAAGTATACCTATTCGGGATACGGTAAGATGGTCTCTGGACCAAATGGAGTCCCGGGTAAGTCACAAACATTATAGACAGGAATGTGCCGTCGTGCACATAATAATGAGATGGCAAGGAGAATGGAGGGGCTATAAGGGGTGGTAAAGGAGGCCCCACAGCTTACAGGTGTAACCTGGAATCCAGAAAGGATAAGAAACTATCCAGCTGTAAGCTGGAAGACGTATATTTCATCAGACCGCGTGGGTGCACGCACACATACATCGACAGGTCCATGACATTACTATTTTACTATTTATAATGATTGCAGTGAACCCAAGGCAAGAATCACGCGATTATGGTGCTTCGCGACACATGGCATGTCAAGCATACGGATTAGAACCTACACCTTCATGATTTAATGTCCTTTAATATCCATAGCTCTCCCGAAATCTCTCATTATATCTATGTTATTTTATCGGATACACTTCGGCGAATGTGCCCAGGAGCTACTTGACCAGATTCCACCATCCCCCTTCTACCAACGTACGACAAGACGTAGTGCGAAACTGCATCCAAACGTAGTTGATATTCCAACAATCCGCTCAAAAAGGTTCGTACAGAACCGGTAAGGTTTAGAATTCTTTCCCTGGCGTCCGTATTTCCAAGCAAATACAATCATGATTTTCTGAGTAAGCGCGCTACATCCTCGGCTTCATCTACACTTTCCACAAGGTTAGCTGAACCCAAGCACAAACCCATTATAAATAAAGTAATCTCTGAAGTAATGTAACGTGATATCAATTAGGTGATCAATTTTGCGGGTCTCAATCGCAATTCTTGTTCAATGAAACAACATGACAGAGACTTATAATTTGTACGCTCGGATTGCGACTAAGTGAATTAGGTGACGGGGGCTCAATTTATGCGGTCCATGCGCTTTAGGCTAGTCACTTATCTTGCTATTTTAATTTAATCCATGTTAGAGGCTGTAAGCCGGTTTGAAAAACTCTGACACCAGGGCTTGCTACCCACACGATAAGAAGAAGAAGAATACGTACGTTTCACATTCCTGAATACATTTTCTCTGGCTGTCCTGAGCGTAGCCGTGGTGGCAACGGCAGACGTTCGGCCCGATACAGTCTCCGTTGGTGCAGTCGTCACACACGGGCTTGCATTGCTCTCCAGTCAGTTTGTATCCATTCCAGCATAAACAGGTGTCTGGAGCAACGCAGGTTGCTGCAAAACATTACCATAATTTAAAAGACACGAGTACAGTACGACCAGGAAAATAGTTCCGCTCGTCAATCTTCGTTTGCGCAGAGCAGACCCGAGTCCCCGACAAAACGCGAAGTCATTTATTGCTTTTTTAAATTTATAGAGATTACACCATTTACACCAAATGTATATGTATTAATAATATATATTATTTAATTTATATATAATCTTTCTTACACTGTGATATAAATCACGACTTTTAATGCAGAAGAATCCAAGATTACAAGATTGTTGTGAATTTAAAATAATAATTATGAATTGTTTTTTTTGACGCATTCCTTGTACCGACCCGAATAGTGGGAAAAAGGCAAGAGGAAATTAATAAAGATGCGTTCCTGGTGTTCCAATCTTAAAAGACTCTAAACCTTAAAAGACCATCTCATTTCTTCTCATATTTACCACTTTGAATAAACGAGCGAAATACGTGGACAATCTAACGTGGTATTACAAAACGTTAACTATTGGTTTTTCATAGTTTGATGGAAACTCCATCCTTCCATCGATTCCCGATTACAAGTTTTGCAGGATTTGTTTAGAGTCTAAACAAACCTTGCGAAACTTGTAATGTAAACTTTAGACGAAGGTTTTTGTCACAGAATATTATAAGAAGGGTTAGAAATGCAAAGTAGCTCTTTTGCTTCGGAGACGGCTGTCGCCACTTGTGTTCCCGCTCACGCTGCTACTACTACTCATGCCCTCTCCTTTGCAACACGCCACTCGCCTTATGGTGTTATGCAAATTATTGCATAACCCGTGGTGACGCGTTCCACGCCTACTTTGCACTTCTAGTGGTTTTTGTCCTTATGCTTACAACTTTCCGTATTTTATACGCTACATCAGCTTATTATTAATCATCGACTTATTCATTATTATTCATATCAGTTAGATAACGTATGATGTGCGAGGCCAATCGGGTCGTGAGTGACCCTTACCTTGCCCCCCGTTTACGAAATATTAGGAAACCTCTAACTGGCAGGGGAATGGGAGAGGGACGCCCTAGGTCACAGATTACCCCCAATAGATACCGCATACAAGGTCGCCGACATCTATGATTTTGCACTGATATAAGAACGCGAGTGAGCGAGCTTGAAGTAGTGCGACCTTGAAATTGCCGATCATGTTGCATTGTTTCGTGCCCCGCTACCCGCACCTACCGCCAAAAATAGTGACTTCGGGCCTATACAAAATTTTCATCATGCGGTATCTATTGGGGGTAACCTGTGCCCTAGGTGCACTGAACCAATCACAAACAGGTTGCTAAGGACTGGATGAGGAAAGCCAAAAATAAGACTCATCATCATCAAATTTCGTTCTCTGGGTAGTGGGGTCGGTGGCGAAATTGGATAACGCAGTTCCCTGGTTTGGAAAAGTGCGGGTTCAAGTCCCGCCCGACACAAATTTTTCAATCTTTAATTTGATTCATCATCATCATATCGTATGGCATTTTTTGTCTTCCTGCTTGGATCTGAGGATGTTTAAATTTCGAAGTTAAGGTGTTTTAGCCAGTCTTCCGCTGCCGGGGTTAACCTATGGAGTTCTTCAATTCCACCGGGGAAACGGGGCAGAGTGAGCCACTAGGGTGAGGGTTTGATCAGGTGGCCCGCAGTCGCACATCGGTGACTCCCTCAGGCTCCACTTGTAGAGGTGGTAGTTGTGGTAGTACTAGTACTAGATACCCTTTCTTATAGTGTGGTTGTGGCTTGCCTTGGGAGAGGCCTATGTTTAGCAATATTCTTTTTCCTACAAGTACAGTCAGCTTCAGAGAAACCTGACCCCTGTATCTTAATCTTTATAAGCGCAAAGGGGTGAGATTTATCTGAAGCTGACCGTACAAGTGCTTCCCATGTACGATTTGCAATGGCCAGTTTGGAAGACATTAAATCAGCTTCGTCAGGTTGGCTGCTGCAGATCCAACTAATACAAAGGGTTATGGTATTTTTTGCCAAAGAAAGTAGTAGATATATGGAATAGAACGGAGAACCTATCCAGACGAAAGGAAATTTCGACGAGAATGTCCCTTGTGTCCGAACACCTGCACAAGACAGGACTAAAATTCTGCCACATCCAACGCAATCAAGTTGGCTGAATACCTGGCCACTAAGAAAGGAACTTCGTCTTAAAACCAGTGATGACGATATGGTCCACTCACCGTGATCAGAACAGCGTTCGTTACACTTCGGTCGGCACTGTCTACTGCGTGTGTCCATTTCGTATCCTGGGTTACATCTGCATTGTCCAAATTCACACTGTCCATTAGGACATGAATATTGGCATGTTCTGCTGCGGTCGTTTCTGTTGGGGACATGTTTTTGTTAATAATTTACAAGTCTGTAAACTTGTATAAACAAAATTGCTTAAGGTGGTTTCAGTCCATACAAAAGTTTGACGCACAATACGCGTAGACGGAATTAATACAAGTAATATATGGAAAAATAGTTTAGAAAATCTAGTTGCCGCGTCACAAATAACATTTGCAATTTATAATATAATTACGAAGATATAAAGCTTTTAAATTTTGTATGAAAAATTTCAAAGCTTTATATTTTTGGTAGTAAGTATGGTGAGTGTGCCCGTGCGGTGGGTTGACACGTTGACAGTAAATTTCAGGTTTAGTTTTACAAACAAATGATTAAATACTTGGAAATAAAACCTATGTTGAAACCATGAAAATTCGATTCTGCTCTCGATTCTAAACAGAAAACATTCTAGTTTTGCGTTAATTCATTAACACGTTGTATAATGTGAATGTGAAATCTCATATTTACAATTGTCCAGACTTCGTCGGGTAGTAATGGACTTGCTGTGATTGTTGTTGGACATCATCGAATTCTCCGTAATTGTTTGCGCAGACGCAGGCGGTCACGGCAACTATTATGAGGAGCTGCCGCATTTTGGTTAAACCTGTAAAGGTATTAAGACTCATTTAAAAGTAGGAAGTGAACAGTTATTTATTGATAAAGCGCTCCGTTCAAAACGAAGTCCTATTTGGAAATATGGTAATTTTAGTAGAAAAAAGATTGTTAAGTAACACATGATGATGCATGATGTAAGATAATCGTTTCATTTATAGCTTTTAACACATTCCCGGACAGTAACTGACTATAGCAGTGATAACAATAAAAGTTCTATTGTGTCTCGTTCACTGTGCGAACGTGTTAAATTAGAATTCGCTATTTCGACGTTGACTCCATTCAGTTTGATGGTCTGTGAAGCACCCTATTTAATATCATATGTACCTGACGCTTTTAATTTTTCACTTTTTATTGTATTTTTTTAGTGTATATAATGTGGTCTAGATTTAATTGTCTCAACCCTGAATATTCACTAAAGCACAATTTAGACGGGCAATAGATCGTAGACTTTTTGCCGAGCCCAAATCGCCCGTTAGCCAAATTGCAGGTGTAAAGACAAATAGCACGATCGCAAACCTGGTCTCAGCCAATAAGTCACGCGTGCTTCTCCCCTCCACCCGCTTTTGCTATTTGGTCTTGACTTGACAGAAAGCATGCGATCGATTGCCCGTCTAAAGGATACTTTTAGCCTAATTTAAGTACAAAACAACTTACCACTAATACAAACACATAAAATAAATTATTTAATAAGATGTTTACTGACTTAAGTACATAATTACACTATTATAATAAATCACATTCTATGCCGTTTTATAATAAACATTGTGTTATTGATTTTTCAGGGTTCCGTAGATCGAATCCATTATACTTGTGAGATAATAAGTATTACATAACATCGATATGAGTCAGTATGTAGGTCCAAGCTGTGCCCGCGACTTCTTAAGTTTCGAGGATTTCTAAATTTTATCAATGTGATGCGTACATAACTCATCGTCAGCCCTCGTACGTCCCACCGCAGGGCACAGGCCTACCCTCAAGCCTTCTACCCTCAGTCCACCACGCGTGCCCAATGCGGATAGGTAGACAACGCAATACACATCAGAATTTCTTCTTCAGCTTATGCAGGTTTTCTCACGATCTTTCCCTTCACCGTTTGAGAGCAGCCGGTAATAGGTTGGTTAGAAAAACTCGTTGGTATACGTATATGGCATGTCGAACATGCGTGCAAAAAATTTGTAAGCTATTTTCTTGAATATTTTGCCATTTTTAACGATTTTGACGTTTTCAAAAACATAGCATCGTTACCAGTTACCAGGAAGCTGGAAAGGTATTGTTGGTTCCAAATCCATGATTGTTTATATATTTATTTATTTTAACACTTTATTGTACACACGGAAATGTAAATGAAAGCAGCATTGTTACCATATTATTTAACTATTTTCAGTGGTTTGCTCGGTGCAGCCAATATCGAGCTGTTCCTTACAAAACTGCAGTAAGTGGTACCTACTCGTCTCAAAAAAACACGTTTTCACAGTATTGTAGACACGTATTTTTATGTGTCTTTTTTACCTATTTTCTCACACTAATTAACTAGTTACCTATCTTCTTAATTATTATAAAATTGTAACAGAAGTGTGTCTTTACATTGAATATATACAGGGTGAAATTGATATCAATAGCATCCTCATCAAACTGAACAACTTTTACAATGGGAGCAAACCGACCGTTACAAAAAAAAATCAGCTGTTTCATACTAAACTGCAAATTCGACGTGCGAGTTCGCGACTCAAATGTATGCAACAGCAGATTTTTTTTTTGCTGCCATAGTAAAACTTGTTCAGTTTGATGGGTTGACTCTTAGTTTAAAAGGATGCTAATGATATCAATTTCACCCTGTATAAAACTGGTCAAGTGCCGGGTCGGGTTGCTCGCGCATCGAGGAGGGTTCCGTACCACACCACCACACAACATATTAACTTACATTACAAAAAAGTTTTGTTTTCTCCGGTACCTTTAGCGCGAGACCGTCTCACACTTGGTTACTTTTATTATTGTTTGTTATACTGTAGATTTTACTTTAAAATCATACAAAGTTGACGCTTGTTGGGTTTCCCACACACTGAAAAAATGTTTTGTTAAATATAACCGAACTTTAGTGACTTCCAAACTGTTTTGTAGCACATAACCAAACGTTTGTATATAAATAGCAAAAAGTTATGCTATTATAACCAAACGTTTGGTTATGTGCTACAAAACAGTTTGGAAGTCACTAAAGTTCGGTTATATAAGGTCTAACAAAATAAGGTGAAACTATTTTAAGGGGATGATCAGACCATCAAACTGAACAACTTTCTCTATGGGACCAATATCGAAATCGCGAAAAAAAATCTGCTGTCCCATACATTTAGGTCGAGTAGGTTTGTATGGAACAGCAGATTTTTTTTTCGCGATTTCGATATTGGTCACTTAGAGAAAGTTGTTCAGTTTGATGGTCTGATCATCCCCTTAAAATAGTTTCACCTTATTTTGTTAGACCTTATATAAATAGCAAAAAGCTATGCTATTTATAACCAAACGAATGTTTATGTGCTACGAAACAGTTTGGAAGTCACTAAAGTTCGGTTATATAAGGTCTAACAAAATTAGGTGAAACTATTTTAAGGGGATGATCAGACCATCAACCTGAACAACTTTTTCTATGGGACCAATATCGAAATCGCGAAAAAAAATCAGCTGTTTAATACAAACCTACTCGACTTAAATGTATGGGACAGCAGATTTGTTTTTCGCGATTTCACTATTGGTCCCATAGAGAAAGTTGTTCAGTTTGATGGTCTGATCATCCCCTTAAAATAGTTTCACCTTATTTTGTTAGACCTTATATAATATTTAACAAAATTTTTTTTTTCATTCATGGTGGACCGACAACCTGATGAAGGCGGGGGGCGGGAACCCCTAGGATGAGGGCAGCGCAGGACCGGTCGTTGTGGCGATCCTTGTGGGAGGCCTATGTCCAGCAGTGGACGTCCATCGGCTGAGATGATGATGACTATGTTTAACCTCTCGTATGCCGGGAATCACAGACACAATAGAAATCGCGTTCCGGCATATCAAAGGTTAATGCCCAATACCCATTCGACATCGGCAAAAAGTATTCGGAAGAACGGAACCCCTTTCTACAAGAATACATTTCATAGCACACTGTCACACATACCTACATACATCGTTATAGAGATAGTGCATTGATGTTTTGCTTCGTTATCATCAGAGATGTCAACGGTCAGATGCTGTTTTAGTCTTAAGTATTTCGAAGAGAGACCGATGAAAAAACAAATTTTGGTACCTAATATGTTCGTACAGTCAGCATCAGAAATAGATGAGCCACTCTGATAAATCTATACTTAGGATAAAGCAGTTCAGTTACTGACTGACTCAGGCAATCTAGTACAGGATACCTTTTTAACCGACTTCATATTCAATGCATAGAGCGTCGGTGGCGCGTTGCGGAGAGGTATGGACACCCAATTATGGGGGTCCGGGTTCGAATCCGCACGGACAACATGCTATGTATCAATGAGTTTTTCTAACTTATGTACGTAATACCAACTGCTCTCAAACGGTGAAGGAAAACATCGTGAGGAAACCTGCATACGCTGAAGAATAAATTCTGATGCATATGTGAAGTCTACCAATCCGCATTGGGCACGCGTGGTGGACTAATGCCCATACACTCTCCCTGAGGGTAGGCCTGTGCCCTGCAGTGGGACGTTTATAGGCTGATGATGATATTCAATGCAGAAACTACTCGTCAAATTGAACAACTTTAGCTATTTCGGCTACAAATACGAAATCACGAAAAAAGAAAATCAATTATTTTTTTAAATTACAGAGTAATTATTGAATAATCTGTGTTACAGATGACTTTAAGAAAGTAAGTTACTTAACCTATCTATTCGACTCAAATGTATGGAAAAGCTGATTTTTTTTAATTTTTGTATGTAGTGAAAGTTGTTCAGTTTTACAAGTAGAATGCATGGTTAAAATTTCTGCAAGAAAAGAGGTTATCAATTCGATACGTAGGTAGGTATGTATGCAATTATGAACTGCAATATATTCACATAATGATAATCTATTAGTCTTCCAAACCATAAGAAAATACACGCTATGTTCCAAACAAATACACAGACCTGCAAAACTAAGTACTACACTTTTAATATTTCATTTCTTTTTTCTGAACTATAGAAATTAGAGATTTAGAATAAAAAATGTTTTATAGCAAATTTTATCAGCTTTCTTTATAACTATTCTTTTTATTTAAACTCTATTTCGAGTCCTTTTTATTTAGAAAGTATATTTTAAGTACTTAAAAAGTTATTGCAATTTTAAAAGTGTGATACTTAGTTTTGCAGGTCAGTGTATAAGCATATTTGATAGGTGTATATGTGTATACAGGGTGAAATTGATATCATTAGCATCCTTTTAAACTAAGAGTCTACCCATCAAACTGAAAACTTTTACTACGGCAGCAAACCAAAGAGATCTAGAGAGATGCCAACCAACGCGCTGAGTACGAAACCTAGTGTCGCATCACCACCAGTACCACGCGATACAAAGTATTTTGTTAGCTTGAATGTGCTCATTATCCATTGCGGTATCTGAACTCGACGTTCGAATAATCTTTAGTACTACGCAAGCATTGTAAACTATTTACACATAATATCTCGACTGGTTTTCTGCCTCATAATATATTGAATCCTTACTGTAGCGAGCAATGTGTTCCGTTTTTGCGCATATTGCTGCGACACTGAACCCGCCCCCTTTACACATCTGCCTTTAGTTTTTGTGACCTGTGGAGCAAACCAATCGGAGCAAAACAGTGCCGTGCCGACTCGACTCAAATGTATGCATCAGCAAATTTTTTTTGTGCTCCGATTGGTTTGCTCCCGTAGTAAAAGTTGTTCAGTTTGATGGGTAGACTGTTAGTTTAAAATGATGCTAATGATATCAATTTCACCCTGTATATGTAGGTATGTTTGTCCACCACTCTTTTTTTTATTGGCTTATTTTTCAAGCTATATCAACTTGGTCTCTAAGATTAGGTTCATTTTGAAAACTAACAAGGGCGAGTCGTACCAAAAAAAAAAAGGGGTTAGTGCCATCTGTCCCCATTCCCAGCTGCCCCCGTCCCAACTGACCCCGATGATATCTACACTCGATACATTTTATTATGAATATATTTTAACGATATTTTCATAATTTAAACTGGTTTCAATGTAGTACAGTCAAAGTCAAAAAGTGTTGCGATTAAATATTATTGAAAATTTGATTTTGAAAATCCCTCATTAAAGTATTAATGAGAGATTTTCCAAATCCAAAAAAAATAAAAAGTTAGTTCCTAATTTCTCGATAGATGGCGTTGAACAAAGAGGGTTCCAATAGCTATGAATTACATTAATTAATATTAATAGTAAAAATACACAGTACCCTTCCCTATCTTATTGTTGTTGGTTTATTATTTAGCAATCTCGGTGTTATTGTCCGTCAACAAACAATCAAGTATCGAACGTGGCTGTATGGGCTACGTATCGGTTTTAACAATAACAAACTACAAAAACCTAACAGAAACTGAGAATTTCAATAAAAATAAACTGGAAATATTTAAATCGTATTTCAGATTCCGTGAATGAAAAGCAAAGCCATAGACGAAAAATTTCGCTCTTTATTAGCAAAGCAATTTCAATATTCTTTATATTGAAAAGTGAAGTGACCAATTTAAGTATTGTTCGTATATTCAAAATGGATACGAAGCCCATACAGCCAAGTCTGATACTTTATTCGTTTTTGACAGACAATAAATAAATAATAAATAACGCTCACAGGCTCATAATTAGTAATGATCAACAAATGAACAACGGCACAAACATATAACATCCATGACCGAACCGGGACTCGAACCCAGGATCCTGGTTTGACAGTCCGGCGTGGCAATCATTACAACAACCGGGTCGTTAATAACACCCAGATTGGTAATAACTTGTACTGTGTATTATTATTATTAATATTAATTAATATATTTGCTCATGCCTATTAGACCCCTCTCCGGTCAACGCCATCTATTGTGAAATTAGGAACTAACTTTTTTTTCTTCTGAAAAATCCCTCATTAAAGATATATTTACGGAAATTTTTTAATGTTGATTTGCGCTTTTATCCATAGAGTTAAAGTTAAGTAAACTTTACTTCTTGCAGTTAAAATATCTGTCCTTTAGTATAAACCTTTCAATTTAATACCTTTAATAGTCTTTCAATCGTTACTTCAGATTTTTTATTTGCTCCGATCGGTTTGCTTCCATAGTAAAAGTTGTTCAGTTTGATGGGTAGACTCTTAGTTTAAAAGGATGCTAATGATATCAATTTCACCCTGTAGATTAATCATAAAAATGTTTATAAAAATGTATTTATGGTTCTCGTATTTATGCATTGTATTCTTTTACAATTGAAACTATTTTAGCTATTGTTGTAAATAAAACTTGAAACTTGTTATTAACACCAATAGTTTATTTGATTTATGTAAGTTGTTATTGTGATAACGAAATCTGTGATTACTAAATATATTAAACATGATTAATAAAACTACCTTAGCATTTTTCTTCTTCAGTGTACCAGTTTATTATTAAAACATCTGAAGTCGGGTGCAGTTGGGATTTTTTTTGTGATATGGTATTTAATTACATTTATAGTAGAGCAATAAAATCAGGGTCAGTTGGGCCGGGGGCAGCTGGGAATGGGGACAGATGGCACTAACCCAAAAAAAGAAACTGATTTTAATAATTGTCCATGTAATTTAAAAAAAATATAAATATATTTGATTGAATTGTCCCTTTAATGTCATACTTTGTAAATGTCCTTTGTAAAAATCCTGTCAGAAGTTTCTTAATTAGCTGTATCAACAAAAGAAAAAAAACAAATTTTCATGTTTACATTTTGATAATTAGGTGCTACACTAATTTTGGTTACTTACCTAATTAAAAACAATTTTATCAGCATGCTATCTTATACGCGGCTTACGTAATTTTGATCTTTTGAACAAGTAACCTAATTTATAGTAGGTACTCGTGCTAAAACTTACCTAACTCTAGATAGCGTTAAAGAGATAAAATTTAAAGTAAGTTCCTACCTACCTACATCTAAACTATTATAAAACTGTAACAGAAGTATGTCTGTACATTGAAGATATTAACAAAAATAAAAGTTTCGATGTGGTTTTTAGGTGTCCAGATTCCATATGGATTTTTAGTCTGTTTGTTTGTTTGTTTGTTTGTAAGAACGAGCATCACGTAAAAACTACTGAACAGATTTTGATGAAACTTTTTTTGTTTGATAGCTTATAATCTGACTTAAAATCTGGTATAAAATGGTGTGCGGACGAAGTCGCGGGTTAACTCTAGTAAGATAATAATTTAATAGGTCATCAGTTCATCACCTAAATACTTACATACATTTAGGTCGCAATGATATTATTACGATTTTAAGAGGAAAGTTTTGTTTAGTCCATACAAACGTATTCCCCTGTTTCCTCCCTGTATAATGAACATTAAAAAGTGAGAAGTTTGCGTTTACATACAACGGTCGGATGCATAATTATCGTAACCAACTTATTATATTTCAAGTAAATAAAAAAAAATCACATTATTTTGTTGTTTTTAGTACATTAATAAGCGTGTTTTTTTAGTTTTTTAAACTATAATATTTTTATACTCTACGTTTTCATTTCAAGACAATATTTTTCTTGTTTCGTGCCGTGTACCTAGTGGACATATTAGCTAGGGGTGTGGCGGCGTTTCTATGCCTGGGTTCTATAACTAATGGGAAATATAACTATTCTAAGAGTATCTGCTGATTAAGGTACTTTAAGATGTATGGCAGCGACGTTATCAGGTTACGAATTTCAAATCAATACCCAACGTTACAAACAGTTAGAGAGTTCGACTATGTGAGTCGATCGTATCGCGACCGGAGCCCAACTTGGCGCCGGGAGGATGCGTCCACCGTCCCCTCCATCCTCATCCTTGCACCAACCTGAATACGGTCTTTAAACTATTCAACAATACAATAGAACTATCGTCTCACATAGTGGGCGAATACATGGAACTAAACTCACCTAGTTTCAGCAACCGGCGAGACCAGACTCCTCGCTGGACTTCTCCTGTTCTGAGTAGCGACTCAGGGCGTGCCGATCCTTCTCGTCGTCCCGCCAAAAGTGCTTTCTAATTTACGCGCCTAACTTACAAATGACACTCACCTTCAGTGTTGCCATAATAAGAAATTACGTTTGTACTAATTCCTAAGAGGGTTTTAATTGCAAAGTTATGTTTGTTATGTAAAGTTAATAATTCTCACCTAAATAAATGTTTGCGATCGCGGAACTCCGCGACAAGGGGCGCGCTTTTTCCTTCCACCCTAATGATTTTTAGAAAAAAATCTTCAATTTTCTGTAGCCAAGTTACTAATGTCATTGTAGCACGTCGCCTTCTTTACCTTGTCATCATCACTATAGCTTTATTTAATTAATCCGACCAAACTATATAAGGTCTAACAAAATTAGCTGAAACTATTTTAAGGCGATGATCAGACCATCAAACTGAACAACTTTCTCGATGGGACCAATATCGATATCGCGACAAAAAATCTGCTGTCCCTTACATTTAGGTCGAGTAGGTTTGTATGGAACAGCTGATTTTTTTTTTCGCGATATCGATATTGGTCCCATCGAGAAAGTTGTTCAGTTTGATGGTCTGATCATCGCCTTAAAATAGTTTCAGCTAATTTTGTTAGACCTTATACAGGGTGTAAGTGACAGCCTAGCAAATACTGAAACGGTGAACTCAGACGATCAAACTGAACAACTTTCACTATGGAGCCTACCTCAGGAGACGCGAAAAAAAATCAGCTGTCCCATACATTTGAGTCTTGTAGGTACAGCAGCTTTGTATGGGACAGCTGATTTTTTTTCGCTTCTCCTGAGTTATATCCATAGCGAAAGTAGTTCAGTTTGATGGTCTGAGTTCACCGTTTCAGTACTTGCTAGGCTGTCACTTACACCCTGTATACTATGTTCTTGAATCCGACTAAAGGGGGACATTTAGCTAGGCAGGTACAATACCTACATGTGAACTTACAAAATTCGCACAAACTTGTCTTTTGTTATTTAGGTACTAAGAAGGATCTCACCGATCTCACTGTAGAACAACTGCAACATATTATTATTGATAAAAGGGTGAAAGGGATTGTGTAAGTGAATCTCTCATGGGATCTCTACTAGCAAATACCTAGCGAAATAATAATGATAATTTTTCTAACCATTTATTATGTAAGTATACTTCACTAACACATAACATTGATTTTTATTTTTTATTCACACAAAACATTAATTCTAAAAACTTTGGCAAGTAACATTCTTGGCTTTCTGTTACATTTGAGACATGCAGCGCCATCTACCAATTTAGTCCCAAAATAGATCAAACCACATAATTATCTTCGACTTCATATTCAGGTCATAATTCCGTCACGGCTTCTCCGTTTAAATTTACAACTTCAATAGCATGCTCAGAAGGTGGTCTCCAGCATGGTATTTCTGCATAAAGTGGTTCTGATGTTGTACTATCAATAACATCAAGCTTGGCCTCGCACTTCATAGCCTCGATGTCCGAGTCAGTTAGCGAGTGAGCTCGGTGGCAAAGTAGTTCCTCACGTTCTTCGATAGATGGCGCAATCGAACAACGGGTATCCATCGTTCCTAAATCGTGGCTTCTTCGTGGCAAATGGTCGTAGTGGCATTCCAAAATACCTAGAAAGGTTTAAATTGTTTTGAGTAAGTACCTAAAATAAACGTTATCATCCAAATTATTATTATTTGAAGCAAAAAATGTCTCACCTCTAAAATTTTCCAACATGAGCGGCGAAATTGTTTGCACGACCACTGGCCTCATAAATTGTTTTAAATTTCGATCCAATGTCGATATTGGTTGATAATGACATTTTTCTGAAGCCGGTGGGTCTGAAAAAGTAATGAAAACCAGGTAAAAAAACAAAAAAAATCGTGGCCCATGAGGGGATCGAACCCGCGACCTTCGCGTTATTAGCACGACGCTCTAACCAACTGAGCTAATGGGCCGGTGCCTGATCTTGCGAAAATGTCCTACACTTTGCAATAGCATGCACTTCTCACCTGGCAATGGAGTGTGGAAGATACTTCGCACGTATGGAGGAGGCTCGTCGTTGCTATCATTGATCATTACTTGCATTCTTATATCATTATATTTCCTCACATCTTCATACCTCGGTCTCCTACATCTTTCCAGCATAACTATGACCACAGCAACAGTAATCACAGCCATCATTACACCTCCTGCTATACTTATTACCGATATAAGGTCTACGGAAGATCTTTCTGTCCCCTTATCACCCATCACGGCGGTTATGTGCTCCGGTTCTGTCAAAATATGAAAAGTGTCTTCATCCTTTGAGGGATCATCGGTTACTGTTATAGTGGTTAGATTTGTTTTACTGTTAGTATTGATTTGTTTTCTTACAACCGTTTTTGTTTTTATATTTGTTACTGGCTTCGTTACATTTCTCTGCCTTATAGTAGGCTCTGTAGTTTGTTCTTTCACAGTTTGTAATGTAGTAGTAATCTTGCTTTTAAATGGTGTTGTCATAGATTTAGTCGTATCAGTGTTTTTAACGTTAGTCGTAGAAACAGAAACTGTTGTAGAGTTAGAAGGAATCAGTCTTTTATTAGCATTCAGCGTGCTCATGCTGTTAGTTGAATTTGAAGTCTTAATTGTTGTCTTTAAGTTTCCTTTTGTCGTGAATAATGTATGTTGTCTGGTATTAGTTACGTTTTGTAAAATAGGATTGATTGTAGTTGAAGTATTTGGTCTCCTTTGTATCACATTTACAATTTTTATGCCGATAGGGGTCGTAGTTTGGACTGTCATTGAATTAGTATGTCCATGATCAGTTTTACTGTAAGATTTAATAGTAATGTTGTTCCTTTGAGCTATGTAAGATGCTGTAGATAGTGCAATCTTTTTAAATGATGCATAGGACACTGACGTAGGTATAATGGCTACTATTATAGTCTTTGGTGTTGTATTTTCTGAAGTTTCTTTCTTAGTGATACTCTTGTGTTTAATAGGTATCTCTTGACTAATTTTGACTTTTGTTTCCGCTGTAGGTTCACCTTTTTGCGTTGGTCGTATCCAGATCTCCTTTGCCTTGAATTTTATTGTTGTTGGTCTTACAGTTACTGTTGTTTCAAATTTCTTAGCTGTTTCTAATTTTACTGTTGTTCCTTTGAATGTTGTTATCGTAGAATTGCCTGTATCTATCTTTGTGATGGCTTCTGTAGGTACTATCATAGAAGAAGTCAATTTTGGCGTTGTAGTAGTCAGTGCAGTTGTCATTGGCGTTGTAGTAGTCAACGTAGTTATCATTGGCGCGTTTATTTTACGCGTTGTAGTAGTCAATTCAGTTTTAAAATCAGTTCTGATTGTTGTTGGTAACACAGTTTTTGGTGTAGTTTTTACTGTTGTATACGGGTTTGTCATTACCACTGTATTAAGCGTTCTGTTGTACATTGAATTAGTTACCGTATTCCTTTCAGTTTCTTCTTTTACTATCGATTTAATATAAGTCTGTATTGGCGGCGAAATTATTTGTGTAACATTGTAGTACACAATTGGTTTTTGAGTGGTAGTAGTTGTTGTAGTAATGTCTACTTTCTTCGTAGAGGTTGTAGCCATTTGAGTAGTCAGCTTAGTTGTTGGTGTAGTCATAAAACTGGTAGTGGTAGTAAATTCTACTTTAGTGCTGGCAGGAGTAGCAGTGGTTGTAGGCAGGGTAGAGGTTTTAGTAGCGATAGTAGATTTTGTACTTGTTAGTAGTTGTTCCATCATTGCTACTGAAGCCGTTGTAGACATGCTGCTTTCACACCTGAAATAATGCAAATAATAATACCTGTATAAAAAAATTCTATAAAATGTGGCGACAGCTCACTACATTTTTTGGGCTTGCTAGTGAAATGTGGATATACTAAAAACGGTACATTTCACTAGCAATACACCCTTAAGACAATCGTAAACATATGCGTATGTTCGTCTCATTTAGCACTTTTCATATAGAAGGAAAAAACACAACTTTTGCACAAAGGTAGGTATCCTGCAGACTTATTATTGATATGTGTTGCAACTATTGCAAGTACTCTCAGTCATCATCGTCACTATGATATGAAACACAAAGATTCTGAAAGGAATTAAGGTTTGGTCTTGTGTTTATGTCTGTGAATAGATAACGATTACTGAATCACTATTGAAGTTTACAATAGAGTTTACATACATACATATACAAGATTCAACTTAGAACAGTTGAACCGTAGTCACATTCGAATATCATCGAACATCTTCGCTTTTCCTTCACATTGGTGACCCCTACTAAAGTTTAAGAAATCTTTGAATAGATAGGTCCTGTATAAAACTGGGCAAATTCAAAGCTCACAAAGGGCAGAGAGCGTGCTTATATGTGCACATTAATATCCTTTCAACGTAAGTAAGGGTTACTTACGAGCCCAATTACTCTTAATTAAGTAGGCAGCTTCGATATAGGCCCTTTTCAGAAAGTGACACAAATGGGGACTCGCAGGGGAAATTTAATGCTTGGGTCCTTTTTACTTAAAATGTGGAGACATTAGGGTATGTAACTAGATACGATGTTATGAGTGTGTAGTTAAAACAGTATTCATTTTGTAATAAAAATTTCTAATCTAAGAGTTAATATTGGTTTTAATAGGTACATCAAAAGAATTGACAGAGAGATATACAAGCATATAGTGTAGAATGATGGAAGGGGGCGACCCAGACACTGATCAAATTGGTGAAGTGCAAAGAGTCAATTCATATCGGACTTGACTTGATTCACTTTCAGACTTGACTAATTTAGGAGCCAGTGCCGCAATTGTTATGTTACAAGTTGTAAAATTAGAAAAAAAAGAATATTTTTATGTTTTTTATGTTTATAATATTATATGATCCAAACCGACGCGACGTTCATGCTGAGAAGATATCGACGAAACGAGACATGACTGTATGTCCAAAACACAAGAGGCGTCCTGTCATCTCTGCCTACCCCAATGGGAGACAAGCGTTACAATATGTATGTAAAAGTTGATCTTCATTGTAGTATAAAAAATACCCTAAAACATAGTATTTTGTAACATATCGTGGTCCCCGGCTTATAATATCTCCCCATGTCTTTTCACAGAGTAAACAATATTGATAATTGGTTAGTATTTTCTTGATCAGTTTCCCATGAAATATCTTAATCAAGGCCTCAATAGTTTTTCTGTTCTGTTTTATGACCTAATTACTAAAGGCCGTGCCGATGATGGAACTAAATCAAACTTCGCAACTTCTGAACTTACTTTGAGCAAAACAGAAAATACTATAGAACTTTTGCCATCGATCTCATGAATATTCCCTCGGTGACATGAATAGGAGAGTTTCAAAAGTTTTCGGGTGATAATCTGATACAGGGGTAGGTAAACTGGGTAGGATTGGTACTTAAGCAGAGAGGGGAGATATTTTGGATGAATAGTGTAGTTTTGATTTGTAGGTTTCTTTTGTGGAAAAAACTTACTTATAAAGAAGTTACAGTTTAGTAGTTAAGCGGTAAGGTCGCTCAATTATTCAGATTTCAGAAGTATGTAAAACGGAATAAAAATGGAGTTTCGGACTTGAAATCGAGCCTCAAAATACTGTTTTCATATAACAAGACAATAGGAGGGGCAGAACAAGTTTCGGCAAAAGCTACTATGTTAGAGGGGAACGACTCGATGAGAAACGCCGCGGATAGAATTTTGTGTGGTAGGACAAGTCTATGTTCAGTGGACAATGAAAGGCTGATACTGATAATTAAATAAAGCTACTACCAAAAATAGACTTATGATTTTCTAGTTCCATTATCCAGCAAACCCTTCACAATAAGGGACGGGGCAAGTTTGGCTTTTAAAAGCGATTGAAGCGCATAATAGGGATTCTAAGAGAGACCGAAAGAAGAACCCATTGTGAGGTGGTTCGGTGACGGCTGGTAAAATAAAATAAGTAGATAAAAACATTAGGTAGGTATACGAAACCAAAGAGCTAGCAAGGCTATTTGACTAAAATGATTAAATAAATACCTAGAAACACAAGAAGTCAATTAGCGTTTCTATTGCAAGCCTTAAGGTGGTTTCAGTCCATACAAACGTTTGACGCACAATACGCGTAGACGGAATTAATAAAAGTAATATTTTATATATGGAAAAATAGTTTAGAAAATCTAGTTGCCGCGTAACAAATAACATTTGCAATTTGTAATATAATAACGAAGACATAAAGCTTTTAAAATTTTGTATGAAAAATTTCAAAGCTTTATATCTTCGTAATTATTTTATAAATTGCAAATGTTATTTGTTACGCGGCATCTAGATTTTCTGAACTATTTTTCCATATATACAAAGTTACTTATATAATTACCGTGTACGCGTATTGTGCGTCAAAGTTTTGTATAAAATTGACCCCTCTGCAACCGCCTTAAGAGGCTATGTGAAAAAAACAGGATTCTTAAGTAGAGACGTAAAGTAGCCTCCGTCTTTATCGATAAACGCTTGGAACTGCTAAACGGTGAATAGTAGAAGCACGAGACTTGATTTAAAAAAAAGAGATTGATATTTTACAAATTTTGATTAGAGCAAAATTGAACATACATAAATAGTACAATCACAATTAAATAAAGTTTGATTTACGCTTGCGTCGTTTCAGGCGCGCTCGCCGCCCCATCTCTTTCTCTCGCATCAGGCAGTAATATAAGCTATTACACGCCCATTTCACTTCAATTATTTTTCGACATAGGCCCTTAATACGAATAAGACCAACCGCAAATTAATAGGGAGAGCAGGAAGGAGCGGTGTAAAAAAGTGGCAACCCACCTCTCACCTTGCCATCCGTCCTGGCATCGGCACTCCCCTGTGGTCGGCGAGCATGCTCCTTGCTCACACTTCTTGCAGTCGTGCACGCAGTTTGGCCCCCATTTCTCTGGTGGGCATTCTGAAATATGTCAAGAATTTCCACTAATTAGTTTAGGGATCTTTTTTCCATCCACTTACTGCATATTATGTGTTGTCATCCAAAAAAATAATTAAAAATTTTTTTTTTTAAATCGCTCATTACTTTCATTACTTGATTGATTTGTTAAGATTATTTTGAGTTCATAAAACATTACCTTCCGAGCATCGATGTCCCATTTTACCGTGCGGACAAATCGGGACACATGAGACATCCTTGATCTTGTATCCTGGACAACATACTGCCATCTCGGCTGTCCGTTCTTCAGTCTGAAATACAAATGAAATATACTGTTATTTTGCCTTTGTTTGTTTCTGTTTTTTAGTAAACTTTATATTGTTGTTGTCACGCCATCTTTACAGATCTTGACTCTATGTATTTACAAATTATCGTTCATTCAGTCTTTCAAGTACGGTAGATAAATCCATTGACATTTTAAAGTAACTAATTTAAATGTTGACATTTTCCAGTTTGAATTGCTATTGTGTAAGATTTAGCTTCTTGTTTCTATATAAATGTCATGTAAATTAATATTTCTATGATAAATACACGACTATTATTGTACACCTGCGAAGGTAGGGTTTGGAGGGCCTGTCAAAAAATATGACTGTAACTGCAAATTGTATTACCCAAATTCCACATACAATAAATTATTATTTCATTATTATTATTATTTCATTTAATTTATTCATAAACTCACGACCGTATTATCTTTCGGTGTGATCAGAAGCAACAGCATTTCAAGGTTGCAATTGTAGCAAAGTTAACTAACGGCATTTTTAAGGTTTCCAGAGTTCAGTAAAACACTGAATTAGCAATAATAATTTCAATTTCAAGGTGCCGGTTACAGTTTAAAAGTCCCATTTATAATTAATCCTTACCCCTCCTAACGAAACTCAGTAAAATGACTGGGCTATTATAATTACCCTGAAACCTGCAAACGCTTCTCAATAACTAATATTCGGTTATCGAGAACAAATACTAACACTGTTATTATAAATAGTTATAGTTATAATAAAAAAACTAGAGAACAAATTGAATTTAAAAACGCTATCGAGAATATAATAGTGCGCCCTATTGTCGTGTCGTGTGTGTCAGAGATCGAAATAGTTTTTTTTCTTTCTCTATTTCTAGTGGGCTAAATAGAAGAACTGTCTACCTCATCAATTATGATCATCATCATCAGCCTGTAAACGTCCCACTGCAGGGCAAAGGCCTACCCTCAGGGAGGGTGTATGGGCATTAGTCCACCACGCGTGCCCAATGCGGATTGGTAGACTTCACACATCAGAATTTCTTCTTCAGTGTTTGCAGGTTTCCTTACGATATTTTCCTTCACCGTTTGAGAGCAGTCGGTATTACGTACATAAGTTAGAAAAACTCATGGGTACATAGCATGTTGTCCGTGCGGATTCGAACCCGGACCCCCATAATTGGTGGTCCATACCTCTCCGCAACGCGCCACCGACGCTCTGTATTGCCAATTATGATCATGAAAGATTTTATTTATTAAATTAAAAAGGTATCCAGTTATGCGTCTTTTGGTTCATGGCAATAAAATATTTACAAATGCAACATGAAATGGCCCATAACAAAATGGGTCAAAGCGTGAAGTTGGCACGTATGAATTGTAATATCTTAATGATAGCCACCACAATCATTCCAATATAATGGTATATAATAAAAACAGATTACAGTAACATTTTACTGGCCGCAACTTATAATAAGTGTATCCTTGAGAAAAACTAGACCAATCGTAAAGTGACTGTCATTAAAATCTTTTGACCAATGCCTCATTTTAATCTTCGGCATGCGCGGGAACAATTTAAATATTTTCATCTCTAAGACGTAATGCAATCCTTTTTTATTAATATTATAGGATTGATGTGAAAGTCTGTGGCGATGCTCGTTAATCACGCATTCGCTCCCAGATAGTTCTGGATTAACCTCTGGAATACTTTTTTTAAAGTCAACGCAGACAAACTCGCGGGCATTGAAGATAGTACAATCAATAAGAGACTAACTGAAATTGTCGATAAGTCATAATTAAATAAGAGAAAGAATCGGAAGAGGACAGAAAGTGCCATTGTAACCAATTTTTTTAGCTGACTAGATGGATAATTTTGACGACAGTTTTTTTACCTATCGTTGAAACTAATCATCTTGTCTGATTTCGGCAATCATCCTAATTAGCTAACTATTACCATTGTTTCTTTGAGATCAGCTGACTCCCAATAGAAGGAGTTTTAATACTTGCTGTGTTTTGAAATTTGTCTTGACAATGTTACTCTATGTAATGCAATATTGTATTTTAATTGTACTTTGTATATTTTGTTTTGTTAAAAAGATGTGTGTTGTAGAGTTTCTGGCCGCATCTTCTCTCAACGGAACACCTTCCGACGCGGTGGTAGATTGGTAGATTCAAAAAATGACGTCAAAAAGCTATCTATGTGATATTATTTTGAATAAAAAATTTTGAATTTTGAATTTTGAATTTTGAAATCATAAAAGCCATTCCGGCCATGTCTGAGATTTTTCGGACGTTCTTCTCAATAAATTAGAACGAAAATGTTACCTCTAAAAAAAGGTAATGTGATGAGTTGAAATTGAGGAACGCAGTGATGGGAAAATAAGACATTCTTGGGTTAGAACTTGAGGGATTGATTAAGACAGACCTGGCGCACGATTTACGCCGCGGTACGATTTACCTTCTTACGGCGGCTGAATATCACTTCTAGGGCACTCCGGCCTAAATCTAACAGATAAAATTATAATTCGGTACATTTTCGCTACCACTTGCGCATGGCACCTAATTGTAGATAATTGAAGAGCGAATCCTCTGTAATGCTGATGTATTCTGTGGTTTGGATACAGAACGACATACGATATCAATTCGGGCGATGGACTCAAAAGTCAAGATGCTGTCCAACCTCAGATAGGAGAGGAGTTATAAGAAGATGTTACCTCTAGCCTGGTAAGGTCCCTGATCTCAGTGTTCCACCGTGAACACCTCGGCGGCATCGAGAAGCACCACTCGTACGTACGAACAGACATAGGTGCTCGGTATTTGACACGTTTTGTTATGTTGTATCTGAAAATAATGAGTAGGTATTAAGGCATCCGAAAATCACCTCCATTGTCTGTCAAAAAACAATTGATGATTTAATTCACCCCGCGTGCCAAATGCGGATTGGTAGACTTCACATACGCATCAGAATTTCTTCTTAAACGTATACAGGTTTCCTCGCGATGTTTTTCCGTCACCGTTATAGAGCAGTCGCTATTATGTACATAAGTTAGAAAAGCTCTATGCAGATTCGAACCCGAACTCTCATGACAGAAAGTCCATGCCGTTCCGCAAATGATTCTTCTCGATATTACGAGCATGGGATTCTAATTAATGGTCCATAGAAAGTTGAAAATATGACGCGTCGAGTGAATGCAAAAACCAGATAATTAATTGTGTTTTTTTTTAATCTGGCTTGCAGACAATTGGTTATCGAGTAAGTAAACCGTCGAAATATTATTTCGTCTGGTTATTTTAAAAAGGAAGTAAGTTCCACAGATTTGGCAAACCGAGGATAAACAGCAAAGCTGACTGATAATATATATAGTAATTTGCGATTTTAGGTTTAGACAATATTACTGACAAACATGCTAATTTAGAAATACTAGGTGGTATTTCAGACACTTTCCAAATTTTCAGGGATAGTTCAGACCATCAAACTGAATAATATTAACATCGAAATAACGAATAAAAAATGTTAATTTTTCATTATTTGATTCAAATAGGCATTGCAGTTTAGTAAGGAACAGTTTTTTTGCGATTTCTGTTTCGCTCTTGTCGTTAAATTTGTTCAGTTTGATGATCTGAAGCACCCCCTGTAATATGTAACGCATTTAATTTACATCATGTATAATATAGCTGGCTTATAGTAATTTGCGATTTCAAGTTTAGACAACACATCACCTACGTATCATAGAATACAATAAAATAACCAAAAAGCTTTTATAAAAGCACATATTTAATTAGTTCTCTTTGAATTATTGTTTAAGTCTAGGTAAGCAAGTAAATAATTTGTGCCTATTATTTTTGTTGTGGAGAGGAGGTTTGTTTTACTTATGTACTAATTTATTAATTAGGTAGGTACTTAACTACCTACTGTTCGAGTGCTCTGTGCGGTGCGAATGACTATTCATTTCTATTATAATTAATATGTCTTCTTCTCATGTAAGTGACTATTCTGTCTTAAATTGAGAATAAACTGTCTTTAAACCTAAGTACTATATTATACTTACTTCTGTTTCACCATACACACATTAGGCCCGTTCAGACTGGACACCTCCATTACCGTTGCTATCATCATCATCGCCACTATCCACCATATTTCAGTCTTTATAGTTCTCACATTGTCCAACACTCGCATTGTCACTTATCACTTTTTCGTGTCCATATCTATTGATTTATTTCACTTTTGTTACTTTTACGTTTTATTAGGCATTTTGTTTTGAGATTCAGTTAGAAGCACTTCCTGAAAATTTATTTGTTTACTTTTACTCTAGATATAATACTGGAATATTTTAATTTATTTGGCTATTATGTTACTATAATTATTAGTACACTTTGTTCGGAGAATATAACTATGAGGTATATTTATGTAATGCATTGGATACAAATAGGCTGATGATGATGACGATGATTATATAATGAAAATGAAGTTATTGATCCAAAGTAGGATATAATCAAGACAAATCCTAATCGTGAGCATTGAAAAAGAGTTGTTAGCAGAGTAAGGCTTATGACCACCCAGAAAGAGATTATGAATGCATTTTTTATTTTCTCCGATTAATAGGAAATTATTATATAGAAATGTACCTGTATAACATCTATGTAGATTGTATTATTGTTTTATACAAAACAAGAGTTGTCAAGTGAAATTGTACGAGGATATTACACGCTAAAAATACAGTCACAATTAACATATTATGTAGCTAAATTGTGGGCTCTGCCCACACCATAAGAAGAAGAAGCTAAAGTAAGTATTTCATTGGATGAAGTAAAATCGTTTAATATTTATTTTTCATATCATCACTGAAAGAAAGAATATACCCATTTTTTAACCACACCTTATCACATCTTTATTTGAATTACGTCCACACATCTCGTCAACAGTTTCCTTTTAAGGCTCTTTACATTCTTTTGTTCAGTTGCAACATTCTCTAGTACTTACACGGTCTTTAAAAGTCTACTATAACCACTAGCTACTCCCAAACGCACTTTTCCATACCCGAGTTCACTTAACCAGTCCATTACATTACGAAATATAACAGCGACTAGTATATCACACGACAGTTAGCCGACAATTAATTCAGATGCCCTCTTTAGGTCCCCCATCCTGCTGAGTTAGTTGACCTTTTCAATACGTCACTCATGCATGCAGGGAATATCATTGTTTGGAATTTTTGTTGAGGAGATAAATCTATGTATCAGGGTATCTCGATTGATGCTTATTCGCGACGGTGCTTAACTCCAGTATTGAAACCGGAGAAACATTTCATCCTCAAATGCTGTCCAAATATATCTAAAACCTGTATAGATTCCTGTTTTTGGAGTTATTATGGTTCACGAGCCATTGTAACTCTCTCCTGTAGGTTAAGATTCACGATAATAGACAATGAATTCAGCACTTTCCTAAGCTCGTCTTGAACCAAAGAATATAGAGGTAAAACAAGTGTTGGTCTTTACTCCACTGCGAACACTTTTAACATGTCCCAGGTAATGTCTTAAGTTAATTACTTCGCTGCTGCATAACCTGGCTACACAGAACGTTGACTCCAAATACACCTGCATAAGGTCTAACGATCATTGGCCGCCAATATCCCCCGAACCTCCCATGTGCTCGCATCGCCGCGTCGTTTCGCATGCGTGCACGCATAATTGGGCAGATCTCGTCAGCAGGATGCGCACGATTGGCGCGCCGCTTTTATCAATCGAGGCGTCGACCTCTTTTAGACTTGAAGAGCTTGTGAATGAAAGTGTCAAGTGACTATGGACAGATTAGTTTCAATTGAATGTAGTTGGAGAAAGGATTGTAGTTAGCATCCTTTCATGGTGACATTGAGTATAGAGTATGTTTCACAGAATGCAATACTATAATTTAAGTAAATATAACATCATCCTAGCCTCCTAACTATTTGTGACACTACTACACATCATCTTCTATTCGTCAATTATCACCACCTTCAATATGCGTCACATGTAGTAAAAATTTTTGCGCTTGCCTGTTACCCAAACCTTCTCTCCTATTGTTTTCAATGGCCCTTAAATATTAGTGATATCGTTATGTGTTATCAATCAATCCTTTAACGATAAAGTTCTCTATGTTTTGTCAGTGGGCCATTACACCAACTAGATGTAATAGAGGGGTCCCAACTACGCTCTTCCGTCCGTCAGTTACAATAATTTATATTGCCTATAAAATATGACTATTCTTATTTTATTTAGTTTAACTGTATTGAATGTGTCAATGTTTCTATTACTGAAGTTGTTGAAAAATTATTTTCAAAAACACGATATTTTACAGGAAATACAGCCCATCAAACTAAATCACTTTTGTAGAAAGATGAAATATTAATATTAGCTTAATTCATTTGTAAAGAGCTCTGCTAAGCTCGTTAAGATTTTATACTTGTATATAATAAACGTGATCATCAGCCTAAAAACGTCCCATTGCAAGGCACACAACTACCCACAGGAAGGGTGTATGCGCGTTAGTCCACCACGCGTTCCCAATGCGAATTGGTAAACTTCACATGCGCATCAGAATTTCTTCGAACAAACGTGGCAATGTTAGTTATACAGGGTGTCCCGTAAACCGACGTCAACCCGGTGGATGCTGATAGGTTAGTTCATGCCTAACCAGAATATACTAAAATAAAAAAAATAAAAAAAAAATCAGTCAGTCAATCAATCAATCTGTCAACATTTTTCTTTAGGAAAAGGTTCTTAGTTTTCAAGATAAGGACAGTTTTATGACATTCGTGAAACTCTTTACCTTAGTCACTATTTTGGGTGCCACGGCTATAAACGCTCTGTGCAGTATCTGTATTTAAACTGTCAATATCTCGAAAACTACGACACTTTTACTAAAGTCAAATTTTGATATTCTGCTAACCTATCAGCATCCGCCGGGTTGAAGTCGGTTTACGGGACACCCTGTATGTGTACGATTCCATTGTAAAAGATAATTCTGTAAATCTAGTTTAAAGTAAAAATGCGGATTCAAAATGTATTAGTTATTTAATATAATTTTGAATAAAATATAATTTGTTTATTTCAAATCTGTTGTATGGTATTTAGAATTTACATGATATATTCTACTCTGTATAGGTTAAACTACAGGATGCATGTGCTCTACTTGCTTGTAGATAACTCGACAATAAATTGCGCGTAAAATGTTATCAAAATCTGTTAGGTTTTGCATTGTATAATTTTCTATATTGTAGTGCATTTTGTTAGAGTTTATTCTATATTTGAAGGTCGCCTGTCTCTATGATGCATAGATGAATTTTGCTCAAGACAAATTGATAATGTTCTCGTATCGTGATTGTTCTATTCGTAATTGTACATAAAATTATGTTTCGCTAAAGTCATCCTAGACACCATAGGTACATGTCTTTTCACAGTGAACCCAGATAGGCCCTGGCCTCGTTTTTCTATGCCCTGGCCTATCAGCGATTTTTTATTCTGCCCGCTAGAAAAATATTAAAGATTTTAGTAAGTTTCATTTTTTCTTTTTTTTATTCAAGAATCAGTAGCACATTGTATTAAAATGCTATTATTATAATTATGCTTTTTTCATACGAGCTTAAGTAGGTTGGCAGGTACCTAAATTTTAGGTTTTCATATGAATATTCCAATGTTTTTATAAACAACCAGAGTACTATAAATATAATATAAACGCTACGTTAAAAAGAGAGAGATAGGAAAATCACCCAAATTCGAGTACCTGTGATAATTCAAATGAGTAGTAGGATTGTTTATCTTATGCCCGTAATCTTTTTAAAGTGACTTCCAAGCTTAGGTATATCAATCAAGTTTAAAAGCTTCTTATGGTTGGTGCAAATGGTGCAATGCACTTTTTTTGTTATAATTTAGGGATGTCGTGTATAATTTAGGCATCAGGTTAATAATGCGCTTAAGTTTAGTAGAAAAGGGGATATGTTTTTAATAGGGGATCGGACCATTAGTCAAATTAGCAACTTTTAATCAAACGTCAAACCGCGCGCGATGTAGGTATGAAAATTGTACTAAATACCCACAAGTGACGTCATCAACATTTCATTACTTTAATAGTTCATCATGTTATTAAAAATAGTATTCTAGCTAGAAAAAAACAAAAAATGTGAGTATAGGGTTATTTTCAAATGTTTCTTTTTTAACTAAGAAGATAAAACTAAAATATATTTCATGCATTCCACACCCCAATCCTTTTCCTCGAGAGCCTATCTTTATACTAGAGAGAGCTACAAAATAGATTCCAAACTCAAAACTAATATCCTTTAATGGTCAAATCGTGGTTACCGCTTTAACATAAAGAACAGCTGTTCTAAGAACACTTAATGTAAAATTAATTGGCTTAATGACTCTAGCATGCAGTGGCCGTACTGTGGTACATTCAAATTTGTTATAGTTCATTTGAACGCAACTGGGACAATTTGAAATTAAATGTTTACTTAGTCGGTTTTATTGTTTGTTTCTAACTACTGAAAATTAATTACATATCTACAGTTCCTATGATTATGGTTCTTTTTAATATGCTGACGGTTTGATAGGGGTCGATCATCATCAAAATGCGCGACAAATAACATTATTATGTTCCATATAAAACTGCAAACCTACTCAATCTAAGTATAGGTACTATAGTCTAGTTTGACAAATCCGATGCAAATAACAATGTCAAAGCACACCTCATGAAATGTTGATAGAATAACGCCTATTCGAATGATTGCTTAAAGACATTAGACGAACTTTAAGCATAATTATTAATCGTGACTAAATACTAAATAAATAATGTCCTTGGAAATATGCGGGCAAAAGTTAATCTCACATAATGATAACGTGTCAAGTAAAATGTCATTTATTATGCTATTAAAATTAGATTTAGGCTTCATACTCTGTTAAGATTGATACAGGATTCCAGTATAGATACTTCGCTGTAAATTTCTTAAAGATCACCTAGAAACCTTAAGAAATACGAAGGCACGAAGTTTTTTGAAATTTCATGGTAACAAACTCAATTTAGGTATTACTTGCAGTTTGGCTTTTGCTTTTAATAATATCTTATTTTTTACTCTGTTTCTAATAAAATATAGCTCTTCTCCAAAATTGATACACTATTATACCGAATAAGTACTGATTGTAAGTGAAGAGTGCTTATTTTATATACGTATTCTTCGTAATAATAAATATAAATTTATTAACATAAAATTTCGATTTGATTTTTGGCCCATGTGTAAACGGGACACGTAATTAAATAAATTCAATTTATATCCTACTTTTAGAACCCTGATTAGTTGATTACATAAACGTAGACTATTTCACAAAAAATTGGGAATTTCATACAAAAAAAAATACTGTCTTACTTTTGCGAATTCCACAATTAAAAAAACTATCACACTCACAGTCAAACTGATAAACACAGTCAAAAAGTACCAGGAGATAATGATTGTTTAGGAGCGCGCACGAGCGTTGCCCGATAGTGCCGGGACCCGACTGGGATACATACGGGATAATGGGATGTAACAGCAGGATATAGATAGGGATGTGCTCAGAATAAATGCTGAGGATTTTGCCAACATTACTGTTTTTTGGGTAACAATGATAATTTGATGTTTATGTAAACATGAGAGGTAAAATGGATGTTTACATGCGTGACCTTTTTGAAAATGACCTTCAAGTAGTGGTATAATTTAAAGGATAGACAAATGTTATGAATTCCTGATAGATCCTTGTTCAAACAAGGAGAAATATTTGATGAACTTACGAAAGAAATGATTTAGGTACTATGCAATAATGATCTCAACTTTAAACATTTGTGAAAATTTCAGCCATCTTTCAGCTGCTAATAAAATGTGCAAAAAATGTTAAAATATAAATTTTTCATTACCATTCATAATTCAAGTATATTACCTAGATAACTGAAAAGAGAAAAAAAACAAGCTCCTTCTGGCACAGTTAGGCAAAAGCTCGAGCACAGATAAATGTTATTCTAAAGTTTTAAAAGCTTTCTCTAAATTGACATCGTTATTTAGATAAGGACCAACTTCTTTCAATTTCGACATAACATTTTTAACAAAAGTACCAGGACAAAACTACCAGGCAAGCAGATGCCATGAAGAGTATCCTGGTAACACATTGCACCGAGATTCAATAACGCTGGCGTCACATTGTCGGGCGTCCAATATCTGTTTTCTGTGGAACTGCATTCGCTGTAGAATAGGGGAGGCTATTCAGTGTGGGAATTGTTCTTACGTGAGTTTTATTTAATCCTGGTAAATGTTGGTGTGGTGGGTGTGGAATGTTAGCATTTTATTTTTAAAAATGATGATCTTACAGCAGGTTTCGATTACACAAGAGAAGGTATAGGTAAGATACTTAGGACATTTTTAACAGACTTCAAAAAAGGAGGAATTTTTCCATGTTTTCCATTTCTGTGACAAGAATTTTTTATTTATTAAATTTACTCAAGGCCCAGCACTCAAGTATGGCAAATAATCATATAAAAGCATATGCTTATTTGCTATACTTAAGTGCTGGGTGATAAGGAAATGTGGCTTTTGTGCAATTGCACAAAAATCTGCTACGCCGCTGATGTTATGTTATTTGCCAAGGTTCCGCGAAACGGAAAAGCCTTATAATTTTTAACCGACTTCAACAAAAGGAGGAGGTTCTCAATTCGACTCGTATGTCTTTTTTGTCTTTGACCAAGATGAAGACTTACTCAAAGCTTGGCTCTACATCAGATCTCATAACTTTTTTAAAGAAACTAATAAAGTATATCTTGGCGCATTTTTACATTACATTTATACGACGGGTATTTATGTTGAATTATGTTATTTTAAGAAAAATTTCAAAAGGTCATGAATCAAAACATTTCTATCGGTAGTCTATTGAAAATCTGAAAGGAAAATTCCCGACTTTAGTGTAGGAATTTCTTTATTGAACAGGCTTATTTCCTTTCATATGAACAATGATCGAGTCTTTGAAGCCTTAAGAATTCCAATGAATGCCTTAATTGATTCTTTTTGCTTTTGCTACCTAATCAAATTACAATAAACACAATGATTTCGTTCGATTTTTTAGAAAGATTGAGTTTTTGGAAGACATAGCTTTCTATGTTATCGACAGAAAGTGAGAGCTAGGTATATATTATGTCACCTGTTCTGAGACAGGACCGCCTATAGTCTTGCCATTTTGCTTAACCCTCTGGGAAAAAGATAGATAAGTTTATAGTATATAGAAAGCTTAAATGGTTCCATGGATTTCAAAATGACATGTCAATAGGTACCGTTTTTGAGAGTTTCGCGGTTATGGGGCTAATATCAGGAACCGTAGATATTTGACCTTCGCAAGACCAATCATTTATATAAATCGGGATCTCTGTAATTAATACCAAGCTATTAAAACCCCTTAAAAATGTTAATTTCACACACATGTCACATGACCATAGATGGTAAAGTTTTTACCCATAAACATAATATCATTATTACACCCACAGGAAGAAAAACGTAAAATGTTGATGATGTCATAAAATTACTTGTCCCTTTCCCTACAACGAGCTTCATAAAATCTACCAGGACAACAGCGAGAGCAACGAACTAAAGTAGAGGCGAGGCGACACGTTGGCGACGCGGCGGCGGAGTCCGCCCCTATAGCAAGTGTTTACTTAAGCACTGTTATGTTATCAGTGGGGCACCGCTACTAGGGTTGCAGTGTTTGTTTATTAGAACAGGGCTGCGAGATAAGCGATTCACAAAGCGACGAGAATAGTGTCAGCGAGGCGCAGAAGCTGCACGCAAAATCCTGAAAAACGTTTATATCAGCGAGTACCTCATTCTTGGAGTCCACAATTTTTTATGTCTAAAAATGTCTTTATATATCGTTTATTTTTGTCAAATGTTTTTCTTTGGTATTCTGGTATTATTTACTAGTCATCGCATCTATTAAATGTATTAATTTACAAATTAATGGATATTTGCTTGTGACTTTGTGACTAGCACTGCATTTCTGCCAATATTAAATAGTTTCTGGGAGTTTACATCCCAATCACAAGGATTGTTTTATTGAGTATATACAGATGGCGGAACGTCGTGGCAAGCTCAAACGCGACCCGCGCGAACACCACGCGAATGACACAAACGCTCGCAACAAAACTTGGAATGTGTACTTATATTGTATATAAGTATGCTTATGTCAAATAATTTAAATTATAATTGTTCTTCGTAGCAATTTTGTATCGTAGCGCATGGCAACACCTTTGCAATGCAACCTTTAGTGGTACATAAAACCGCTTTCAAAAATACTAAAAAGTTAAAAAATAATATTGCAGCCGATGACTTTTTCTTTCGCATCATAAGAACATTAATTTGTTTTATCGAAGTCGTTGTCAAGCCGGTACGATTCGCGACACGGCTTGCATTAGTTTTTTGGTTTGGTTTGACACCGACTTCCATAAAACAAATTAATGTTCATATGATGCGAACGAAAAAGTCATCGGCTGCAATATTATTTTTTAATGTTTTAGTTTTTTTGAAGGCGGTTTTAATTTTTTGTTAAAATTTTGTTTATTTCACAATTTTCAGTGGCGAAATTAGTGCAATTTAATAGTATTGCTTTAAATTAACAAACGCACTAGCCGGCACTACGATTTTCAAAGGTTCCCCTCGATTTCTCTGGGATGCCATCATCAGATCCTAGTTTCCTTATCATAGTACTTACTACTCTTGGAATATCTTCTTTCCAACAAAAAAAAGAATAATTAAAATCGGTACATAAACGACGAAGTTATCCGTAAACACACATAAAAAGAAAGTCGGTTAATAATTAAAAAGGACTAGAATTCTGGAGTCAGATTTTTTAAAGTCACCGGCTGAGTAAAATGGCCGGTATTCACCGATTTCCCAATTTCCCGAGTGCCCCTTCCACCTCGTATTGAACTCATAGGTATGAAGGCTTTTGTATGAGATTCAAAAACCGTTCAAGCTCACCGATGACATTAAAAAATTAAACCCCAGTGTAGTAAAAAATATATAAATAACAACCTTTGAACAGATCAATTTTGTTACCTATTTCAAAACCGTCTAATAGATTTCGATAATATTTATTAGATGTCTCTATTGCATTCGCAGTTTTCGTGGCCGCAACTAAATGAAACCGAAGGCCAATATTAAATGGTTTATTTTGGCTTCCAATGGTTTATTTATTATTTACTTGTGGAGGTTAAACGAGACTAATGTTAATAGAGTTATATAAACAACTGTCGCCTATGTGTGATACCGCCTTTAGTTAAATTTAATGTACATTACGACCAGGAAAATAATTCCGCTCGTCAATCTTCGTTTGCGCAGAGTAGGCCCGAGTCCCCGACAAAACCCGAAGTCTAGTAATCAAATGGTGCAAAGTCGGATAGCAGTAAAAAGGGCGCGAAAACAAATTAGCCAATAGCGTTAACGGATTGAAGGTGGCGCATACTGGTTGGTCAATATAATATCGCGCGCTATTAAAATTTGTAACTGCGCAGGTACATCGGTAAGACTTATAAACCTAGTACTACTGTACCTAATTTAATTCTAATTCATAACGAAGATTGCGAAATGCAGAACAGGAGTGCGATTTTTGGATCTCATTCGCTGAGCTCAGCAGTTGAAAATGTCAAAATTACTATGGAGATATGCATCTTAATACTGCTGATTTGACTTTCAAAAATCATACTCGAGGAGTGCGAGGAGTAAATTTTCAACAGCTGAGTTCAACGTATGAGATTCAAAAATCGCACTTCTGTATAATAACTGTGAAGATAAATAAACTATTACTTATTGTCCACAAATTAATGTATTCCAGGATGAGCAGAAACTTAGCAACAACTGAAAATTTTTTGAATAATTTGCGATATTTTTCCTTGAGTCAACCTTGAAACCTATGTTAAAGAAAAGGCAAAGAAACACATATTAAAATGATAAGTAAAATTAATTTTGAAGCGCTTTGTTTATTGAGATAATGGATAGAGAACGAATAATGGTGCTGGGCTCACTACCACTACAGAATTTAGGCACGCTATAAGTATTTTCTAAATATAATGAATGAATGAATGAAATATACATTATTTACACCAAAACAAAATACAATGCACAATAGAAAACATAAACTGAATATGATACAAATAAGGCGGTCTTATCGCTAAAAAGCGATTTCTTCCAGACAACCATAGGGTAGAGGAAATATAACAAAGAACAGGTCTAATGTCGTTCATACAGAAACATCCCACGCCCACGGCTCGGAGTGAGCTCGGCCATGGCGGACCATCACCAATGTAGTCCCAGTGGTTTAGTCCTCTTTCGCCGGATTCCTTATCGGACGGATAATCTTTTTCGTCGCATAATTGACGGTAAATTTTTATTGATTGATATGTAATCATACTACAAATCAAATATCTTTGCCAGGTTCCTGATATCTAAACATTTCCGGTAAAAAAAGGCATTTGTCCAAACAAGAATCTGGCCAAAACGGAATCTGTCCAATAAGGAATCCGGCGAAAAAGGACTAAACCGTCCCAGTGTGGACTGGCAGTGGAAAGTTTGCAGTAAAACATAATGTTTTATCATCATCTTAGCCGACAGACGTCCACTGTTGGTCATACTTCCCCCAGGGATCGCTCCAACGACCGGTCCTGCGCTGCCCTCATCCAACGGGTTTCCGCCGCCTACACCAGGTCATCGTTTTTATTATACTATGACCTGCACGGCTAGCATGCCAGCCACGACAAAGCGTTTAAACGAGAAGGACGTCATGCTCGCTCTTTCTGGCATACGTAAAATAATAAAGATGGAGGCACATCTCGATTTTTATCGTTTTCTCGGGGGTGGCATGCGAGGCCTACAGGTCGTCGGTTCACCTTGTGGGGAGCCTACCCGCGCTGCGCTTTCCGGTATGCGGTAGGCAACTTGGCACTCGAGAACTCACAGTCCCGCCCCATCGGCCATCAGTTCTGGATGCAATGTGCTCAGCCTATCTTGCTAGTTTAGTTTAGCAATTCTTCGGTCTACTCCGGTTTTTCTGCGAATCTGTTAATTTCTGATTTGATCTCGAACTTCAAGCATAGCCCTCTCCATTTCCCCTTGTCGTAAACATATTACTAAAGTATTTTCAAAATAGGCCTCTGACCTGGCTTAAGGACTATAAGACCTTAGACCTAAACTGCACAAAGTTTTTTTTTGTAGAATATATTGTCGCTCCTGTTTGAATACTATATTGGGTCGATACCCAAACCCTAATTGTCAATTATCTACAGGGTGAGACAAATTGGTTCACCATTGTGTTATATTACACTAATTCAATTACAACTTAATCTTTTGTGTTGCCCGCATTGTCTGTCCCATTTTATAAGTTTTGGACCAAACGGCCCTTTGTTGCTGGTTATCTGTCATTATTATTATTATTATTTGGTTATAAGGGCTTGGTCAATGGCCAAATAGCTACTGCGACCTGGATAGATCTATTGTAGCTGTCACCCTAGACCTAAAGGTCATTTTTTTTTTTGAGGGGAGGTCCCTAATGTCAGTAGGTGTTATTATGTATCCACCTAGATGGCGACTCCTGCTGTGAATGAGCACTTCGCATTCGCAGGCACCCAGCCTAGGGTGACAGAGTTTGTCAGTCCTAGCTGGTTGTGTGCTCGGGCACATTCCAGTGTTAGCTTCGACTCTATTTCGTCAGATCCTAGGGCTTTCAGAGCAGCCTGGCTATTGGTTATCTGTCGGTATAGATTCTATACCTATAGAATAGAAGATCTTTTAATGTAGTTTCTGTTGGAAAACTTTTGAAGCTATCAATTCAATAAGTTTTTTTTAGGAGGCCTAGTATAGCAGTCAACTATTACAAACTGTATGTTAATAAATTTTCCTTAAACCTTAGTTATTTAGTCTTAGTTTAAGTAACATAATTGTCTGGTCAAGTCTAGTGTTGTCATTAAATTAATGGATCATATTTTATGTTACACGAAAACATAATATACAAACAGAAACAAAGAAGTTGCATAATAAAGTGAACTTATGGCTAAAAACCACAAATAGGTGTTAACTAGATTTTGTCATTAACGACGATTAAATTAACACATTGTATTCATAAATACATTTTTAGGTGTAAGACTAACTGATCGGGTTAGAAACACGGAACTGCGCTCCAGAACTGGCATAGCGGACGTGGGGCGCAAGACAGCTCAGCTGAAGTGGGAGTGGGCCGGACATGTCTGTCGCATGCATTCGGAAAGATGGGCCAAAATCACCACAGACTGGGTTTCCCAGGATGGTCGCCGGCGTCGAGGCAGACCCAGAAAAAGGTGGAGAGACAACATGGATGCCTTCTTGGAGAGTTGGACAGAAGTTGCACAATAGAGAGGAAAAGGGGAGGCCTTTGCCTAGCAGTGGGACATTGAACATACATTATAGTAAAATAAAAAAGGCCATCAGACTGATCAACATTTTCTAAAGAAAACCACTGCATTAAAAAAAATCAGCTTCTCTCTGAGACGTGATCTAAGACGGGCTATTTTAATTCTATAAAAATAATTACGAGAAATAAAAGACTCGGGAGATATGAATATTTACTAAATAAAGTAACAATACGCTTTTGTTTAATATTCTTTATTTTACGTTATCACAATTTATATAACTAATCCAAATCTCTTGTTAATTATAAGATATTTACATTATAAACGTTTATTTTATTCATAATTCTTAACCTTAAATATATATTTCTATGTACAAAAAGTAAAATGATATATCTTTAACCCTGACTTATTTAACGTAAAAATAATAATATATTTTTTTATTTGGGTCTCTATTATTGTTCGACTAAAATCTGTAGCTTATATACTACATACCATTGCGGGATAGTTCTACAGGGTGTAACAGAAGTAGGTAGTAATATTTAAAGAGGTGGATTAGATCAAATTATGTCACTTCTATTAAGGCGAAGCCGAGTTCTCTGTTCTGTGGTTTAGATTAAGATAATCAAACTGAACAACTTTTAAGTAGATTGGAGCCAATTTCGAAATCATGAAAAGAAAACTGTTCCATTCATCTGAGTCTTGTAGTCACTGCATTTTTGTATGGAATAGCAGAGTTTTTTGACTCAATAGTGAAAATGCTTCAAATTGGTTAAATATCACTACCCCCCCCCCCCCGTAAAAAATTAACGTGATATCTAAATATACCTCATCTGTAGTTAATTACTAAGTTTAGTCATAAAATGTCAATTTCAATGATTTGTGTCTACAATTTTTACAAGACAAAAGGACCCAAAGCTTTCACTTCGAGCATCAAAACCCGAATGAAAAACAACAAAAGTTGTAATATTAGGGAAAGAAAAGGAAATGAAAACATAAAATACCCAAATGAGTAGAAATGTAACAGAAACTTCAAAAGGACGAATCCTAAGATAAGGTTTTATAGCTACCCTCCGTTAAATTGTGTACAACTTGTACACGTTCCTTGTTACGCAATTGCCATTGTGATTACACCGAGATAGCAAATGTTTTCGTATTCCCATTGGAGCACATTTTTATAAAAATAAATGAGACGCTTTATATAGGATTATTCTTAATATGCCGACAAATTTTTTCAGGAGATTATCAGAAACTAAAAAACTTTAAGGGATCAACATCAAAACAGCGAAAAAAAATCCGCTGACAAGTGCGTCGAGTAGCAACCAAAAAGAACCTTCGAATGTTTCTTCTCTCGATATGTATTCCAAATTTAATCTAAAGTGGCCAGTAGCCCTTTATTCATAACGAGCATTAATCCGCGACTTCGTCCGCACAAATTATATACCAGATTTTAAGTCAGATCATAAGCTATCAAACAAAAAAAGTTTCATCAAAATTGGTTCAGTAGTTTTTGCGTGATACTCGTTCAAACAAACAAACACCCAAACAAACACAAAAACAAACAGACAGACAAAAAATCCAAAAATTGGTGAAATGGAATCAGGGAGACCTAAAAACCATATCGTAACTTTTTTTTTGTTAATATCTTCAATGTACAGACAAACGTTCTGCTACAGTTTTATAATAGTATAAATAGATAGATTCACACGATTCGTCAATTATACCACAGCTACTTTTTGAAGCGATTTAAAAAAGAATAACTATTTTGATTGAACATTTTAGGTTAAATAACAGGAGATCACGTTAATTTAAGATACGCCTTTATGAAGATACAGAATTACGGATCTCCAAAAACGTTATATACGATAGGTACGGTTAGATTAAAAAAAACATATTCTCTATCATATTAATAACGAAATCTCATATAAAATTAATTCAACGCTACTAAGTCTATCTCCATCTCAAGCCTATAATAGTGGTGATGGTGGAAGTGAGCAGGATGGACATAAAACTGGTGACGTCAAAGTGCTGATGAGCTGCATTGTAGAAACCGCCGTAGACTTGGAGACCAGCTGTTTCGATACTGTAAGGAAAATAATCATAATTTTAGAACATTTAAAAATTCGTATTAGGTAAAGTAAATTGAATTTGAGAAAAAATAATTATATTGTGTTGAATTTTGACAAGATATTAATGGGTATGGCAAACGGTCATGGAGACATTATAAATTCAACACCAACATAATTCTGACTGATCTGAAACGGTGAAGAAAAACATCTTGAGGAAACCTGCATACTCTGAAAAAATTCTGATACGAATGTGAAGTAAGTATACCAATCCGCATTGGACACGCGTCGTGGACTAATGAACGTACACCCTCCTTGAGGGTAGCCCTGTGCCCTGCAGTGGGACGTGCGTAGGCTGATGATGATGACTTAAGGGAGCTCACCGCTGTATTGACTTTTGGGGTTGTCAAAAACTTTGCTACAATTATCAACTACCTTTTGAAGCGTGCTGTTGTGGCAAAGTTTTTTATGGCATTCTTATTATAAATTAATGGATGACTTACCTGAATTTACAGTAATCGCCATCGTAGCTCCATCCGAGATATTCTCCAGTCCTCAGGTTCTCGCTCCTCAGCCAGTCTTCCAGAGGTCTGAAGTAGTCTCTCATAGCTTCTCCATTCAGCCGACCTTCACCGATGGTGTCCAAGAGAATCTGGTTCCATGGAGCTGATGATCCTCGCTCCATGATGCGACTGTAAAAGAGAAAGAAGAGGTTTAGTTAAGCGGTAGACAGGCAGAAGCGCAATATATCAGCAATGATCGCGGTGACACAAGTCTGCCAAGGTCGTCAATTTCTCCTCTCTTGGCTGTCAGATAATTTAAAGTCACAAGCGACAATTTTCGCCACAGAAGACCTTGATATTGCTTAACATAATTATAGCAAATATTATTCATGATGCATCATTAGGTGCTAGAGTTGATCTATCTCGAATACTACTAAAACGCTCATCCATCTGAAGATGTGAAGCAGTTTTGATCACCGATTAGTTTGACACCAAAATGATTTTCTGACTCTAAATGTTTCGACAGCTTTATTGTAGGAGCAAAATTATATTACCAATTGCAGCATTTCTAATTTCGAATACAAATTAGCGTAAAACTACAAAGTAGCTAATAAACCTTTCCTTTGCAATCATAATAGATAGCCGATTGGTTACAAAACACTTTAGACTGTAATTACAAAGCCTGTTGACTTGATAAATAGAGTCAATTTAAGTCATGCAATAGGGTTTAAAGTTCTTTACACATTTAGCAACTGTTATACCGAGACATAATTAGCTAGACAGCGTACTTATTGCAATGATAGGTCAGGGAATTCCATTACGGGGCGTGCATCAAACAAATACGTGTGTAATTTCTTTGTGAACAAATATCACAACTTGAATGGCGTGTGTGTGTATCATCAGATTTCTTAATCGAAGAAATCAGGTGAAATCCCTGTTTGGTTATGACAGTTAAAGATTATGCTGTTGTTGTTTGATTCCCATACTAAATTAAAGTATCATTTTGGGGACAGGTCAGGACTTATCTTTTCTTGTTAATGTTTACCTTCTATAGGTAAAACTATCTCTGTTAGGCATTCTTTTAACGGGCATAGGAATCACTTAAACTCCTCTAAACCAGAATCGATAGCGATGACTCTAAAACAATAGACAATAAAGTCTAGCGAATCCAGGGGATGACTAATATATGAATTGAATGAATTATATTTATTGTAATAAATGTGGTACATTTGAGATATTACATTACAGATAAATAAGCAGAGACTCACACATTTAGTCATTTCTGACATACAACAACATGAAATGTCAAGGTTTACAATTTATGCCTACTTACATAATAATTCAAAATTAATGTCAAGATAATTTTTACAAAAGTTATACAACTGAAATCTGATGGATAAAATAAAGTCAAAAAAAAAAAAGTACAATCACAATAACAATGTCACATGCCTCTCAAGTTCAAGCATTCCTGAACACTGTAAAAACAATTTTCCACTAACCATTTGTACAGTTCTCTCTTAAGTTTAGTTTTAGTGAAATTTTTAAACTCATTTGGCAGTTTGTTGTAAATTCTTACAGCCATTGGATAACAATTTGAACTCAATAGACTTGTCTTCATACGTGGTAACAGTAGATCGTTTGGACGTCTCGGAATCGTCTATAGGAAATGGAACCCGCAAAAAAAAGATTGAAGTAAGAAAAACTAATATCCAACTTCCATAAATAGCCAAAGGGAGTAGTAGTAAGGCAACTTCACTCTAGTGATCATTTAGCATCTAGAATTCTAGGTTATCGAGAATAGATCTTGCAATAATCAATTTGCCACAGTTTTGTATTTATTATGATTACTAAGACTCTAGAACAACATCGAATCGAGAACGATACACAATTAGAATTTGAAAGACTATTATTACTTGCTTGATTTAACGACATAATTCATAGTTACGGTTCTTAAATAACATTTGGGGTACTTAAATATCCTTTATCTACGTCTCATTAATTAAGCAAGAATCATACTTGTTACTTATCCATAGGGGTCAGGTTAGGGGACGTTTTATGGTAGAAAAGGAATAAAATTAATTGTTGAAGCCAAAGGATTTCGAGTTCGTTAGAAATTGATGCCTTGGCCCAGATGTTGTGTTATAAGTTGCGGTAGGATAGCGAAATAAGGAAGTTTGCGTTTGATTTAGTAATTTTATGACGTATTTTGTTTAATTAGCCTTCAGAAACGCGAAATATTTATGATTTATAACTGAATTTCGAAAAGTAATAAAATTTGACATGATTCGGAATTTAATGCAAAAATGACAACATTCATATTTTTAGTGTTCCGTAATAACTAATAAGATTGGAGAAATAAAATAATTTCGGAAATCTTCTTGCTATTCATAAGCTTATAATAATATTATTTTCCTTGTGGTTAGAATCCTTTCCAGACCTTCCAAGGTTTTAATTTAAATTAAAAAATAAAGCCTTAACACTCTCACTGCTGAGTTTGAAAATGGCTCTGTTTCAGCAGTGAAAGTGTTAAAAACTCATTTTAAAATATTCTTATTTATTTGTAAAAATTTTATAATTAGGTCATTAATTTATTAAATAAATATACGGTGGGTCTTATACGTAGATAAACTCATAAAGGAGTTTTGGAGAGAAATTGTGTATTCTAGATTATAAAAATTTTGTAAAATGTAAAAAAAGGTAAAAAAAAGCAGAAAAGAAAAAAGTAAATTACCTATAAACAAAACAGGGTACGGTGCCCCAAGGTGAGACCTTAAATGAGTTAAGGCCCGTACCCAGGAGACTGGCAGCATTCCCCTTCTGGATTGCTAGGCTTATCCGCTGCCGGAGGACGATTCTTATTTTGAAAATTATTTTTAAATTGTTTAAAGTTTCAATAAATCGCGAACGTACAGATACGAGAGAACAGTATAGCCTCAATTTTTTATGAAGTCGGTTAAATAGGAATGACGTGACTGATTTATGTCACGGTGCAACTTGTCAAGTCTGTCTTGACATCATCTAAGATAAGGCTTTGATCTCACGTTACACTTAAACTAAACAAGCTATCTCAAAACCAAGGAAACCTGGCCTACTTCAGCATAATCGAATTCAAGGAAGCTTGCCCAACGCCAGGAGTCTAACACTGTTCATGCAGTACCGACACTAAGCTCATGTCATCGTCAATTTATCAATTCTCATCTCAATCTAATTAATAATTGGCATTTTTTTTTCGGTATAATATTGAAAAGCCAATTTGAGCCTAGAAATGTACCAAAATAAAAAAAATATCACGTCAGCAACAGTTCCAATTTAAACATTTAGCTATTATCTCGTCCTAAAAACCTGATGATATATTTTTTATGCACATATTTAAGGCTTTACCATTATACATACTACAAACATGGTGTGAACATTTTTGTCTACTTAGATGTTTTTGAAAAATACATTCGTATTTTCTAATAAATACCTCATTTTTTTAAATTTCAATTACTATTTTATTGTTTAAAAATAATTTATATTGTTAAATCTAAGTCAAATGAGTGCATTGGTATTAATATTATTAAATTAAAAGCCTTCTGGGATACACAATTTTGATTTCTGTGTTGCGTGGCGATTTTTTTAAATATGTTTTAAGATAGTCTTTTTGTCACTAAATGGTGATGGTTACAGTTTAAAAGTCCAATTAATAATTACTCCCTACCCCGCCTAACAAAACTCCGTAAAATGACTGAGCTACATTGAAAAAGTTATTCAGGTTGATAATCTCGTCATCCGTTAGCATAATTATCCCAATTTAAGACACATAATATGACGTATTTTAGTTTAAAATATTAAAATCTCAACAAAACAAAATTTTATGTCTAAGCAGTTCCTTGATTCAAATGAGATTAACCATCGTATCTCATTGAATTTTATTGTTTTGTTTTTCGTTAATCTTGGTTAGGATTATTTTACAGTTAAAAATAATTACAACTATAATTTTTGTTTAATTTTGCTCTTTCTCTCCCTACTGTTAGATTAGTATATTGTGACGTGAGTTCACGTAATACTGTATCAGTAGTGGTTTAGGCATTGTTTTACGGTAGTACAGTATCCCTAGTTACATAAACGTGCCGGACTTGGTCACGATTGAACTTAGCGGACTAATTTATTACTTACTGAGACTTAGGGGGGTGGGTCAATAAACTATTTTTTGTCCTGTTGATACTTTTTTACAAAAGGTTTTTAGTTCTTCTTTCTTGACACCCATTAAGATAGATAATTTATCAAATATTATGATTCTTCTACACGCATACGCATTACACCATCTGGGTTGAACTACTAGTAGTTTTTAGCGGTTTTCCGATAGACCAACAAGCTTGGGGACAACGAAATAATTCAGAAATTATCCAAAAGGTTGTGTAAAAAGACTATTTTGCACGCTTTTGAGAACTAACTTATAGTAAAATTTGTTTTTGGGCGGCAATAGTAATTTTTTTTCACTTTATGAATTTTTGTTAACTAGTATTGCTTGGGGACCGATAGTTGTACTATGAAAAGATACTTTGCGTTCATCGGACAACCGCCAAAATTCAAGTAATTTTGCAAAACCGTGTATGTATTTAATAAATGGAATCCTTAGTTACTCAACAAACATATTTTTTTGCGTGTGCGTCAAACTTTTGTATGGACTGAAACCACCTTAAGGATATTTTTTTTAAAGTAATCTTTCTCAATCTTTCCCATTTCATAATCTTACATCAGAACACTCGACAAGTACTATAATTATTATAAACCATAATATGTATATTTATTACAGCCCAGTGTCCTCAATATCATTAGTTATGCGAAGCTGTAATAAAATAGATATGCATCTCGATGCAATGTTATGTAATTGTCCAGCTATGGGATAGTTAGAGGCAGTTGTAATATGTTGCTGTTACACAGGTTTCTGTCAAATTAGGTAAAAGATATCGAATAATATTACCTAATGTTCAATATTGACGCAGAAGCAGAATGGCAAATGATGGCATGGCACGGGATAGATAAGGCTCGACAATCTTGGGGGTGACCTTTGCTCAACAATGGGACAAAGTCAAAGTCAAAGATCAATTTTTTCCATAGGTTAAAAAAACACACAACCAGGTTAAAAAAAAGGTTGACTTATTTTGTGGTATTTCATTTCAATTGCCTCCGTACTTCGGAAGGCACTTTAAGCAATTTGGTCAATTTGGTCCGGGACAGGTGCCGTGCTGCCTTTAGGTGTGTTTATGAAGCTGCATCAGATTCCAATTATGGCGTCTTGAAAATACTCTGACAGCTAGTAGGTAAATTACTAACTTGCCTCCATCAAATAACACGCCTGGTCTAGCAGAGTTTAATAATGGAATAGCATACTCTTTCTTATACTATGGTATAATTGTCTATTATTAATGAGCCTACAGTGCAACTTTTAAACTATGATTCTACCCATCAAACCCTGCTGTTCCATACTAAACTGCAATGTCTACTCGACTGAACTGTATGAAACAGCTGTTTTTTTTGCTACGACCGATTTGCTCCCATAGTAAATGTTGTTCATAGTTAGATGGGTAGACTCTTAATGTAACAGGATGCGTATGATTTAATTTCATCCTGTATAACTATCTCGGTTTAAGCCCAAACGGGCTTAATACTTAACTTTATCCAGTAATTTAAACATATAACTTGGTAATGTTTCGATATACGTATTGTAATAAGTAATAACGGGTTTACGGGTATCATTACCCTACCATAGTAGAAACATTTTAGTCGCCCCTGGTAGGTGTATACTCGATCGTTTGTTGCAACCGATCTGACCCATATAACTACCGCTTGTGCTTCCTGCAGTACGCTGGGCCGTCTGTACTCTGTACAACGTAATTAGGAACCTCTAAGAGTCACGATTGCCGGATTTAATCTAAGTTTCACAGTTGCGTTATTAGCTGTGCTATAAAAATGTTCTTTTGAAAGTACCAGAATCTAACACAGTCTTGTATTATGATATTAGACAATTAGGCAAACGAATATCATCACCCCATCCTTTCCACCACCTCACCTTATCATCTCCATCCTTACATACCACCTTAAAGCTTTGCATTAAGGTTCATTAGTTCATTAGGTAGACAGGCTCTTATTTGTTTAGAAATATTATAAGTTCACAACACAATACTATACCTACCTTAATTATGTTTGCTTGCTAGCACGTAAGAAATTTAAAATAACTTTGTTTCTCATATAAGTGAAATGTACATTTCTTATGAGAAATAAATATTCTTTAAACATCATCATCACTGCAGGGCACAGGCCTACCTTCAGGGAGGGTGTATGGCCATTAGTCCACCACGCGTGCCCAATGCGGATTGGTAGACTTCACATACACATCATAATTTCTTCTTCAGTGTATGCAGGTTTGCTCACAATATTTTCCTGCACAGTTTGAGAGCAGTTGGTATTACGTACAGAAGTTAGAAAAACTCATTGGTACATTGGCATGTTGTCCGTGCGGATTCGAACCCGGACCCCCATAATTGGATGTCCATACTTTTCCGCAACGCGCCACCGACGCTCGATATAAAATACATAATTTTATAGATACAAACATCCATGGCATATTCATATACATCAGTATTTGAAAATGAAATTGTAGGTATTTGAGCTACCTGTTATTAAAATTAATGTGATGTTAATTATTAATTTATAGACTACAGAAAATGGTAATTTCCTGTTAATCAAATCATCGTCATTTCCTGTTACTAGATTTTGAAGCAAGTTTGTTTAAATGTGTGTGTAACATGTCCGTTCGTGGATTATGTGTCAGTTAAACACTTCTTCTTCTTATCGTGTGGGCAGAGCCCTGGTGTCAGAGTTTTTTCAGACCGCCTTACGGCCTCTGACGTGGTTGTTATGTAACGACTACTACCACCAGAGATAGTAGCCAGGACCAACGGCTTAACGTGAGATCCAAAGCACAGAATCATTTTTCTTTTCAGACGATCAGGTGATTCAGCCTGCAATGTCCAAACCAACTGGGGAAAAACGCACAAAGTGACATTTCACTAGGTGTCCCCCGTGGGAATCGCTATGTATATTTTGTATAAATAACAGTAAATGATGTCTGAAAAAATGTTCATAAAATAAAAATGATTCCTGAAATAATACAAAAAAATTTGATCATGAAGTTGCATGCAACTTTTCCAATTCCAATTAAATATGTATGTAATATTTGACGGCCCGGTAGCACAGTCTGTAGTGAACCTGCCTGCTGTGCCGAGGGTCGCGGGTGCGAATCCCGTAAGGGACAAATCAGGTACTTTAAAATGTGACTAGATAATTTGTGTGACTATGTCCAAGATATTTATTTATTTTAATATTAAGTAATAAAGATGTTTTAAATATCAGCAAACTAGAACAGATTTTAAAGCAAAAGCACAAAGATAAACATGGTATTTGAAATTAAGTAGAAAAAATAAATACAGTGCCAACTTATTACGTTTGAACTCTAGAGAATACATAAAGCTTATATTTAACCGCTTCAACGTTTAATAACGTTCGTGTAAAACGTTGCTCCAGTATAATATTATGTAAACCATGTAACAATATCACGGTGGACGCTCGCGTTACATTTAGTTTCAAACGATCCAGCGACGATGTCATTGCGTCCACGATTCGTGTCGAGTTGCAGAATATGACTGCCAATGTTGTAATAGCATAAGTATGGCATATGCTTACGACTACATTCCCCGAGGGGGTAGTTAGTACATACGCAGAATACAATAACTCACGACTATACGGGATGTAAAATAAAAGCGTTATATATCGAAAATGGTGCTTCAATCATCCCCTGTCGGGTCATGCGCAGAGTAGGGTCACAGATTACTTAATAGTTAATACTGTAACAGGTACTGCACTTGACCCGATTTCGCGCGCTTTTCCTCATTTTGTACTTTACGCTTCAGCTCCCGCGGCATGATGCCTCGATAAACGTTTTATAGCGCATGCTAACTCGTTCGTTTGCGCGCAAAAAGAAAGAAAGCGAGGACGCGATAGCGCTTTATCGCGCCGTCATGCTGCAGGATCGAAAACTAAAATGCACCTTATGTCAATGAGCGACAGGCAAGATGCAGGCTATCATTATCGTAGCTGTCAAACGGGAGTGACGTGGCACTAGTAGGGTTCCGTAGTTGCCCGTCACAATATATGGACTTAGAAGAAGGCTTTTTGTTTTATACTACGCCTACGATTTAACCGCTAATAGTCTAAAAAGTGTTGTGTACGTTTATCCCCTACAGGTACCCTTAAAAAAAAAATTCAAGATTTTATTTTACCATTTTGTCGGCGTAATTAATATGTATATCCATGCCAAATTACATCTTGTTAGTACTAAGCGTCTCTGAGCTAAGCCGCGGATATACAGACAGACGGACGAACATGGCGAAACTATAAGGTTTCCTTGCTGATCCTGAAAACGGTCCTCATATTAAATTGGACCCTGTTTCAGGGTGTTACAAAAATACAAATAAACATTTAAGGTTAAGATCATCAAACTGAACAACTTTCACTATGGGACCAATATCGAAATCGCGAAAAAAAAATTGGATGTTCCATCATCATTATCATCATATCAGCCGATAGACGTCCACTGACACAGACCTCCCCCAAAATGAGGAGATTTGCCATAATCGCCATGATGCGATGCATTTTCGATGTTCCATACTAAACTACAGATCTACTCGAGCTAAATGTATGGGACAAAAGATTTGTTTTTCGCGATTTCAATGTTGGTCCCATTCTGAAAGTTGTTCAGTTTGTTGGTCTAAACCACCCCCTTAAAAGTTTTCAATTTCTCTTTTTACTTCTGTGAGGTATTGTATATAATTGTCTAGTCATCATAATACAAGTGCAGGCTAGATTCTGGTACTTTAAATGTGACTAGTTAGTTTGTGTGACAATGTCTAAGATGTCCAAGGTATGATGCACCGCGCTCGACGTTGCTCAGTTTCAACGATTCTTATTTGGTCAATCAAGTACGAGTTACGGTTAATTTGAACTTGAATGACCAGCCTAACAATAAAGTTTAATATTGGCCCGCATAATGTCAACAAGTGGCGGTTTCCGTGCGCGCGCGCAGACGATAATTGTCTGACGTTGCTTTATTTTATTTTTCAAGTTTTGTTGATGAATTTTAGATTGGAGAGAATTTGTATTTTTGGCGACCAAGATTCAGCTTTAATTTGTTTTTAGGGTTCCGTACCCAAAGGGTGAAAACGGGATCCTATTACTAAACCTACGTTGTACGTCTGTCCTTCCGTCCGTCCTTCCGTTCGTCCTTCCGTCCGTCCATCCCTCCGTACGTCCGTCCATCCATCCGTCCGTCCGTTCGTCTATCCGTCCATCCATCCGTCCGTTCGTCTGTCTGTCTGTCTTATATAGGGCTGTAACTTTCGAATCGTGATAGCTTCATAGATGCAGTTTTCGTAGATTGTGCGTTATTAAGGCGGATTTTGATAACCAATAATAAAAATGGCACAAAGTTAAAAATTAATGGGGGTCCTCATACAAGAAACTAATTTTAATGAACATTTTCTCTTCTCGCTCTATCACTACATTACATATCGTAAAACGTAAAACTTGGTGTGATTACAGAGCCAACTATACAGGGTGGCTCATTCAAATCGGTCAGTATGGGAAAGTCTGAAACTATAAGACATACGAAGATTTGTTCTTAGGAACCATGTCACCGATTTTGATAAAAAGAAAAACTGCATTCATACATTTGAAAAAAAAGTGTACCCAGCTGGGGAATCGAACCCGGTTGTTTTGAAAAAAAAAACTTAAAGTTTTTCTGTTTAAATAACGATTGTGAAGGTCTTAAGCAGCAAATGTCTCTATGAAACACGATGTCTAAAATGAATAAAATGCATTGTTTTTACATAAGTACTTTAATTTATCATAGTAGGTGTTCGATGTGACCACCGTCTTTTTCAATACAATATTCAACACGTTTAGGTAACGATCTTACTATGGCATTTTGTATCTTCATGTGGTGAATTTGCGTTAAAATGGACTCTATGGCTGCTTTTAGGTCTTCAACGGTGTCATAGCTTCTTTTGTACACTTCATCCTTAACGTAACCCCACAAGAAATAGTCTAGAGGAGTTAAATCGGGCGACTTCGCGGGCCATTTGATAGGGCCGTTCGTGCCAATCCATTTTCGCGGAAAGTTTTCATTTAAAAAGTCTTTTGCTATGCGACTATTGTGGGCTGGTGCTCCGTCCTGTTGAAAATTAACTTGTTCTCTTACTTCTGCTGGCATTTCTCCTACGGCCCCTAAAAGATCTTCTAAGATTGCAAGGTACTTGAATCGGTCCAAAAGTGTACCCAGCTGGGGAATCGAACCCGGTTGGGGTTCGATTCCCCAGCTGGGTACACTTTTTTTTTCAAATGTATGAATGCAGTTTTTCTTTTTATCAAAATCGGTGACATGGTTCCTAAGAACAAATCTTCGTATGACTTATAGTTTCAGACTTTCCCATCCTTGCCACCCTGTATAGTCGGTCCCGCGCTAAAGGTACCGGAGAAAAAAAATGAAGTTAATGTAAAAAATAAATTCAATTATGTTGAGTTTTTGTACTGTTCACATAGCTACAGTGCACACTACAATAATATCATACGATTAATTAATTTTTAACTGGCCTTTAAACGTCTGTAACTCCTAAACTGACTGAAGTTATGCAGGGAGATCTAGTTCATCCCCATCACAGAGATGCTCTACACCCCATAAACACTGAATCAGCCTTGCTGCTGATGGTTGCAAAAAGTACACTTATCTCTTAGTCTATGAAGTTCCTGATAGAATTCAATCAAAGTTTGTCCGGGTTGACCACGATCAGATATTTTATTATCCATTGTTCTTTTGCTCCGTTTTACAACAACCTTGTCTTGTCGGTCAAGGTTACTCTGAACCACGATTCTAATAAGTTTAACTCGATTATGGAATACTCACTATTATCTATTTACTAGCGTTAACCCGCGACTTCGTCCGCACAAATTATATACCAGATTTTAAGTCTCTGACTTAACTTTACTTATGATCTGTCATAAGCTATCAAACAAAAAAGTTTTATCAAAATCGGTTCAAGAGTTTTTGCGTGATGCTTGTTCAAACAAACAAACAAGCAGACAGACAGACAGACAAAAAATCCAAAAGATGGTGATATGGAATCAGGGACACCTAAAAACCATATCGTAACTTTTTTTTGTTAATATCTTCAATGTACAGACACACTTCTGTTACAGTTTTATAATAATACGAGCGTTAACCCGCGACTTCGTCCGCACAAATTATATACCAGATTTTAAGTCAGATCATAAGCTATCAAACAAAACAAGTTTCATCAAAATCGGTTCAGTAGTTTTTGCGTGATACTCGTTCAAACAAACAAACAAACACACAAACAAACAGACAGAAAAAAAATCCAAAAATTAGTGTAATGGAATCAGGGACACCTAAAAACCATATCGTAACTTTTTTTTTGTTAATATCTTCAATGTACAGACAAACTTCCTGTTGCAGTTTTATAATAATACGAGCGTTAACCCGCGACTTCGTCCGCACAAATTATATACCAGATTTTAAGTCAGATCATAAGCTATCAAACAAAAAAAGTTTCATCAAAATCGGTTCAGTAGTTTTTGCGTGATACTCGTTCAAACAAACAAACAAACAAACAAACACACAAACAAACAAACACACAAACAAACAAACCCACAAACAAACAGACAGACAAAAAATCCAAAAATTAGTGAAATGGAATCAGGGACACCTAAAAACCATATCGTAACCTTTTTTTTGTTAATATCTTCAATGTACAGACAAACTTCCTGTTACAGTTTTATAATAGTATAGATAGTATAGATATAGATAGATAGATATGGATTAGAGTTGTTGAGTTGGTTTGATTTTTTATTATTCTGAGTTTCGGTACTACTAGTGAAACGTGGGTGTTAAAAGGAGGTTTCAGAATACCTCCGAAACTCCGAATATATAGTCGTGAGCAAATACTTATGCTTATCTATTAATATACTATGATCAATCTATCAACATTTTTAATTCAGTTGTTTAGTTATGGCGAAAAGAACACCAGAGGGTGGTTTTAAATGGATACAAGAAACGGTAATAAAATTGTTATTCTCCCAGAAATATGTCTCATTTGTGCCTATTTGTCTTTATTTGTGTATGTCAATTCTTTCTTTTGATCAAGAGTAGGCTTTTGTCCATCAGGTAGGAAAACTATTCGCTAACGCTAGCAAGACTGATTCAGTGCCTGTTCATAGAGTGCAGACTTTGATGTAGAATATCTCAGTGATGGGGTTACCAAAAGTACGCTTATTATATTAATAGTCTAACGCTCAGTTGCAGAAACGCTCATTAAAATTAATCCTCCATTAAATCTCTTGCTGTCACTTCTTGTCTTGTTGACGTAGTTAAAGCTAGCAAGAGATTTAATGGAGGATTAACTCCAATGAGCGTTTCTGCAACTAAGTGTTAGAAAAGTATCAATATTATTATCTCATAACAACAATTTGTTACTTCTGAAAATTAGACTAGTGATCCAAAAATGACCTTGTATTATATTTCCTAACAAAATAATTTCTTCTCAGCGGGTAAGAATAAAACTAATTCTGGGCCATGAGCAATTTTCTTCATACTAAAAAAATTGCCTTGACAGACAACGGTAAGCGGTATGTAATATAGAGGAATTATTATCTCAATTGTAATCTAACACAATGTAATAAACGCCATACAATTTGATCGATTTCTTCCGAACTCAATTCAATTTGGCGTTTCTTTGTTGAATTTGCATTAAGAACAATGGTTTCTAAATAAGGGTGGAAGGTACAAACCATCGAGGTTATAGTCAATCCCACAGAGCGACATGGCCGCAGGCCAAGCTCTTCAATAAAGATTTAAAAAAAAGGTAGACTTTTATTAATCGGGCATAGGCCCACCACACATTACCACCGCTGTAACTCATGTAAGCCAGGATCAACAGCGGCGACCATTCACAACACTAAACAATGAAGTCCAGCGAGCCCGGGGATGACTCTAATCTGTCTTGGAACCCGCAATGAATTGATCAAAGAAGATAGGAGGAGTAAGAAAAACGTAATATCCGACTTCCCTCCATTGCAAACGGGAGACAGCAATAAGAAAGAAAAATCATTGCCATTAGAGAGCCAATTCCAGAGATAATTTATGGCAGTGTTGAAGACAATACCGCAACAGCACCAAAATATAAAAATAAAACAATAGGAACCTAACATTGTACTGAAACTATGACCTATTTTGCTTCCAAGGTAGAGACTTGGGATAAAATAACTTGAATGGTCAATAACGATTGGCTGAAATACTCGTAATGTCAATTATTATTTTATTGCTAGTCAAAATCAAAATCGAATAACCTGCTTATGATATAAAGTCTTATTTTTAATTATACCTAAACGTCTTAGACGTATTAAGTTTCGAGTATTAATTTATTTCAGTATTATTTTATTATATTAAAAATAAATATGAAACATTGAGATTGATATCACCATAAATCATATTGATTGATAGTTTTAAAATTATATTACGGTCAATTAGAGAACCTAAACTTTTGAGAACCTTGAAAGAACTAACTAATGGCATGGTAATTAA